>JAVKLA010000031.1:7637519-7669349 GCA_034782735.1 Sagittarius serpentarius | reverse complement strand
CTTAAGCTATTTTCAAGCGGATGAAATAGCGTTAGTAACTTAAGGTAAGAAAAATTTAAGAGTCAAATTCTAAGAATTTGACTGACCATTACTTTTCTAAGAAGAAATGCAGAATAACTGCAGCTTCACATTCGAGGTTGTTATCCTTCGATAACATTTTATTCAAGCAATACATGGTACTCAGGCAGACAGTAAAATTAACCACCTACACCTAAGTTCAAGTTTACCTTGCTTTTATTACTGTGTGGTCGTCTTCAAAGGTGGGATACTGCTGGGGCTTCAGCTTCTCTACTACCAACTTCAGACATCTCTGTGGTCAGAAAAAAGTGTCAGTTGAACTGTTTCCCTAGCTCTATTAAAATAAACAGCCCAATGAACTAGAATAAATTAAGAAATACCCATTTTTGTATACTTTGATGAAAGACTAAGGTGCCTAAGATTTTCTCTGAATTATCTTCGTGTTGTTCAAAATATACTTAACTTGAACTGTTTCTAGATCATGTTCAATCTGGACAGAGTGCACATCATTTTGGATGAAATGGTGCTAAATGGTTGCATCGTGGAAACAAACAGGAACAGAATTCTTGCCCCTCTGTTTGTGCTCGACAAAGTGGCAGAAAGCTAGGAAGATGCAAGACTGACTAAAGCGTTTTACAAAAGATGGTGAAACCATCAAGAGCGTACCAACAGCAGTTTTCTGATGTCGTAAGACCGAGTTACACAATATTCAAATTAGTTCAAAAATATTTCCTGTTTCTCCTATACCCTATGTACCTATTGGAAAGTACATCTAAACGTAAAGTGGAACCTTCAATTTCAGATGCAGCTTTATTGACCCAGCACAAATCTTTCTAGAACAGTCAACATTTTTTAAAACCGACTGACGATAAAGTAATGGAAAACTTACACATGACCATCTAGGTATCACTTATTACGTAGATTTGTGCCAGACCTAAGAGAAGACAAAATACAGAAAAATAAATTCAAACTGAGTTTCAGTGCTTTAAGCACCAACTTGATTTTTTTCATTTCATACAAATGTACTGTAAATTAAAGTTTTGTGACTTTTATGACCACTTTTAAACTACATTCATCCTTCATCAAAAAGCTGGTTTCACTCCCTTTTCCATGTAAGTCATGGTTACATGGTTACAAAAGAAATGTAAATAACAGAAGTATAGATGTATTTAGTATTCCTGCATACTGTGTAAGTTGTAACCAGAAGTATTTGGGACTTAAATATTGTAACATTAATAAAAAATAATTAAAATCAAAAGTTTGATCCTCTTTTATTATGTTGGCTTCATAAATTACACAAAATATTTTCTATTTTGCACACCAGTGTATTTTATTTCTCTTGTATATTCTATCCATGCATCATGATTAAAATATTTGCAAAAGACGAGTAACAAGGTACTCAAGTTTCTCAGTACCAGCTAGGTACCAAATCAAATCTCCCCTTCCTAAGTAGGAGGATGTAGCTACGCTAACTTGTATTCACAGGCATACAACATGCTGATTCATACCTGTATAGTACACTGTAAGTCACTGAAGAGTTAGCAGTTTGAGCTTACTTTCACTTACCTTTCTAGAATTAAGGTGTCTGGCTCCTTCTTCTTAACCTCCACACCAACAGTAGGCATGACTTGATACTGAAAGAGCATATACTGTGTGACCTTTATGTGTGAAAGCATGTAACAGTCACATCTAAATTGCACCTAGAAACCAGGGTCCACAGAGCAGAGGGTGAAGTGGTGTGTGGGAGAACAGTCCACGTAGCTTTAAAATAGTAACACATTCAGCAAAACAAGTTGACATTGGATCTGGAGTAGATACTTGTACAGATGGATTATGCAACTGTTTTGTTGAAGCACAATAGTCACAGGAGTGGCGTGGGGTGGAGATTGCCCTTCAGTTTTGCATTGGGGAAAACTTCAAAGACTATGCCTGTAAAGTCCTATGAATAATGCTATGAAAAGAAACCTGGCATCCACCTGATTTATGTGCGTGAGGCAGAATCTTTTGGCAAGCCCTCCATCAGCAGTGGCCCAGAAAAGATGTGTTACCAAAGAGAACTGGCACAGAACAAAACTTACCACACAGATTCAACTAAAATGGTAATTTTCTGGTATCAAGTACTTAAGTACCTTTAAAGACGTACTAGCATCTTGCTTTATCTTACTGTAAGCCACTTTTAACCTCACCACATGCTGAGATGAAGACAAGCACTCCATCTCAAGTAAAGCTGAATCAGCTGCATCATCTGACCCAGTTTTTATTCCAATGTACTGAAGAACTATAACCTCAGGTCACATGGGCCCATTGAAGAGCACCAAAAACTGCCACATGCAGTGCTATCACTGCCAGACTGGTTCTTAAAAAGTTACACTGTGTAATTTTGAAAATATTTGAGCACAGAGATGAGTTCATGAGACCAATTATTGCCATGTAGTTCTTTTAAACCTTGGAAAAAGTACAGCACGTTGTTCAGAACATGTACAGAGATTTAATAACATAAGAAGTATTAATGAAGTATTCAGAGGAGACAGTTTTATATGTTGCAAACATTTTAATGATTACTTTTGAGCTTACACATTGGGTGTTTTTTTAAACTTCAAACTGCAACAAGTTAAATAAATGTTTGTAATATACAAAGAAAATACAACCAAAAGTAAAACTTGCTTTAAGTGTGCCTTGCACTAGGAACCAGTGTTTTTTAATAGCTTTATTGTTGAGCTGCACAAACACACTTAAGGATTTGATCTTCATAGCAGGGCATTTGAGAAATCAAAATATATTCCCACTGGAAAGGAAAAAAAAGAAAAAGGTTGTGCATGATTATATGCAAAATCCCACTAAAATACTCCAATAGTGCAGGCACCATTAAAAAAGAAAAAGCTGGAGATGCCCATTAACTCTAAGTTTTAAGGAAGCAAGTTTCTGACCAGTTAGCTTAAAGCCAGCAAAACAGGGATCAGTGATGGCAACTGTAGTGTACAAGGTATTAAATGACAAACTTTACACAAATACACTGTTAGAAATTTGTATCAGTGAACACTGAAAATCTGATGATCTGTTCTTTGGAACAGTCAAACAGAACCACCTTAATTTCCAGTTGTGCAAGCCCTTGAAGCATCACACAGTGTTCTGTGCCAATTTCTTGCTGGCTGTGTAGTTACAAGGATTTATTTTGTCATTAGCAGCTAACAAACGTATTCCACATGTTCCTAAAGCCTCACAGGTGAAAAAAAAGGCAAGTCTCATCAGAGCACAGCGTGGAGATCATATTTTTTGCACACAAACACAAGAGGCTTCACTAGTATCAAAAAACACTTTCTCATGTCCCGTACTGCAGTCAGCAGCTCAGTTGAGATGGAAGCCTTTCTCCATTGTAGCAGCTAGCAGACGCTCTCTCATAATCTCCTCAGAAGAATACTCGGGCAACTTTAGGTAATGCACACATGTATTCACAGATGGATAACTTGCATCTGTAGCATCAACCTGAGGAAAAGAAAGAACATGTTTTACTGCAGTTGTTCACAGCACTCGATACTGAAGTTGAAAGTTGTAAGCTCCTCTAATTCATGGCATTTATGGCATACATAACACCAGTTTGTCAAGAAACAGTAGCATGAGGAAAGCTACAGACCAACTTAAAAATGTATTTACTTTGTATGTACATTAATTCTTTTATATTCAAATATGAAGTCAGAAAACAGACCTGAAACAGAGGTTAGTACTGAAAAGCTTAGCACAGTGTCATAAATTCAAAATAGAAAAGAAAAAAAACCCCACCAGCATTCTTTCTTAATGTGGCAACGATTACATTCAAGAGCCAAAACAGCTGGTTTGAAGGGCAACCTGAAGAACCCATACCTTGCGTACAACAGTGAGCCGGGGGTGTAGGTTTGCCAGTCCTCCTGGTGGGAGTGTTGAACAACCAGTGGTGAACTGGAGAAAAGCCTTCCTTTCATCCGAAGACATACCACACAGGACTCTCACAAATCGAAGGAATCCAGGGCTTAAAATAAATTAAAATAATTAGTTATGATAACATTACAAGAGTGGGTTTTTAATTTCCCTTCACTTGAGACAGTACAATTACTATCTAGGCAGTCCTTGTAAGATTCTAGTGCCTGTTCAGTACTGAGTTAAGAATAAAACATCATAAACCCCATAAAAATTCTTCTTCGATCTCCTTGCTGAGTATTACACAGAAAAATGTAGGTAAATAACTTTTCTCCATACTTATCTTGGACTGTTATTTGGATATCTTGCATACGAATGGGTAGAGAAGCAGACAGAGCTCAAACCTATTCTATGAGAAGATTCCAACTGACTACAATCTTAAGACTTTTCCTGTACCACTTCTGCAGTATAAAGCCACTTCAATTTATGTATGTTTTCATTTCTATCCTGTTAAAAGAACCTCATGTGAAAAAAAAAAATAGGAAAAATGTAACAGACTATACAGCAAGCAGATCTTCAAGGAATCCTCCAGTTACCACTGCTTTCATGCATACCAGCCCAGGGAATGAGAGGGAGGGGAGGGCATGAAGAAAGCACAGCCTGCTGAAACACGCCCTTGGGTATCAGGCAGTGTAATCTCAGCTGCATCTTTGGATGCAGGGCAGGGTCAGTAGAAGAATCGCTTCCACACAGCATCTCAGACTGATTAGGATCCTTCAGCATGCTTATACTAACACAGTTCTATAAGTAGTTTTTGTTTTATTGCTACCAAAAATAACAACCACCAAAAAAAAAAAAAAAAAAAAAAAAAAAATAGAGACCACCTCCTGATAGCCAATCACCAGTATATATTTGTTCCCTGCATAGTATGTTTTCTTTTTTAGCTACACTTGAAGAGAAAGAAATAAGAAAAACAGGGACAAGTAACAACTATACCCAACCAAACAGAAATTATAACCACTAACAAAGATGAAAGTAAAAACTCTAAAATGCTATTTTTAATAGCTTGTATTAGTTAGCTGCCATTACATTTCCACTAGTTGTTCACATTTTGCTATTTTAAAATATTTTTATCCTCTCTCATCACAAAAACACCAAGTACCTTCTAACCTATCCATTGTAACATACATGGTTATTCCACATAGTTTTAGACAATCACTTGCTCTTCAGTGAGCAGCAATCCCATCTAATTTGGCATCTTCATCTAATGAAGATTCTGGACATTTTGTCATTTAATATACCTTTTAGCTACTACTTTAATATCACTCAGAATATAAGTACCTATCTCGTGTATATCCCAGTTTAGGTTCAGTATAATTGATGATATCCTCAGCTGCCCAAGAAGGCGATTGATTTCCACAAAGAATCATCTGAACTTCTTCATGGCTGAAGGAACTCAGTTTCTCCATTGGAAAGACTCTATTGAAGCC
Source organism: Sagittarius serpentarius (assembly GCA_034782735.1). Lineage (NCBI taxonomy): Eukaryota > Metazoa > Chordata > Aves > Accipitriformes > Sagittariidae > Sagittarius > Sagittarius serpentarius. Next base: position 7,663,950 of record JAVKLA010000031.1, on the reverse strand, counting down.
ATCTTTAATTCACACAAGATACAGTTATAAGCATAAGTTAAAAGACTGTTTGTAAAATAATGTCAGCATTTTGATTATATTTTAATCAAACCAGAATCAATCAACAGTTTCTTAAGATAAATGGAACTTCAAGATTAAAAATGGCAAAACTAATGCAAAGGTGTTATGAAATTAATATCTTATCTATTGCATTCTTAATTTAAAAGTTTTTTTAGAAAGCCATTCTATGCCACCACTTTAAACCAGCGTACCCTGAACACCAGTTAGTCCACCTAACTGCATATATATTCTGCCAAATTTAAAATTACCTCTGAATGCCTCCATCTGTTTCTGTATACCAGTATGCATGCAGAAGTCAAACATGAGATCTACATATTCCTCTGCATTATCCATCGTTACAGTCTGCAAAGGCAATAGATAAGTACTGTGAGAATTCACTTTGCATTAGAGTTACTGCTGAGACAGTAGAAATTTAACTGCTGTTCAAATTGTAAAGGTAGGTTGTTTCCTTACCTCATCTTCACCACCTGGCTTGAGATCCACAGCTGTAAACCCATACACTTTGGATGAAGGGCAAAACTGAAAATTTAGACTTCAAAATACAAAGATAGTTACTAACTGCAAACAAGTCTGCTACTGCTTTTGCAAATACACCAGACTGACAAACTGCACCACACACACCCAAAAGCGTCTCACTACATTTCAAAACACTGTTTGTGGATCATTTTGTATATACATGGACAGCGGCACCGCAGTACAGGACTCCAATTAGTAATGGACTACACAGATAATACATGTTTCAAATCTATGGTACGCACATGCAAGTACTCACTATTTATTTGGATTTGATAACCATTGAAAATTTCATAGTTTGATATCTAAGTTATCAGCTTCAAAACTATTCAAATGGTTTAATTCAGCTCAAACTCAAAACAGCCTTTATGTTAATTTCCTGCACTGTTACAGAGCCAGTCAACATATTGGGTATTTAGGCCCTTCAGTAGTGCTACTTGCTTTCTCTCTGTAACAAGCCACCCTAAAGTCCGCACGGCCATAAGCAATTACTGAACTCTGACTACGCAATCCTTGTGGCACAACACGATTTTAACAAACAACCCATAATATTAATGGTAGAAACTGTTGTTTCAAAAGAAATAATTTAAAACTACAAAAGATGATATCCTGACACCAGTTTACACAGGTAGGAGCACTTTTATGTCTTTAACATTTGCTAAAAGTTAGCACATTCTGTTTAACATTGATTCAAACACTGCACTGCATGTCTATTAACACAATCTGAAATTTCTATCTGTCCTCTTTAAAAGCTCTCCAAAAAAACTTGACAAATTTCAATAGTTATCATAGCAAAGAAATTACTGATTCACACTTTTCTGAAGGTCTTTACAAGTATTTATGTGTTTCTAGACAGTCATACGGCATTGCAGTGCAGCCACATTTAAGTTTAAACATTAGTGAGAAGAGAAAATCCTCAAACTAAGGAACAAGAATATAGCTACAGATGGCAAACTGGATCTTTCTGCATCTTTAATGATTCCCCCTTGCAATGATACTATTTAAAATGAAGAAATCTTAATTTATATGTGTTGACATTTGTCTCTAACACAACACTGTTCACATATTTATACATAAATATGAAAACTCTTACCCCAAATCCTCTATGCTAAGTGGAGGCCCCGAACCTGATGGATTCTTCAGCATTAATTCCTGTAGTTTTGTGTTCTTTTCATCTTCTGACAGACTTTTGTTGCTTAAAATTTGACGCCTTTTAATTGCAAGGTCCTTAATTTCTTTTAGAAACCTAGCTCTATGCGGATTTACTAATTCAAAGTCTTCCCATGTTAAAATTCCATTAAACCAGGCAGGAGGTTTAGGTTTTGGTGGATCAAGAATAAATTCTGATTTGGAGTCTTCTTCCAGACTTCCTACTGACAAGGAATCATGCCCTTCTTCTGTAGAAGCCTCCGACTGACTTTCAGTACAGTGCAAGTCTCTGTCACCCCGTGATTCATATATCAACTTACTCATGTTACTTTTAATGTCCCCCATACACATGAGTTTAAAAAAAGGCTTAGAAATGGGTAAATCCACAAGTCTATTGTCCTGAATGCATTTAGCCAAGAAAATTCCAAGGAAATGAAAGAGTTTGGTTATTCTTTCAAGTTCATCACTATCTTGTGGGAATGGTGCTGTGAAGAGTCCACATGATCTTTGTACATAGTAGCCAGGGGGTTTCAATCCACCACCAATATCAACCTGATTTAAGAGACGCACAAAAAGAAGCTGACATTGTTAAAGGTGAATTTAACTATGTATCTGTGCTGTTTAACTTATTACACTCTACTTCTCTGTTAAAAAGAGAACAGGTAAGAAAGCAAGCTGTGGAGCAGACTGGTCACTCTTGACCACAATGAGTGGCTGCTCACTGATCATGTGTTCTTCCCTTCTGCGATATCTAGCTCATTTCTCTTTTACACAACTACACAGTTTAAAATGCAAACTGAAATATACCTGACGAGACTCATCATCTGGAAAATCATCATCACAAAGCCAAGCTCCCAAATCTGTCCTCTGAAATTCTGCTGCCACCAATGCATAAAATTCCAAGGTAGGACCCAGGCCTGTTCCTTCCTCCCCTAAAAATTCAACCTAGAAAAACATAAGGAACATTAATAATTAAAAGAAAATCCTAGTGGAAGGTTCGGTGTTGGTTATGGAACAGGATATTCAGTATCCCGGCCAGTATGCTAGAAATAACTATCTAACCTCGCTCTGCTAGGCAGATGTGCTTTACCTCTAAAACAGATTTTCTGTCTGCATGAATCTGCATCACATTTTCTGCCCATTCCATCAAGGATTCACCTCGCGGAACTTTCACTCTTTCATGTTTGAGGCGTCCAACTCTGAATTCTCCTGGATCATCACGTCGCACTGTGCTTGTGGTCCTTGTCCGTTCGACAGTGGCTTCACGTCTGTTCTGTAGCCATACAATTGCCCTGGGAAAAAGCAAAAACCAGTTGTTTAAAACTTTGATATCTACCAGCATGAAAACTTGAAAGCAGCCACTATGAAAAAGTTACCTTGTTAAGTACTAATTACCTCCTAATTTTTTTAGAGTTATATACCAAAGTATTTCTCAGAAATATCAGCTTCATATTTTATGAGTTTAGAAAACTAAGTAATTTTTAATTACTATGAAGGGCCAACCATAACTTCTGATGTAATAGCACCAATGAAAACACTCAATTCTTGATCTGAATTACTGTAGTTTCCAAATTACGGTGGAATGAACAGAAGGCAGCATTTACTGCAGTACTTCTAATCACAGATGCTTAAAATTGTTAATAGACACTTACTAAAATTTCCATTATATACTGCAAGGCAGGTGTATATCACCCCACTGATACTGACCAAGTTTTACAGCAAGATTTACTTACTTACCCACTTACTAAAGAAACAGAGCCAAAGCTGAAGTGCAAAGCGTACACATAGACCCATATCCATGAAGGAAGAACAGCCACCTCTAATAGCAGTAGCTACATGAAGTCAAAGTTTGAAATTCTTGTATGTGTTGTCATCTATGCAGCAAAAACTATCTACAAAGCTACCGTCTGCTGGTTGTTTTGCAAGTACAGTCAAGTGTCATGACAGACACAGACGGAGAGTGTACACACCCAGGTGCAGGTACACACAGAGCTTATACAGAGCATATGAGTTTTAAGAACTGTTTCCAGTATTTTCAGAGCTTAAGAAAGCTCTTTACTTACCAAGTAAATACCATGCAAATACCATGTTTCCTGAGGGATGTCTTAAAACACAGTTTTTCTAAAACATTACCTTTTTTCAAAACAAAAACAAAACAAAAAAACAACACACATAGTCCATTTTTCCAGACCATTTTTCCGTAGAAGTTCAATTTTTCCATATTAAGAAGATTTAAACTGATGTCTTGCAAGACAAAACTACTTCTTCTCTTCCTTTTTCTTTCTTTTGAAATGCCTCATTTTACACTCTTCATGAGGCATTTCTACTGCATATTAGACAACAGTAATTTTTGCAACTCTCTGTCTACACTTTTCTTCCTCTTTGGAAAACAAACAAAAAAGCCAGCCAAGAAAACGCACAAAATCTAATTCTTCCATCTCATTACATAAAAGAAAGCTGGCAAAAAGGTTTACATTGTCTACATAGTCTCACAATAATTGCTGCTGCAATCAATATATTAAGGATTCCGAGGTAAGGAAGCACTTTAGAGGGTACCCTTAAATGTTTTAATGTCTGGTTTTGTTACAGTTTCATTATGCAGCTAATACCAACTTTCAAAACAGCATCTCTTCATTAGATTTTGTCTATTTTGTTAAGGCTTTAGTGAATTAAAATAAATGAACCAAAACAATCACCAAACCATTGCAGGAACTACAAAAGATATGTGCTTTGGTGTATGTTTTCAAAAAACATTTAATTTACATTTATTTTCAGAATGTTTTCTATTTTGTTTCCTACTCTTTTATGCAATGAGCTGCAACCCAGCTGAATTACTGCCCGATAGCATAACCTAACTAGAGGTACACAAGCAAGTCTTCAGCTAAATTTGAAAAATGAAATTTCTTCAAAGGAATTTCCTGAAGAATATCACACAGAAGGTAGGGCTACTCATCATAAACCTCTAACACAATGAACAAGAATGTTTCAAGTGTCCAAAAGTCTTTCTGAAGTCCTCCATCTTCTTCCCTTTTTTCCTACTATGCAAAATGCTTTACATTTGGTAAGCAAAATCTCTCTCATTAGGATAAGGTCCTTCTGTGACTTCGCAATTAATAAAACTATTATATTAAAAAAAAAAAAGAAGCAGTCTTAATTTTATTTTTTTTTACCTTGATGCTCCAAATGCTGTGCATGTGAAGTACAACTGTCTTGTTTCAAATGGTATCAAGAAAGGACACTTGCTTGTTAGCTGCTCACACCAGTCTGGCAAAGCTCCACTTGCTAGTGCCAAGGGTTCCTGTAGTTTAATGCAAGAAAAAAAAAAAAAAAAAGTGTTTCTAATACTAGACTCAGGTTGTCCCAACAAGTTTGTAACTAAGTACACAGACACCCAATACACCCAAAAGTACGGAGTTTTCACCTGTGCTTGAGCAAGTTTCTTCCTACTCAGCAATTGCCTTCCCAACCCCCACCCTTTTAAATGCTATGAGTGAGAAGTTCACAGAGTTTCTAGGACTCAAGAGTGGACACAGGGTGCTTTGGCACAAAGACACTAAAAGCTGTAGTAAATCTCTGCGATACGTACTACTCAAAGCACTGTGGGGAGATCCAAGTATACAATTACCTGGAGAGAATTACTTTTGAGTTTCGCCCAAAAGCGATTAGATACTACCTCCTCAATACCAGAAGACACGAAAGAAACTTTGTGGTAGTAAAGATGATCCCCACTGAAATACTACTATAGTCCCTTCTAAAATACAAGTATAATAAAAAAAGACTGCAGAAATTACTACTGCAAAGATATTCAGGGTGCCTGAACAGCCTTTAAAAGAACACAAAAAAAACTGAACTTTTTTTTTGTTAATGAATAATTAGGGCAACTTAACTGTAATAAAAAGAAAAAAAACAACTCAAAAAGCTCACAAGGGCTGAACAAGTCAAGAATCTTCATCTTTAAGTCTTTGTTAAAGACAACGTAGTTCTACTGAAGAACTACATCTTCAAGCTTTCCTTTTAATGCATCTAACTGATCTGGTACCAATAATATGTTTTCTAAATGCTATTTTTGAAAGCTTTATGTGGAATGTATAAACAATAAAATGTTTGTGAACCCTAACACTATTTAACTGCCTTTGTTACAATATCATCAGGCAGACATACGCTACATTGTAACATCAATATTTGGTGCAGAAAAAAAAAATATTCTTCATAAAAAGAGATACAATTCTATTATAACTTCTTTCTTGGTATGTTTTCATTCAGACTAGTCTGTTCTTACAGAATTTCCTCATCCAAAATATAAGGAAGTAAATTATCGTATGAAAAAATTCAGAATGGCAAAAAAGCTAGTAATTTCAAACAAAGAAAGGAAAAGTATAATAGAGTCTTAAAACCAATTTTACATACACACAGTGTGCATAACACTATGTAATACCTCAATCTGCTGCAGAATCTTTGTAGTAATTTTTTTGCTTGTGAATTCATCTGGTGGAAAGTTAAACTGAGGATGCTCATCTCCTTCTGAAAATAATCGAGAAATTTTTTCCTTTATTTTTGTTTTCGTTAAAACATTTAAGAAGCTCTGCTAGATAACTAACTTACCTTCTTGAGAAGTTCGTGCTGTGTAAGGGTCACTAGCAACTATATACAAAATGCGAAGTAACTGCAGAACATCTTCTACTCCACAGGAGTTCTGCCCACTGCCAGCTTTGGCCTGAGGTTGTTCCTTTGCCAAACTAAGGATATCAGAATTTTGAAGAGTAGAAATGGTGCCTTGACTTAATCCTGATTTTGATCCATGTTCACAAAAATCCTGTAAAAAAAGAATTGTTAAGAATGAAAACTGCATGTGTTACCATCTGCAGGACTGCACACTCCCAAGTTAATAATTTGAAAAATCAGAATGGCTACTGTGTTTAACCTCAACACTTAGTTAAATTGTGGATGGTTCAAATCATGATTCAAATACATTTTAACATGACTACATTTAACAGAAGACATTAAAAAAAAGAAACAAACAAAAGACAGCAGCAAAAACTAAACTTGATATTGGCATGTGAACATTCGACTTTCCTATCCATGTCATATCCCTCCTCCACAAGAATCTTTAAAGCTGCAAAACAAAGCACACAGCCATTCATAACAGAAAAAGTTTCAATGCAGACATATACCTTGTATGCAGCTATGAGCTGGGAACAATTTCTGTTTTTCCTAATACTTTTATTAGTGCCGGTTAATTTCCAGTGGCGCAGGAAAGCTGAGTCTGCATTCTTCTGCAGGTAGGTTATCAAGTCATTCTTTGGTAATTCATCAGTGCCAAGGTACTGCTCCACATGCTCTACTGACCAGCAACCCTACAACAGGAACCACCAAATGTTGGTTTTTCCTGATTGTAAAGTCCTTAATATTTCACATGCATTACATATTGTCTTTTTTAAAGGAGCATGCATTTAAAAATATAATTGCTCATATCCTTTAAGTAATTGAAAACTGTTAGTTTTTTTAATGTAGCATTTCAAAAACTGCAGTAAGATTTGCTTCGCTTTTTTATAAACAGCCATAAAAACATATACAAAGGCACAGAAGTAAGTCTTACCATTTTCCCACTTTCTTTCTCTTTATCAGAATCCTTCATTTCTCTGTACATGATTCTAGATATCAAAACAGTGAGTTAATATTTCAAAGAGTTAATATTTCATACTCACAGCACATCCTCTAAATTCTGAAGTTACACATTGACTTGTTAGACATCAATGACATTTAGATAACATGATGTAAAACAGCAATAGCAGCTGCTCTTTGCCGCACAGAGCATATGGGATACCCTGATGCAGCAAAGTTCTTAAACTCATATTTAATTTTCATTATGTTGATATTTATCTTGCAAAGTAATTAATTTGTTTCCTTAAGTGAGGTCTGAGTAATCAAACAACCTTCATTGTGCAAACTTCTCAAACCACCTTAAGGTCCTTCACTACACATGCACCAACTCTTTGAAATTTTGAAGTCCTGGGGTAGTTTGCTGTGTATTATCTTAGGAGATATGCACATTTACAACTATTTCTCATGCTTTCTAACTAAAAAGGTTTTGCTACAGCATACTATTTTTGAAATAAGTCAGCTCAGGAACAGGTGCAACACACAAGCACTGCTGACATCTGAAATACAAAGTTAAAAGAACTGCAACTACCTTATTGCAGTTCTTGTTCTCATATAGGTTAGTTTTCTAGTATGACAGAAGTTACATTGGTGTAGTAGATGGCAAATACACACAATCATATAGTGTTACAATTTCTGTCTGTTACTATAAAGCTAGTAAGGTCAAATTAGGGTACAGAGAATAGCTGAGGTTGGAAGGGACCTAGTCCAACACCCCTGCTCAAATGTCACATTTAAATGGAATTTCCTGAATTTCAATTTGAGCCATTTTCTTCTTGTCCTTTCACTTGTCACAACAAAGAAGAGTCTACGCTGTCTTCCCTACTTCCTCCCATCAGGCATTCATACACATTGGTAGGATCCCAAAGCCTTTTTTTCTCCAGGCTAGATGGTCCCAGATCTCTCAGACTCTGTATGTCTTTGTATGACAGATACTCTAAGCCCTTTAATCAGTCTAGCAGCCCTTCACGAGGGTCACTCCAGCGTCCATGTCTCTCTTGTACTGAGGTGCTCTGAACTGGACATCGCACTTCAGACGTGTTTCACCAGCACTGAGCAGAGGGGGAAGATCACCTTCCTCAACCTTCCTAATGCAGCCCAGGATGCTGCTGACCTTCTCTGCCAGAGTCCACAGCTGGCTCGTGTTCAACTTTACGTCCACCAGGACTCTCGTGGCCTTTTCCACCAAGCTGCTTTCCAGCCAGCTGGCCCCCAGCCTGTACCAGCAAATGCAGTTATTTTTCCCCAGCTGCTAGACTTTGCATTTCCCTTTGTAGAACTTCATGAAGTTCCTGTCTCCCCATTTCTTCAGCCTGGTGAGGTCTCTCAGAATGGCAGCACAACCATCTGGTGCAACAATGACTTCTCCCAGTTTTGTTTTGTCTGCACTTGCTGAGGGTCTGCTCTGTCCCATCATACACTTCATTAATGTAGATGTTAAACAATACCAGACCCAGTATCGACCCTTGTGGTACACCAGCTGGCCTCCAGTTGGACTTCATACCAATGATCACACCACGTGAGCCTGGCAGTTCAGGCAGTTTTCAGACACTATCTAGTCCATACTTCATTAGTTTGTCAATGAGGGAAAAAGTGTTGAAAGCCTTACTAAAGTCAAGGAAAATAACATCTGCTGCTTTCTCCTCATCTACTGAGCTAGTCATCTTATCATAGAAGGCTATCAGGTTGGTTAAGCATGATTTCCTCTTCATAAATCCATGCCACCTACTTCCAATCACCTTCTTGTCCTTCATTGTTTGAAAATGGTTTCCAGGACTACTTCCATCATCTTTCCAAGGATAAAGGAGACTGTGACCAGTCTGTAGTTCCCTAGATCTTTCTTGCCCTTCTGGGGGACAGGAATGACACTTGCTTTCCTCCACTCCTCGGAAATGCCTCCCAATCACCATGACCTTTCAAAGATAATCAAGAGTGGCCAGCTCCTATGGGTGCATTGCACAGGGTCCCATGGACTTGTATGTCCTGTTTCTTTAAGTGTTCCTTAACCTTTTCCCTTCCACATCCCTCACCAGGTTCAACTCCAGATAGGCTTTGGCTTTCCTAACCCCATACCTTCACGCTGGGACAAAGTCTCTATATTCCTCCTGGGTCACTTGACCCTTCTTCTACCTCTTGCATGCTTCCTTTTTATGTTTTGAGTTCTGCTGGGACTTTCTTGTTCATCCATGCAGGTGCCCTACTGCCTCTGCCTGACTTCCCACATATTGGGATGGATTGTTCTTGAGTCTGGAGGAAGTGATCCTTGAAAAATCAATCATCTCTCCTGGACCTCTCTTCTTTCTAAGACTATATCCACATGGGATTCTTCCAAGCAGATCCCTAAACAGACCACATTCTGCTCTCTTGGTCAACTGCTTGACTTTTGAAGTATTATTAACAAGTCACAGTTGAGCATTAGAGGTTATGACTTTTTTTGTTTTGTAGACACAGCACTAGCTGTAAAACCAGTAAGAACATCCTGACATAAACGCAAGAAAAAATAATTCTAGCATTGCTTCCTACAGAGGAAGAAATAAAAATTAACATTGTTTCACACCCATTTCCTAATCGTTCACAGTGTTCTCTACACAGAATAACAAACGTGTGAGCTTACGTGTATGTTGGCTCCCAAATACGTCTAAGTTTGTCGGATTTCACATTGCCATTACAGGAAAGCTGTAACAATTTCTGTACATAGTAAAAGATAGTAGATCGAAAGTTTGTTAAGGGCAGTTCTACTTCTCGAGTTGTTCCAAGACCTGAAACTTTCAAGATAAGTGCTAAACGTGGCGAAGGCATGCACTCAACCTCTTCCAAGAGTTCTGAATGAGGTGTACCTGCATGTGAAAAATCATTTGATAAGCTATTAATACAAAATATATAACACATGACAAGTTGGCTTAAACATTAATAAAGTGGCTCAATAAGGAAGTGTGAAGACTTCCTGCACATACGCCAAAGAGATGATACTGAGCTGTAACTATGAACTATATTTAGGGGCTGTAACTGCAGCACTTCGTTATGTGAGCAAAGCTAACAGGAATTTCTGAAATCCCTGTTGATCCTTAACATCTTGATAACATCCCCAATATCACACATGCTATTATCACAGCACACGCGTTCTTCTTTTCATACACAGTATCTTCCTATTGTATCGACTCCTTTCAATTCATCAAAATCAACAGCAGCTTGTTCCCACATACACTAAACCTACATACTGCTTTCTGTAATGAACACTGACTACACCCACACTGCTAAACAAGAATTAACTAAGGAGTAAGATGAGGTGCTATGCTGCTGGTCATACAGACTGCTCAAGTACAGTATTAGCTTTCCCCTTGTCTCTGCTTTGGACTGCTTCAACAAGCGCTCTCCAGTCAAAGCTGTTCTGGGTAGCTCAACACAGAGATTATTCCCTGCAGGTGGAACCAGACACAGCAAAAGATTTATCACTAATCTGAGTTAAATTCATGAGCATGCTTATTTTACACAGCACTTCATTTACTTTTCCCTCAATAATGCTTGGACCTGCAGAGGCAGATAAAACTCTCATTCAAACAGAGAAAAGTCACACAGCCACAAAAGCATGTTGTTTTGGTCAATAGTGAAAGGATCCCCAGCCCCCAATAGGCCCTTAACAGCGAGTCTTCATCCTAAAGCCAGATCAAGTATCACAAATGTCTTGTCAGCATACCTGGTGGAGGGATTTCTAGGTCAGTTGTCTGTTGAACATTAGTACGACCAGGTCTTGGGTCAAAAGCAGGAACCAGAGCAGAAAACTGCCGTTTCAATACATAATCATCATCCCATGTTCTTCTACGGCCTCCTTTGGTTTCATACTCCTCTTCTTCCTGAAAAAAAATTAGCTGTTTTTTAGATTCTACTACAGAGAATCATTTGATAAAAACTGCAAAGTTAGTTAGGTAATACAGCATTCATGTAAACTAAAATGGACACAAAAGATATCGAAGCTGACACTTAACAGTATTAGTTGCATTTAACTGGTCAAACAGGAATCAACAGAATTATCAAAACAACAGAAATTAACATAAATGGTCTAACCTTACAACAGCTGTATTTACAGTTTCTGGAAAGAATGAAACTTTCCATGAAGCACCAGAACATAGGGAAATACAGAGTATTGTAGACCAGCAAACTTGGCGTAGATGTTTTGTGCATTCCACAAACTTTGCAATATCAAAGATCCAAATAAATCAATGGTGGCAAATACATTAATTTTTCTGAAAACAAGTATTTTTTTTGAAAGTGTATACATACACTGATATATAATGTATACACATTTTACCCAGAGATTACGTCAAATACCAAAATATTTGAACTATTATGGTGGGAAGAAATCTAATTTTCAATAAGCTTTAGCAAGTATTAATTGCTTATGACTTTTCTACAGCAAGCTTTTAATCTGTTCAGCTCCTCATTTAGAACAATTACATAGTATATCAGAGGAAACAGGACTGGAACCCAAGAAAGAAAAATATTCTTTTCCAGATCTGATTCTTGCTGTGCAAATCTTAAGCAAAGACTATTTTAGCTATTTCTGCTTCTTCCCATGAACAACAATAGTAACTCGATTTAATAATTTCTAAAAAGTGATCAACAATCTACAAACTAAGGTTATCGTCTGTATTGTAGATCTACTTAAGTAGTGCTGGCTTTTCCATTCCTAACTTCGTATCTTTGTGCAGAAGGTGAAATAACAAAATACTTAGTAATGTACTTGAGTTTCTATTAAACGTATAATCACAGTAAGTTAAAATGCTAAATATTTTGGTTCAAATGACTAAAAGTTTGCATATTAATTACCAGAGGAAGATTCTATAATTCCAAAAAACAATATTTACATTTATGTAATAAACATTAAATTATCATTAGTGAAGTCATTTTTCCTCTTAGACCTTGCAATATCCATTCTGATCACTTCAATGGTGGTAGAAGACCAAGCATTATTCATACCACTAAAGAAGAACCAAATGAAAAGCCAGAACTCATGATAATGTAGGCAAGACCCATGTGGACTAACCTGCTGGGTTTTGTCTTGCTACGCCTCTCCCCATTTCTTTTTTTTTTCCTTTAGGAGAGATTATTTCCTCTGGCATACTTTAATTATTACAGTTTGCTTCACACAGGCCTACAGTTAAAAACACCCCAGAACTGTATCATCACAAAATTCAGCAGCCTACCCACAAAGTTATACCATTTCATCAGCCAGTGAACTAGTGATCCATGATTTCTACTGTCTGTCAACTTGTTCCCAGGCTGTTTTTAAGATGTTAATTCTGACCTATAAGGTCTCAGGGTGCACGGGTGTTCAAAAGCTCTTTTCTCTGGAATAAATGTTGAAGCTGGTACAATCAAATTTGTAAAGAAAGGGCACTGCCCTGTTAGCTGTCCTATCTAGTGAGGCCTTGCAATTTTATCACACCCATTTGAATGCAGGAGAAAACAGCTTACTTAATACTCAAAATATATGCAAGAATGGGGAAAAGGGACAATGAACTGTCCTCGTAAAGTAGCATTCAGTTTGCACCCCCCAAAAAGTATAACATGATTTTAACTCTGGCATTTCATTTAGAGTCTTAATGGACAGGTACTCCAGACTAGTAGTTCAAAATCTAAATACATTTGTTTTAATGGAAAGATGATAGCTAGGTCCCCATATTGCCAAAAAAAACCCAAAACTGGATTTTTCATGCATCTGTTAGTCAATTAAGATATCATCTATGCTAACTATACTGTACCATAACTTCCTCATATTCTTGATCTTCTTGGTTATCATCTTCATTTTCATCATCTTCTTCATCTGGTTCAGGTAGATCCTCATCATCATCTAACTCTGCCAAAAGAGTACTAGCTCGGCAGCTATCAAGAAAATCTAAAATACATACATATATATATATTTACATACAGAACAAAAGCCAAGAATAACTTTTAAAGCAAAACTTTGAAAATTAAACAACAGAAGGATTGGGAAGAGTGGAAAAACAAATCTCACTTAAACCAGAAAGAGAGAAAACTAAAACATTGCTTATGGCATAACAAGATTAAAAGCTGTGAAAAAAGCATACACCTCACAAAAAGTCCAGGGGTCTAGTCAATAGCATAACTAACAAAAGAAGCACTTAACTTTTCTATAATTAGGAGTGATCAGCAAGCGTGATCAGCTTCTCATTTGCTTATATCAAACATTTTATAATTACACTTAAATTACAAAAGATCACCAAAAAATGGTACACAAATTTATGCTGATTCAATGTCTAATTAATTTTAAAAACAGATTAGTGACGTAAGCTCCACTAAGACTGTGTGGCTTAGACCTCAAATTATGATGTAAAGGACATTTAAAATAAACATTTGAGTCACATTTTTAAAGACTCAATTGCTAATTAATTTCTGTAACAAGAAGCTGAAGAGAGATATAAAGTTCAGTTTCACCCACCTAGTTCTAAGACTTAAAAACCAACCCCCCAAAACCAGAAAAGACGTTCGCAGCAATCCAATGTGGACTGGGATGAATCTTAGAACTTTTACATTTTTCTGTACACATATAAACTATCTATACCACCCAAACACCCTTTGAATTGTTGCTCATGCCCCAACCAAAACTTTAAGGTAACTCTCTTTGCCCAGTTGTTTGTGATATATTTCAAGACTTGTCACCCAATCAAAATATCAAATGAGACTTATTAAAAGAATAAAGGGAGATGGCATATGCAGATATCTTAATTGACCACCTCCAAGCAGCAAAATTCCAGTATCCATTGAAATTACCAGATATTTTACAAGCAATTTCAATAGGCAACAAAATAGAACAAAATCTTAATCCAATCAAGTTTTAAACAAATCAAGTATCTTTTCTTTCAAGAACATCTCATAATCCAAAAACTTTACATTAGGAAGTGTTTTCCCTATATATAGCTCAGGTTTTTCTCAACTTCATTTCATCAGCTTGATTCCTAGATATTATCATCCTAATTAACTAAATCTTCTTTCACAGTATTCATATCCAGCAAATAATGTCTGTCCTAATGTCTGTTTCTATACATACAGTGACCACATAACTCTGGATTTTGTTCCTCAAATCACAGAATTCCATTCTCTGTCATTTTCATTTCTGTGCTCTTTCCAATTTTTTGCAATTACTATTATGGTACTGAGATACCTTGAAATTCATATACTATTTTAAGTGTATAATGTGCCTAATGGCTGATGGTTTTCAATCACTGAGTAATACAAAGTACCTCAGACCAAGCATGTAGCGTGCTTATACAACGCAATGAGAAATAACATTTGGATTTTAATTAGAGGTTCATATGCAAACTACATTAGATACTAAACTCCTTTGATTAAGGAAAAAGATTAAGTGCCTAAACAAACTATACCATAAATAACGTGGGATAGAAACTGCTGAAAATAAAGACCTGAAAACATAAGGAAATACTACTATGTTAACATTATTTTACTTACTGCCTTACAGAACTAGTAACATATGAACAGCTCAACTTTCAAATACTTTTCAGTAAATAAACTACTACATGAGAAAATCATAACAACGGGAGAAAAGGAAAAATCATTAATGGGAAGTCTGCTTATGTTCATTTAAAAATGAAACTTACCATATAAAGAATATTCTGCCTCCTGACCTGTATCGCTCTCACTAGATGTTGATGTTAGGCTAGTAGTTAGAGTATTACTAAGCGACTGACCAACAGATAAAACTGTAGTTGCTGTAGCTACATTGCTGCTGCTAGTAACACTGGATGTAGACATGGTCACTGTTGATGTGGTACCAGTTGTAGTCAGATTAGGAAAACTTTGGGCACCCATAAGAGGAGAAGCTATAGATAAAGATATGGTAAGATAAAATAAATGATTTGATGACTTGAAGATTACAAATTACATGCATGACTCCTGTGTTGAAAAATATATTTGGGGTTGAAAAATTATTGTATGTGTTATTTTAGAATAAAGAATAACAGACTAAAGGGGAAGGGTTTCCCAGTGCAAAAGTGCACCCTACAGTGCAAATGCCCATTTCTGAGCATATGCCCTTGCATACATTTAAAACAAATAATTTTATCAAATAAATCCCCAAACCCCATTGTAAATCTGAAATTACTTCATTTCATTTTCAACATATGAAAGGTATTCCTGAAATCTGTTACTTCAATACTGCATCTGTCTGTAAGCCTAAAATGTAATTTAACCTCTAAAAGGCAATATAATTAAAATTATACAGGTAAAACAGTTTAACTATATTATAAATGAACTAAGAACAGAACATAATAAGACAAATGTGAAACTTGTGATTTTTGTGCATTTTTTGAAAGTTCTTAAAGCAGCTCTGACTTACTGTCTTTCACGTAACTATTAGCACATATGTTCATGATGGGCAACAAGCCTGAGTTGGCAGTACTGTGAAACATGTGACTTAGTACCTTACTTATGTTGTATGATTTATATAAATAATTTTCAGAATAAGCAAGCAACAACTAAGTTACCTTACTGCACATCTAAATAAAACACAGTAAATGTATTTTAGTTAACTGGAACAAGATTGAATCCACTGTAAGCTCAATAGAAAGAATTTCAAGTAGTGTACGTAACTGAGTAGACGTTACACCTATGTGCAACTACACATTTACATCCCAATCCTCAAAACATTTTCTCACATGCTTATCTTCAAACACAGGAGATTAATCACGTTTGCATGTGTAAATTTGAGGTGTCACCTATACTTAAATTTAAACCTTGTTTTTCAATCTACCTTTTCTAAAATTTATGAAATGCAAGTTTTGCAGTTTTCAAGTAAACATTTTCATTATTGCATCTTATGTAAACTGAGGCAGTTTATTAAAAAAAAAAATTAATCTAAATTCTGAATTTCAGACGATTATTATCAAGGTTTGCAAAGGTTACTACCCTTGAAGAAGGATACAATACAACAAAGATCTTCCCCTACATGCACTTGGTAGCTTTTTGGGGAAAAAAAAAAAAAAAAAAAACAAAAACAAAAACCAAAAAAACCACCCCCAGAAAACCAAAACCAAACAAAAAACCCACACCAAACAGAACAAAAACCTTTACTGTTTCTATTTTTATTGTTTGTCAGATACTCTTTTTTTTTTTTTTTGTCTCCTTAGGAACATAAGTAACACTTTGTAAATAGAAATATAAGAATGCAAATGAAATATCAGCAAAGGTGACCCAAGCAGGTATACTGCTCGAAATTATTTCTATGCATGGGGAAGGAGAGAATCAAATTTAAATTTAGGGTTGTTTAGTAAGTCTATGCTCATCTCTATGAAAGCATGGAAATTTTCCAAACCAAAGGGTTTTTCTTTCATTGTTTAAGAACTTGAAAATAAGTTGTTCAGTAATCTTCCACCCACTTCTAATTAATAACAGTAAACTTTTTGCTGTTATAATAAACAGAAAAAGCCATTAAGTGCCAGCATTTCATTTGCTCTGAATTCAAGAGCAAATTGAAACTGGCTACCCTAGACACCACTTAACTACTGGAAAATACGGACATTTTTAAAAGCAATCACTACAGCAAGTCCAGAAAGACTTACATCACTAATCATAATTTCAGACTTGACTTTCTGGTTGGGTTGGTTTTGGGGTTATTTTGCTGGGGGAGGGAGTGGGGGTGGTTTGGGTAGGGGTTTGTTTGTTTGTTTTTTGGGGTTTTGTTTTGTTTTTAAACCTGGACAGGCCAAAGAAAGAAAAAAAAAAAAAACCACACACCCCACACCAAAAAAACACCACCAAAACCCAAACCCAAGCTTTTTACAATGCTTTAATAGAACTTCAGTGAGATTGCTCAAATTTAGTCCCCAATCTCTTTTTGGGGCACAAGTTCCCATTTACAATTTCTATTTGTATAAAATGTATAAAACAAAGTAATTCATACATGAGGGATAATTTTAAAGTATGAATATATTTTAATATTAAATCCAATTTTTAATTTGCCATATTCTTATTTCCAACTTTAGCACTGTATGATATCAAACATTCAGGAAATCTGTTAAACATGCTGTTGAAGTATCTTACTATGTTTTTCAAAGGTGCTCTCTCTCCCCCACAGCACAAAACTACTTCAGAACCGGAGGCACTGACTATCTGCCTAAAAGGGGACCAAATATTGGAAATCTTCCCTCAAGCATCTTATTTACATTTTTAATGCAGGCTGCAAATGTTTCCCCCTCCCAGTATCAGAATGTGGATGTAAGAATACATAGAAAAATCTCCCCCCCAAAAAAAGAAAATGCTCGCTATTAAAAAAAAAATTTAGAAATGCTAAAAGCAAACACCACATTTTTAAATAAGGAAGCATAGAAGTCCTAGAAAAGCATGAAAGCTTAACAAGAAACTGAGTGCTTCTTTCTGGCTTGGGTAATTATACTTTTTCTAACTTGCCTACCTCATGAAATGCAGCTCTCTGGTTAAAATACTATCACCATCACTGAACAAAAAAAAAAAAAAATACCTAACAAGGCTGGCTGAGTAGCAACTCCGATAAAAGCATGCTGAAAATTTAAAAGAGTGAACTCCTTCTGAACAAGCAGGTTTACGGCTTATCTGCTAATACTTTGATCCTACATATAATGCGAGAACACGCAAATGTTAAAGCATGTACATAATGCCATTTAAATAACTGCCAACTACAAACTTCCTTATATTTAATATGCCTGAACAGTTCACTGAACCTAAGCCTTATATGACCATGCCGTCTTTTGAAAACATACACAGTATTAGAGTACCTTAAGTTATTCAGCCTGATAGAATGCACTAAAACTTTATCATACCACAGTTTACTTTTTTCTTTCTACCATGTTCTTAGTTCCTAAGCTCAGAGACTTCACAACATGCACAAACCGCCTTTCCTGAGGAAAACGGGAAAGTAGCAGAAATAGGCAGATAGAAGGCAAGTATGCAAACTCTACACAGATCAGAAAGCAAGAGTATCCCACATTAGCTACCGCTGCTAGTCTTCTAACCCCTTGATCTAAACCATACTCTCTCTCTCTTCCTAAACATGTTATAGACATCAAATCCAAATTATTTTCTATTTGGCAGGTACCACAGTGTAATCCGACATCACAGGGCAACGTAACACTTCCCAGCTGGCATGAACTCTGTAAGCTCTTCATGAGTTCTACAGGCACACACAAAGGTCAAAGCTGCTTGCTCTAAGTTCATTTCTCTATCAGGCCAATTCTTTAATGTAAGCCAAAGAAACAACGAAAGCTTCAACTAAAAATAAACATAGCTTACTTACTTGCAGTACTCATGACATTTCTTCCCAAAGTATTAGTATTGTTATCACTGCTACTTCGGCTTAAATTCATGTTGTTTGTGGCATTGGTACGTGCTATGTTTGCCACTCTTCGTACAAAGGACTCCAGGCTAGAAGTTTCTCGAGATGATAAGTTAGGAACACTTGCACTGGAGCTCATTGGTGCCCCAGCAGCCAATAAAGAACTGACCGAGAGTCTGTTACTTGCTGAAGAACTTAGAGGTCGTTGGGAAGCTGCTTCTTTATTAGTCAGTTCAGAGACTGAACTCACATCAGGAGAGCTTACGCTAACAATTCCCATGGATATAGCACTGGACTCCCCAGGAGTACGTATTGAGTTATCAGGACCTAACTTCCTCTCTGCATTTTCATTTCCCATGTCCGCTGTTAAGGTGCTGGTGCTTGCACTGGAAGATGACCCTACTTCAGTCTGGGGCACACTATCAGCGGAAGACAGAACAACAATTGGTTCATGGACGTCAGTGCCTGAAACTATATTTTGCTCCATTACACTTTCTGATCTCCGCTCCATTTTGGTCGAACCCAAGCTGATGTCGCTGCTACTGGCCACGCTACACACAGAACTGCTACTTCCTTTTCTACTTGAGGAGCCTGCAGCAGCAGTCGTCTTGTCTGGACAGTTGTTTTTCACCAAGCTGCTCCATGACTGCGTTGTGCCTGAAACAGTGGATGAAACAGGTTTGGGTGATGCCGCTGAATCAGGGTCGTACCCTGGTGCAAGCTTGAGGTCAAACTTTCCTTCTGCGCCCATACGGTAAGAGTTAGAGCCACCAGCATCCCAGGTGACATCAATCCAGCCTGGAAAGGGACAGGAGTTTGTGAGATCCAGCAGAAAGCAGACAGGAGCGTGTCAGACAGTAGCTCCACAATGTGGGATCAGCTTCTCATAAGGGCTGCATGTCTGAATTAATAAAAATCACTAAATAACCCTTAATGCCAATCAAAAAGGAAGTGTTTAAATCTAAACGACTTGGTATTTTAAAATGTTAACCATGAGACAGCAAGCACGATTAGCCTCTATCTTCAGGGTCCCAGAATCCAGCCAAAAGTAAAGTTTCGTTCAGGAAGGAACCTGACCTACTAGGATCTCTCAAAATATTATTAATTCTCTAATAACAGAAATGGATATTAAAATGTACCACCATAATTTTATTAATATCTGTCAAGAAATTGTAATTCTTGCAAGGACATTCTATAATGTTTTTCTTTGTTGGATGCTTGTGGATAAGCATATTTGCCCAACAGAAGACATTTTATGGAACTGATTAGCTTGGGATTTCTTATTCTTGCCCTATAAAGTGAAAGAATTAATTTACTGATACTCAGCTTTTTAATTCAATAATTTACACAGGCTCAAACATTTCTTATTCATAGGAAAAGTTCTATGGCAGTCAGGTAAGGACTACTTCAACTAAGATTTCAGGGTTGCAAAAAGAATACATTTCATAGAGTGAAACTTTATACTGGGACCGAAACAACACTGAAAAAGAGATGCTACTCTTCAATTCCTTTATTAAATGATTATTTAGAGTACCAGTATTTTTTTAACAGTTAAACGTAATAAATGTGCAATAATGAGGGTAACATGCAAAATTTAGCTAACTAGGACAGAAATAGGGGCAAAACAATTTATTTTTGCTTGTCTGAGTATGTACCACAATCTCAGTCACCTAAAAAATTCCTTCTAGTAGTTCTTATTGTATGTTAACTGTAACAAATCTTGGAATCACTATTTTAATTGACACACATTTTCTTTAAAAATAAATCTCTAAAGCTTAGTCATCTTCTGTAACCTCAGTCAGAAATTCAAAACAAAATGTCAGGTCTAGATGTACACACATATTTTTCTTTAATAAAAGAGAGCTAATTTGAAATAAATACTCTTTTTAGTGCTGTCAGGTGCACTTTTACCTTATAACTATCCAAAAGTCATCACCTCCTAGACCAAAACAGAAGATCACAGACAATTTTCTATTTAGATATCACTCCGGAGGAAGAGTATTTAAAAATTAATAAAGATTTCAGTTATGATAAGTAGACATCTCATCCCCACACGAGCAGGTTTAGATCACGTTATTCTTGAATGATTTTATTCCATCTTCATGAGCTATATCCGAGTGGCTTCACATCACTAAACCTTTGAAGGTAAAGTTGTGAAGCAAGTCTGAATTTTTTCCTTTCTACAGTTTATTTGCCTTACTTTTTTTTTTTTGTATTGATAAGAAAGTTCTATGCTGTAGTTAAACAGTATCATTTTTCCCCTTTATGAATATCTGAATAGGGTAAAAGCATAACTAAGTAACTGTTCTTGTTTTGCATAGTTTTTTTTCCCAGAATATTAATTACAAACAGTTTTAAACCTGCACAATTTTTTAATACTTACTATGTACTCGGAGCCTTACTGCTCCACCATTACAGCCCTAAAACTCCTCAAGATTTGTCTAAACTTGTCAATAATGACAAAAAAGTCAAGTCAATGGGATACTATTTTCAATCTTCTATTTGAAAGAAAACTGTGGCAGGAGTAAGAGTCTGCTGATAACATATTTCACATTGTTCGGCATCACGATTTGATAAACGAACCTCAATTTCACCTATGCTTAAATGGGAAAGTTTTACTGAACACAGGAACGAAAACACTGATTTAGTAGAATACTACTCACCAACAATACCTAAGTCTTCAAAGTGAGAATGTAGCTATGGATACTGTTGCATCTGATAAGAACAATATACAGATGACAGAAGAACTCCCTACAAGCTATACCAAATGGCTTAAATAAGATTCAAAGTTTCAAAACATTTTAAGACATTGTACTTCGGACATTTCTGCATGTTCTAGAGCTGACAACTCAACAGACTAGAATAAATTTTAAAACCTGGCTAAGAATGAGCCTAAGAGTGGCTGAAGATGCTTCAGAAACCAGGCAAGTCTTATATACACCAAAATAGGGGGAGAGGGGGAAAAAGGTGGAAAGCATGTTCAGCTGACAAGATCATCACCTCTTCTGGAGCCTTTTCAGTATCTTAGCTTCCTGAGCACTGAGTTCCCTGGCTGTTGCAGATTTTTATTTTGCTCCTTAAGTTAATTACTTTTCATGCTTTTAATTAAAAAAATAACAACCTGATCCCAATGAAGCTAGCAAGGTAGGAAAGGTACAGAGTACAACAGAAGTCAAAGAAAAATATTGCAAATGCTAAGCTAGAAGAAATGAAGAAGGTAATTATAGATTTTGCAGGCCCAAAGCTTAATTAATCAGTTTGCATCAATCACCTTCATGTACTTTTTCTTCTTTGTAACAGACATCTAAACAATGATTTGGCATTTTAATTAAGCAAAGCTCTACAAAAGTTTAATTTACAGCAAGAATTTTTTTTTCATGCATTAACATGGAATTTCACAAATGGACCATAACAGTGGTAGTAACTGAGTTCCTTCTCCCCAAAATACTTAAAATTTTATCAGCTTCTTCAAGACACTACAAAGGAAATACTTTAATGCTACCCGTTTCACATGAACTAACCATGCTAAACATTTACAAATTCAGGCAATTCATGCTCACCATTATGCAATTCTCCTGTAACAGTGCCTTCACCCTGCGGGCTTCCATCCTGATCTCTCCATTTCCAATCAATTCCTCTGATTACACGAGCTCCTGGAACCATGTATTTCAGCACCTGAGAACGGACTAGACGTCGCTGCCTTCGTAGATTTGCTTCAGCTTCTTTAGCAGCTTTTCCTATAAGAAATGTAAATTGAAATGAAAAGACTTAGAAGTATTGAATGGGGAATAATTTTGAGCTTGTTTCTAAGCAAGTTCCACTGCAAAAATTAACCTGCTTTTTTCACACTGATTTTTATATTGTAAGTTCATTAGCATTTAAATAAGAGAACAAATAGTGTGTTCACATTCTTTTTCTTACCCAGCTGATCTTCACATACTCCATTCACAGTGCCATAAAGTTCAAATCCAGACAGGGAGAGGTAGTGTGTTTGCCCGCTGGCATTCTTTCCCATCTGTTTTATTCTAACATGTCTCCAACCTTGTTTCTCATCTTTTGGAGGGTCTAAAGGCCATGTTGCTGTAGACCTTTAAATTTATTAGAAAGGGGGTGTTGGGGGGGGGGGACAAAAAAAGAAAAAGCAGAAGCAAAAAACCTTAGTACCAAAGCAAACAAAACCATAATGCTGATCATGTATGGATAGAATCAGAAAAATGTCAAGATTACAAAATAAATAAAACCTGTTAACACTAGGGACAATCTCTGTGTGAGTGCTGGTATTACTATTTTCTCAAAAAATATCAAATGCGAAATTTACAAGGATGGAAAAGCACAAGTGCCATCATGGGAACTGTACAGAGAACTTATGAATCGCTTATTTTGCAGCCCATCCTTGATAAATTAGATCACCTACCATTTCTTTATATAGTTACATTATAACACCTACAGTACACGTTAAATTAGTCTACCAGCCAAGCACCCTTTTAAATGAGCTCAGTTTTACAAAAAGTGATAAAATACACTGACATACCCTGGTTCGTTGAGACTACAGTCATCAACATGAGTATACAAAGTAGTCCAGTTCTGTCCATCCTTAGATACCTGGAAAACCCAGTTTCTGAGAGCAGATCGTCCATAACCTCGAGCATGGCGTAATGTGTAAGCTGACGGTATAACCCAAAGGCCAAGATCTATGGCAAACCAAGCATTCTTATCATCGTTAGTATGACAATTGAGAGCTGAACTGTCACGGCTTAGGATGTCTTCTAAACGGCCATAAGGCAGGTTTCTTCCTTCTGAGGATGTAACCACTACTAACCCATAGGCTGCTGGATTTACCCACTCATATGCAGTTCTATATTAAAAAGAGAAATGTACTGTTCAATTATTACTTACATTAAAAAAAAACAGGTATCAGCAACATTTGACATTTACTGTAAATTGTATATTACAGCTGAGTTTATTACAACCCAAAATGATTAATATAATTGTAGATAGTTAGATAACCTTAGAGATGTTCCAAACATCACTTTATTACAGTGGTTTAAAAAACAAACAAACAAAACAAAACAAAAAAAAAGACCCCAAGCAAAAAAACCCACCCAAACCCAAGGCAAACAAAAACAAAGACTCAAACTTCCCCACCTTTTCATTTCTTAGGTAAGCATACAAACAAATTCTCAACACAACTTCATAGATTTATATTTTTCTATCATTTAAGTAGAGCAAAAAGAAATGTAATTCTATTGATCAACAGTAAAGATACCTCCCACTCCTAAAAAATTGTAACAGATCTCATTTTGTTATGAATTCTCTCCCCCCACCCCACCCCACGGATCACTATGTTGTCCGACTTAAAAATATTCAGTTTTGAAAAAACTCACTTTGCATTTGTCCCAATCCAGTAAATAATTCCATTTTCATCAAAATCATGCTGATGCCTGAACACAAATGTTTGACCTTCACGTAGTTTTCGTACAAAAACAAACGAAGCCCTATCAAAGTCGTACCACTGCTTTGCTACCTACATGTGAATGAAAAGAAATCAAGTATTAGAGATGCATAATGCAACCATTCCTTGTGAACTGTGTGTGATTTGTTGCTCACCATTTTCAGGAGATACTGTTCTAGAGATTCAACAGTTGCCAACGGCTCCATCTTTAGCATTCTACCAGTTCGATCTATTAAAGATGTCTCCCCTGAAGCACGTTCCAAACGAAACCTCAAGCGCCTTGTTAATATCTGAAAGAGTAGCTAAACATTAATGTAGGCTTTTCTGCTTAGGTTTTGTAATTTTAAGAAAAGCAATATATTTCACAACAGTTTTAGTGGTGTATCAAGTATTTTTGTTGCGCGACTTAAGCAAACTACATTCTAAGTTAATGCTTTAAAAAGTAATTCCCTACTACTCCATTTTTTCAATTAACCAAACAATTCTTTAGTATGACAGTCAATGTATGTCAACTACACATTCAAGCTAATATTTTCTCACTTTTCATGTGCTTTCATAGCTTTTATTTCCTAATCTTGTAGACTAGCAACTACAATAATATAAAAACTGAAAATGCTTTTTCAAAATATTCAATAGCAGCAGTGTTTTTGCAACTTTCTGCAAGTATTTTCTAATAATTTAACATAAAAAAAAAAAAGAAGTATTCACACTTCGCTGCCATCTTGCAAAATCCTGAAGTATGCTTTCACATAGAAAAAATTAGGACTACACAAACTGAACAAAAACAAGTAATATTTTTAGGCAAATTGTAGCTTTCCTTTGTAAGAAGCTGCTGATCCTGTCGGTGTTGTGTATTACCCAATGAAGCCCTAGAAGGGACCCTTTTAACAAATATAGCCCACCCCTACTCATCACAAATAAACAATTCTTAGAATTGTCTTCAACAAGTGCTCATTTCAGTTTTAAGGATCCTTACGAGGGGGCATATTCCCATATAAAGAGAACAATACTTGGAAGACAAAAGAAAGAACAAACACATTACCTCTTCAATCAAAATTTACTTGGCTTTCACAGTGTAAAAGTGACAGTAGAGGAACACCCAAACATTTAGGTTAAGTGTTAGAGGAAATAAATGCCAAAAAGTCTGTTGTTCTTTACCTAATTCTATCCACTTCTACAAGAATATGCTTCATATAGACTTAATGTGTTAAACTTTTCCTGAAATTCACATATAACATTCAGTTGTGTCTGACTCAGTATGATATACTGTTATCACTGTACATTTACCTGAAGATTATAAGTAGAACCTGGTGTATCATACAAGTGGAGAGGTAGGCGTTCGATAGATTCTAACACTGCTATCAATTTCCGAATTAATGCAACTGCCGGACGACTGTGAAAGTGAACAGTTACTATGTTACCATACAAAGAGAAAAAAAATTCTACAGTATCTCAGAAAATAGTACCCAGCTGTAGCAAGTATCTTGGCATGCTATTTCTACTGGTATCATCTGTTCTAGTCACACGGTTACAGCACAGTAAGAAAAACAGTAATCTGCAGTGATGAACAGAAGTCACCTTCATATTTGTCAACAGATGTACATTCAGTACAGTTGACTCTTGCAGACAGAAGAAATTCAGTAAAATTTGAAATTGCTACTTCAATAGCAGATGCTGTCTTTTAAGACCAATTTTCTATGCCAGAGAAAGACAAACTGAAATGGAAAGAAATGTTCCTTTGTCTTTAAATTATTTTAAATATACCATACTACTTCACAGATGGAAGAGTTTTTTTGGTCTGGTTTTGTTCTTACCTTTCATCATCTTCATTTTCACTGAATGCTGTTTTGAAAACGTTTATTCTCTCTACCAGTTGACTACAGTCTTGCTTCACATCTAAATCGACATTCTAAGAGAAAAGAAAAAAAACACCCACTTTACTTGTAATAGAAAGCAATATATTCATTCTTTATACTGGCAAAAATATCTGTTCAGTCTCAATGAATTCCTTATTTAAAATCTTGTCCTGGTTTTGGCTAGGACAGAGTTAATTGTCTTCCTAGTAGCTGGTACAGTGCTGTGTTTTGGGGTTAGTATGAGAAGAATGTTGTTAACACCCTGATGGTTTCGGTTGTTGCTCAGTCATGTAGACCAAGTCAAGGACTTTCCAGCTTCTCCTGCCCAGCCAGCAAGAAGGCTGGAGGGGCACAACGAAGTTGGGAGGGGACACAGCCAGGACAGCTGACCCAAACTGGCCA
>JAVKLA010000031.1:7615752-7637419 GCA_034782735.1 Sagittarius serpentarius | reverse complement strand
ATTATTATTGTCACTTTATTGTTGTTATTAGTGTCATTGTTAGTTTCTTCCTTTCTGTTCTATTAAACTGTCCTTATATTAACCCACAAGCTTTACCTTTTTTCCGATTCTCTCCCCCATCCCACTGGGTCGGGGGGGAAGTGAGTGAGCGGCTGGGCGGTGCTTAGTTGCTGGCTAGGGTTAAACCACCACAAATCTGTACGTGAAAAGCTAAATTGCATCAGCCATTAGAACTGACCAGTGTTGATTTGAAGATTTTTTAATGGCTTATTCAAACAGAAGTCATCTATTGTGATAGCACATATTCAATGGGTAGACCACTAACTGGAGCAAGTCTGCCTAATTTTCATCGAGACAGGAAAAAGCCACATTTATAATAGATTTTTTAAATTAAGGCACATGCCTACTTTTTTTTTTTTCCTAGAAAGTTTTTCTTCAGAGACTTATGTTCTATAAACTCACATTGTTTAAAACTGTAAGCAACGACTGAACTAAGCCACTACTGCACATTTCATATGGAGAAATAGTATTCTCATCCTTCAATAGTACAATTAAGTTTTCCAGAGCAGTCTTCATTAAATCTCTCCAAGTATTTTCTCCCTCAATACACTGGAAAACAAAAAGACAGTTATGGTGAAACAAGGTAACAGTTTTTCCACTTGCTTCATTTGATAAAGAACGTGCCAGTAAAGTACATAACTAGGAATTACATGTGTGAAAACCCCCCCCATTTCAGACAGACGTATCGCAACTTTCCTTTACATCATGACAGATTAGTCAGAACATTATTACGTGATTTCCACTGACATCACACATTATAAATTAAGGGAGATACACTTACCTGTCTGTTTGTATGAAGTTCCCATGCAGACTCTAACTGTGTTGCTATGTTCCTCAGTGTTACAACTACTCCTCGAGGCATACTTTCAACGGCTTTAAAATGATCATCATATAAATCTCTCGCCATAGTGCGTACCTACAAATGGATTTTGATAATCAGAAGTCATACCTTACTGTAATGAGACTATTATTATGCTGCAAGATACCAGAAACTTGGTCATCTTTTTTAAAGTCCATGACAGACACAAACAAATAGGGAAGAACCGAAACCTATCATATACCATGAAATGCAAAGGTTGTGAAAGGATAAAGTACAGTAGAAATAAATGGAAATACACAGAATCTTATTGAAACTTACAGAAACTAAGGTTACCATCGTATATTAAATTACAGCACAAAGGTAGGAGAAAAGACAGGATTCTCAATCTGTAAATCTGTTTCTTCAGAACTGTATCATGGATCTGGTAATCTTTTTAGAGGTAAGATTAATAAGCTTTTCTATGGTTTCTGAACGCTCTATTCATATTCCTTAAACCAATTCACACCAAAAGTCCTTATGTGACCTTATACTAAGAATTACTTTTTCTACAAAGTATGGATCACACAAGATACAGATTTGATAAAATAAGTTCTTATTAAACAACATTTTGCTTATAAGAATTTTCCCCCAAAATCTTTCCTTTTCATTATCATCATGTGTTCTACAACAATATGTTTCACAAGCTTCTGAGCTACACGGTGCAATCTCAGGTATGAAAGAGCACCGCCTTCCTTTTATCATTCCACATAACCTCATTCACATAGTATTTTAATTTTCAATTTAGTGTCACCCAAATGTAAGCGTCCTTACATGCTGCAGATTTTTGGTACAGAACATATCAGCTGCACTGTTTGAAACTGCAAAAGAGGGCAACACTGAAGATTAGCTTGAGCACTTGGCATCAGCTGGCCACAGAATGTACTATTATTTTGTATTTTTTGTAAAAACCTTAGTACTTGATTTTTTTAGTTCCTCTTTTTTTCCCCTCAGTTTGAGAAGAGAGAGAATTTTAAAAAAGTCTAAAATGAGGGCATTTACACATTTTGCTTCATTACCACACAACTCTTACAATACAGACTGTTCACTTCCATCCCCCTATCCACCATGATATCCAGTCTAAAATGAATATCTGAATGTAGTGAACAGAAGAAAGATATGCCTCTGATACAACTGTAGTATTGATCACAACACCTTTTCTTTTTGCATAAAAAAAGGAAAAACCTAGAGAATTATACAAATATAGGTCAGGAGGACTGGATTTCCTTAATTTTTAAAAGAAAATTTGTCTTCCTCTAGAAGAGCACAGAGTTTACTAAGACTGTTGGATAAAAGCACCTGCAGAAGTGCTTTGTTCCGAGTGAAGTTCTCTCCTTCAAGCTTAGCATAAAATTGTGTCTAGTTGAAATCAGAGATTTTAATCCTCCAAGAGGAAACTACAACTCCAGAAGCATGTTATAAAATAAAACAAACTCAATTAAATTCTAAGTATAAAATTCACAGATGCTCACCAACCTTTTGCTTTGTCTTCTCCAGTTTAGATTTCAGCTTTCTTCCTCTTTTGCCTGTCCAGCCAGTCACAAATTCTGACCCTGCAACATATTTTTAGAAAAGTCACAATTTCTCACAGGTATGAAAAGCAACAAACAGAAAAACTACCTCATATACACTTGCTCCTACCTGCACATAACACATACCTACATACTTACCCAAAGAGGTTTCAGCTGTAAACGAATGTTTTGTTCCTCTGTTAGATTCAAACACAAAGCCTGGCAGATCTTCTTTCAGTATTGTAGCTTGCTGACCATCAGAATTGTGAATAGCAATTTCTCCTTCTTTTAAACAGGTGAGTGACCAGTTTCCTACAGTAAGTTTAGCTGGCCCTGGTGCTGATAAAATTGGCTGGCTTGTGGTGGATGGTTTTACTTGGCTTCGAGCTCTTTGCAGCTTCTCAAGGAACTCACTCCTACTTTCTATTTAAAAGGAAACAAACATTTTTTTTTTCCTTCCAACAATTGATTCCACCATCATATATATAAATTTTTTTTATTTTTTTTTTCCTGCAAGAGCAAAACAACTGAGTACATTCAATGCAAAATTAAGTTTGAAATTAAGGGTCTTAGTGTTCTACATTTCTTCCCAGTATGTTTCTGTACTTCAACAGTGATTTATTCCAGGATCACATTAAAGTGGACAATGCAGCTCTTTCTGAACGGTGCTATTGACAGATGTATTAATTCATCTTTACAATTACAACAGGAAGATCAAAGAAAGTAATGATAAACTTCCAGTCTTGCAAAAATAATTTATCTCATTATGGCCAGCATAAACTATTCTCAAAAGTGAGTTTTTAGAAATAGGAAATTAAATGAATCCTCCAACAGGAAAACAGCAATCAACTTCATAGCTTAAAGCAAGTGGAGAATAGATGTGGAAGCCACATAAAAAAAAACAAAAAAAAATTCACAAAACTTTATAGAGTCTGACAATCAACATGTGCTAGAAGCAAATTTGAGCTAATAGCTATTTGCTCAGATTAAGTGTCCCAAAGGCACCCAAAAAATTTTATCAGCTGTAATAAAACTTTTATTCATGTCCTTTGTAGAACCTCTACATTCACCTCAGAGAAAGCAAGAAAGCGACAATTATGCTACTTAATACAGTGACATTATGCTAATTCAAGTTATAATGCAGATGTTCCTATTCCTTTTTTAGTACTTACAAAAATTTTAAGAATCTCTATATCTCTAAGAAAAACATGAAATAAATAAAATAAATTAAAAAAAAATGTAATGGCACCACAGGAGACTTGATTAAAAGCTAATATTTACATGGAGATATTTAATAGATGACAAATAGGATCACATCCTACTTTTAGGATATGTAGGTAATCTAGCCTGAAATTGTTCCAAACAACTATCTCAGTTTTAATTAAATTATATTCTGATACAGTAGTAATTAAAAGGCTGTACACTACATTTGAATGTTAATTAGCATAATTCCAGAAAATATGAGTTCATAATTTAAAAAAATCAAAATTCCATATAAAATAAAAATGCAGTAACCTCATTAATATAAAGACTACAGCTCAACTTCAAAGTTAACAAGAATCCTCATCTTTCAGCATACTGATTTGATACATACAACTTTTCTAGTCCATGCATTTGTAAAATTGCTGTTTTCCTTTTGCTGCAATTACTTATGCTCTACGTTTTTAAAATTTGCCATTTTTATTGTATAATACAAAAATAATCTCTATGCAAAAATAATTATGCACTGGAAGCATAACATTCTTTATTGCTTAAAATTCATAGTATGCAGAGAGAAGGTTTATAAAAAGAATTTTGAAATTTTATATGCAAAATTAAAATTCTGTTAATGAAACCTTTCCAAATCTCCATAATGACATTTTAACAAATTTATTATAGCATGTCGCACTGAAAGTGCGACGATTATACATGATGGAGAATAATTTTGGGTTCCCTTAGACAGAATTCTGAGACTCACTTAAAGGTTCAGAATTACCATTAAATTTCAATTTTTGCATTGAACTTTTATTTTTTCTAAAAATTCAAACAAAACAAGTATTAAGCTAATGTGGAGAGGGGTGAGTACAGACCTTTCAAAAATGTTTACAGCATACATATTTTCCCTCCCGCCCCAACTTTCATCATGCGATACACACTAACAAATTCCATTACTCAACCCTCTATATTCTTGCCAGTCATGAAGTTACTAAAAAGTATACCATGAGATTAATCAGTAATGATTTAGGACAGCAGAACATATAGTATAGTTCAGGACTTAAACATACTATTCTGAGTCTATACTGTACTGTAATAATTTTAGTTAACAAATACTAGTTTCTTATCTCTTAAGTAAAAAAGGCTGCTGCACACTCTTACAGCTAATGGTTAAAGTCCAGGCAAATTACACTGCAATGTCAGCACTCTCAGTAGATGTCTATTTGACAAAAAGTTGCAAGAAATCTCATTTAGTCCTAGTTCAGCTCCTTCCCTTCCATAATACCCATGCTAGGTATCTTGTTCAAAAACTTTGGATTTATTCAACCTTTTTTAAAAGACTGCTATGAAGAGACACATCTTAAATTCTTAATCTGACTTAAGTTCTCTTCACTCCAAGTTCATCTGAGCCGTACCCATTCCACTCAATCCTGTACAGAAATAGTGAAGTCTCATCCCCACACCCACATCATTTGGAAGGAAGAAAGTAGAATTGGCATCCAGGGGCTATGACGATTTAAGAAATTAACCTCATGGACCTTCTTAAAATTGTACCGTATGATAAACAAGTATCTCAACAAAGAAATAGTTCACTTTTTAAGGTATTAGACTTGTAAAAAAGAATGCAAGATGCATTTTATGACCAAAAAAAAAATAAAAAAATCTGGAAGTGGTTTCCAGCTGTGTTATAATTTAGAAACACACTATATCACATTTTGTCTTCACGCCCCAAAACTGATGGATAAAGTAATTAACACTTCATTTCTATCCTGAATCATAATATGTTCTGTTATTTTAGTCAATGGCTTGTTGAAAACACAATATTGCAAAGCATTTTATGTCCGCAGGTTCATAAATGTATGAACTGTGGCAAAAAAGATGAAACAATAAAGGAGGGTTGTTTCTGCATCCAGAACAAGTTGTGTATTCTGCACAGAAAATTAAAACCACCTGTGCATTGCCAGTGCATAAGGTCTGTTCCCTTATCCTCTCTCCAACAAACAATTAAGACACTGTAATTTGTTTCCCAATCTCAATGAGAAACTTTCCATTACTTTGTCTTCAAACACATGCAATTTCATTCTGCTAGCTAGAAGCAAACAACAAATCACCATTTCAACCTGCTTTTCCTGGGACGGCCACTACAAAGTGCTTTTAATGACTGGGGTGAAAAAATTAAGTATGCATGGAGAAGAATCAAAACAAAACGAAGTTAATACAGTTTTACTGGCAAGATGTTTCTTAACACAATTCAAAAAGGAAGTCAAGTTATGGTCACATGCTATCTGATAAAAAGCATCACAATTAACTGACCACCTTCCACCTGTTTACATCCTTTACTATTTAGTAAGCCAATTCCTGCAAAACAAAATAGCTCAAATCAAATTATACAAACAAATATAACAGTCTCAAAACTTAACTTAGACTTGAATTGTAAAGAAGCTACCTGAACTATCGGATCCTCCTTCAGGGCTGCCACTGGAATACATTGTGGCCAGTTTTCCATCCAAGATAAATCTGAACCATCCATTACTACCATTAGATAGCTCCAGGGCTGCAGCATCACTCCAGATATACAGGCAGTCCCTTCCCCGAATGATCGACCAGTCTCTCCAGTGATACGGTTTACCCTGTTGCAGTTCTTTAGCATCCTCCTGTGGTTCATCCTCCTGTAATAAAATTGTATTAAACAAACAAACCAAACAAAAACAGCCAACCAGAAAACCCAAAACCATCAAAAAAACAACACCTAAAACACAGACGTTTTAAAAAGGATGGAGGAGAAGTCTGTAAGAAGTCTGTAAGAAGTATCTTTACAAGTACTCTTTAATAGAATAAGATACTTTTAAGAAGTTTCCTTTCTGATACAGATTTACCTACTCAACAATAACAACAGCCTACTGACTGGGACATACACCTCTGTTCAAAATTTGTATTGTGAGAAAGGAAACATAAAATGCTTGAGGTTGAGAAGGGACCTCTGAAGGCCATTGTCCTGGTTTCGGCTTGGATAGAGTTAATTGTCTTCCTAGCAGCTGGTGCAGTGC
This sequence comes from Sagittarius serpentarius, assembly GCA_034782735.1. Lineage (NCBI taxonomy): Eukaryota > Metazoa > Chordata > Aves > Accipitriformes > Sagittariidae > Sagittarius > Sagittarius serpentarius. The sequence continues at coordinate 7,630,751 of JAVKLA010000031.1, read as the reverse complement.
TGTGTTTTGGGTTCAGAATGAGAAGAATGGTGATAACACCCTGATGGTTTCAGTTGTTGCTAAGTCATTTTTAGACTAATTCAAGGACTCTTCAGCTTCTCATACCCAGCCAGCAAGAAGGCTGGAGGGGCACACAGCCAGGACAGCTGACCCAAACTGGCCAAAGGGGTATTCGATACCATGGGACATCATGCGCAGTATATAAACTGCGGGCAGTTGGCCTGGTGGGGGATTGCTGCTTGGGAACTAACTGGGCATCGGTCAGCAAGTGGCGAGCAATTGCATTGTGCATCACTTGTTTTGCACATTTAATTTTTATTATTATTATTATTGTCATTTTATTATCATCATCATTATTATTTTCTTCCTTTCTCTTCTATTAAACTGTTCTTATCTCAACCCACAAGTTTTACCTTCCCCCCCGATTCTCTCCCCCATCCCCCCGGGTGGGGCGAAGTGAGTGAGCAGCTGTGTGGTGCCGAGTTGCTGGCTGGGGTTAAACCACGACAGCCATCTAACCCAAACCCCTGCTCAGGCAGGACCACTGAGAGCCAGTTGCCTAGGAACATGTCCAGACAGCTTTTCAATATCTAAACACTTAAAAACACCAAAAACCAAAACCCAACACCAAAAACAACTCCAAAAAACCCCAAACAACCCAAACCCCATAGTAAAAAAAGCTTAACTATACACTTAAGTCTTAACTATACTTAAGTATACAGAAGTGGTCTGTTATCCATTCAGCTCATCTGAGTGGTCAGTAATATGACTTGGAAATTGGTAAGTAACTTCTATATGCACTTAATTTTTTAATTATGTAGAAAATTATTTCCTTTTTTGTATTTTTAAAATTTTCCATAACAACGTTTAAAACATCTGCAATTATTTGATGTGTGTACATTGAAAGATATGCACTTTGTTCAGAAAGGATTAATTTTGTTTAGCTGTCATTTACAAAAGACTAGATAAAAACAAGTGTCAATCAACTTGACTGCAAGTATGAATAGGAAAACTCAGCAGATAATAATGTGCTAACAGAAAATGAAGTTATAGAAAACAACAAAAATAATTAAAACAAGTGGCATGCAGTGAGCATTTAATAACCTAACTACCTTGCCCTGGACATTTTTGTAACAGTGAAAATTGTACCAGAAGTGTTGGTTTTACAGGAACAAATAAAGCTACCAATTCTGTACCTACCTTCTCAGGTTTAGACTCCTCTTCATTTTCATCATCAGATGATGGCCCCGCCAAAGTCGACACTTTACTAATTACACCAAGTCTAGCCAGTTGGTCTAGAAAAAGATCACCACCTTTATCCACCAAATCTCTTATGATTTGCAAGGCTAGCAAATGGCCATCATCATCATCCTGTAATACATTGGGATGGAAAGAAAATAATAAGGGAGATCTCTTTACTTAAAAATACCTTTACATGCTGAACTTCACACATGGTCACAGATGGATGCCATAAACGCTTTAGGGTTAATAACTAACAAGTATGTGGAATCAATGAGCATAACACCCTTTTTGCACTGGTTTCATAAAAGGACATTTTCTTCCTACCTCTTGATCAAGAACTGTAGCTGTTATTTCAACCAGTATCGTGGGCAGATTGTGGCCAGCATCAGAGTCACAAACCTCTTTCAGCAGCGCCTCAGAACAAAAATGTATCATTTTTCTAATGAGGGCAAGACTTGCTTTCCTTTAAAAGAGATCATAGGAAAAAAATAAAGATTCTTACCAAGATAAAGTAAGGAGTAATCAAAGCAACAAAAAGTTTCAAAATAACACTGCTTTTGCATTACATTTATGCACGCTTTGAAAAAAAAAACAATTTTAAATGAGTTTCAGTTCTCATTATTGGAACCAAAACTGGTTACTGTTAAGTCCTAGATTATCTCCAATAGTTCACCTACTGATCTTTTTTAATTCTACAGCACTATGAGTTTAATGTATTTTTCCTCTCCTCAACCCTTCTCTAGGTAAACCTATTCTACATTCTGTCTTTATCCACTCTTAGTGATTGCAATTTACTTCTGCACACTTAGTCCTCCTCCCAGGCATCCAGCCTTCCGTTTCTGTCACGTACTTCCCGTGTTTTGGTGAGATCCCTATAGTTTTAAAGTCTAAAATTACTATTGGATCATGCAGCTTTCCGTATTAAGAACTACAATTAACTTGGAAGCCAATCACTTACATATGGTTAAAGTGAATTTTTTATTTGACTGACATTTAAAAACATGATTTACCTGATTCATAAAGAAAACTTTAACATAGAAAGCCAACTACTTCTTTCCACAAATCTGCAACAATGGTTAATCATGCACAGATTGTTAACATAGTTTCTTACTTCCTTCGTTTAAAATGACCTAGTTTAAGCTTCCTATCATCAGCTCATGGAGAGTCTCTCTCCACTAGAGTGGTGAATTTTAACCCCCTCACAGTACCTATAAACACTGGGAACACAGATTAAGCAAATGTTGTATTTGTAGGGTAAAAGGCTGAGAGGTTATGGTCAGACGCAATTTATCACAACCATTATGCTACACACAGTATTCCTTTTTAAGTATTAAATTAAATTACATTCTTTTAATCAATTGAAGAAGATGCCTCTTCCTAATAGAATTAACACTTAAGCTGTTAAGAAGTCTTCTAAAACCTTCTAAAATAGCTTTTTCCAGTCTTTCTGATTTTCCAGTGAATGTATCTTGATACCACTTCATTGTTTTCTTCTCCTAAGTTAGTACTTTCATTATAGTGGCTACAAACAGTTGTAACCAAATACACAGTATACACAGTCCATAGAAGGTACTATATGAACATAGTATTCTTTCGTCATGCTACTATAGTCAAGAGTATGCTTCTCTCTCCCACTCCTGACTAACTGTGCGTTTTCCAAGACACCACTTCCCCAGAAAGGAAAAAACACTACTTAAAACACTAAGTAAAAATCAAGACTTGCAACACTTTTCAAACCACCACTTCTATTCAAACAGAAATATGCTTAAGTGTCACTTGCATTACTTAAACTTTTAAATGTTGTAACTTTTAATTAAAACAATCCACCTTGGCTTTTTTAAACAGTGTTTTAAGAAATTCAAAATATGCAGGGAAATTGTCTATCATGACAGTATTACCTTATTGAAGGCAACATGGTTTGTTGAAATGTTTGTGCAAACACAGGCAATAATCTTTTCAAGTATATGGGTGCCATTTCTGGATCTCCTTTGGGTTCATTACATTCTTCCTCATCCTTGTTTGCATCTTTCTTTTTCTTCTCATCTCCTTTGTTAACAGGACACATCCAGTCCCCTGGAAAATATTTTTTCCCCCCAATACATTCAATGGCAAAAACCAACCAACCAAAAAACTCCTTCAAATAAATGTAAGAGTTTTCTTTACCAACATCTAAATATCTGAACAGGAATATGCATTCCTAAAAATATAAAATTTACATGTGCACAACTTCTTGAAGAAAACTGTTTGATAACAAGTACCACCAAAGACTGCTCACAGGAGAAGCTCAAAAGGCCTTAAAGTGAACTAAATATGAACACATAACCACCTGTGGCTGCAGTGCTACAAAAGTCTCATGAACAGGTAAAGTGCAGCTCCCATGTAGAAAGAAAGGATGCCAGAGAAGCTACCAAGGCTGACATCCTCTGAACCCACAGCAAAATCCCAGTCTAGCCCCATTCCGCAGCTGAAGAGCAGGACCACTGGCACTTGCTCATGCCCAGTCAGCAGTTTCTTCAGTAATCCCCATCCCTTAAGAACATCTAAAATATTAAGGTTTTTATATGAACTTTACAGGTTAAGGAAGGTTGGTCACAAAATATTTTTTTTTTTAAAAAAAGAATCTTAATAAGAGCAAAATTATAATAACTGTATTACTAAACATATAAGCATTTCTACTAGCAAGGGTATGGAATTAAAAACTGCACTCACCTGGAGACTGAAGAATAGCTACTACCTCACTGTGCCCTCTTTCACGAGCTTTGTCTAAGGGAGTTTTCCCATCTTCATCTCTCAAATCAGGGTTTGCACCATGTCGTAAGAGAGTCTGAGAACAAATAATTTTAAGTATGAAAAAAATAAGATTTCTTCTTCCAAAGCAGTAAACGTGTTCTTCATATATCTTTCCTACGCTTTTCTCATGCTTGTAAGCAAAGTTAGAACATTATGTGCTTTTTTTTTTCTGCAGAGTTAATATAAAACTACTTTTATTCATATTACTGCACTATCATAATGAAAAATTTTTATTTTGATAAACACTCTAAAGAACATGTAAATACTTGACAGTGCACACGTCAAACTTACTGCATCAAAGATGCTTTGTACGGAACAAGGCAAAAAGTCAGTATGAAAGGCTTTCTAAGTGTCAGTTTAAATCATACCTTTGCTACCTGAGGTCTTCCAAAACATGCTGCATAATGTAATGAGGATGACCTCTGCCCTCTGTTAACATCAGCACCCCTTTCACAGAGAAATTCTACCTGTTAAACAAGAAAAAGGAAACTAGGTTTTTTTCATCTCTTTCTTCACATAAATAACCTACGTTTTAAGATTCTATAAAACTAATTTACCATTTCCTGAGTTCCAAAAGCTGAGGCCCAGTTTAAAAGAGTTTGTCCTACATCATCCATAAAATTTACTTCAAAGGCTGAAAGATACAATTAAATAAAATAGTTAAAGCTTCCAGAGTTATAAGTTAAACTTCATCAGTGTTCTTTAAATGAACAGCAGGTCTTAAAAAAAAATTAAGTATCCTCAATAATCCCAGGGAAGCATTTATGCCCTTAATTGCAATTAAAAAGAAAGTCACATAGGAATTATTACTAACAAGACCTGTTGTGTATTTAACAACATAAGTGAACTTGTATATAAAGATTTTCAAGGTACTATCTAAGCATTTGTTATGACACCACAGATTATATAAAAATATACTTTATTTATCTCATTTTCTTTTTCAGAGTGTTTTTGCTTACCTCCTGTGTCAATAGCATCTATTAGTGCATCAGTATCCTTACTGCGGATGCAATCTATCAGCTGCCGATGAGAACGTTCCCCAGAACTATCCAGTCTTCGCAATCCTGGGATTCTGCCTGTAGATCCAGCACTGGACTTTGGCAGGGCTTTTCTCCCTTCGAACAGTAGCACCAAAAGAAGATCTACTAACCGCATGGTATCCAGTACACATCTCTCATCACCCTGCAACGCACTTTCTATAGAATCTGGAAGTTCAGATCTTAGGAGATCCTGGAAATAATTAAAAGTCTGAACAATAAAAAATATAAAGGGCTTTAGAAAATACTATCAGAATTGGGTTTCATTTCCATATGAAATGTTTCCTTTTTTCCCCCTCTTTATAAATAACCTGTGTGTATGTATATATATAAAAATAAAATCTATAAATTTATATGTCTCTATATAAAATAGCAACACAAATCTTGCATATATTAAAGTACATGAAGGGAAAAACCCTATGAAAACAAAAGGTGTAGCATAAAAGGATTTCTTACATGTGTTACTACTGGAGAGCCTCTACACAGGGTTGACAACAGGCTTACAATAGTTGACACCTGATTACTTAATTTAGAGTCTGCAGCTGTAGATGGTGCTCCAGTGCTAGTCCGTCCAGGCTTGCAAGCTGAAGATGGTCCTGATGCTGTCCCACCAGCAGCTGCCATGCGAGATAACAACTCCTCCGTTAATCCATGCTTAGCTAATGGGGCTGGGTCAACTCCACGCCGTGTGAATCTGTCAGCTAATGAAGCAAAGCATCTCAGAGCTCCATCTGAAACCTAAGAAAGAAATGCAAGAGAAATTATGAAAAATCTGTTACTTAAGATGAGAAGATGCTAAGGGGATATTCACAAGAATACAGGACAGAGAAGCAGCCTATTTCCCCAGGTTCCCTTCAAAGTCAATAAATGGAGGAGACAGGCTTTTTAAGCCAGAAACTCGGAGTCAGAACTCAACAGTGCTCTGAAATGCTTCACTGAAAGACTGTATTGTTGCTGGAGATTTTGCCCCCCTTTCTTTCTGACGATGATATACAGAAATCAAGGAAACTATTTTTCTTTCTCTGAAGTTCAGCATTGAGAGCATCTCCTTAACTATGTGAGCAAAACCCCAAACCAATCTAGAAAAACAGGTTTAATAATCAAATCGCCAAATTAATAAATGCTGGAAGCATATTTTAAAAAGTTTTTAGCTACAGATGTTGTTCTTACAGGAAACACAACTATTTATAATCCCCACTACCAACTGTCCATTCTGACAATACAGTTTGAAAAAAACAAAAACAACCCACGGCTTGGTATTGAAATATGGAATGCTTAACCTTCTGGTTGTTCTGATGCTAGAAACTGTTAAAGCAGCCTTCTAATAATAAAACTTAATAAAACTTAATAAAACTTAATAAAACACACAAAAAAACCCCCAAAACACCAAGAAAATGCACTATGAGGTTTTATTTCCTTTCACACATTTACTGAATTTCAAACTTGTTCCTCAAAGATCAATGAAGACAAAAATTTATTTGCAGTTTTATCTTCTATAAATACAGAATATAAAATATTCTAATATGTTATAATTTGATATTTGTAATTAATATCATGCTAATACTACAATGTTATATTAATTTGGTGCTTTCTATTACAATGCTATCAGACAAGCCATTAGCTGAGGCACCAACTCAGAACTCCCAAAGTATTAAACTGACAGCAAAGTTTGATAAGTTAGTTGTATTTAAATGTCTACATACTTCTCTAAAGTAAAAGAAATTTTTCAATTGGACCAAGCCTAAAAATAGGACAAACTGGAAAAAGCAGATTTTACCCTTAGATAACCCAGATTGTCCACTGAGCACCTAACCCAGGGATACAGAAGTATTTGTTATGACAATAAAATACAAACTCCCAAATTTAGGTTTGTCACTAAACAAAAAAAAAACCCAAACCAAACCAAAACCCTAAGCCACAAAAAAAAACCAAAAACCCAAAACCAAAAAACCAGTGACACTGTGGAAACAAGGCTTACTGATGATCCTCTTAACAATCCAGCAAAAAATACTGCTGGCCAACTGCCCAGGAAAGGATCCAACTTCTTTTCATGCCGGTATTGAAAAGAAAGGGAGGTCTTGCCTATAACATCTCTCTGATCTACACACTAAAAGTGTCTCCATCTTTCAGATCAGGAGGTTTGCATAGGCATATCAAGATGAGCTGCTTCAGGCACATTTGCCTTCGTAGATGTACAGTAGCAAACCAGACTCGTGACAAGAAATAGTTAAAAAAAAAAAAAAAAAAAAAAAAAAGACACAACAAAACCCACAAAACAAAAACCCCAACAATACCTATTCTTAACCAAACTCTAAATTACTACAGTTTTACTCCCTAAAATGTCATCAGCTTCTAGTGCAGCTCATTTTCAAAATGCTTGTCAGCTATCATATACCAAGGGCTTAAAGACAGTTACTCATCAACACAGAACAAAATTAAGAGTATTAACCAGACTTCATGAAGTTAAAATCTTAAATCTCCATTAAGTTTGCAAGGATTTGAAAAACAAAGTTTCTCCCAAATAAATGCAAAGCATGCTAAACTACTGGCACTGTCTCTGCATGCCAAGCATTCTGATTTATTAGTATTCTTCTGCAAGGGATTTTTTCTTTAACTTGTAATGGTCACTACTCATGTCCTCTGGTATTTTGCTCCAGTTCTCTGACAGCATGATGGATAAACAATTCTGCCAATCTTTTATGTAATCTGTATATACTTTATGGATTTCTACCAGAATAGCTCTGTCAGAAATACAGGAGAAAGGTTCAGCTTATTTAACATACCTCACTAGAGGCATCAGTTTACAAAGCAAAAGAGTACCATGGAAACTGCAAGTTTAGTAGAAAGGTTAAAAAAACCAAACTTATAGATAAGCTGTTCTTGGGGCCACATTCATTTGGTCTGAACTCTTCCCTCAAGTGATATTACTAATTAGCAGCCCACACAAAGTGACCAAATCCAACACTGTAAAAGGACAAGGAGGGGAGCAACAAAACTTTACAAAGGAATTTACTTGGAAAATCCATAATATGCATCAACATTCATTGTAAATCCTGAGGCTTGTTTCACACAACATGTTTCTGAAGGATACTGGTATAGACTTACTTATCATACAGGTTACTCCAATCTTAAGCACACTTATCTTAAAGGTTAAGTGCTAAAAGATCAAGTTAATTTGAACTCTCATTCAGATCTCCAACAGCCCCAGCAATTGCTTATTTCAAACACATTATAAATTGGGAAACAGTTAAAATACTACACACTCATGGTCTAAATTAAATTAGCTCACGGTCAGAACTAGCTTGCCTGAGATGATCAGTGCATTAATAAAGTTACGTAATGTCTAAAAAACATGGCAGCTTATTCTGAAATGGCTAGTGTGACAGTGGGTCTTTCAAAAAGATCTAAAAATATATACAAAAATGTATCTCACAGGCAAACAGGTTTAGTCTCCCAAGTATGATGTGCTTAATAAATCAGACTGGGGGGTTGGGAGTGTTGTAGAGAAAGGAATGAGGACAGAGGTGGGGGCAAAATGGGGACTGAGAAAGGTATGGACAAGAAGCCTGGCCAGGGCACAGTAAGAATTTGGCTAAATAGCTATTCCAAAGCATTAGTATGACATACACAAAAGGATTCTACCAGTAGGAAGAAAATTCCTCTAGGATTCATTTTCTAGATTTTACAAGGACTACTTCATCTCAAGTGAATAAAACTGCAGTAAAGAAGTGGTGCTGCATCTATAGTAATACCATTTAAGCTGGCTTCCAATGTAATATTATAGCATTGATTGTGGATGTTTTTATTGCTTCTCTTAGTTTGGCAAAAACAAACCAAATTGATTTTTGTCTCTTATTTAAGCTCAATTTAATAGTGACTGAGGTGCACACATAGACCAATAATTACCTCAGAAAGTATTTCAAAAAGCACTGAAAAAAGTTACAGGATATTTTTCAATGGTTTTCAGAGGTTAAATAAGATCATATTCACACAATAGTGCTTGGAGTCAAACGCTAAGCAATATTTTTATCCTCTTGTCATCACAACTGTAAAGGAAACTACCACAATATCCAAATAAAACAACTAGTATGTAAACATATAGCTGTGGAGGCTGGTAGCGAGGTGGGTATCACTCTCTTCTCCCAAGTAAGAAGTGACAGGACAAGAGGAAATGGCCTCAAGTTGCACCAGGGGAGGTTTAGATTGGATATTAGGAAAAATTTCTTCACCAAAAGGGTTGTCGAGCATTGGAACAGGCTGCCCAGGGAAGCATTGAGTCACCATCCCTGGACATATTTAAAAGATGTGTAGATATGGCACTTCAGGAGGTGGTTTAGTGGCAGACTTTGCAGTGCTAGGTTCATGGTTGGACTCGATCTTAAAAGTCTTTTCCAACCTAAACAATTCTATGATTCTCTATAAATACCCACTTATTAAACATAATGGAAGTTAAATTCACAGCATAATGAGCCAACTATTACGTTACCTGATGGTCTTCGTGTTTTAATAAACTAGACAGTGATTCTACACAGATCTCTAATGAAGAATCCTGAGGCTCCATTTTGCCACAAAGTCTGGATACTACAGCCATAGCTGAATGCAAAGTGTCTTTATGAACAAGGTGTCCACTGTCACGAATGAATGTCAGAACACAATTCAACCCTCCAGCTTCAAACACAGCTCCTGACTCACGGGTACAGATTAATTCTAACACCTACGACAAAATAAAATTTAATTAGAATGAAGTACACATAGAAAGTCAGTTATTTATTTCTATCCATCTACAGAACTGGTTAAGAAAACAAAATAGAACATAAACCCTCTCTTCCTCAATACCCAGAATGGGCCAGAGCCTCCACTACTCTAGTAGTTAATTTTCTTCAAAAATACAGGAGCAAATACAAGAACATCCCCCAATAGCATGGTCATAACAGGTATTCATGAGACAGCTAAATAATAGTATCTTTTCCTAGGATAAGTCTTTGGATAACACACAACTGAGAGCTCTGAAACTTCCAAGAGTACTGTTACTTCAGTGACATACTTTTGAGTAGACTAGAACTAGTAAATAAGAAATACATGCAAAAAGTCGGTTGCCATGGTAATCAAGGACTCAAACTATATGCTATCACATGTCCATGAGTTATGCTTTAAACTAGAGATTAAGGGTCTTGTAAATTTTTCTGAAAACTTCACAAGGGTGCAGCAGAGTTGTGTCTAGTGCTACTGCAGAGACAGCAGAAAATTTTTTTTACAGCAGGTAATTTATATCTGGAACAATTCTTCATTCCATTTTTAGCATAAAATTAGCCCTTAGCACTCTAGTCACGCAAGATAAACAGGAAAACTTTTTTCTAATACTTTTTGTTTCTTTTTCTGTACTTTTTTTTTTTAAAGGAATCTCAGCTTTGAAGAGCACCAGACTGACAGTAAAGATACGCAGCATTGCTGGCATGTACATTTTTATCATACTCTATGTTTTTGCTTCTCATTTTAATAAAATAATTAGGATTAGAATATGAAAAAGCTCTTAAGAAACAGCAAGTTTTCCAGCTCCCTGTTAAAAACAGAAGGTTCTTCAGTACACGTACCTTCACACACTGCTCGGCCAAATCCCTGCTCGTTCTGTTGTTAAGTTCAACAACTACTAAACGATTACAAAGTGCCTTGATAGCTCCATCCACTCCCACAATCCTACGGGTGCATTCAGCTGATACATCCAGATAATAAGTTATGGCACGAGCTGTTACTTCTAATACATTGTCTGGAGCACTTTCATCAAGAAAAATTTTGCACAGTGCTGGTAAAAAAGTTCGAGGAGGGCATCTGCAGGAAAAAAAACCACAACAACATATTACTAAATTGTGCAAGTTTCTCTACATTAAGTAATTTCATACACTTTCACATTAACAGATGACGGCTTTTCATGCTGACATAATTTGCTCAATTAGTTTATAGTTGGTTCAGAGCATTCATTTAGAATGCTAGGATGCAGGCATCACACACAGACCTCAAAATTCAAATTCGCAATCTGAAAAGATGCTGTATTAGGGGAGGAAGCCAGCAGAAAAAAAAAATTCTTGAATTTTTACAGTCATACAGGGAAACATCTATCCTCTTGAGAAATTATTTTAGGAATTAACCTCACATCACCAAACAGAATGCATTTTTTCTTAAGATAGCTTCAAGGTTCACAATGATAAATAGCTACTTAGCCATGAAATACTATGTTCGACACAAAGACTAAAGATTTTGATGTGCTACACAATTTAGTTCTCTGAGTGGTCCTTCCTCCCTAATGTTATAAACATTCTCACTTGTCTTTTTATCCTATTTCAACCTTGCCTGTCCCCCACCCCATTCTTTTTCCTTAACCACACTGAGAACATGTTTAAATTCATTTAGCTTGCTTCTATTGCATTTTCTCTTCACATCCATGCCTCGGAAGCCTCTAGCTCTCCTCTTTACTGTTAGCCTCATTTCCATATGCAAGGACAGTCAAGAACATCCCCACAACTTCAAAACAAAATAAGCAAGCTGCAACAGTCCTTCCTCTATCCTTCTGACATAATAGGATACAACCCAAAATGGATGGTCATAATAATGCTTTTCACTATTATGGCAGCTGTGGTTAAGACTGATTTGGATCAAACATTCTAAGACATGAAGTTATACTTTAAGACAACTTATCTTCCAATAGCATACTTAGCAATAAATAACACAATGATTGCTCACTGCAGCGGTAGAAGACTTCCAAGGTGGTGGCGGGGAATTAAGCGAAGGGGATATATGCTGTGACAGTACTTGAAATTACTGGATACCTCACCCCTAGGCACAGGAGATCAGACTAAATCTACAGGAAGCAAATACTGCAGCTTTTTCTTAAACCAGGGTTTTGGTCTACAAAAGAAGGCCTAAAACTTTTTCTAAATCAAAAACAAAAAGAACAAAAATAATAGCAAGCTTTTTGGTCTGCAAGACAGGTGAAGTACTCTTGATGAATCATTCTAAAGACTAACCCAGAGGTCATTCAGTATCCCATCTGGTATGGACAGCAACTCATACAAAGGCACCAAATCCTGGGACAGCAAAATGCTAATAGTTTCCTTGAAGATCTGGCCATGCTTCATGAATTAATTAAATAATACTGTCTGACAAATAAATACATTACCCAATGATCCCAATGACATTAATTAATAATTGAAGCTTCGATAAAGCTAAATCACGTATTTAATACTTATATTAGCCTGTCCAGCCTATACTGTCTGTTGTTCTTAAGAAATTTGCTATTTAACTCCACATCTTTAAGAGTTTACACAGTAACTTTGCATTTTATTTTAAAGACATTATCCACTGGCAAAAAAAGTCTGAAATTTGTACTCATTATTAGATGACTACCATACAATGACACAAGAAGCATTTCAGTATATAAAATTTAAAGCAGAGAGTGCTATCTGTTCAAGTGTTTTGGTGTGGATCTTTTACATTGCATTTTGTGCAACACCAGACAGATTACCAAAACAATGCTATGAACAGTGCTCTTCAAACATTATATTGCAAGAAAAAAAACCTTACCAATAGAAACAAATCTTAAAAACACGCAAACCACCACCACACACACACATAACCAAGCGGAAGGCAAGGAGCTCCATTGTAATACTGACAAGTAGTAGTAAAGCATTTTTCTTTGATTTCCAAAGACAGCAGCAGAAAAAAACCCTCTAGAATTTTGCTGGGAGTTAAAAAAAACCCAACAACTAACATTTACATTTTTCCTATGATTTAACATTTTATTAAAAGACACAGCACAAAAGGAACTTGGCTGTGTTTTTTGAAAATGGAAAATTAAAAATTTAGAAGAAATTCATTCCTGTCCTTAGAACACCTGTCCAGGAGAGACAATTACCCCGCAGATAAAACAAAAATACAAAGTTGCTAAGAGCCTATCATTTATATTGAATTCTTTGCCAGCACACAAAACGCCAGTGCACTGTATCAGCAACGCTCTTCTAATAAGACCACAGCTCACTGGCAAAACTTAAGGGTTTGGGGTTTTTTTAAATGACTTTTCGCCAGAACCCCTAGATACATTAGTCAGAGACCATGCTTTTTCACTAAGGTGGCAAATAACCTGCACTTGCTGTCAGGGCAGTTTTTTTCTGACTTAGAGGAATGCTTTCCAGTCCTCCAATAAGGAAACCAAGTTGTATCATTAAGGTTCCAGGAAGAAACTGTCGATTTGTCATACACTTAACCTGTGGGAATTACTTGGTTCTCAAAATAAAACCGCCACCCAGAATTCAACTAATTTTGTAGACTATAGTAACGCACGTTGAATTGCTATAAAAGTGGCAATAAGAACTTCACTTCTTCTGAAAAGATAAATTATTTATCCTTTCTGAAAATAGCAACTGATTAAATTTTAATGAGCTTTCACAGAAAAATCTTTCAAGCTACTTCAACCTCTGAGCTCTATGTACTTGATGCTTGTTTCTTTTAACAGTTCGGGTTTGGGTTTTTGTTTTTTGGGGTGGGGTTTTGTGGTTGGTTTTTGGTTTTTGTTTTTTGGTTTTTTTTGTTTTGTTTTGTTTTTTAGTTTTGTTGATTATTGCTGGTAACCAGGAAGTTCAGAGTTAGACTACACCATGTAGAAGAGGCAGCACAAATATTTTATAAATATTTAAGAACAATAATAAAGACTAAAAGGAAAAAAGGAAGGGGAAAAAGCAATACTGATGCTTTAAGTGCTAAGTTCTTTTTCCCCTCCTTTTTCATGCAGCAAATCAAGAAGTAACACACATGAAATCACAGGCTTGAAAGTAAAACAGTACAAAACACACCAGCTTTGCTGCATGAAATTTTATGCAGTACTCACCCTAGTACACATTAATTTATTGCAAACTAAACATTTACGATGCATATTATTTTTAATACTTTTTTCTTTTTAAAAGTTAATTCCTTTATTTAATGACTTCTGCATTGAAATACATTTTAAACAGCTGCCTGTTACCTAACAATGAAAAAAGTCTAGCCTTCTTGTTGAATGCTCTGGACCAACTATAAACTAATCTAATAAATCAGATAATCAGTGTGTAACAAAAATGCATAGTAAAAAAGGTGAAAACCAGGACAGTTTATGAAGAAGCATCAGTCATACAATGATGCACATAAAGACAATATAAAGCTTGATCATTATTACAGCTCATACAAATTTAGAAGTAATAGAAGTGTAAACATTTTTCTCAGACATTGTTATCAGGAACATGGCAAAAAAAAAAAATCAAACTGGAACAGCAAATGAGAGATTATTACTATTATTTTTGCACACAATATGTACAGCTGTGTCATCTTCTTCCCCCTCATGTCTCTCTCAACTCAAACAATTTGGTTCAAGTTCTAGATAGTACAGTAATACAAATTAAGTTATTGTCCCTAAAGTCATACCAGGCAATAAAATGCATGCAGAAGTCTGAAGTATTTCTGAAGAAAGCAAAACAGACAGACATGGATTCTACCAGCTCCAAGTCTTTGCCAGTGAGACTGTCAAAAAGTATTTTTATTACTCTTTTATAAACACTGCCTTAATCTATTATATACAGCTACTACTTTTTCAAACAGGTCATAGCTAGCAAGAGATCCAATTTGTTTTTTCACGCCCCAAAGGATGATAGCAACACTGACATTGACTTTGAAAATGAAGTCAAGTCATCAGTTGTACTCTCAGATACAAGAGACACATTTGGCCAATGCAGTCCAGTGTCGTGGTTTAACCCCAGCTGGCAACTCAGCACCACACAGCCGCTCACTCACTTCCCCCCACACCCAGTGGGATGGGGGAGAGAATTGGAAAATAAAGTAAAGCTCGTGCGTTAAGAACAGTTTAATAGAACAGAAAGGAAGAAACTAACAATGACACTAATAACAAAGATC
>JAVKLA010000031.1:7600148-7615652 GCA_034782735.1 Sagittarius serpentarius | reverse complement strand
GGGTGTTATCAACATTCTTCTCATACTAACCCCAAAACACAGCGCTGTACCAGCTACTAGGAAGACAATTAACTCTACCCCAGCCAAAACCAGGACATCCATGATACATCAATTTGCCTCGATAGGACCTCTACACTATCTTGTCCACTGCTCTGTAATATTATTTTGGGCCAATATATTGCTATACTTTGTTCTAAGCGGCACAGTTCTTTAACATTTCGAACTTGTAATGGTATCAGTGGGAAAAAAAAAAAAAAAGTTTACTATGCTAGCCCAGTATACAAAGTATACAAGGTTCTTCGCTTCTCATACATAACAGCTTTTCTGGTCATGTACAGACTTTTTATATTTCTGTGAAAACACAATTATCAAGTTATATTTGTATGCATTTCTGAAATACATCTTCAAGAAGCCATGCCCAAGCCTTTTCAGACAGTCTTTCACTCTGTGGTTGGCAAGAGTTTGAGACAAGACCAAAAAAAACAACAACACATATCAGTGTATGTAAATTATTTCCTAGAATTTATACAGTATTCCAATTGTTCAGATTATTATGAATAAGGTAGTAAGTTTCTGTGCTGAACTAAGTGAAACAATCCAGTAGCAGGAGCTTCTTGTGGACAAATGTAATTGACTAGCCTTCATTAATACCACATAAGCAAGCAGGCAGGAATGCATACCCACACATGCACACCCTGCAAGTTTAAAACGTTGCCTTCCTCCCACCTTAATTTATTGCAGTCTTGTGATCTTTAGACACATTAGATCAAGACTGAGCCTCACTACTAGCTCTGAACTTCTCACTGCATTGTCTTCCCCTATCCAGAAAAGTTCCTAATAATGTTTAGCACCTCCTTCTCCTAATCTATTGCCTGCAACATACAAGTCACTAGTATTTGTCATACTGTAGCATCTGAGGGCCCTTGTCACAGATCAGGATCTCCCTGTACTACCAGAGCAAAACAACAGATTCAGATTCCATCCTAGAAATCCTAAAGAATAATTGTACAACAGGACAGATATAGACAAGAGAATGCAAACTAATCATGCCACATTATTAGACCTTATCTTGATATCTCAGCAGTTTTGACAGCTGTGATTTACTGTTTAGCATATTGCATCATTACACTGGATTTCCTTATTCCACTTCATCACAGCTTTTTAAAGCATGTTACTACCAGTTTACTGTCAGTTAACCCATCACCAGCATTTTAATAAAGAGGTTCCAGTTAAGACAGTATTTTATTCCAACTTCTCCAAAGCTATCAAAGGAATGAACGGCATTCCTGTCATTACGCCCACAATTGCTACCTAAATTGCCACTCTGAACATGCATGCAAAATGACCAGGTAAGAATGATGCTCTACTTTGCTTTACTTGGAGTGATAATATTCAGAACAAGAGGAACATGTACGACTTACACACGAAGTGCTACTCCTACTGAAGGCCACAAAAGAACTTTGACTTTGGTTCTGTAATAATTAAAGACATACTATTTGCAAAAATATTTGGTCAGGGCATTGGAAGATTTGGTACAAACAAGAGCAGCAGCTGAATAAAGGAAGAGCAAATGTACTACACAGCTACATAAACCACATGGACAGCTGAGAGTTTTTTAACAGAGGGATTAACACACTTACCAAACATTCTCAATACAAAGCAAAAAAAATAAACTTCAATATTCTGTAGTAAAATATCGCTGTATTTATTTCATGGTGAAAACTACAAACTAGTGTTCCAGTAGACAAAGAATGGTTAGTTACACAGGAACTCTTAGAAGATGCACACAGATTACATTCATAAGCACGCACATGCCATACAGATAGACTCATATTCATTTTTTCTGCTGAAGTCCACTTGGGCCTTAGCAGTCCCTGAAGTTCCTGCTAGCAAGGGAACAGAAAGTACCAGTTCTGTCATTCACACACAGTCTAGATCAATGGTTGAGCCTGTAATAGCAGAGAAAGGTATAACAACACATCCCCAGTGCTCCAGCCATAGTCTTCTCAAACACATGGCTAGATTAGTTACTGCATAAAATTGTACAGCTGTCACTTTGAAGAAATTCAGTTGTTATGCTGTAGGTAACTTTTCTATCAATAACTGCATTACAAACAGAAGTACACAGGTCAGCTTTATAGAGATCACCCTCTAATCTCCAAATCTGCACTAAGCTATTATATGGGTCTCTCGTGGTTGAAACTATGAGCATCTGCTCTACATCTCAGGGATAAGAACATGTGTGTGTGAGTAGTGCCAGAGAAACGACTGGAAGGGGTACAGGGGAACACCAGCACACGATAGGAGACAGGAGATGCAACACTGTCACAGCCATATAGTGGGTGTCCAAAGTATACCCCTCCCTTTGGTCACACAGCCCCACTGTGGATTTCTGCATGTTGGCACTTGACCCCCAAGAAAAAGGGAAAGCTTCGCCGTTACTCAAGTGAATGGTCTTTACACCTCAAAATTGTGCAAATGGGCTTTCAAAGTAGTCCCCGAGTTTTCACTTGATGCAATCATGAGTAAAGGCGCCTTGTTACTAAAGTGTAAGCAAAGGCAGCACAGGGAAGAGAAATCCACTGCTCACCTGGAAGCAAATCTAGGAAAGAGGTGCCAAGAAGAGCACTCTGTGAGGACCAGCCTCTCTTTTTAATGAGGCACCAGGTAAGCAAACACAATCAGCACCAGAAGGAACCAAAGAGTGACTCAGACAACCCATGTTATGTATATGTGGCTACTACACCTTAATTCCAAGGTAAATCCCTACTGGCTTCCTTAGGCAGGCCAAAATAGATCAAAGGGACCTAAAACTGTCTCGGATATTTGCTGTAGAAGATTAGGTTCCATCAGTAATATAGACCCCTAATGCTGTTCCAACTAAGACTATGCTCAGACCTAAAAAGTACTTTGACAGGTAGTGAAGCAAAGCATTTCAGGAGTGTCTGTACCACAGTGGTTGCATGTTGGACTCGCCTTTAGAAAACCATCTACATTGGAAAAACAAGGCTGCCAAAACTTCCCAGGACGGCAGGGAGGCTGAGGGCAGAACTACAACACTGAATGAAGTGATGTGACAGGACAGCAACTGATGTTCAGCTTTTAGTACACTTCCATCTACTGACAGATGATGCTTTTGACTTCCAAGAGAAAAGAACACAAATAAACCTTTCATCACTGCAGGCCTCAGCTACTACCAAGGGAAAAAAAGCTAATGCGTCATTTGTAAACTTAAAACATCCCAATATCAAACCCAGTTTCACCATGTTGCTTTTATCTAGTCCATATATTAGCTAAAAGTAGTAATATATCTCAGAATAAAAGCAATTATGACAGAAGGAAAATCTTTTTAGATTTTCAATTCTGAGAAGCTATATTAACATCATATTGGGCACTTCCTTAAAATACTTTTAAAGAGTACTTTAGAAGAGTGATTAGGGACCGACTTAGGGAATTAATGAGGTTACTCTGTGCTACTTCTTAGTGAAAGGCCGACTTCAGTGAGTTAACAAGGTTACTCTGCAACCAGCATTACAGCTCTTGCTAATTACTTTAAGTCTCTCAGTTCTGGATGTCCACCCAACTTCATTCCTGTACTCCCAGGATAAGAGCTTCTGCTACTTCTTTTCTTGCGAGTCTTCCACCCACCATTTTTCAAAGATCTTGCTGGAAGACAGGTTTGTAACTAACAGTTTTAGAAAGTCTGAAATACTATTCACTATTGGTATTTACCCTTTATATTCTAATCTATTATGATTAGGGTAGTAGTGCATCTGACATGTCCTGACATCAAGAAAAGAACTAAACCACATTTACAAAGTGCTGATTCTGTATAATTTCTATTACAAGACATAGTCATGCTTTCAGTGTTAAAATGAGTTTATTAGATTGTAAAGACCACGATACACAAATTCTTTAATATACATTCTTCCTCTGCAGAAAATTTAACTGATCTAAAACAATTTTCCAAATATCACAATTGTATTGATAAGAAGTCAAGAAAGGCTAGGGAATTTATCAATATAATTATGTTACTACAGCCTTTACAGCATTATAATCAGCATAACTGACACACTTCTGAATCTTTCCAACCCCCCCTGCCCTGTCCCCTCTTTAGGAACAGGGTTACCCATAGGAATGCAAAATTCTTCAACAGCTACAGCAGCAAGCTCCTGCCAGTGCTAAGCCCTTAAACTCGAATGAAGTGACTCAGCTGATTTTACAGCTTGCCAGTGTAAAAAGATACCAAGGAAGTAAAAATAGGCACTGTAAACTTATTTCTGTAATTACATTTCATATTTTAAATGCACTTAAAAGGCTTAGCTAAAACAGCAGTAACAATGGTAGTTCAAAGACTAGTGTTGTGTTTAAACAAAACCCAAAAGAAGGAAAGAAGACAACAGCACTTCATCCCCCAAATGGTTAACACAACTACTGCTAGCATTAGGGTGTGTTACTCAATTCCAGAGTAACTGCTGGATTCAGTTGATGCAGAGCCCCTGCCATGTGACAAAGCCTTCAGCTTCAGGCGCCTGATCCAAGACATGTGACTTGTGGCAGAAAACCAAGCTCAGCTGCCTGCCAGCACTTGTGCTGGATCTTCAATGCATACCACCTGCTGAGGCCACTTAAAAGTGGGAAAATAAGGAATTACATGTGCCTACACTATTTAATAATAATTTAATACATAATAATTTAAAATAACTAAAAATTAAATACTGAATTTAAACCTCACTAGTAACTGGTTTTGAGGAAAAATATACCAGTTAAATACGTACGTGTCACACAACTTTAAAGTTTCAAGGAACATACATCCTGCACAACTGATTTGTTCTTAAAGCAACAGCAAGTCCATCTTATTTCTGATTAATGATTGTTTTTCCTTTCTGTAGTTCTTTCTATGGGAGGAGATCTCAGACTTTCCCTTATTGTTCCTTTCACTGAAATACCGTTTTCTTTTGACATAAGAACCAAAAACATCTGAGTAATCACGATCATCCACAAGAGAACTGCCCACACACCTGCGTTGCCTGTATGTATTCTTCTGGACCCTTTTCCAAAATATATTGTACACTGTTTTCTTCCAATGCTGTTACAGAACAAAGGCCAGAAAATATCCACTTATACACAAAACTTTAGAGATACCACTCTATATTTTAAAGGTAAAAGGAAGAAGCAACTAAAAATTAACTGCTAATTTAGGAACTTTTACCACAATTATAAAATATTAAACTTTTACAACTGCAATCACAGCTCAGGCCAATAAAATAAAGCTAGAGAATCAACAACTCTATCCTGTATCTATTCCATCAGAAACTCTGCATTATTAGAAATCAAAATAAATTAATTTAGAATTTAAAGTTGACATTTAGAAAACTTTCAAACTTCCTTTTAGCTAAATAGAGGACAGACAGCTGAACCCTATTCTGAGAGCTCACTATTGGAGGGAACACATCATCTAAGTATTCAACTACACATTCAATAATTATCAGTTGTGTAAAATGAAGAAAAGAAAAATGCACAAGAAGAAACAGCTTCTGCAGTTTAGGTAACTTCTAAATTTCTAAATAAATATCATTAGCTTTGCTTTTGAATTTACAAAGGACGTGTTGGGCTACCTTTTACATTTTTCGGTATTTTATAACAGATATGCCATGCCTCAGGGTAGTAATTCCACATATGCTTGTTCTTCTGTCTCCAGCATTTTGTAAATATTTTGCAGAAACTTGGTCCACAACAGCTGAATAAATGAAAGAACTTCAAACCACAGGTATTTCTCCCTATGATTTCCACTAGTAGCAACCTGAACTGTGCAAACAGATAATGGTTCAAGTACACATTACGTTTGTTAACATTTCAAAATGATATAAACAATTAAAACAAAAAGTATGATTTTCTAAGTGTGCCTAAATATGCACATCTCCCCACAAGCTTCTGCTGGATTTCCAGGTGCTCAAAAAGAGAACCAACTTAAATAAGAAAACTTCCATTTTCCCATTACCAGTCTACTGAACATTTACACTGTCTATGCCTCTTACATAGCCTCTTCATAAGAGGCTGATATTTAAAATAATTTGGCTAGTACAGTCATTCAAGAAGGAAGCCCGCTATTTGAAATTCCTGTGACACCTATTTTACCATTCTCATCTAATCAATTAGGAGATGGAATCTTTCGAAAGGTCATTAAACTCACTGCCTTGAAATTCTGCACCCATCTTTTGCGCAGTCCTTGCAAGAATCACTTCAATTTAATCTCACACACAAACCCCTGAATGAAACAAAGGGTACTTGATGATATTACTGGGTGAAAAAAAAAAAAAAAAAAAGGCACACTAGTAAATAGTGACAAAGAGTGCGATGAGTTATACAGAGTTGTCTGGACTACTCAGAGGCACAGGCTCATTTAAACAAAATGTGTCTAAACACACAAATGCCAAGTTACAGATCTTAGCCTAGGTAATACATCAAGCCATACCTAAGAAGTGAGCAATCACATCCTGGAAAGCAACTCTGAAGATAAATAACTAAAACCACACTTCCTGTACAATGTTTTGGAAACATCTAACTAAATTTGGGATGTGTAACTGGTAACAGCAAGTTAAATGTACTATAAACAGCATGGATGAAGGCAACACTGGAAAATACTTCTGAAAACTTGGAAACTGAAGAATTGGAGAGGGGAGGAAGATCAAGAGCTGATGAGATCCTCGTGTGCAAGTACATTCACAGTAAGAACGGTATTGGCTTTTAATCCGATAGGAAAACGTGGACTGACTGCCCACCACAGAATGTGGCACTCTGGCCAATTCATATGGAAAAGGACAACCAAATTTCAACGAAGACAGCTAGGCAGCAGATTAAATAGCAAAACAGGGGGTAAACTTAGGTAGGATGGCCTGTTGGAACCACTAGCTACACATTATGCTTGTATCAAACAAGATGCTCAATTCGGTAATAACCAGGTAAAATATAGGGCCTATGACAGAAGAAAGGAAGTCAATTTAGATGACCTAATCTTCCCTTCCGGCCTTTGCAACCATTAAGAGTCTCAAAATGACTAGACAAGGCTAATTAATCTCCATAATACCCGTGACAATGAGGCCGTAATTCCCATTTTACAAAGAGCAACCAGGAAGATGTTAGCGTGTTAAAACTCTTACCATTGCAAAAAAAAACAACTACCCAACAAAAATCAGTCTTAAAAATCAGAAATAGTTCTAAACATTACGCTATAACAAGATAGCTCCCTGAAAGATACAGCACAGGTCCCTACTTCCATCTCAGAAAAGCACTCTATAGGATGCTGAAGATCCCACTATATCAGAGTCCACAGGATGAGGAACTCCAGTGTTGGCGTTTCACTGCTGCCACACCCTCTGCCTTCACCCAAAGGTGAAAAAAGTTGGTAGGAACCACGCAAGTCTTGCCATTGTAAAGCTCACAAAATTTCATTTATTGAGAGAGAGATGCCTGCATTAGTCCAAACCAGTAATTCACTAAGAACATATGCTCTGCATGGTTTAAAATAATGAGAACTGTAGTCTACTGCTGACAGCAATGCTTATCCTAATTTACTCATGGCTATGCTCCAGCACAAAACTGTAATATAGGCCTTTTTTTTTCCTTAAAATAACAAAACACGCAAATCTGTAGGACACACATCATGAAACCAGTCTGATACGGGGACAGAGCTGTCCTCTCAGCCTGTTAGTTTTACCACAATTGTTAGAACTGTTAAAGGGCACTTTACCACTGTCTGAATTACAAAGATGCTTTTAAAGCCAGCCCAAACTTTAAAAATAGGTCTGAAAACCACCACTTTGGATTCCTATCCCTACAAGAAAAACTGTTTTTCTCTCTAATTTTGATTTACTGGAGTTATATAATCCTGATAAACACAAGAGCCTGTAGTTTTAAGCAATCAGGTAGAGGTAAAGGTAAGCTGTTCCACATCATTCTACAACAGTCTCCCTAGCTCACATCAACAGTCTTTGCTTCACTACAATTTCTTCTTACACTTGTTACTATATGTTAGGAAATACAAGGTAAAGATACACCTTTTCTCTATTGAATCCATACTTAAGAAAGAACAAGATTTAATGTAAATTAAAATAAACATACTTGATTTAAAAAATAAACCTAAAGGATTTCCGTTTCACACATTAGAACCCTAAATTCTGATCCTTTGTACAATTTTTGGTTTTATTTATCCAATCAGCTGATAACTCTTGATAATTCTCTGCTCACCAAATCTGTTAATGTTAAACATACAGAGGTGACTTAGGGCACAGCCAAAGGGGAAGACACGCTTTCTCTTTCTGAGCATTAATAAGGCCTATTTCATCTGTTCAGTGCAGAAAAGATTTTATTCATGTTTTACTTTAGTTGTTATACAGCTGCCCTGTTCTACAAGTTTTCTTTGTAATTAAGGAAAATAAGTAAATAACACCTTCCTTGCCGAATACTTCTATTCTGGCGGATAGGGAAAGAAAATAGCAACACAAAGCCCAGATCTGAGGAGTTCTCATTTTATTTCGCCAAAAATAAAGTGAAACAATCAGGGTGAAAAAAGATAAAATGAAACATCTATGTGGAAAAGGGCTATATTAATAATGTGAAATTGTAACTAACAGCCTCTACATTGTCTTTGAAATTACCTGTAACAATTTAAACACTAAAAATACCATTTCAATTATGTTTATATAAAATGCACACTTAAACCCCCTGTTAAAGTTGACTTAATAGCACACAGTTTAACTACAATTTGGGACTAACACTTACAATCCCAATGAGTTTAGCTATTTTACTCCAATTCAACCACTTAACAGAACCATTTATATTCACTCATTAAGTTTCTGTAGTTCAAGCTACTGGCTTTTGCTGCTGGTAAAATGTTAGCCATTCTTCATGCTAAGTGACTAACAGTGACTGTGACTCATTATCACCAGAAGATGAATATGCCACTGATATTTGTAATGCTAACATATGAGTAATACTAAAAATAATTTAATCAGATGTAATATGCAAAATCTGGGGAGAAGTAAAGAAATGTTAATTATATGGCACCACTACCTGCTACTGGCTGCATACCCCGCAATCTGTTGCAATACTGCTACAACTTTGCCGGAACACTACAAAATACACCACCATACATTTGCGCCTACTTCCGTTTTTCTGATTTGATCTGGAACACTAGTTCCAATATCCATTACACTTGTACAGAAACAAACTATTAGCTTTAAAATATACCATTTCCTTGAGAATTTGCAAAGTAGCCCTATTACTTTACTGCAATAATTAAGTACAAGATTTTGAATCCACCATTTCAGTAGAATCACAGAACGGTTTGGGTTGCAAGGGACCTTAAAGATTACCTAGTCCAACCCCTCTGCCATGGGCAGGGACACCTTCCACTAGACCAGGCTGCTCAAAGCCCCATCCAGCCTGGCCTTGAACACTTCAGGGATGGGGCATCCACAGCTTCTCCGGGCAACCTGTTCCAGTGCCTCACCACTCTCACAGTGAAGAATTTCTTCCTTACATCTAATCTGAATCTACCCTCTTTCAGTTTAAAGCCATTACCTCTTGTCCTGTCACTACAGGCCTTGGTAAAAAGTCCCTCTCCAGCTTTCTTGTAGGCCCCCTTCAGGTACTGGAAGGCTGCTATAAGGTCTCCCCAGAGCCTTCTCTTCTCCAGGCTGAACAACCCCAACTCTCTCAGCCTGTCTTCATAGGAGAGGTGCTCCAGCCCTCTGATTATCTTCGTGGCCCTCTTTACACTTGGGTTTTTTTTTTTTTATTTCCTTCAAGTTTGTGATCTTTCTTTGCTAAGTGAGACTGCGTATTGCCCTTAACTCCTTAAGGCATCAGTCTGGAAACAGTGTTGTGATTTTAGGGAAAATGCATGGCATTCATGTCAATATTTTTCATGGGTCTTTGTTTAATAGCTTTGCTAGTCCTTACCATATGCGTAAAAGTAGACTAATACCTAGTATTTAAAGTCACTCCAACCAATCCCTGAAAAAAACCACATTTCATTCTCCAAAAAATAGACTATTTTAAAGATTCCACCTTCTATCTTCCAGTTGCTGAATTCCACAGATAAAAAATTTTCTTAAAAGTTTTCTTAGTCAACATAATTAATAGCAATAACCAATTCCAACATCTTGAAATAACATTTGCACGGCATACAAAAATTTGGGAATGCTCTTCTTGCTCAACACAAGAAAAAAATGTTGTAAAGTCTAGAGGTTGGTTTTCTTACCAAGCGAAAAATATGCCCACATTATCAATCAAGCATACACTGAAACTGTTCTCAAAATTAGTTCCTGAAAAATGTGTTTGGCAACACTTCTGTCACATAGTAAGTCTCCTATTTAGGCAATCAATAATTCCTTTGAAAACAGAGCTGAAAAGCAACTTTAAAATATTATCAAGGATTATTTTAGTTACACTCTCTCAGCACTTAACAGTTTTGGCTACTTGAACTGTCATTTGGAGAGATTTTAAAAATGCTTTTCAAGACATCATCTATTTCTTACAGAGAATTTCAAAACAAAAGTCATTTTGAAATGCAGGCTGTGATACCACAGGCACCCAAGACAATCCACTGAGAAGTTCTCCACTGAAGACTATATACCTTTCTCTGCTTCTCCCATATTTCCAGTTACGCAGTTCCACCTCCAGTGCTCGTCAGACATCTCTATGACCTGCTGTAATTCACTGTAACAGCAGAAAACTAGCCATCTTCTTCAGTGGGTTTAAAGAGCAGCTTGCTCTTTTAATGGATTAGAGGAGTCCAGTAAACCCTGACACTGGCATGAAGCAAGAGTATGGTTGGGAGGAGCAAAAATGATGAGTGATAAATGGGAAGAAGTAGCTCTCCCTTTTGAAGGTAGTGAGCTGCCACGTCAGCTTACCAAATACCATGGAACCGTATCTTCAGTATATTCACGGTACCAATCAAAAGTAGCAGTTTTAACTTTACTGTAAAATAACTTCAACAGGCAGGGAACCTTGATAACTTTTTCCCCAATTTACACTTTATTCTCTTCTGTTTGAGGGAAGCTTACAACAGCAAAAGAGATCAAGAACTGAAAAGACGAGTAAAGTTAAATTATACCAAGGCTCAAAAACAAAAATTAAAATGCCAAATGGTATTTTAAATGTTTCTTCTTTCAGACATAAAAACTAATTTTAAAACCACAACACTGCAATAACAGAGCATTCATTATCTATACTTCAAGAAAAAAAAAAGCACTTGGACTATTTAATTCTTTTGTATTGAGATGAAAGTCTGTTCTAAATAAAATGCATAAAACCCACAACTGGTTTATATTTTTAAAGCTGACATTTCATTCCTGATTCTCAAATACCCAGAAGACATCCCTTCAAATGCTTATGCCCAAACTTCTACTTCTGTTCTATGCTGAATATACTGCAGCAGGAAGTTCACCTAGATTTGTCAGAAAAATTCATTTTTAACTACCAAATTCTTTTCTACAGAAGCAAACTAAGAAGTCAGTAAATCAGCTTTTCTGAGGCTGAAAACATAGTGCTCCAACAGTATCAGTGCTATGAGGAACAGAGAGGGAAGTCAAATGCATCTCCCTACAGTAAGTCTCTTCCAAGCCAAAATTTCACCTGTAAGCCCATCAAGGCAAGGCAATTTTAAATTCTAAAGCCGTGTACAAAACTGTGCTCACTGTTACATAACTACTACAAATCCAAATTTTAGAGATGTATGAATTTTACACTTCCTGTACTAAAAGCAGTCGTGAAAAACGAACAGCTTTTAACAGATAAGCCCAAAACCTGTTCTCTTCTTCAGGGCTACAAAACTAAACACTAACAGCTACTCTTCTTAAATGCTGCTAAACCCACACTCCTAAGAAGCAGGATGCATCAGGAAGACACTAGCCATACTCTGAGATGCAAAAGAAAGGAAAGCGAGAGTAATGAATAAAAGATGGAAAAGAGGAGAGATGCAAGAGCATCAAAATCAGAACCAGGTAAACAAATAAATAAAATAAATAAAAACACCACCAAAAAAATGTAAGAGATGCCGGATTTAAAAGTTGTGATTGTTCACACTTTTGCTACGTCCTTTCCGTACTACCCACGGGCCCTCACAGGAAGCAGTGTAACACACGCACAGCAACACTATTAAGTAACAGAAGTGGTTACATCAGCATTTTGTGCTGTGAGAAATATAAAAAGGAGTGAGCCTAGGGACTGTGCTATATGAAGTGTACAAATGCAGCTGAGAAGCAGGGTGGCATGAACAGCAACATTCTTCAAAAAAGGGGCAAAATATTTGTGTGAACAGTGGTTAATATTTGTGATTTTCTTTTGGATTTACAGAGCTCAGAAAAACCTCCTGTATCTCTTGAGAAAAGTGTTGCAAGAGTATGGATGCTTAAACATATTTAGGCGATCATTACAGTTTTAATGAAAAAAAGTTTTTCTCTACCATTAAAAACAAAAAAAACCCAACCCCAACACTTCCACATTGCAACTCTGAATAAATTTCTCTATATTAAACAATCGGATCACGTGTCAGAACAGGCACTGTGGATCACTCACACTACATTTTTGATCAGACAACAGTACTTCACAAAATATTAACAGAAACTCTTCAGTTCAGTGATCTACACTCAAGTTCAGTCCATAAAAACACTTCCGAGGCTGAAAGTTTCTAAGAATGTTAAAAGTTATATACAGCTACTGAGACAGGAAAATAACATTCCATAAACTAAAGCCAAAACTACTTACGTTTCAAAACAGCGATCCACATTGTCTGACATCAGAAGTAGCATGCATAGCTGTTCCAGTGCTATTAGTTGCATATCCCTTTCATCTCCCTGCCCCATCTGCAGCCATTCCAGCAACGTGTCTGGGTCCACATCTGCCATGTTTTTTTTTAAAAAAAAAAAAAAAAAAAGCCGCCTCCACTTAAATGACAAAGTACCAAAAATATCCTTTAATTGTTCAAGCCAGACTAACTTGAGCACAATGAGTATCTTTCTTCAGCCAGCCCCAGGCTTTTGCAGTTTTCACCTGGAAAGAAGAAAAAAAAAAAACCAACAAAAAAATCATCATCATAATCTTGTCTTCGAACTTTTTGGATTTGCTCCTCTCTAAAATGTACAGCATATTTTTGGGCTGACATTAAGAAAACTTCAACATATTTGATAATTTTTTTTTCCAAGCTTTATATATAAGTAAACAGTAACAAGTTTTTTCTGTTTCAGTGGAAATAAATCTCTAGTTCCAGCTGACAAGCAAGCAAGACTTAGAGCCTACTCTTATTTATCGGATAACTCAAAATTAAAACTTAAGTAGAAAAACCTGTGCTTAACCCTTTTGTATCTTCTCAAAGCTTATATAAAGACAAATAATGTTGTCTTGCCTATCCCCTGTCCTTTAATATAACTTTATAAGAAAGTGTCCAACTTTCTGGAAGATGGATATCTCCTCACTAAAGTATCCAAATACAGAAAGACATCAAATGTCACATTTTAAATACAAATCCACAAAACAAAAAAATGAATGTACAACTGAAGACTTGCAGAATCTTTGCAGAATTTTTAGTAATCCTTTATCTTTTAAAATATCATTTGAGCATAAGGAAAATAAGCTTTTTAAGTCAAAGGATAAAAAAGACAATTTAAGAATCACTTGCATTTTCAAGAGTTAGGGGTTTCTTGGGTTTTTTTAGGAAAAAAATGTATCTAATTCATAGCTTTTAAAAAGATGCAGTGAATAATTCAAATAATTCATGTACATATAAGGAAAACAACATTGTTTATTGGCCCAATGCCATGGTTGTACATGCAAGCTGAAGACCAAAAAAGTCCCTTTAAAATTTTAAGAGATATTTTTGACCTCTGTGCTTGCTTTTTACTTTTTTTACTAACAAATACTCAAATTCACATCCCATGCCTAAGAACATAGCAAACATGACTGTTTTTATATAAAAACTAAAAGGTGACAAACCAATCTCTCCAAGTTGAACATACGAGGAAAAAATTGACTATTTTTTAAATACAGCTTATAAAAAAAGAATTAGTTTACCAAACTCATAGGTAAATACAAAATGCTGGACAGTGTCCCCACAAACTGAGGGGGGAGTGGGGAGGAAGAAGCTCGATCTGAACAAAGTCTGCCTACTTGTTTACTTGCTGCTAATGAGTTAATAGTTAAAAAATAACTCCATCAAGGGCACATCTACAAAAGGGAATCATAAATTGGTATTATATGGAGAAACATACACTGAATCAGCAGTGCTGTTTCACAGTAGGTCTGAATTCAAAGATACAACAAAAGTACGACAGATACTATTTTTTTGTAATTTAGAACCATAGCGACATTACAGATCACTCGATTACTGCTTGCCAGTTATGTATTTTTGTTATTGCTGCGGTCTTGCTGTAAAAAGTAATCCAAATGTTACCAGATTCATTTTCTGTGCTTTAAATAATGCCTACAATCCTCCGAGCTGTTTACAGACTGTATTTCCTGTTCCAAGACTAACTAAAACTACTTTCAGCTAGTACAAGGGGGATCGTATTGTAAGTATAGTACCTCTCCTTAACGCGACTAAATCATTAACTTCAGGTTGGGGGCGGGGGGAGGAGAGGGGTAAAAGAAAGGGTTGAAGGCAACAGAAACAAGGAAATAGAGACAGTGAAAGCGGGGTAAGTTCAATACAGGCACCTGCTGTTCTTCCAGCCCAGACGGGCTCTAACCAGACGGAAACGAACCACCGAGCAGAAAACAGAGCAGGGCGAGAGAGAGGCCGGGGCTCCCCGGAGAGCCGCACCAGAAAAGGGGCCAGGCCGCAGCTAAGCTCATCCCCCACCGCCCGGGCCTACACACACGCACACACCCACACACACCAGGCGGGCCCCAGGCCAGCGCGCGGGGATCTGGGGCCCCCTCCCCACGCCCGGCCTCCCGGGGGAGCGACGCCCTCCCACCGCCTCCCACCGCCTCCCCCCGCCTCGCGGCCCCCGCGCACAAGCGGACCGGCGGCGTGAGGGGCTCCCCGGCAGCACCGCCCCGCTCTGCCCCTCAGCCTCCCACACAGAGATTTCCCGGCGCCCGCCGCCTCCTCCCGCCCAGGGCCGCCGGCCCGCTCCCTCCGGGCCTGCCGACAGCGACCCGCCAGGCCCGGGCAGCGACGCTCGAGTTCCCGGGGAGCCGCAGGCCTCGCAGGGTGACCCGGCCTGGCAGCTCAGGAAAGGCGCCCGCCTCCCCAGCGCCAGCAGAGGCAGCCCCGCACCGCCCCCGCCGCTCACCTCAGCGTCCCGAAGCCTCTTCGCCAGAGCCGACCCCTCCTCAGCGCCGCGGGGATTCAGGGGGAGAAGCGAAGAAGCGGCGACGGCGACGGCAGCAGCCCGAGCCGCGCAGCAGGCGGCAGCCAGCGGCATCCATGGCGCTCCGCCCGGCACGGGATTGGGTGGGAGGAGGGGAAAGGGAGCGGCGCCGCGGCCTCGGGGG
>JAVKLA010000031.1:7567444-7591583 GCA_034782735.1 Sagittarius serpentarius | reverse complement strand
ACCAACATTCTTCTCATACTAAACCCAAAACACAGCGCTGTACCAGCTACTAGGAAGACAGTTAACTCTATCCCAGCCGAAACCAGGACACCGCGCTTCTACCTGTTAGTGGTCGCCCAACTATATGGAGGTAACTAACTCTTTTGCTTGTGCAAAGAGAGCCGAGAGGAAACCAGAGGCTGTTCTGCATCTGCACTCCCCAAGGAGCATGGCTGCAAGCTCGCCTGCATCTCCTGGCCCAGGGGTGACCCACCGAGACGAGGGAGATGCACCCAGAGAGAAGGATTCTGTCCTGGTGCTGGAAGGCAAGGGAACACAGCTAAAAGGGAGCTGGCCTGCCCAACGTCACACCAACTCAGAGCTTCTTTCCCTATTGGGAAACTTTGATAATGAAGCCAGAATCCAGTCCCGTCTCACAGGCAGGGCTGGTACCTCTGCCTAGGAAGATTGCCCAACATTTAGCATTACTAGTAACTCGATGGGAAAGTAATAAGCAATGCATCGAGAAAAACAACTGATTACTGGCCACAGAAGTCATATGCAAATATACTTGCAATTACCTCAAGCCGGTAATCTCAAGAAGCAGGCTTAATCAGACATTTGGAATTAAATTGTGCCCTCCATCACAATATTGTACCCTACTGATGTATGAAATTCAGGATGAAATCTGTAGGTGTTTGTGCATGTAACTGTGGGCAGAAATTAGCCCAAGAGCACATTTGAAAGTCAGAGACTTCCTCCCATGGTGTTAGGCAAGAAAAGTGAGGCTCCTGTGTTCAGGGTCAGGCACCTCATGTATACTTCAGCAAGAACTATGCTGTAGCAACAGGATATCCTGTTTTAAATAATAAAGATAATGAAAGACTTCAAGATTCTAGCCCCATCTGCTTTTCTTCTTTACCTTGATTAACAATTGTGGTAGGAAGGAGGGCCCTGGGACTGATACCCTGATGTCTCCCAAAGCAGTTAGAAGATGCAAGCATCAAAACATTCTTAGCTGTAAAGTGATGCACAACTTTGCTCTGTGAGCTGAATGTCGGACTTGTTACTCTCTTCCAGTATTAACCGGTACCTATTGTAGGATGATTTGCTCTGACACAGCAGTTTTAGACACCCCACATGGCTGGGTTGTGCGGCAGAATTTGGAATGTAAAGAGAATTTGTGTAGTTATCACCAACTCTAATCACAGTTAGAGTAATCACAGTTGACTATTTGTAGGGACATTCCAAAGCAAGAGGATTTGAAAACACCATCGCCATTACTACACGTCTGCATTCATCGCTTTTAATGAAAAGGCAGCTCATTAGGGTTGTAACCATGAGGTACATTACACATTTATCTTAAAAAAAAATTGGCAGCCTAGCTTAGTATGTTGTTAATATGACTGATTTCTATATAAGGTGGTGCTGACGCTGTGTTAACACCAGGTTTGTTTCATTCCCCACCCCGCTTCTGTAGCAAATCTCAGCAGTTTTTGCAACTGGCAGAAGCCGGCACGGTGCTGGTGCCTACTGGGGGTACCTGGCTTAGCTCAGGGATGCTTGACGCTTTACGCTGTTAGAGTAAGCACACATCACAGATGAGGACTAAAAGCAAACCTAATAATTAATATTAAAAGTGGTCCTGTCAGTACGAGCTGTGACTTATAAAAACATAGAATAGCACACTATAAAATCGTGCAAAACCTAATGTATCTTGGACTACTGCTCTTGAAATAGATTAGAGAAGGGTGTTGACTATTCTCTTGTCTGATGGCCTTAGACATAGTTATAGATAAGATTGGCAAGTGAAATTAAATATTTGCATTAATTTTATTAATAGAAATTATGTAAATAAAAGTGACACATTCAGTATCACTTCACAGTGATGCTGCTGGGTTTCCTTTCAGGCAACCTCTACTGGCAGAGCTGTTTGGCACAGTCACTCTTAAGACCAACCCTGTCTGATAAAACACCTTTTTTTCCTCGGGCCCATTCATGTCAGATGTGGAGCATTTCTGGGACTGTAGCAGCACCTACCTCACCGCTCCCTTGAAAGAGCTTCCCTTTCTCTTTGCACATACCCGTTAACACCAAGTCCAGCTCTCTTTTTGGAACACAGTTTTCTCAGGAGTTTAAAAGATTTTTAAGGAAACACATCTTGGTCTCTCCAATGCCTTAAATAGTTCTTCTCCCAGTTTATAACTTACCTGGAGAAAATAGTCCCTTGAGTTTTCCGTCCTTCAAACAATCATCTCCCACGTCGTCCTTCAAATGACAGACACATCCTACACGTAAACTCCTTCTATTAAGATCCAGAAGAACTGACAGGAAGAAGCCAGGAGTACCACAGCACCCGCTCCGTCTCACAGGCACACCTAAGTACGAGGTTTCCTCTGCCACCAAACCCACAAGCTTCTGCTTCGCCTCCTTGCCCAACTGGATAATCACCCAGTGGGTCCCTACGGTAGCTTCGGGGCTGGGGGTAGCAATGCAGGCTGTGTCCTGGCTGCTAGGCCATTGCAAACACTTCTCCAAAAAACCAAACCACTTAAATACCAATGATGTAACATTTCTGAAAATTAGCCCCCTCTACCACTTTTTTTTTTCTTCCCAGGAACGATGCCATGTCCAAATCCAATTTGCAGCAAATTCAAAATTTTCCTTCAGAGTCTGTCCGATCTTTTTTCCTCCCTTTCTCCCATTTTCACTCCAGACTAAATTTTACATGCAAAGTAACTTGAAATGCCAGTAAATTGCGGTACTTTAAATCAAGGTTTGGCTAGTTTTTTGAATTTTATTTAAGTCACGCTTAAGTGTTATTCAGGCTGTCATTTTCAGCTTTCAGAGCCATTGGATGGGAATGCTCTTTGCTGGATAACCTTACGCTCGGCCTCATGGCAAAGTTCAGATCAGACCAGAAGATGTCTGAAGTAAGTGGTGGACCTACGTGAAAAAAAAATACTGGATAACACATTTTTGTCCGTTTCAGTACTTAAACCAGTTCTACAAACTTCAGCATGGAAAGCAAAATATGTCAGTGACTGATCAGGTATGACAAATACTTGAGAAAATGTAAAAAGATGAAGTTAATTTCATAACCACCCTTTCACAAAACCATCCTATTTGTCTTTTGATTCTAAAGTATTTTGAACAAGAAGTGGAGTAGTGTGGTTTTAGACCAGAAACAACTTCGGGGGGGGGGGCGGGGGGCAAAAAGCTTATGTAAACATTTTACCATATAGTGAGAGATATATATATAGTCAAATTTCTCAAATTTACAAGTAGTGTTGTCAAATTGTTATGAAATTCTGGGAGTTTTCCAGTGATGTTTTCGTTTTCAGAATACTATCTTGTTACAGTGTTAATTGCTGAGAATTTATCCACCAGTTCTAGCGATCTAGTTGGTAGGATAGGAGTCAACAGCGACTGAATTGTAGTTCAGCTAAGAAACAGGATAATCTTGGATTTATAAATGGGAAAATGTTTAAAAGCTCAACCACTTCATAATCATCATTCTGCTGTGGAACAACTCTGTTATCAAGGTCGATTCATCGACATTGGTGTAGCCGTGAATGAATTCAGAGCCTTTGATTTCTACAGAGAATTTGCTACTGAGCAACTACGGGGACGTCTTAACCAGGTAACCTGTGCAACAAGCATCTTGTTTGCACGACAATAGTCCAAGTGGCCTCAACATATTTCTATCAAGGTCTATAAAGCTGGCACTTTGCAAATAATTAGACCCTCTCAGGTGGGGTTGGAGGGGATGGGACAAACAAGGGCCCAGCAATATTCAGTCTTCACAGAAAGTTTTCTCTGGCACCTCCGTGATTTATTTCCATTTCCCCTCTCTCCCCAAAGGGGCAACAAGCACATTTATTTGTGCTTTTTAAAATCAGTTCCCCTCTTAGGCCCCGCTTTGTGCAGACTGTGTTATCAGCAGCTTCCATTTCTTCAGAACTGGGGAGTAAGAACAAGCTATAATTAACTGAAGGTATTTACCCTCTCTTCCCTGCCCTGAAGGAACTGAGCTGTAGCCAGCGATTACAGGCTGTTGGCAGTTCCCTGGGATCTCAATAACCAGGAACCAGTAAGTGCGCTCTGGTCCATCTACCTGCCCTAGAAAAACTCATCTGATGATGGCAAACACCGCCGCACAACTGTCTCGACATTCTTTCTGGCCTCTGAACACCCTCCAAGGAATGGTCTTCATGTCCAAAGACTACCCACCGGTTTAGGTCAAAATCCCAATCTAAGAACAATGGTGAAAATGTTGCAATTCAAGTAACTCCTTATAAGTAATTGCAAAATCTTTTAGTGAAAACAAACAAAGTGTGTATGCACAGGTGGTGTAACCAATACGGAAAAGGCAACGGAAACTAGAGCGTGTCTGCTGTTGCAGTTGATGAGTTACCTCATTTCAAAATTGTCTTCCTACTTTGCATACTATTTCATCATTTTCCTTTTTTGTGTGGAACAAACAGTGCTTTCTGGTGAAGTTTCTGTCATTCCAGTGACTGTTTTCATGGTTTACTTGGAGATCGTATAGAACGTGATCCGGTTGTGGCTGCTTTGCAGATTTTGTTAACAGGTATAGATTCCCACTACTGCATGCAAGTAGCTTTGCATTACTTTTTATAATGATGTCATTAACTTGTCTCATCCTGTGCTGCTAGTACAAAGTGTTTTGCTTTGATTTGCACAGATGGCTGGCAGTCTTTTTTTTTCCTGATGATAAATAACAGGCGGTATAAAACAGAAAAAGCAAAGCTAATGTAACATAAAATTGTGTGAACTTTACAAATCAGAGTGGTTTCATTTGTAAAATATTTTATAGGATCCCAGTCAGCTATTAAGCTACGATATCTCACGAAGGCCGGTTTGAAGCAATGAGTCAACCAGGTAACTGATCGAATTATTATTTTCTCTTCCTTCTCTTACCAGCCATGCGCATGCCTCTTGTTCCACTTCCCCCTTCCTTCCTCTCTGTCCTGTCCTGGTCCTTCAGCATTTGTTTGATTTGAAAAATAATCCCTCAAGAATGTTGTTGCTTCCTCTGCAGCCTTTGTATTTGCTCCTTTCCTGATGCTTTTCTCTCTGGCCTGCCCCATCTTCCTGGCAATCTCTCTTGGTTCCCTGTCTGGAGCGTATTGCCCTCTAGCACTGGTACCCAGCAGAAGTCACTCAGCAAGTCGAGGCTGGGTGTTGGCTACCTGAACGTAAGGGAGACAACCAGAAAAGACCTCTAACAGTGAGTTGCACATAGTTCTGGGATATTAGCATGAACAGGAACTGGGTTTTAAATGCTTGTCTGCCTCAGTTCTTGCACTTACTAGAAATACACAGACAGGAAAAAAGTAAAAAAGATTCGGTTGTTTTGGGGGCATGCTGTGTAGCCTAGGTACGGCTTCACAAACCTAGAGAGTCAGGAGAGAAACCCTGACAGTTAATATTCATTACCTCCCGAAGGAGAAAATTACAGCAGTGAAAGCCATTCCTTTAGTTAATGTCCAGAACAAGCCAGTGAAGAATACAGTTTCGAATCCTGACCGCCAGCCGTGGAGTTGATCCGGCCAAGATGTACGGCAGCCTGGAACAGCCGGTTTCCCCAGGCAGTACCGGGTACTTCATGTCTCCTCTCATTAACGTATGAAAACCGCTGGAAGTTTTTCGCAAGTTTTATATAATGGAAAAAATTCTCTCATAACTACACAAAGGTGGTCCGCCACATGCAGAGGTGTTGCAGCCACGGTGGTCGCTTCGAGCTTGACAAACCAGGTAAACCCCTGCTCCCACTTCCCTTTTCCTGCTCACGGAAGCTTTGCGGTAGTTGTCTCACCTTCCGAATCTGCTTCTGTGGTCTCTCTGCTCTATAGCCAGTACATCCAACAGCCTTTCCTCTTCTGTCTCAGCCAGAAAAGCTCCAGGAGTCTTTATGAATGACTGCTGCTTCCCCTAAATCATTGCAGTTCACGGTTCTGTACGTTGCTGCAAGTGGACAGAGCTGAGCAGGACACTGCGCGGATAAATACGCACGCGACGACAGGCTTCAGCAACTGCCGCTCTGTGGGATGTCGAGCAGAGACACGCTTGCGTTATGGCACAGACCGATGTGAAGAACAGCTCACTTCTATTTATCGTTTGGATTTGTCCACAAAGTCTAGTTGCATTTGACTACCAACAGTCCCGGCACAGATCGAGGCCACCAGCAGTTACTGAGCAACACACACGCAACTTCATGTTCCCGAGCGGTGGTAGCTGCGTGTCCAGTGGGATCCCAGAACAGGCGCCTGTGTGAGCAGGTACTTAAGGAAACCTACTGGAAAGGTGGGAAATTGCCTACTTGGAAAAGAAGGTATTCGCTCACAGCTTCCCCAGGTTCAGCTGCCCTCAGGCAGAGAAAACTACTTTGGTAGTTCATTCCGTGCCCACTGACAGGCTTTCCTCCCTGTACCTACAGGGCAGGGGCGTGCATGGCCTGTTGCCACGTCTCCGAGGCTGTGTGGGAAACTCAGGATAGAAGGCTGCAAGCCTTTAAGCCCCAAGGGTCCGCCTGTACCTATATGTACTGTATGGTTTAGCGGGTACCTAGAACTACGGATGGGTTGTGGCTCCAACTCGAGACCGCTCGTTCTCGAGTACCTCTCTCCAACCAGCTTGAGAATTCTCATCTTGTAAAAGTAAATTATTCCCGGATTTGTTGGCCTCAAAAGCGAACTAGGAGGCATATGGACTAAAAAAAGCCCATCCCACCCTCCCCCTGCCCACATTACTGTGTCACTTGACTCCCTGACAGCTGAACACAAGATTGCATCATGCCTCAGACTGGAGGCGAAAAACCACTTACTTGCCCTGTCTCTTCTATTACCCCTCTTCATGCCGTCCTTGTTCATTTAATAAATATAGTTGATGAAGTATCATACAAGAAAACCGGATTTTTTCCTATAGGGAAATTCTTTTATTCCTCTAACTGGTGGCAAGACTTTTAACCAGTTATCCTTGTATCTGCGTTTCCTGTAAAACATGCACACCTCTGTGACAATTTTTTCTTGGTGTTTGCCATGAACTTTACATGAGAGATGAGGTTAAGAGCATCTGCCTTCATAATGATAGGTTGTATTTTCAAACTGCATAATATTTCTATTTTTAGATACAAATCAAAATTTGTTTCCAGAATCCCTGAGATCTGTGCTTCCACTGAAAATGTGTCTCATACAAAACCTTCTCCGTTTCTTGCGGAAAAGAATACTGAGAACTGAGGCACTAGGCAGAAAAAAAATGCTTACAAAAGTACCATAATCAAAATCTTCCCCAGAGAAGGTTATAACAGGAAAAAAAATGTTCCCACTAGTAGCAACAGTGAATCTCAGCAGTTCTGTATTGCATTTCATTGGCAGTGAGATAATTCACATAAATTTTAATACATGAATATTAACATTGGTTTAAAAAAAATCCAATTTTAGGCTAGACAACTGCAATTCTAATCCTATTAGAATAGGATTCTATCAGTCTTTGCCATTACTAAATTTAGCTTCTTACCAGCAACTTTTAGAAGGAGACTTTCCTCACCTGCAAACTTCTTTACATATATAAACAGTACATTTTTCTGTGCAATAACTAGACAAATTGGCACATGCACGAATACGCGGACTGAGAGCAGGCTCTGCTGTGGCTGGTCCTCAACCTCCCGGCTCATTTTCTCCTGCGAGTGCCACCATTAAGCAGCTGGAGTGCAAGCACAGAGGAAGGGGAGTTGATGCCACGTTCTACCTTCTAGAATCGGATTCTGCACTTCAGATGGCCGGGCCTGAGGAAGCGGGGGTAGGACCACAGAGCAAAACTGACAGTCGGCTGCTGAGGGAGTGACTGACTTTGGGTTAATCTAGCAGAGATTACTTCAGGAGGTTTCGGAAGCCTGCTTTGGCTTTGACCTGTTTCTCAGACAAAATCTTCAGCCCTACTTTTGCTATATTTAGATGTCACTTCCCCTTTCATTGTTATATGTTATAAACCATTTATTCTCCAGGGAAGCCAGAGAACATTTTAGGGAAAAAAAAAAAATCTATAACTGTACATCAAAACCAAAATAAGAACAGACAACATCTTGGAGAGGTTGGTGGCATAGCACTGACATCTTTAGTGTTTCCTTGTGCAGACAACATAACGTATCCAATACATCTGGTTTATTTTATTCTGCATAATCAACTTTCAGCATTCCTTATTTAAAAATATGCTAGAGGCAAGTAAAGCGTGTCACGGCCAAATATGCCTTTTAATTAATTTTTGCATCTCTGAAGCTATAGCCCACTGTCATTAAACAGCTGGAGCAGTGTACGTAAAAAAGAACTGCTTGCTACGCGCTTCAGCTAGCTGAATTGGAGCCCTGTGTGAAACGTCATCCTCAGCGACAGCTCCAGCCTTGCTCAGACGAGAGCGCGATGGACAAATCTGTCTTTGGACAAAGCTTCTTTGAACACCTGGCTGCGGGAAAGTATAGTTTCACTTCATTGGCTGTTTTGGGGGATCAGAGGTTGCAACTCAACAACTATTTCATTATAACTGTATTTTAAGAGCAACTTTACTTGTCAGCGTGTAATCAGGCCACAGGGGTTTCTCACATGCAAAAAGCAGTGTGTAGGAATGCCCACAGGATGGGGGCTGGCCAAGTAGCGCTACTTTCAGGACACAAGGGAGGGACTCTTCCTGTGGTTTTTGACACCACACTGCAAAGAAGTAGAAGAATAATCTACCCTGCTCTATGTTCTTTTATTTAAAAGCTGAACAAAGAGTGTTAATTTTCTGAGGATTCTTCCCCTTGCCTTCTTGCCTTGCTTGTAGTATCACTGGCCAGGTTTTTCACGGGGAGAAAACACGAGCCGTTTATTAGCAGACCGCTGTTGGTGAGGAAACAGTACGCTCTTCTAGGAAACAGCTTCTGACTTGCTGTCTACTGATAAACAGAGTTACATTTTAGGAAGCTGAAAACAAAAAACGTATACCTAGCAGCGAGATTAGGGATGAAGCTTCAGGGGAGCCTGTCACAGCGACCCCTCATACGTTGTTATTGCCACAGATACATCCAGCTTCATTCAAATTAAAACTATATTAAATTTGCATTGAATTTGCTGCCTGATCCCTACTAAGCAGTATCACTATTACTTCCGATAAACTAGCAAACTATCCTAGATCACTCCACTCCTCCTGCAACTGCAACGATTCACGTTGTTACTGTGCTGCGGCAGTCTTGGGGTGGTGGGGGGGGAATGCCTTTTGAAATTCCAATTATTAACTGACTTTTATTAATAAAAACCCTGCTCTGCTTCCTATGCATTTGGTAATCCTATTTTATGGTGATGTGTGCAACACTTCACTGATGCTTCTCTCAGCCTGAAGGCGACTCCTGCACGTTGGAACATACCGTATCAGTCTCGGACTTACTCTAGCCCAAGCAATACTATTAGCAATGCTCCTTAATCGGCTAGAGCGCTACAGACTTGTGTCCAATTAAAACCAACCACATCCCAACTGTGTGATGCTTTTGCACGGTTTTGACTAATTCTGGTTTGATGCAGTCAGAAAGTTGTCTGCAAATAATTTTTGCATAGCACTTAAATATTACATTCCGGGATGTACGCATATTTATATATATACACTTAAGGTTAGGCATAGGCAGGACCTTTTGCCACACAAGATCATTAAACTTTTTAAATAAACAGTGGAAACATACAAAGTAAACGTGCATGCAGGCCACATGCTTCATTGCAAAGACAATTTACTGGAAGAAAATTTACTGGTGCTTGTAGAGCAACGGCAAGAAAAACAATCAGCAAGGAGGCATGGGACACAGGAAGGAGGGGTGGTAAAAGTGAGACACTGGTTTATGGCTAAACATATGTTTGGCTCTTCTGTTCGGCTACACATAACAGCTTGAGTGCCAAGCAATGCCTAAAAAAGAAAAGTGGAATTAAAACCAAAACTGCTTTGTGGTCTTACTTATTTCTTCAGGAAAAAAGAAATTTATGCAAGTTCCTTGTCAATAAACAAGACTGCATCAAAGACATCGGGTATCTAAAAGCCAAATTCTTTTTGTAACCAAAACAAGATTCATTTATAAAGTCTTAAATGAGTACAATATTCACCTGACCTAACTCAGTTTTAAGTGTACATAATAAAGCACAACTCAGGGCACAGGTATTTTTACTATGTGGATAAATTAATTATCTGGATAGATTAAGCTCACACATATGTCCTAATTTACAGTAGACATGAAGAATTAGCAATGGTTCTCTCTATTGAATTGGTTTTGCTTCTGCATTTAGAATACACAGATACGTTGAAAATGGTGCTTTTCCACATGTGGCTACAAGACTTGACCAAGAAACATCAAATCACCTAATTACGGCACTTTTCAGTGACTCCGTTGTGAACTGCTACAATGAGACTCTCTAAGAAATCTAGCCCTAAGCTCTTCTAAACTTCAGTTTAACAGCTTTGCTTGGTGCTCTTGTGACTTGAGCATGCCTCTTAAAAGTTTTTGAGCCAAGTAGGATTTCATCAGATTGTATTACCAACATTAAAAAAAGTTGGTGAAGAAAAGGATCATACTGTTCTTGTACATTACAGAAAATGACAAAAGTAGCCACATACACCTATTGTAGCAACTAACTTTCTCAGCAATATTTTTGGCCACTTTGATAGTAAACATGACATGAGTTTCATTTAAAAGTTTCAAGTCCCGTAAGAATCTCTATGATTTTCTAGAAGTGGCCCGGGGGGGTGGGGGGGGGCGGGGCACAGTGCATGTGTAAAAATTAAAAAAAAAAAAAAAAAAAAAAAAAAAGGAATGTACCCAGTAAACTTTAAAGGGAAAAATGATGAGATAAAAAATTACTAATGAGATAAAGATGAGTAACCGCCAAATTTCATGTAACTGCCTTCCAGCACAGCCAACAGCTACAGACCTGACTGCAATGAAGAGGTGAAACAAAGCACTTCTGGTTCTCGGGGTAAGATGGAAGGCATCTCAGCCATCTCCCCATAGTCACTTCACTACACATAGTCATCACACACTTCAGCATTTGGCACAGAACAGGTATTTACACAGACAAAGTCTGTCTCCTTGATCCTACTTATTGACACATCGTGCCATACAGAACAGAGGAAGACCTGCAATGTCAAGTCACAGACATTGGCGCATCCCGCCCAAGCATTTCTTACTCGTTTCCTTGTGGCAGCATACAAACATTTTCTTTCTGTTATGGAAGTCCTCAGAGCTCCTCTGCTATTGGGTAAAATGACTAAGACAAATCTTGAGTGAAGAAAATTAGCTTTATTTATGTAAATTAGAAAAATGAATTGTTAGAACTTTGGTCAAATCATTAATTCTGTACAATTTACAATTATATTTATATACAAAACTTATAATAAAATACAGTACATCACACTTTTCCTGAGTCACGGTGCGTTTCTCAGTTCTGTAAATCTTTTTTTTTTTCCTTTCTTTTAAAGTAATCAGATTCAAGAAGGAAATACTACCCTCAGTTTGATAGTGTTTGGTTTAGATAATACTGGTATTAAGAAAAAACTCGGTACACTATGTGGAGAAAATACTTCATAGCCATTGCAATTTTGATAGTTATTTTTCTATATTAAAATATGTTCCTTGATAAAAATGTTAATTAAATACTCCTTATTATGAGTTTGTTGCACTTTATTTGACACAAGACAAGCTGACTTCAAATATGTCCATCTCTCATTGCAGAGATACATAAATTTAGGTGAGTTACATGTATATATAACCGATCATTTAAAGATCAGGAAACACATCCAGATAGAGCAGATGTCTGAATCGAGGCACAGTATATTAAAAATGCTGTCCTGTCCCGGACAAGACAGGTAAGCTTCAACTGCCTGGCTAGCCTAATACAAAATAGACACAAGTATACATCCTGAAAAGTGAGACTGTGTCAAGCAGCAAGGCACCAAGCCTGCAAATACTTCCATATGCATAGTAGTCCCACTGTGTAAAGCACTACGGAGTCCTCAGTGAAGAAGCATTGTAGAGCTGTATTTAACAGCATTTGTTAGGTCTCGGCCAGCTCAAGAAGTTATTGCGATTAAAGCTATCGATATTACCTTTATTGAGTTCAATTTTTTGAGATCAACAATAATCTATTGTAAGGCTTACAAGGATGTTTAATCTGTTTACTTAATGATGCAGTGTGTTAAATTAGTAATTAGGATAGATGACAACCTGCAAGTAAATTTATGTCCCAGTTAAATCCCAAAACCAATCAGGGTAACTTATTTTTTGACAAGTATTGATTTAAAACAAAATTATTTAGACTTAATGGCTAAGT
The DNA here is from genome assembly GCA_034782735.1 of Sagittarius serpentarius. Taxonomy (NCBI): domain Eukaryota; kingdom Metazoa; phylum Chordata; class Aves; order Accipitriformes; family Sagittariidae; genus Sagittarius; species Sagittarius serpentarius. The sequence goes on along the minus strand of JAVKLA010000031.1, from coordinate 7,579,242 downwards.
GTGGGCTGCTCCTAAATGTATCTATGGTAAAGTTCACTATACTTTTTTAATGTAGGCATGTGCATTTCTGGCATTTTAGTCCAAAATAATGAAGTAATACATGTTAGATGACCTCCGACAGATTTATTCATAGTGTTTAGAGATGTCTAAGGAGTCTAAGACTAACAGAAAGTTATCTAGAGATTTGCTTTCTCTTAAAAACTTTCTGTAATACTTCAGTGCAAACTGAAATACATGAGATCAACTTAGAGCGATCCTACTCTGATTAGGAATTAAAAGGGACATTTTTTGCTGTTGATAACAAAGTGCATCAAATGACAATATGAGACTTTAAAGAAAATTGGTCTTTAGCTGAATGCTTGAACTTTTCCCAGGATTCTTTGCATGTTTAGCAGTCTTCACTTTGACACTTTCCTGATTGCCTTTTACAGCTGACTCCAGCCTCGCTTTCATAGTTGGAGAGGAAGCCATTAGTTTTTTAAAAACCGATGAGTACTGTGGACCAATCTGCATCAGATTTTTCAAAGCAAACTCATGTAGATTTTTTGCCGAGTTTGTAGCAGAAACCAGGGCATTTTCATCCAAAAGAAAGGAAATGAGAATGGGGAGAAGGCAGGCCACCAAATGGGCACCTATAAACATTGAAAACACAACTTAAACATATACTTTTAAAAAACAGCTTCAAATCCTAACCAGAAGTATTTCTCTAAGTTCACATTTAACACAAACTATGAAGTTTTGGTAAATGGTATTTGAACTGTACAGCAAGAATAACCAACATTCTTGTTAGCAATTTTGTTAGCAATTAGTGTTCAGGACTGGATTCCTAGTGGTTGTTTTGGTTTTATTTGTTACTTACAGCCACGTTCAGCATGTCTAATGCTTAGATACTAGTAAGGGAAGTAACTTACGGTGCTCTTCCTCAGCAGTGGCTGTAAGAGCTGTAACCACCTTTATTCCCTCCTGAATGACCTGAAGTTCAGCAGCATTTTTGGGTTTTGCTTTTTCTGTTTCCTGCAGTTTTCCCACAATGCATGGTGCTAAGGAATGAATATAAGGGTACGACACAGTTTTGTTTGGATGCTGAAAGATGGAGTGCAGCAGCTGGTAGCACTTACACTGTACCTAAAGGGAAAAATCAAATTTGCAGTTACAAAGTGTTATACTTAAAAATACATGTCAGAGTGTTTTAAAGCTCACAGCCTGTCAGATAAAATTTTAGGGAGGGGGAAAAATGTGCCTCACAGCTTGAAAAATCATCAGGTTGCAGGCTGCTAATGCATAATATTTTATAGGAGCATTGTAACTTGTAATCAAATTATTAAGAGAAACTAGATCATGCTTCCTGTTTCTTTCTACAGAGTCCTACCTCTTCCTACATCTTTAAGTGAAGGAAAAAATATTATTTTTCTGTGAAGATTATGTCTTAGTACTGTTTTGAAAATGTACTCTTTTTTGCAAAAACACAGCCGACTGAAAATAGGTGCTTAAAATATAAGCATTATCTCTGTCAAACCGTAGGCACAATTTTAAAAAGCCCTAAATGGTGCAGTAGCTTGCATGTCATTGGAAGTCGATAGGATCGAAACTGTCAAGTTCCAACATAATTTCTGAAAGGCTCAGATGCCTAAACACTTGGAAAAAATTTGCAAATGCATACTACCATTGACCCGCAGTCATATTTGGCATACCCAGTTTCTTATCAGTGGAAACCAATGTTTATAATACTAGAAATGTATTAATATATAAGAAGGTACTTTCTCACAGCTATTTCTCAAGTAAAGGTAGCTTTGTTTAATTGCTTGTTACTACATGAATATATACAGAGAAGATGCAAGAAAACCAGTTTACGTGAATTCTCACAGTCAAACATAAAATGTAATGCATGTTATTTTCAGAGCTGGACTTTCAGAGTGAGGAAGTCCCAACTCCTAGAAAAGCCATTTGTATTTGCAATGATAATAAATACAATTTTTTTTTTTTCCTCATACGTTGGTTTTTTTAGATGAAGAATAGTAACAGATGAACTGTGCCACTACTGTGGCAACTACATACAAATATTTACACTAGGTCAGAACAAAGCATTAATCTAGTTCAATATGCTGCCTCCAGCAGTGTCCAGGAGCTGATGCTTATGGGAAGGTACAAGTTATGTAGTGGTACTTGCTCCAGCTCCCAAAGACCCACGGCTGAGGGATTTCCTGTGCAGAAGATAGTATCTGTGTGTTGAAGATAAAATGAACAAATAAAATGAAACAGGTGCCTGAAAAACTACACAACCGTATCATGTACTTATGAATGTATAAAGCTGAGTCTGATGCAATAAAATAATATATCATAGGAATACAGAATTGTATACAGAATAAAAAATGATAAAATGCATTGCTGGACATGTTCTTGCTAACTTGTTCAAACTGTATTTTAAAATACAACAGATAGAGTCAGGACAGAATTAACTGGAATCAACACACAGGACAGGTGAAACAACTGAACAGAAAATAAGCTAAAATCTATTTAATATGATACTGATATTCTTACAACTTCACCAGTACTTACAAGAGGATCTTTTGAGTCAAGTGTTATTTTAAACTTCTCAATACAACGCTTCTGAAGGCACTCTATGGTAGTAACTTCTGGACTGGTAGACACAACAAATACTGTAATAGCAGTAAGCAGGCTAACTTCATCAAGTTCTTGGAGAAGCCCATCTACTATCAATAAAGCAAGCAGTCTGTTAGATTTGCATTAAAAAGCCATTCTATGAATTCAAGTGTTACAAAGAGGTGGAACAGAAATATCAATGTATACGTTTCTTTAGGAATCTCTTTTTTCAAATACATTACATACTCTGATGCACTGATACGGACTTTTACTGTAATAAAAGCCAAGGCCAAAATGGGAATTCAGGGGTGGTTATATGCATATTTAAAAATAACAGCATACTCCTATTCCATTGGTCCTCTGTCTAAAGTACAATAAATACCTTGAAGAGCTGGTATGACATATTAGGGTATAATCTAATTTGAGAATAATACAAAATTTGCATTAAGAACATATGTTCTTTTGCTATAACTTTAAAATCTAGCACTATAAACAAAAGTTCCAACAACAAATTACAACTTGGAGATTAAACGTAAGGAATGACAAAAATACTACAAACTTAGGAAGTGCAAGAAGCAGCACACAGAAAACTAAGACAAAAATATTTTTTCTTGAACTCCTGTTTTAATACCCTTTGCTTCAATACAGACACTAATTCTTTGTGGAGAACCTGCATGCAGAACAGCTGTCTTTTATGGTCAACTGTACACTGAAGCCATAACTCCTGTTTATTCCATCATACCATGTAACTACATTGTGGCACTACATAATGCAGGGGTAAGCCTGCAGTCCCACATTTACACCTTTACAGATGATGACTTCTCACATGAACTATAGGGACAAGATTGCACTATAGTTTCAACAGTACTTGGTAGCCAACTAATTCTTCTGTGACTAAGATATTAGTCTTTTTTTAAGATGTGCATGAATTTAATTTAAATAAAACTAAACAACCTTTCACCCAAACATTCTTTGTTTTGTTTTTTTAAACACACAAACACAACATTTCTGCTTACCTTGATCCCAACAGTCAAGCACTGTGACCAAAGCACTGCGTAGAAGATCAGTCCAAGCAGTCCGACTCTTCTCTGCTCGAGCCATCGGAGAAGACAAAAGCCCTTTAAGAGCTTGTAGAGATGCAGCAACCGTCAAAGGTAACTGGCCATCTCTCAATTTCACAGCAGTTTCTTTAAGTACTCCAATAATTAGGTACAAGATAGTAGGTAGAACTGAAACACTTCCTGTAAAACAAAGCAAATCTATTTCACAGAAGTTAAAAAAAATCAGGTACCTTTTACATTAAAAAAAATGGAAGCAGTTTTCTTGGATTCTCTTCTTTATTTATAATTTATCATTTTTAATCACCTATGTGAATGGAGGCACTGGTAATTTGAAGAAAGATTTGAAATATCACATCATTTGCTATAGCAAACATGGAGTCAGACTGCTTAAGTGAAGTTAAACCTTTCCCCCTTTTAAATTAGCATTGTATATCTTTTCCTCGATGATTTTGTTATATGAAGTGTGGAATTATGTCATGTTCAGAGAAAAGCAAGAACAGAAAGATCAGAACCACTGAAGAGCAGAAGAAGAGAAGCTATGGAAGTATACAAAATACTGAAGAGCAGAAAACAAATTGTAAGCATCTAAGCATATGCTGCAATGAAGGCAATACGGTGAAGGAAATTAACGGGGTAATTTCAAAACTGGTGAGAGGAAATACTTCTCCCACATGATGTGTAGTTTGCCAAGGATGTCATTGCTCCAGGAAATCACTAAAGGCAAGAATTTAGTAAGATTAATAAGAAGAGGATCTCAGATGAAAAATGTGTAACAAAAATTCCCAGAATTATAATAAAAAAACTCTAACAAATATTTTGGAAAAGAAGAGACCTAAGGAGAGAAGCAGATTGTCCCACAGCCTACTGAACAGACCTTCATCTCTGCCTGAGAATCTGACAGTTGACCTGTCAGAATAAGAGACTATTAAAAAAAAAAAAAAAAGAACAAACCCCAAATCCCACATGAATAACTTGGCATAGTGGTTTTGCATATTCTTACATCTTTGAATCTAATAGTAATACAGAATTCTGCATATATTGGAGACAATCTAGAAACATGCATACTTCTCTGTTGCTCCGGTCTTAAGTTCTGATTCAGGAAAGCACAGAGTTAAGTGTATAGCTTAATATGCTTATAACTCTTTCCTAATCAGCAAAATGCTTATGTTTAAGATTTCAATATACTGATGTTCATGAGAGACTTGTTGGGTAATGAGGGTCTCTGACATATGCATAAGTATTTTCTGAACCTGAGGACATCTACTTTCTATTTTTAAACAGCCAAGTCTCTGAAAATTGACTGTTGGAATTCAGTAGGAAATGCAGTTCATGAGCATCATTTATTGGAGAATTTTATTATGCATATGTATCATGACAGGTGCCTGAAGTAAGAGACATGGTAGTCACAGAACTATAACTTCAGTTACCTATTAAAGGGGAAAAAAATGATGCAATTCCACATAGGAATTCTCTTCTCTTTGATTCTATCAGCTGCCTTTTGGAGATGCTTCCTTATTCAACTGACTGTATAAGCAAGCTTAAGCTCCTCATTTAGTCACCTGACTTAAATGCTTAAGTTCTCTAGTGTAAACATATCATCTGGTATGATCCCACAAGCTGTTAGTTTGTGGAATAGCTTGAACAGCTAAAGACAAAAAGAACCACAGGGAGAGAAGGAAAATCACAGATTATTTTTCATACAAGATAGTTGCCCTCAGATCTAAGTGATGCTACGTTTGTTTCTCTTTGCTTTGAACTGATAAATAATGAGCTGCAGATGGAAAAGAGAAATCATATCATCACCCTACAATGATAGCAAGACCTGCCTACTATTGCATTTGGAGTACGCTATCCCCCAAAGAAGAATCTTGTAACAGAGAACAAATTAAGAAAAAAGAAGAAATTTCCAGGGCTGGTAAATGCAAAAATTTGCCTAAGGTATAACACAGATACCTAAGGTGGGAACAGAAAAGTAGGGCAGAAATGCGTTTATAGGTGTGGCTGTAACAGTACTGAAAGATCATATGACTATAATATTGGGGGGATGGCAGGGGGGGACCCATCTTAAAGTTTGGAGTGAATCCAAAATTAATCATGGGTAAGTCATCTACTCTGAGAAATCAACCATAACTCCTTACAGTGGTTTCCTAATGTTCAAATGATGGCTTTTAGTGAAAGGTAACATGATACATTTCCCTTTTCAATTTAATTTATGTCTGCATTATAAATTCCAGAACAGACAAATGAAGTAGAATATAATCATGTAGCTATTGTACACTTCCCTGTACTAAATGAATCTATTAATTGCACTGCTACGTTGTGGGAGGAAAAGAAAAACTAGTCCTTCAATTGATTCAGTTTTGTAAATTGTTTTGTAACCTGACAATCAAAAAAATAATTAGAACAGGAAATTGTCACAAGCAAATCAATAAAACTTACTGCCAGATTTATCCAGGTAGGAAAATTAGGTAATAACAAGGGGGCCCAGAAGAGCCCAATATTCCTTCATTAATCTTTTCTTATGATGAAACAGCATACCTTCAGGAGAGCAGATTGCAGGAACATCAGAGAGAATAACTAATGCTACTGCTACCAGTCTGCTTCCATCTTCTGACAGTAACAGATGTTTTCCAGATTGAACTGCAGGGCTACAAGTTAATTTAGGGTTGAGCTGGGGAAGCTGTCTGACAAGAATACAAACACACAACTCCAGCGTTGCAAAGACTAATGATTTCCCAGGCACCAGTCCTCCTGTGTCTTTGCCTTCTCCAAATTCTGGTAATGTTTCCTTTTCTGCAGCACCATCATCAACTAAAACAAAAAGAAGAAACATGGCAGAAACCTGCAGGCTGTACCTTGTTTCTAAAAAGTTCACTTCTTAAGACTGTTTCATCACCAAGTGATAATCCTGATACATATACATGTGCATGCATATGTATTCAAAGTTCTACTGGCAAACATCCATCCTTCTGAATAAGCAAACTATGCACTGACTGTCAAACGGCAAAAGTGTGTGCAATAGATTTAGATATACAATGTGCTGAGGCACCACGCCAATATGATGTCACCTGATATAAGTGTTTTGATTGTTCTCCCAGTTTTTTTTTCTTTTAGAAAATGAACTTCAGGAAGTTACAATCAGAGAAACTAGTGGAGTCTGGCTTGTGACAGTTGTGTGCGATGAGTCCCTCTTGTCGCTCTACTGCAGCTGATCCTGATCCCAGCTTTTCACTAAGACTCCTCCCTCCCTGACACCACACAAGACTATCCCAACTGCAGTTTCTCCAGTTTTCCTCCTCACTTCATGCCCTCTAGTCACCACCAAAGCCACCTGCTATCTATCATACCACCCCAATTTCTTATGTCAGACACCTGGACTGACTTAAGTAAACCAGGATTGGTCACCAACTGTGAAACGCTTAATTAAGATGCACCTTGGAATATCACCTTCAAGAATCCAGTTTTCCAGGAAAGAATTGCTTTAACCCTGATAATATGTATTCAATATCTCATCTACTCCTGTACCTTCTGCACTTCTCCGCTTTTCCTTCACATGCTCCTGAGCTGCAAAAAGAATCAGCCGTACCACTTCAAGGGCAGCAAGCTGAATATCAGGTGATTCTCTGGTCAGTATCAGTCGATGCAATACATTCAGCAGCTCTACACCCAGCTCCTGCAGTAAGAAAAATGCTTAATATATCTCCATTTTAATGCAAGAATTTTAGAAATTTGATAATACTTGTTAAAGCCAACAGTATTAGTCTCACTAAGGAACACAGCATAATTGATACCATCACAGGAGTTGGCATTTTCTTCAGCATCTAGCTCCTAGCTCCCAGTAGCGGCAGTCCTGCTCAGTTCTCCCAACAAAATAGTAATCATGGTAATTTAGAGATAAGGCACTTAAAACTACTAAAAAAGCCCCAAGTAATCTTTATCTTATGGCTTTTTAACTCTTGAAGGTGGGGATACTACATTGTATCCCTCCTACAGTATATCCATTTCCTCAGAGAGAGCATCAATAGTCAGCACAACTTAGGCATGTCCACAGGCTTTATCACTTTTGCCTGTGTTAGATAATTGTGTTAGACAATTGCATGGCACACAGGATGGTATAAAGCTTAATTTAAAGGAAAAAAAAAAAGGAATTTTGGAGTTACTACTTCTTTTTAGTATCACTGGTGTGTTGTGGTTCTTTTGGTTTTGCCTTTTTTTTTTTTTTAACATCACTGCTTTTGTCCAGTTTCCTTTTATCTTCACTATTTACAACAGAATTAAATGAAATCTCCCTTGAGAGAGAGTAAAAGAATTTTTTTTTCTGGAATTCTGTCTTTCCCTGGCTTTCATCCTACTCATCTAATCGCTCCTTCCTGATGAAATGTCCTGAAGTTCTCTGCCCCTCATTGTCTTCTTACAGGTTCCACGTTTTGCTTTTTTTCTCTACTCGCTCTACAGCTTTGGATTTCGGTAAAGCATATAATTCACCTGTTACTTATGTGTTGAAGATTCCTGGATATACAAGAGAATAGAGATACTGTTCAAGCTAAAATTATGCCTTAATTCTGGGGGGCTTTTGATCACTAAAACATTACCTGATCACCACCTATTTTAGACCTCGGCCACGGAACATCGAAGAGTGCCTGTAGGGCACGTAAGCAGGCAATAATGTTCTCCATTGCTGCATCTGATCGAGGAGAGCAGAGAAATTCGACAGTAATTCCTGTAAGCATCAGAAGAAAAAAAAAAAAAAAACCAAAAACTTTTAAGAAGTAATTTTGTCGGTTACTAAGTAATTTAACAGTAGGTTGAGCAGACAAAGAAATGGCATTTGCATTTTATATTAAGTGAATTCATCTCCTGTTGCTTATATCTTGGGGCAGGAACTCCATTTCCCTCAAAACAATGAAAGAACTTCAGCTTCTAGACAGTGTAAGACATGATTATAACTGGCTATTAACATAAATAAATAAAAGATAGAGCAATTTCTGAGTAAAATACTGACCTCTAGGTCCAATGAATAGGCAGACGATTCAGAATGAGTATATAGCACATTATTTGCCTAATCACACTGATTTGTATAATAGAAGGAAATAATGGAGAAAGTAATAATAGTTCACAAACTCAAAGGCTGAGGCTTTACCTTCCCATTTCACAAAAATGCTGAAGATCGCAGCTACTACAACTGGATCACCAACAATAAGTAAATTACATGAAGCCTAAGCTTGCAAATCCTAGAGCAGATAAAAACAATCTCTTTTTTCTGAGCTTTCAGGACTCTTCAGATAACATGTTATGACACTGGAGATAAACTTCATATAAACTGTGATTCATATTCTCATCCCAGTTGTACAGCTGTAATTCCAAAATGTGTGATGACTTGGGAAACTAATCAATGTACACTAAAGAACAGCTGTGCAAGAGAAAGTGTCCCTGTTGTAAAGTTCTTTCAGCTTCTCTGTGGGAAGTGAAAATGAACAAGTGGAACATGTTCAGAAGCAGAATAAACAAGCCAGGTGTCCACGGTAAAGTATATGAAATTTGAAGCACTAATCCAGTAGTACAGGAAGCAGAGGAAATGAGCAGCTTTTGTATCAGAGGTCCCACTTTTAACTGACAAAGCAATGCAGTTCAAAAGGAAGCTGGCTCTGTGCAGGGAGACTAGGATTCAAAAGCCATATGCATGTGGGTCATACAAACCCATCCCAAAAAGGCATTAAAAAAGGATACCAAAGACAGACCAAAGGAAAAAAATACAACCAGAAACGCCTAATTGTGTAAATTTAGAGGACTGGGACTGAATTCAACTGCCTGATTAGCCTCTGCAGTAGCAGAGGCTTAAACAGAGCATTATGTGAACTTAACGAAACACTTTTTTACTGTGAGGGTGACCGAGCACTGGCACAGGTTGCCCAGAGAGGTTGTGGAGTCTCCATATTCAAAAGCCATCTGGACACGGTCCTGGGCAACTGGCTTTAGGTGGCCCTGCTCGAGCAGGGGATGGTGGACAAGATGGCCTCCACAAGTCCCTTCCAACCTACACACTATTCTGTGATTTAAAACTGTACTTCAGTGATGCTGAACTGTATGTACACTGTTGTAGTGCTACAAGCACGATAAAATCCACCCTTGAACATGCATGTTTATAAGCAGAGCAGTAAGCACTTGTTTAGGACTTATTTAGCTCACACAGAGCATTTCTTCCACCACATTTGGGAAACCAATCTACAGTTTCTCACTAGGACTTAAAATTCTTCTGACTGTATATTTTTCTAAGAGATGCAATATTTAACAATGCAGTTAAATGTGAATAATTAAATATTTGTTTGCCAACAGGTTTATCTATTAAAAATTACATTCTGGGTTACAGCATCTAGGCAGATTATGCACTCACTAACCCAAGATAAGATGAAATCTGTCAGTATTCACATCCTCAGGAGATTTCACCAAGGGCCTGGTAGAAGAATCTTGACACATTGTAGTTGGGGTGACAGGTCTAGAGAGATTAGTAACTCCTTCGTCTGGATCAACAACAACGAAACCTGTGCTAGTAAGCCATAATGCTGCAGCATAAAGTATCAGTGCCCAGGAGTTGTAGTAATGAGGTCTGGCATTTTCAATTGTCTCTGCTGTATAAAATGTACCACCTACAAGAAGGGAAGTTACAGTTTTAAGGAAGTAATTTACTTTCAACTACCATATTTTCTCATTCTTATAAAACAGAATTCTTCTTTTTATTGAAACTATATTTATCATATTTTATGTATGGCTTTTTTTAAATATTCAGTATTGAAATTCAGGCTAATGAGGGCACTTTATTTAGATTTATTTGGATAGAATCCAATACAATTACCTTTTTCTTCTTTCAAACACAAAATTACCCAACAAACAAGAATACCAGACAAACTATTTTTCACATCCGTGAAACCTCTGTTCTCAAAAGCAGTCTTTATCTTTAGATAGGTACACAAGTATGCATATTCTCTATACAACTTAATTTTACTGTGATCTTAGCACATCAGCTGGGACATTAATGATGTGCACTTACAAGTGACCTATGAAAATAAAATTGATGTGCCTTCTTACCTTCACCAGGTAGTTGCAATGCATATTCTGAAGGCAAAGTTAAAAGAGCAAAATCCTGAAGTGCAGAAAGCCAGAGCTTGCTTAGTGTTCCAAGATCTGCCTGTACTAAGTCCAGAAGTCCACTGGCTGAAGACGCTACATCTCTGTAGCTTTCTTCTGCAGAGTGTGCAATTTTTAAACAGTGATTGTGTGCATCGCTTTGATTTTTCTGCTTTTCAACTGCAACTATGTAAACCTGTTTATATATTTGGAGAGAGATTTACAAATATTAACACTTGGAAAACTACTGTAATCATTAGCATGACTGCCTGTTGAACGGGCATGAGGTTTCCTAGAATCTATTCCTGCTTCAAGTCCAGTAGGCATGGGTGAACAAGCACCCATTTTCTAAACTTTCTGAATTCACTTCCCCAGCTAATCTTGATGCAAGAGTCCAAATAATGGGAAACCTACTAAAATTCCTAAACATAGCTGCAGGTAACTTCCCTGCTTTTAAAAATTAATATATTACTTCTCCAGCTTCAGCTTCCAACCATCAAACTCTGTTATAGCTACAAGACTGAAGAACTTACTATCAAATAATGTACCTATAATCACGATCCTCAAATCACAGTCAAATAATTCCTAAATCTTCTTTTACGGAAATGACATATTGCACTTGCAACCAGCTTCTCAAAACTATGTATTACTCTGTGTTAGCAGTAAAGAATGAAGAGTACAGTCTTGCACCATTTGCAAACTTTGGGTGTTACCATCAGTAGGTTAACTTCAATGTGAGATGGTTAATTTCCCTAGATGTGTTTCTAGTTATCGAAAAAGATAGGCTTGGGAATGTTTCAGACCAGCAGCCCTCTTTATTGTCTCCGGAATGCCGCTGGAGGGAAGCTCTTTTCCTCAGCTATAAAGGAGATAGGAGACCAGTTCAACTAATCCAAAGCTAGCTTTTGTGAGTATCTGTCTCCTGCAATTATTAATTAACAGGTTGCCCAGAGAGGTGGTAGAAGCCCCATCCCTGGAAACATTCAAGGCCAGGCTGGACAGGGCTCTGAGCAA
>JAVKLA010000031.1:7512132-7561957 GCA_034782735.1 Sagittarius serpentarius | reverse complement strand
ATACTGAACTGAAAACACAGCGCTGTACCAGCTGCTAGGAAGACAATTAACTCTATCCCAGCCGAAACCAGGACATACAGGAGGACTCAAAGAAATCTCTTCAAAGTCCATCTCTAGCCCAAAACACAAGATCAATACCATGAAAGTAAATAAAGAACTGCAGTGAAATAAGTGAAATTAAAAAAAAACCTTTAAAAATAAGTGTGACACATTAGAAGCTGCTACCTTTCGAAATCAAAACATCTAAATCCAAGAAGTTTTCCTCCTTCACCGCAGGTAAAAATTTTTTTTTTCTCCCCACAATATTCAGCACAGTAATTAATTATATCTGCTCAGGAGTTTCATTATGATATAGTAGGCCTGCATCATTCCTATTAATAATAAAAGAGAGGGTCTGAATATTTGTCTTGTAGGTAATTGCACAGGACCCACAAGCTAAAATGTATTCGTTTTTTATTTCCATTTCTGATATGGAAATAAGTTAACATTAGGACCATAAATCGACAAGAATATGAACAGGCAAAACAAACTAAAATGTTTACCAAAACTTATTCAATAGGGAAAAGGCAATCAGAAGGGAGAAAGTCATATTCCTTCTGAAAGAACTAAGTTAAAGGGTCCAGTGTTTCAACATGAGGGACAATGATACACTTCATAAATGTCAAACATTCGAGAAACAAGAATACTTCCTCTCAGTGACATACTGTACTGCTGCAGGACTTACTTCATTGTATTCTCAACTACAGTGTATTAGGACTTACCAGCTGAGGCCGCAAGAACGTCTTTACAAAGCTTCAGCCAAAAAGAGAGCTTTTCAACTGCCATTGAAGTAAGCATATGAATCAGAGTCTCTCTGATATCTTGGCACAATCTTTGATCCAATTCTTTGTCCAGCAAGCCCAGCAATGCGCCCTCCAGGCCTATTTCTCTGATGTTAACATCTGCTAAGAATAAAGTCTGTGAGCTGAATGCTGTACATCACAAAACTGCAGTAATGACCACAGAAACCCCACTGAAGGTTGCTTACAGAGTATCTTGTGAACAAGTATCTAGCCCTGAAATACTTTTGAAATAATAGTATTGATTGCTTTAATACCATATCTAAATTGTCTCAGTATAAAACAAACTTTGAACTTTTACAGCAACATACTAACAACAGGAAGGAAGGTACCCTAGAGGGGGGGGGGAAAGAATCCTACTCTGAATTTCACGGCATTCCCATCAACATAGCATCTGAGCTCCTGAAAAAAAGTTATCTTTGACCATCTGATTTTTCACACTGACTCATAATGTAATCCTAAAACAATGTTTTAACTTGAAAGGCAAGTTAAAATTATTCTCCAACAAAGCTCAAAACCAGACACATGGAAATAATTTGTTAAATTAACATGTCCAATTTTTATTTGCCCAATATTACCAATTTTGAAAATCAGCAGTTTTACAAAATGGCTATAGCCTATCTTTTCTGAAAACTTCCAAATGAGCTTGAATTGAAATCCAAAGTGAAATCATTTATTACCACTGTCCCTTCACAGGAAGGCACATGAGGATCAACTAATGAACATTCTCAGGCCTTCTAGCAAAAAACCCAAACTTTCAGTACATTAAAAATTCTAGGGACCCCAGCTGATCATTACTTAACTAGTTCTCCAAAAAGGTCAACAGAAACTTTCTTCCAACAGGTTCTGTACACCTTCCCTCAATGACAGATTTTTAATTTAAGAAGAGATTTATGCAGGAAAATAAAATTACGAATATGCATGTAAAATGCAGGACTCTGAAGCAGTTACTACAACAGCTACTGGCTAGATAGGCTTAGGTTTCTCTGGAACTCCACTTGCATTTTCTCATTTAGTGACCCTTACTACCTACAGAATATGAAGAGCAATAGTATCTTCATCATGTCACTAAGAAAGAGTTTGGATGCTTCCAAAATTTGGTACTATACAGAGAACTGAAGCAGAAAACCTTTTTGAGTTAAAGAGTTCAAGAACGTAGCAAAGTTTTCATACTTATAGCAGAGTGTGTTTAAAATTCACTGTCAGTGTGTCAAGCTCTCTGATCTCAAAACTTCAATACCTTACCTGGAGTAAAATCTTCTCTGCTCTCTTTAACTAATGCAACAGCATATTCTGATACCTCAGCAGCTTCTCTTTGCACAAGCTGACGTAAGCAAGCTACCACTGCACGTCTCAATAATAAGTATGAGCTACAGAGATTCACCTGAAACATGCAAGAAGAAACAGTAAGATGACTAACAAACCTTTACAGCAATACCTCAGTAAGGCCAGTATTTTCTGAACAATTGCAGTTATGACAAATCTGTTAAGTCAGTAAGCATATAATCATGTAATTGATGCTATTTTTGCTCAGCTTTTTTTTTTTTAACCACCAAATGAAAGGCTTTGCAACTCCTGTAATCAATTTTAAAGTAGCAGTACTTTTAACATTTTTCTCTCCAAAGGTAACCCATAAGACTGGTTTGGGGCTGGATCCAACTCCCACCATTATCAGTAGAAAGACCCCCATTAACTTCAATGACAGCTGAATCACAGTCTCAATGAACAATTAACTCTACGCTTTGTCTACAGGGTATATATCATGGGCTTGAAAACTCCATGTCAGAGAATATTACTCAAATCATCCTCAGATGTAACTAGAGAAATGCCAGTGTAATCAAGGCTGAGACAGTCAATCAGGCTTTAATAAATCTGAACTCCATGCATGAAAGGAAGTTTATAAGGAAGGGCAAAAAGAACACTTGCAATTTCATTGCAAAAAATATTATTTACTCAGATTACATTAAATTACATTTTAGAGAAGATGAGAGGAAGGGTGAGAGTTACTGGTGAACATATCACACTGAGACAAGTCAGCTCTCCTGAGCAGTTTCTAGCAAAAAAGTTTATAGCATCACCGTATTTTAACACCACCAGGCCAGTGTTTGCTTTTTATACTGAAAAGTACATGATAACAGATTCATTATTACAGGAACAAGGAAAAACACTGAAAAACTCCAAGATATACCCTCAAGGTTTTTTTGTTAGAGTGGAGCTTTCTGATTTTTTATTTGTTTGCTTTCAATTTTAAGAACATTCCGAAGGGGATCCCAAAAATACAGTGAAAGAGCTGTGTGGCCAGGCAAGATGGCAACACCAGTATTTATGTAGCTTCTTTTAAATTAAGTTGAGCTGAGTATAAAAAAAGTTATTCTCTACAACTAAGCAATTGTGTACCCTTAGCTGTCACCATCATTAAAATAGACAGAGCTGAGTGTCTGCTGCAGAGATCTTCCAGTAAGGTCATGCTCCTTATTCGTCAGCAACAGGTCAATATATGTTAGTCAAAATGACTAATATATATTAGTTAACATACAGTTAAAAAGAACAATCTGAGGACAAAAAGAATAAGTGATACAGAATTTTAGCTTTGTTACATTAACAAAACTAAGCTTCGTCTTCTGACTTTCTGTGCATGCACATGAATCTATAATACTCAGAGTTACGTATTTAATACACACAAAGATACACTCTGCATAATTCTTCTAAAGAAGAGAAACCTGACTCAATAAGTATGTCTGCAAGATACTTTAATTGAAACTTTAGAAACAACAAGTGAGCCTTTTAATGCAACATTTATGCAAGCAGACTACACATTCTACTTCAAATTGGACATGCATAAATTCCATGCTCATTTTTAATCGGGAAAAACCCAAGAGGATCCAATTCAAGCTACTGAATAATGCAAGATGCACATTTTTCATCTCTCATTCTCTCACATTCTAAGCAGGGGACAGGACTAAATAATAGACACAAAATGCAAGCATCACATACAAACTTAAATGAACAAACAGTTCCTTTTTTTGTTTAACACGTTAAAATTATGCCTCACTAAGCACATAAATGAAATGTATGTCTGCCATCTTCAGAAAGTTAGGAAGGGTCTGGTTAGGATGACAATCAAATGTCACTTGACATGCTAAAAGAAATTACATTAAAATGGTTAAAAGGAAAAGATAAAAGAGGAAATAAAAAACACCACTGCAAACTGCAAAAGTTTAGGATTAACAAGGCACAGGGACCTACCAACACAGAATTATCCAACAAGATTTCCTGCACAAAAACAAATGACAAACCAGTCATGACAAAACCAAAATATAGATATCACAGTGATACCAACCACACATGGAGACTGTTACATGTGAATTCAGCAGATACTAAAATTCAGAATCTTATCTCAAACATACCAAACCCCTAATTTGCTTAGTTCATTTATCTTATATTTAATATTGAACTCACTTAAATTGCAAGCCAGCTGCCCCTAAAATTAGTACTTAAACAATACCACAGCATAGTTACTGACATTGTATACTTATTGTGTTTCAAAATATCTTTAATGTCTTGCAGCTGAAAACTAGTGTTGACTACATCATAAGCTTACACACATAAGCTCTTTAGAAGTCGGTGCTCACCTAGACTAGCTTTAGAGCTAATGTTAGCCATGATTAAAAGCATATGATTTCCATTCTGCTGGCGCCAAGAATTTAACTGACAGGATAAGTATTACTATTAGATGTAAAGCTCCGTGAAGAAAAGATCCAAGAGACAAACAAGGAATACTTTCAGACGCTGAAGAAGGGAAGCTAGATAATGACAGGCACACGTACAGAATTTTAAAAAGAAAAAAAAAACCCAAGCCAGTGAAGCTCTGTATCCATTGCTTGAGTCATGTTTTGTTAGTGCTAGCATAGTCACAAACTGAATAGTCTAAATACTTTGAGGACCTGAACCATCTCATGCTTTAGGGGGTGGGAAGACAGGTGGAGGAGGCAGCTTGCAGCTGCTCACAGCAATTGTGTCGGCATGTCTAATGCTACATTTATAAAGAAAAAAAGAAAAGAAAGAAAAGAAAAAAGAGAACGTCTATTTCAGAATTTTAAAAAGGGAAGTTTGAAGACACAGAAATTTTCAGGAAACCTTAGGAAAGAAGGGTGGAGAGGGGAGTTGGTTCAAATGTAACAAAGAAAAATTCTTTGCGCATTTGTTTTCAAGATTTTATGAGTGAGAATTCATGTTTCTGTGGACAGAAGGGGAAAGGATCATTTATCTGACCACAGATTCTTTGCCTCTCCTGTTTTTCTGCCTTAAATAAAGAATGCAGTGGTGAATATCCAGAGTATCTAGCATCCAGCTTTTATACGCTACTTTGTCGTAAGACTTTTAAAATGCATTGCACAGAACACGGTCAAGCCTTGCTCTCCACTTGCAGAAATTTAAACTCATGGAGAATGACTTGCTGAGGGTCACCTTGCAAGCCAACAAGAGTCAAGAGCAGATTTCACGTCCAGTCCAACAGTTTATTCTGCTTCCCTAACGAGATGGTGATTTAATGGGTGGAAACTACAGGGATGGATGGTGAGTTTTACCAGTGCAGAAGTCTGTGCAATGATCTTCTCACAGATCTCCAAAGCACACACTCAAACCTTCTTTGTTTATGACACTCTTAAGAGACATATTGACGTTTACTGAATTATCAGTATCAGCAACATTGGCCATAGTTCTGTAACAAGTTCAGGAGAATGAGAAAAGTTCATTCATGTAAGGCCACTGACTTTGGTGGACTGCTGCCCCATGAAACTCACAATCATTTCTGGGGTAGAGGTGAACACACACACGTATACAGATGCCCGAACACACACACTCGAGCCATGAACTATGCTGCTTCTTAACTGAGTAATTTAACATTATAAAGTTCATGAAGTACTTTATGAAGTACTTTGAGACAATTTGTAAAAACAATAAAAATCAGTAGTATCTTATAGACAGCTTTATCACAACATACTGTTTTATTAGTAGGTACTTGCTGTTAAAGAGATCATACTGTACATGCAAGCAGACTGTACATGGGCTCACACATGATCCCAAATGCTAATACATCCTCTGAGCAAGAAAGTGACTTAAATGATTTGTTGTGATTTTATCAATGTAAGAAAAACTGTGTTTTACCCAGAGAAGAGAAAAATCATAGCTGGTGTATGTTAAAAGAAAGAACACTTCAAATGACCTCCAGTTCTTCTGCAACTAACTAATATCCATGCCTAACCCAATGTGGGGCTGAAAGAGCTTCTCCTTCAATTTTTCCTGGCTCTCTCAATCATGTTTCTAGTCAAACCAAATAAAGATAAATGGAAAGAATTTAAACTTTATACAAAATGAATGTATGGTTACTATCGATATACAAGCGCTACCCAGGGGAAGGTATGAATAAAAACTGTATTAAGATAGACAAGAGAGATTAAAAAAAACCCGCCATACTTCATTGTCTGTGGTTTTTTGTTTCTCTCTGATTTACAGAGAGACTAGATGGTCTTATTTAATTTAAAAAAAAAAAAAATCCAAAAAAAACCCCCCTAGCTAGCCCCTGAAAACCCATCAAGGCAAATAACTACGAGAAAACTGTTTTTGCTTTGTTTATAGAACCGAGTGCTTCAGAAAAGCAGCTATTCAAAGACAGAGAGATTTTGGGGGGAAAAAAAAGCCAAACAAACAAAAAAACTCCCCAGCAAACAAACAACCCTCCCCCCCTTTGTCAAATAGGGCTGAAAAAGAGTTTTGTTTATTTTTTCCAAAGACCTAGTAGTTTGACTTACTTATGTGTCAGAAATTTTTATAATGACTGCCAAGAAGTCAGTATACACTGAAGCATTAGCACTACAGAAATTACAAAACAGAGAAATCCACAATTTTTCACCCTCATGAATAAACAAACCCAAACAAAACAATTCTCAGTAATTAGTACACACAAATTTTTTTTAATCAATTCTTCACCTAAGACATAAAAAGCAGCAGAGGAAAAAAACTGGCCAACATAAAATAGCTGGTAAAAATCCAGCACAAAGTTGTAATGGATTGTATATCCTGCCAGACAACTGGCCTTAATAAGAGCAGCAGAATGCACTTGCAAGCAGTTCAGACAGCCAAGATTTCTACAGAATGTGCTCATCTTGTAAAGGGGAAGCAGAAACTGGGTAAAAAACTGAAAAAAGAAAGAATACTTGCCTGTAGGAAGATATGAAATACCTCACACCCCTACACAATGATCAGTTTCTCTGGTTAAAGAAGCATCTACATTTTTTAAGTGTTTCTGAACAAAATGTTTTAAAATACAAGGATATAAGACCAGTAAATGTATACTCACACATAGACAGCTTACAAGGCTAGACAAGTTGACATGTCGAGGAGCAAACATGTGAAGCTGCTGAAGGCAAGAGATGGCTTGAGCCTGAACAAGGCAGTCAGGATTATCCTGCATCACTGCACAGCCCAAGAGGCAGGAAGTTCTTAAGGCTGAAACTGTCGTACTGCTGCCTATATTCAGACGACAAAAGGGTTTTTTGGTTTTAAAACATCTTTTTTTTTTTTCCCAAAAGGCGATAACCTGTCTTTTTTCCAAACCACCTATAACTCTCATCCTCTTGAAGGATACTTTCTATATTTGTGTTATACTCTGATATCAATGACAAACGGTCGTATTGCTCTCTGGGAATTTTAGTGTCCAGCTATCTAAAAGCTGATTTAGATGCAAATTTTAAATGTTTGCATCATAACTAACAGACAGACTGGCTCGTAACTCATGTAATATGAATACCTTCCGTTTTCATGCTAAATGTAAGAATTTTCAGCCCAAGGCAAGGCTTGGAGAACCAGTTCAAACAAAGGAAAAGATGTCAAAAAGAGACACTATTTTTGGAAAAACAGCAGTTGTGTCATCTTGATTGCATAAACTCTCGGCCTATGAAATATTGTCTTAGAATGGAGACAAAAACTTAGCATGCACTTATTTGTTGATCAAATTTGAATGACACATTCAAAGTTTAGCAATGTTGTTGCTAAACCAAACAAAGCTGACACTACTGTATGTTGCATACCTTGCAACTCAGGCCCCAGCGTAGTAATAAGTGCATTTAAACAGCGACCGAGGCTTTGGTGAACTTCAGTGTAAGCAGGAGGCACAGTCAACAACAACATGAGAACAAGAGATAAGGTAGGTTCCACATGCACATGATACAAGGGGCCAGCTAAATCTACTATCAGTGACAGAGAGTGTAACGCCCATGCCTGTAAAATAAGAGAAGCAGTCATGTAATGTCTATATGATAGAATAAACATAAGATCTTTTTAAAATTTTATAGTTCAAGTGAAATTCAGTAATTAAGTGGAATAAAAGTTGCACTTTTAGGTTCCAAAGGGACAAATGGAGAGGTTATAGAAATAAACTTTAAGAACTTGATGGTTAATAAGCCATTTTGAATATTTTACACGGAACCATATGTTCTGCAATGAAAGAACCATTTTGAATTTGTCATTGTTAATTAAAAAAATTAAACTAACAGTAAATTAATTTAATAGTGATTATTATTCCTTAAATACATTCTACTCTTTGTAAAATTTCTTACAGTTTCATGTGCAAGAACAAGAGAATTATGAAAAAATACAACAGTTGCTGAAACAACATATTGTTTTAGCCTCAGTTACTTTGCACTAATAGCCACATCTGTTTCATATCAACATACAGTTCTTCTCTGTGTGAAGATACTGTAGATAAATCTTGAAAAAATTCTTTAACTGAGATTTAGACAATTACATGGAATACACTCAATGTCTCTTAAAGCTATTCTGATAGATAACAGTTTTAGCCACAGAGAAATAATATGAATTAGTCTTCAAAACATCTTGCCTTATTCAAGGAAGTATATTGACCAATTTCTACAGCATTCAGGCTACAAATCCCTGTTATTTACTACATAATCCTTCAACAAGAAGTGCTGTGAGGTAAAGATCGTAGCAGAGAAAAAAACTGCCATGAACCTGGGTACTATTTAGTCAAGGTCAAGATATAGGTGAGTGTGAAATTAATCAATTCCTAAAACATCAGATATTGTTTTTGAAGCCAGCATATCTTAGCCTTATCAGCCTTACTGATCATTAAACAAGAACCTCACATATCGCATCATAGTTCTTGCTTGGAAGACGGATTTTGAGCAGGGGCTTTGGTTTTCATTGCCTTTGCTGCACCAGCTCACTTGTGAGGTATGCCTAAGGGGTTGCAAAGTATTATCCTTACAAGAAAAAATTTATACTCCAGAATATAAATCAGTTAATTTGTCACTTATCTAAAAATGTTATGTTAAAAGTACCTTATATAAAAATGTGATGTTACAAGTACCTGTACATCAGGAGAAGTACTGTCCTGAGATAAAGTATAAAGGATTCCAACACATGCATTCAGGTGCTGAGTAGAACCTATTCCTCCTAGGTACCTGTACAGACATCCTAGAGCCAAGGAATGACCTGTTCTTGAAACCACATCCCTAGCAGATTTTAGCCTATTAATTACAAGGAAAGAAAGCTGTTAGTGTAATCATGAAGACTGATACTATGTAATAAGCACATCTACAAATGGAATTTCTAGTATATAATCAGCAAAATATTTTGTTAGACTCTGTTATACTGCCAAAATTCTAAGTTCATTTATCATCTCTTATCTGGAGGAAGTACCAAAAATATTTTAGGTATACTTAAATGATGTTGCTAGAACAGCAGCCCATTTAATTTATTTGAAAGTCTACATGCCTACTTAGACAATCTTCTTAAAGATCAGCAAAACTAAGAAATACATGCAGAAGTCAGGCAGTGCTTTTTGCTGTTCATTTCTGAAGTGACATCAAACTCATGAAAGAAACCAGCTTTTAAAAATGATTATTATAGTAGGGGCCAGGTAGGTTTCTCAAACATTTTTGTAAACTCAACCAGTAATTTACCACACTTTTTTTAAACTTACTTGTCAAAACTGACTTGAGCTAATCCAGCAGTGAAGGCACTGTCAGAAACCACCTGTGCCAATCTGGCCAAACACTCTGCAGCAGCACATCTTAGGAGTGGATTATTGCTTTCCAAGGCACTCATTACTACTGCCAGGGCAGACTTTCTAACTTCTTCTGGACCTAAACTTCCCTTGCAGTTAGCCAAGTGCTAAAAATAGATATTAAATACATTAAACAGCAAGACAGACAGTATAGTAATCAGAATGTGCTCTTCTCTCAGTCATGCAAAAATTACAAGACGGCCAGAAAGAATTTGATTTTCTTCACCTTTTATCTGAGGAATTTCTCTATTTTTATTTGCTGTTTTGAGAGTTAGAAGTCTAACTCCACATAGGTGTACATCATAGCACAATATTATCATATCAACATTCTGATTTTAAGAAATACTGGACAGATTGCAGTAGAATGCAATAAACAAACACACTAGTATAAAATTCAGGAAATAATATCATGAAGAAAACCAGAATAATGACACAAAGAAAAATCCCAGTCCAAAAAGAGAGTATGAGCAAAAGCTACAGCAGTTATCTGGACTGCATATTAAATACGCCCCAAATACAAATATTGTACAATGAAAAGTCTTGCATATTCTGAAAACATTTTGCCTCAGTTTGAAGAAAGCCTAACAAGGGAAGAATGAAAACCAAACGTGAACAGAATAAAATACAAAAAAAGCGTCAGGGAAAAGCAACAAATGGCAGATAGTTATGAGATTATTTTACCAATAGTTACTTTTTTATTTATACAGGAAGAAATATGAAAGAGACAGTGATAAAGACAGAAATGATACAAATGGAATTTTTCCATCTCTCTCCTATCTGAATGACACTAGTATGTATGATAGTACACTACAGTTTACTATAATGGGTTTCCTAACCCTCTAACATTAAAAAAAGGGAAAAATTAAATTGTGACTCTTCAGCAGTTAAGAAAAAAAAGTGTCACATCACAAACACTATATTATCACAGAAAACAGGACTGATCTCCACCTTGACTGTTAATCAAAACAAGAACTTCTGTGTAGACACATTTGAACAAACAGATGCCATGTTTGGTAAGAGAGAGAGAGAATGAGAGAGAGAGAGAAACAAAGGAGAGAAACAAAGGAGATTTACCTTTAAGGAAGTAGAAAAGGCTGACACAACATTTAGTTGTACTATTTGTTGCCGTGATCCTTTTGCTTGCTTTATGGAATTCAACAGCTGTTCTAACACCTGGAGCCTTAAACAAAAACAGAAAAGAAACCACAGAATTAAAAATTAAGGAAACAAATCAAGCTTTTTTATTTTATTTTAAAACACAAAACAAAGCCTATATATTATAGAAACAGAGGTGGAACAAATCTATTACCCTAACGCTTGAGCGTTTTCCTTCAGCTGGCATCCCTGTCTACTACAAAAAAATTTTGTATTCCATATTAGAATAGGTAATTGCTCTATGAATACAAACTTTTTGCCTTTGTTTCCTTACAATGTATGTATTCACAGATAATCACTTACATCTAAGTAACATTAGACAAATATTAAAAGGGACTGTGTATGGGAATGATGCATTTTGACTTACAGTTGAGAAAGGAAGCGGGGGGGGGGGAAGGAGAATGCAGTTATCTGCAGCAATTAGTTCAGGTCTTGAGAAATGGGTGAAGAAAACCAACAGCAACCTGGTGACAGTAGGGTCAAAAAGCCCAGACAAATAGAAATAACCCCCCCCAAAAAGCTGTGGGTGAAGACAGAATAAGGAAGTAAATGCAAGTCAGAAGAACATATTATAAAGCATGTGGTAATTTTATTGGCAGGTATGCTCATATCCAAACAGCTGCCTCGGGATTACACTAAATCCTGAGCATTCTAAGCAGTGAAGACATCAAGACTCAGGAATTGCATGCTAAGCACTCATCCCTCACAGGAAATTACAAAAGCATCACCACCTATAATGATCATGATCCGAGGTCTAACTACAGTTGGCTTTGAAAAGATAAAGCTGTTTAAAAATAATTGATTTGCTCTAATGCTGCATTCAAGAAAATTACCAGCAGCACATAGAATAAGCAACAGCATGCAAAAATCTTGAGGAATTTCATGCCTCAGCACTTGGTGTGCTTATAAATGTGAAACAGACCAAAATGCCATGTGTGCAGTAGGAAGATACATACACACACATAAAAACAAGAGAAGTCTGTGACCCCTTTCAAGCATTCTTGTAACTTGACAGAATGGTGTTAAGACCCACACTCTTGTTTCTTCCCATCCACTTTTTATAAAGAATGAGGCAGGATAACAGTTAAATTCTACTGCAGCTTCCTACCCCTTTTGTCCCTATTTGGTTCTAAGGCATTTAGTAATTATGTATTAAACACTATAAAAATTGTTTAATACCTCTTAAAATAACTTCTATTTTGATCTGGCTATCAAAACAAAACATTATTTTTCTTGGTCAATAGAATTTATTATAATGACAGTAACCTCTTACTGGATGTGCCTTTTCACTGTGAGTAACTTGGAACAGAGAGTCTAATAATTTGTTAGTCTGAATTATATTAGTCAGATGGTTTGCAGAATCCACGTAAACAATTCATTATTTTTTTCAAAATTATTTTCTTCTGTGTTGAATGTAAAATACTGTGACCATCTTTTAGCATCTCCCAAATTCCCCAACAGTTACAGTTACTACTTTACCTGTGAGATTCTGCTACATGGGAAAACATAACTCCAAAAAGACGAGTTGCTGCACTGATAACAGACAATACAGGAGGTAGTGGTTTAGGTTCTGAATCATCTTTTGCAACTTTCTCATAAATTGAGTAAGGGTCATATTCCAGGCTGCCGCCAGCTATGCTGTTACCTAAAAGGAGCTGTAAGAAGGAAAAAAGTGCCATTATTTCTGACCAAGTCAAAACCAGCACTGACCCAAATAACTAGAACTGTATGAAAATATAGCACCACCATTATACTAGCTCAAAAAGTACCTGCTCGTCGATAAATCGATGGTCAGTCTCCTGCAGTAATGGACCAAGTAAAAGGAGATCATTCTCATGACAAAGGGGTGGAAGCAAGAATGTAGAGGCATCGATCTGGCTATCTGGGACAGTCAAGTCAGCCACTAACTCTTTTAGAACAGCAGAGAAGCTTCCTTTAAATTAAAGTGAAAAATATTAAAAATTTTCTGTTAATTACTTGCCACAAGCAACTTTGGGAGCAAGATATTTATACTGAAATAGCAACATCCATCTAACATTTTTGAGTCTTCAAATAGTTAATGGGAGAACACTCTCGCTACAGGGGAAACAACAGGGCACTACTTAAGATAAGCAAATCAAGCACATACAGCAGTCTAGAAGCTGAAAAACCAGAGACCTTTACCTTCACAGAAGGCATAATGCCATACAACTGCTAATCCAGTAAGTTAGTTACATTTACAATTAAAGTAGAGGAAAAAAGGCAGTTACAAGCACAGCCATATTTTCTTCTATTTCCTGAAAATTAATGCTTTGGAATGTATTACATAACCACACAGGAATACTTGGACTTGGCATGCAGATGTAATTTAAAACATCCATAAGTTTGATAAATAACCAAAAGCTGCAGAATGTACTCCCCTATTTCGGGAGTTTGCACTCAAAAAGCAAAGCATGAGGAATTTACTGTAGGTTACATTATGATAATTTACACTGGTAGTTAAAACTTTCACATATTTTTGTACGTAATATTTCAGACAAGACTGTACATTATACATAAACAACAACATTAGGCATTCCAGGTCAGACTATTTTAGGTTATTAAAACAGTCCCTGCAGTGAGAGAACATTTCCAGTGGTGAACCACACGTGATGAGAAAGGTCTGGCTTATCTGATAAGTAACTTGTGTTGAAAAACACTGCAGAACTGACTTTAAAGAACGTACACAGTCTTTATGCAAATATCACATAAGAATTTACCTCCAGAGCCCTAAGGTTGCAAAGTCAAGTCCTCATGAATTGGGAAATATCAGCATTAAGGGGGGGCTTAACTCCACATATCCAGTTCTTTGCATTCAGTTTTTTTGTTAGATGATCACACAAGCACTAAAGTTGCTTATAATTTTTCAACACACCGAAGTTCCAAAAATTGGGACAACAGAGTTATCAGCACCTCATGAGCACAGGCAGACCCATTTGTATATTGGAGCAGGTAGCTGCAAGCAGCTATTTTATCCTTCCTGAATCTTGAATCTGTCTGAGAACGGTGACTTCCTCCCCGCTACCCCTCAAACTCCTGTCCCTATCAGCCTCTCCCCTGCAGGCATCTGTTGCTTTGCCTGCTTCTCTGACTAATGAGCAAGTATGTAATTTTCCCCCAAATGCTTAACTCAAATCTAAATGCAAAAGGTTAGTACTATCAAATATATTCTAAGATGCACAGATCGTGTGTGAAAGGGACAGAAACTGAGCCTTTTTGAAAAGCACAATATTTAAAAACAAGTAGAAACTGCTCTTACATTAATTATTATAGATCACAATGAAAAAAAAAAAGGAAAAATCCCCCTTTTATGAAAACAGCATACTCAGCAATTTTTAACAAAATTAACATTTTAGTCCCAGACACTTAGCCATCCTTAACAAGTCAAGTAATATTATCCCAATGCAAAGAAGTTCAAAATTTTGAGCCACAATGCTGTTCCAGCATTCTAGCCATTCATCTCATCCTATTAAGAAAGAGAAGTGAATGCTTGTATTCAATTTTATGGTTTAGGCAGTGTAACATAACAAGCACAAAAAGCTGAAGAATGAAAAGAACCCTAATGAGTTGTCTGACAAAACACATTCACTTCAGACCACAGAAAAGATCAACAAATCTAATAATCAAAATTCAAACTACTAAAATGATCTGTGTGAAATCCTCAAATTGGACATTATAATAATTAAAATTTTTATATTAACTCACAGGAAATAAATGTTTTAGCCTCAAAAACATGAGCACATTATAATCCAAAACTAATGACACACGAAAATGATCACAAATATGATCTTAGAAACAGAACTAGCTTTTCCCAGCTTAACAAGTTCATACTTTGGATCAGCTAAATTGCAAAGTCTTAACCGTTCACACATGATGGAAGACAGCAACTAAAATACGTTCAATGTTCAAGTTAACCTAATACATTTTTCTCGTATCTGTCGTTGCTGAAATAATGCTAAAAATCAGGCATGCTCACAGTAAACTTTCATAAAATTCTGCTGTTTCAGCAGATATTGATTTTTAGTGATGGCAGAAAGCAGCAAGAGAAACACCAAGAGGCAGAAGGAGAGCAGGAAAGGACCAAGCAGAGCCTAAAACAAGTCCTAGTATCTCAGGCCTCAGAAATCTAAAGGTCTGAACTGAGAAAGAGGCTGGGAGCTATGAATAAAGAATCTGTTCTCAACATTTTATTTTGCTGGCTATTTTGTTTTGTTCCTCTTGTGCTAAAGACGATAAGCTGTGCACATTATTTGCAAATACTAGAAGCTTGAGTTACAACTCCTAGTATATGTCCCCATCACCAATTTTCTCAAAAAGAACGAACTTGCAGGTTTCTAGCATCTGGCTAAATACCCGGATCGAAGACAATGAAAAGAAAAGGAATAAAACCATGAACTGGTGAAAGCTTCTCATTCAGTGTGTCACTCTAAGCCATGCAAAATGTGCCAGGCTGTGCAACACAGGAGTACTCCTAATATTCTTCCTAGTGATAATGACTAAAATTAGACATTGAAGAAAGCATCCTGGGTTCCACAATCATATTGTTTTTCCAAATACTTTATTTTAAAAAATCCTAGTATTTGTAAAGACATGACAGTTTCTGCATGAAGCTGTCATACTGGAAATAATATGGAAAGAATGGTGTTTGTTTCAAGCTTTACGTGAAAAACTTTTTTTGCATTTTTACATTATGCACACGTATATGTAACAGACGTTGAAAATAAGCTCTGGCAATATACACATTTCCATTCTTTCCCCACTCTCATACTGCTATATTATGAACAGCTGGACAACTATGAAACTACATCTGTCAAATTACTGTTTTGATTCTAAGGCTATTTACAAAGCTTTCAGCAGGATGACCACTTATTCATAACAAACCTTTTTCTTTATTTATTGGTTCTAGAATGCAGCACCCTCAGCTAGGATGCTCCCTCACAAGAGTCAGGCTTTGCAGCTCACACTGTAAAACACTGTGTGTTTTTCAATAAAGTTAGACCATATGCAAAAATCCCAAACACACCAAGAACCACCAAACCCACCCATACCCAAATACATTCTATAAAACTTCACCCGTGTAATAAAAGAACAAAAGAAATAACTTGCTCTAAGGGATGGAGGTGTCATTTTCAGTCTTCTGTGTCATTTTCAAAGTCACAAATGAACATTATAGACTATGCTTCAAGTGCTATATACAGACTTCTAACATGACAACAGCTTTAAGGCAAAGGTCAGAGATTTGTCCTTAAGAAGCTTCACTTAGCAGTTACCACTAGATGGAGCAGATTATTTGAGTAACGTTTCCCTCCATGATACAGAGTAGATAGCCAATTCAGTGCCTGGCTGGCCCATATTCTCTCTGTCCCGATGAGACACCCTGTACTTCTCTTTACAACTGTCAAAACCACTGTGGTTCCTTATTTCAGTCCATACATTACTCTATGGCAAACAATTTAAAGATGACAAAGGTATTTAATGTTTTAGTTGAACTGTTAGACCTGTCTAACTACAGTGTGTAGTCACTGGATTAGGATTAGATTTTAAATACTGCTAGTTATGTTTTTCTACAGAAAAGTAAGTCTATCCCCAGATTTTATTGAAATTTTTCTTTAAATACAAACTTTTTATCCACAATCCACACAGGCTCAGATTAATATATAACTCTTTCAATGGACTATATGCAATTGGTTTATACTAAGATTACACCTTTTGGATTTCAGATTCAATGGAAAGTAAAACAGGCATCAAAGAAGGTCAGCTCTTGAAATAGTTTAAAATTGCAAGGTTGTCTACCTTCAATAGGACAAAAGTCTGTATTTGTAATAGGGGAGGGGAAAAAAAGAGGATCATGAACACTGTTTTTAAAACAACAGTAACTTCACTACAATTTCATCACATTTAAACAGAGGGAATAAAATTTGTTTATTAGAAATTGTGGAACTAATTCTTGCTAGCTGAATATATGTTGAACAAAATCTTAAAAACAAGCCCATGGTATTTTTAACGGATTTCTCTTTGTAAGTAAATACATACCTTCATAGGTCTTTGGAGGCAATACTGCTAGTAATTCATAAAGTTTATGTCTGTAAACCGTTGATGGTGTTTTTAAAGAATTTCCATATGATTTATATATTGAAGAAAGCCTTAAAATATAAAAAGCACATCAGAGATCTTAAAGATATAAAAAGCACATCAGAGATGTTAAAGGCTTTAAGCATTATGCAACACTCCGGTTTCATCTTTAGCACTCTACTGAATACTTTTAAAATCTATACATATTGTAAGTACAGTTTTGATTTGCATTACCAATAGTAAGCAAAACAATTTTTTTCACATGTTCTGACAGAACACCTGTTCTCCATTCCCAGCCATTATTTTTATTTGATACTAGAGAAATAAACAAAGTTTTCTATTTCCTTTGACTGTACCTATATTTATTACAATTAACTTTTTCGTGGCTATGTCTCTATAAGTTGGAGTTTAGAGCCCAAATATATTAAATCGCTACAGATTCTGAAGGCAAAAGTCTTCAGCTATACAGCTGAAGTCTATGCTCTAATTTTTGTACCTTGAAAAGAAAGTTCTTTAGAAAGTACACTAAATCAAATACAAGAAGATTACTCTGTAGTTTTTCAAAAGCAGAATCTCATTTAACAGTTTTATACATGCACTTACTGTGTCAATAAATCAACAGCACTTGGAAGAGGAGGAAGAAGTCTCTGAACAACTTCATCCGTAAGAAGACCAGCACAGTGGGAAACAAAGCTTTTGATAGCTAGAAAAGGAATTGGATTTTAACTTACTTAGTATGAGATATCTAGAAGAAAAAAAAATCACATTAGTGAAGTAATCACATTATTACCTCACTAATAATTTAAAAGTAGAAGAAAGCATGCAAAAAAGTTTTAAAATATTTTCACTAATGATTTAAGAAACTGATAAAAATCTCAAATTAAAAAAGTCATATTTATGGAGGTACTGTTTTGGTGTCTCAGCTTGGATGTTCATATCCTGACTTTTAATTGCATATATAAATGCAAGCATTTTTTGGTTTTTGTTATGAATTGAGTTATGGGATATAACTCAGCTTCATGATAATTCCAAGATAATAATAAAAAAAAGAAAAAAAAATGGGAGAAGGATGATGATCAGATGACCTACTGCTTAGTTTGCTAGTTTTCTATTTAAATTTAGCTTAATTACCGTACTTTTAAGAAACAACTTATATGTACATGAGTATTTTTCATTATTTACAGAAAAATAAACTTGAATTTAATTTTCAAAAAGCACCTAGAGAATAAACAGTATTAAAGACCTATTTCCAAAAGAAAAAAAAAAAAAGGTTGTTTAGGTTACTTGTAAAATGAAATTACTTTTGACTTCCACACTTTCTGGTAGATTTTAATAGTGAGAGAGAGGGGTGATCACTATACTAGGGTTCACATTTCTGCAATGCAAAGGACCCGCTAGTACTCCAGAATACTGAAACACATTAAGTATTTGAAGATCATTGGAGTCATCTCTTGGAAACCCAAATTCACAATATTTAATGATGAAAAATTGCATCCTACCAGACAGCAGCCAAATACATAGTACTCTTTACTGGCTGAGAATTGCAACTTCCTTATTGTAATTTTTACCCGAGTCTTCCCACTCTCACAAAGGTGTTTAACTGACTCACCAATTCTATTTTGCTTACAGTAAGTTACCTATTAGGAAACAGAACTGCTATTTACCAAATACAATAGACTGTGTAAACAACAGAACATACCCTGGTTTGGGTCTTAATTCATTACTGTGATATGTATGTTAAACAAGAGATGAGAAGCAACCTTCTTGATACCATTTACTGCTTGGAAATCAACTGATTAGAACAAGAGGAAAAACCCTCTTGGGCTTTTTATTTGTTTGTTTTTCACAAAAATGAAACACACGTGTGGAGAGAGAGAGAGAGAGAGAGAGAGAGAGAGGTAAATATATATATACAAGCACATATGTTGGGGAGTGAATACATCCTTCACCATCCAGTGAAAAAAATCAGTATGAAGTACCGTTGTTCTTTCAGAAGGAAAAATAAACAAACAGCCCAACTATAAATATGCAGAGAAAGACACAGTAAATCCTGCTTACCACAGAGAGCACCAGCACGACCTTCCAGTGTTACTTGCCAGGTAAATGAATCTCCTCGTGTCTTCTCTGTTTCTAGGTCTTTAGGACATGATGGAAAGATGCACTTCCACAGTAACAGCATTCGTGGCAGATGGTGCTGGACAACTGCAGGACCTGTAAACATTGACAGTTGTCATGCCAATGTAAGAACTGATAAAACTAAACCTTCTCTTTCGTTCTTTTTTCTATGTTCACAAGATCTTTACAGCTGTGAACAAAACTTAAGCTACTTTCCCAGTCTTCTTATATATAATTTCTCAAATGTTTAGCAACTTGGTACTCTGTTTTCATATGTAACTACATACCCACCAACACACACACTAGTATGCCACCAAGCCAACTATAATATCTGTTTTACGAAGTACAGACCCTGTAGATCACCAGCATAAAAGAGATGCAATAAGCAATAGTGATGTGCAGAAAAGCAAACATTTGTTATACATTAATGCACAAGGTGTGTTTTCCTTAATCGAAGAAAAAACTGGGAGCCATTGAGCAGAAGTAATAGCTGAAAACATGAAAGGTGCCTTAAAAATATGAACAAAACAGATAAAATACATTCTTCATTAGTAATTTAGTGATCACAGTCAATAATCTGACCACTAATAAATATCAGAAAGTTCTGCAAGATTTCAAATGCCTGACAAGAGGGAAATAAAAATGATTAGCTCATTTGGTGCTAGGATAGATGGTAAAAAATATCAGTGCAATTCTTCATGACCACAAAGATACTTGATTATATTGACTTTGAAATTTATCTTCTACATTTAATTAATAGTGGTCCCAGTCAGTCTCTGTTTTTCAGACTTTGCTCCCAATGAGCTAATAGCAAATTTGATATACATGACATTGTTATTCTACAAAATTTTTCTAAAGATTCCAATTAACATTTGGTTTTTTAGAATTATTTTGCAGTGGAAAATTACATGAAAAATCAAAAGAACTGAAGTCAGAGACAGAACACAAAACAGCTTAATGTAGTTGAAGAAAAATTGTAGAAAGCTACTACCTAATGTCATGAGGGCAGCTATCAACAGCCATCCAGCCTGTGTTCGCTGCAGTGAAATGCGACTGTTTTGAGAAGCAGAACACAACAAATCCTCCGCTACTGTCATGATTACCTTCAACGTTAAAGAAAAAAACAGAGCATCAGCATCTTAGCAACTACCAAATGTTTTTTTAATACTATTTGCTGTGATACTTAATCCTATATCAGTGTCCCCAGATAGAATGCCATCTTCCTCACACTGTGGCAATAAACTCGGGCTCATGAAGTTGCAATGACTGACTTCAGTACTAGTCTGGGATGGCCTCAACAGTTCTGTGGGGTACTAGGTAAGTTACTTTGCTGCTTTGTCCCCTTTCTTTTATGAGCATTAAAATGACAGCTCATAATTCTCACAGGAATATGCACTGCAAGGACAGAAGCGTTCTGATATTCTGTTTATGTCACTATGTTGAAAAAGGATAGCAGGAGACCTATGAATTAGAGCTCAGAAGCAGTGGCAAGAGGGGTAACAATCTTTTTATGCCTGTTTTAGAATAATGTCTATCGTTCTCTCTGACAGTTTTTAAATCAACAAATGGTATGACTAAACAAACGAGTTAGAATATAGTTAGAATTAATACTATCTTAGCTTCTCCGCAATAAGTGCGCATGCCTACTATTATGTGCTAAATGCAAGGTAACAATCTGTGCTCATTACCAAAGCACAAGCTACCTAGAATTTGCATGGAGGGACACATACTGTGTCCATGGACAACTACCACGGTATGGCTACGAATGCTAAAAGTATTCTGCAAGTTGTTTGCTTCAATTATGTTTCACATATGCCAAAAAGTATTTCTTACATCTTGCATTATGTCTGGTCACCAAAACAAACTGCTTATAATTAGTATTACAAGTAAGAAGTGTCATTACCAATAATATCATTAGAAGCCTCAGTACAGACAACATCCTTCTACGATTTTTTTGCACACTGTAATTTATTTGGACAGTATAGACAACATCCTTCTAAAATTCATTTGCACACTTATAAAATGTCATGCAAGTTTGTACATGAAAGTTTGCTTCATGAAAGTTTGAAATTTGTACACTTCCAAAACTTTATAAAATATTAACAGTCTGAAAATATTAGTCTCCCCAATTCCATAATGCTATCAGGTAGCTGCAAATGAAGAAATTTATTTTTATAAATTCCTGATAGAGTTAAAATATTTGATTCTAAAATTAAAACAGTACCTTTTTGAAATTATACTACTAAAAATAACTAGCAGCTTAATATACTTAAATAACCTGTAAAACAAACATCCTAGAAAGGATTTCATTTAACGATTTCTGATAATTTTTCTCTCTATGTCTAGGAGAAATGTCTTATTTTTGAAGGACTTTTTTGAATTGAAGTATAAGCACTAGCATGGAATGCTAAATATATACAAACCTAGTAATTATTTTGTTTTCTTGAATAGGTTCCACCTGCAACTCTAACTGCTCTCTCAAAGGAAAATGCATTAACATAAACCAGCTTCTGTCCAGGTCACTACTGTCTACGTTTGATATTTCCTTTTCAAAACTGCTCTATTTAACATTGGTCTCTTTCAGCTCCTCAGAAGAAGAGCTAGTCTGGAATCTGGCAGTGTTCCTAGGAGAGAATGGAAAAGGGCTTTTGTCGACTCCTCTGTTCTCCCCCCACCAGCTTAGTACAGAATACAGTGTTTCTTCCACACTTTTCCGTGCCCTCCCATACCTCCTCCTGGCCTTCTTACATCCTATTCTATTCCTCTAAAATAAAACTTTGTTACGAATTACATTTCTCTGCTAAAGAGAAACTTTAGCTTTGCTTAAGTGTATAGTATCTGAACGGCACTTCTTATCTATATAACTGGGCAAATGATATTAATTTTGTTTTCTTCCCATGGTCTTTCAGTAATCATGAGGAAAATTTTTTAAAAGCTAAGAAAAACAGGCTTTTTTTTTGTTTTTTACATTTACAAACTGTTTCATCAACAGTTGGGACTGAATGGTGAGAGCTGTAGCTAGCAATGTCTGTTAAGCAGTGGCGTGGAACTGTTAGTACTCAACAATATGAAAAGGGCTGGCTGGAATCACTGCAAGGGACGTTTTTCCTAATGTACTAAAGCATTCCTTTCATCTTACAGTGATGTAATAACAAGAAAAAATCCACAATCCTTGTGTCAAAAGTGTGTCACTTTTTCTCTAATGTCCGCTGGCTCTGAAATGGGTATTTTCAGAACTGAGAAAGTAAGCTTCTACATTATGCAGAGAATTATAGTGTTTACTGCTGACATTTGTGTTGCACCATGGTTTTCCAGCTGTGAGAAACTCCATAGATGAAGTTCTCACTGAGATGGAAACAGCTTCTTCTCCTGGTCTGTATTTCTACATCTGCATATCCCTAAAACTTCAGAGCACAGTATATCCTATCTGCACTAGAGGAGAGACTGGTACAAGCGTCTTGGACTACGTTAATGCAAGAAATTGGTTTCTGTCAAATTCTGTAAAACAAAACGAAAACATGTATCTGTTGGGCTTGATTAAAGATTTTGTTGGACTTGACCAACAATTTTTAAAATAATACTGGTGTAAACACTGACTAAACTGTACACTGGAGAGTCACTGTTGGGCCTGGGAAATATTAATTTGGCTTAATCTGTGGTTGAACGAGTTTCCTTCTGGGAAAATTATTTCTAACATCAGAGCATGCGATAAATCTGTATGTATACTTCTACTTATTTTTTTATAAAAGAAAGATCTTTTCCTCTGACAAAGTCTCATACATTTCAGCTGTATGTACTCCAAACTAGCCTTTTCTCACCATTAACACTGCTGAAATGTCAGCTTTCTAATTTAAGCCAATGTCACACTGGGCCAGATTTGGAGAAGGTTTGGTCTTGCCGTAAAGAATTTAGTTTGAAATTCTGAAAAACGTAACTCTACTCAAGAAGTGTTTTCTCCAGGTAAACCTTTTCTTACACTGTTCGATTTAAGTCCTTAAAGCTCCACAGAATTGACCTCTGTCCTAAAACAACAAACTTCTCCATTAGAAAAAGGTAGCAGTATGAGTGGTTAATAAAGTCATCAGTAACATTTACTGAGAAATTCACAAACGTGACACATGTGAGAAAAACACTTGCTTATTTGAGTTAAAGTATGCTTCAAAATCCCCTTCTAGAGGAAAGAATCTCTTCAGTATAGTGCGTTATGTGATCATGTCATAAAGAATACATGCAAATACTACTGCAAAAGCATCAAAGAACTGCCTGTAAGTAAAGTATTCAGACCATACCTTCCCTTTTCCATGTGGAATTCCTAAAGGACAGTGTTTTACTGCACCCAGCAAAGCAGCAACAGCAAAACTGTAGCCAGTTACTGCGTCTGGGGAGGACTTCAATGCACTAAGACGTTCAATGCAACGATCCAACAGTAGGGACACGTAGGAGGGCAATGCTACTGCAATACAGCGTAAACACCAAGCTGCTGTTAGTCTAACTGAAATGCTAGGATGAAGAATGACAGAAATTACTCCTTCCAGAACTCCTGAAAAATAAAATGCATAAACACACTTAAGAAATAGGCAAAGAGACTGTCAAACAAGTAAAAATGTATACAGAAAACTGGAGAACATACCACTATGCAGTTTCTGTACTTCTCTTTAAAAAGTACCATTGAACTTTATTGTGAAATGTTTCTTACCAAATTTAAATACTTCAGTGTTTTTCAAAAAAAGTTACCCTGATTGAAAAGTAATAATATGGAGAAAACCCAACATATTATGCAGTTATTCACCAACATGCATAGAAAACATCTGTAACTATTCTCAAGGAAGCAGAAATCCATGCAGTGGAAACAGATGTCCACTTGAACTCATCCAGAAAAAACGCAGCTAAATGAAAACAATAAATGTAGATGAAGATACCTAGCTCAATCAAACTGATTTACTATAAACATTACAAAGTGTTGGACTTCAAATACAACCCTTAATGGAGTTAAATTTGATAGTGGGTTTGGGTTTTTTTAATTAGCATACTAGTACAGGTCGGAGAAAATGCAGAACTCTTTGGGCAATGCCTGAAGATTTCCTACAGCATGTAAGGTAGCCAACTTCCCCTCTTCCTTTTTTTTTTTTTCTTTTAGTTTAGTGGCAGAAAACAGAAAATGATAGATGAACTAAAGAGGTCCAGGTGAGGAGACTGCACGCCAGAAAAAAGGTTACCATAGTCAATGCCAAACAAAGGATCCCAACAAATTTGAAAGAATTGACAGTCTAGCCATAAGGCATCAGAGAAAGACCACAGTAAACAAAGGAATATATTTTGTACTCTGGTTCACGAAATAATTCAGGGCTTCTACCTGTACTGGAGTCTTGCAGTAACGGCGCTGCTGTAGTCCCTAAGCCATGGATGAGACTTCCAAGTTCCTGAAGTGCACACACAAGCACATGCTGACTTGCTGTTACATCTGTTGTGCTAATTCTTGTTTCCAAGTTATTGTCACTCATTGCAGCATCTGATAACACAATACAGGAAAATCCCCATGAAATCATTACCAACATGAAACAAACGGATTGGAAAAAGGATTTTGCTGTAAGTTGTTTATATTACCAAATGAGCTTTTATCATAACCATTTTTATTACTGACCAAACAGTTTCCATAAAGGTTTACCTTCACCACGACAAGTACATTTCTATGACTCAAATGGATAGTGTAGCAATGTCTCTGATGGCAGGAGAGTAGATAAAATGGTAACTACCAAATTGCTTATCTTTAAGTGATGGGGAACAGTGGCTAGTAAGAAGCAGGCTATTCTCAGCCTCACCAAAAGTGACTTGAAGTGGTCATGCTTTGATATAACTTGCCAGATTTTACTACATAGTAGGAAAAAAGAAAGGGAAGGAAAGAGTGAAATAGTGCAAGAGCGAGCGAGAGAGAAGGTGGGGGCAGGAAATAAAGAGGGAGGGAAATATCTGGAGTTTTTTGAAAGTTCACCTTTTGAGACACAAATGATTATGTTGGATTAGACATTTAACATTTAGATATTTAACTAGGATACAATATGCAGGTGTACACCAAATGACTGGTTATGCCCAGTATTCACTTTCTTTTCCCCTACAAGGACAATGGTGGAAGATCAGCAGCTTTTTTTCAAAGCTGTGTACAAGACTTTATCATGCAAGAGATCTGTTTTCTCCAGAAGAAACGCTCATTTTGTCAATTAGGAACAAATGCTTCTTTTTTGAACCATCAGTAGTGTCAGCTGCTGTGAACAGGAAGGCAGAATCTGGCTAGACGCACATTAATTGCCAATTTAACTTACTTTACAATACCGTCTGTATTTTATTACTGCATATATTTATTATTTTATTCTATTTGTAATTGGTTAAAATTATATTTGCCAGGGAAGAAGTGTTAAAAAAAGACGTTTATGCTTGTGTAGGTACAGACATGTAGAAACACAGACACATACAAGCAAATAACCAGCCCAAGTTAAAAACAAAGCAGTCCATCAAAAGCCCTCTACATTATTATGGTAATAAATCAGCACTATATATTCTATTTCTGCAGTCTCTGGATTAGGAAGTTGGACAATCACTTAAAAAAGAAAAAACAGAGGCCTAAATGGATAATCTTGTTAGACCCATACCCACAACTTTCTTCAGTTTCCAGATGGCCTGACAAATCTCCTTGGCAGCTGCAATTTGAGCTTTTTCCCCAAGAAGGCCTCCTACTGTAGCTCGAAGGATAAATGAAACACAGCGGCGACAGCCGATAGCATCCATCTGACTCTGAATAGCCTTAGGGTGAGACTGAGACACGAGATCTAGAATATGGGAAAGGAAGGCAGAGAAGTTCCTTTCGAGCCATTGTGCTCCCAATGTAGAGACAAATACCACATATGCCTGGAAGAGATTTGAAAAGAAGCCATATTTTAGAGCAAAATCATCTGGAAAACCACTGCCAGCTATCCCACTTACATATTTTTTTTTAATCTCTGCACATTCCCACAACTAGAACGTCACTAAACTGATATTACTTGTACATTTATGCATCCATAAATTGTGTACATTCTCACTTTCAGGTACCTGCAATTTCTTTTATCTATTTAAGTAATTTAAATTACTATCAAAACTGTACTAGCAATATTGCAACCTGCTTTGACTGTAAGTTAATTCAAACTGCTTGCCCATGTTATTTCATTCCAGAGTGTGAGAAATGGCAGTTTACCCTGCACAGGCACTTGTTATGTAAAACATTGTGTTTGGTCTCACGGAACAACAGCTTCCAGCTATTTAACATTCTGCACATGGAACCCAAATTTAATGTATGAATGCATTTTAAGAACTACTATGTTACAAAACTATAACCCATAACCCTGAGCAAATTTTCTTATTATAGGCTTTGAATTAGGGAATATTTGCAGGCCCCAAGCACTGCTCTTCATCTCAATGAATTTTAATTGTTTGCCTTGCAATGGAGGTACCATAAAAAGACTACGTTTGTCACAACAAAGAGAAAGAATGCAGAGTCACTTTACAAATCTAATCACCATAAGACCATTTATTTTGCCATATAATACGCTCCCTTACAAATGCCTTCCATGTGCGTGTGTTGGATTTTTTTTTAATGAATAGATGTGCTACCATCAAGAAAAGGGAATACAAAAAATGGGAATATGCAAATGAACACACAAAATTCCTCATAAGAAAGTTCACAACTACTACCCATATCAACGAACTTCTATATTTGCCTCATACATACTTTGTCTCATGTCTATCATTACCAATGAAATTATTCACATAAAAGAAAGTGAAGTACTGTAGAAGGAGAAGTTGTACTATTAGATCCTGTTAGTATCTAATAGCTCTTGACAAATACTACTCAGGCTTCATAATGTACCAGTACATTACCCTTGTTTCACAGATCTGAAAACTGAGGAATTTAACAGGATAAATAGACTTGTGAAGACAGTCATACTGCCATGGTTACATTTTGAACTACATCTTGAACCTGGCTGTGTCTTGAACAAATATAAATTCTTCTTCCATATGTAAGAAGTTATCTTCAGTGTTTGTCTTATTTTTTAATTTATAATAAGCTGCAATTCACATAATAATTAATATATTTTATAACTGCAAGTGTTTTCTACTCACAGGCACTGATACAAGCACAATTTCTCAAGTATTTTTGTAGAAACATTGCACTATTTTAACTGTTCTGGCACAGCTACTGTTGCGCTAATGTAGAAATGCATGAAAAAGGAGACAACCTCCAAAAACCAGTACAAATAGTCAAAACACTGAACTGAAATATCTGTTCCTGGAAAACTAATAAAACCACCATGTACAAAGAACACTCTAGGAGTCTGGCATGCATTTTCTAGGCAAATAGCTGTCAAAGTATTATTGTTCCCCAGCTTTTCTGTCTCTCTGCCAGAAGTTAATGCTTCTACCCAGCATGATCTGAGCATAGAAGACAATTGGTGAGCACCTTCTAGCTGTTTCAGTGCAAAGTCTGGCAGCTTCCATCAGTAATTCTAGATAATTTACAGATTTTTTTGCACTACAGAAGTTGAAATGCACTGAAAAACTCCCTTACTGGAGAAGGTGACATATCAAATAGCTGTGGGGACTGCAACATATTAAAATAATCACAGCTGTTTGATATGTAAATGTTCACCATGACCTTTAGTCTTGATTCACATGTTTAACATTTGAATATCCAGGTCTTAGCATGTAAATGCCATTTAAGATGGTATTTACAGGAAGAAGCCAATCTGTTATTATCTGAAAAATTTCTACTGTTTTTACCAGCATGCACTATATGGTCTGACTTCAGTCCTGCTCAGTTCACAAAATTCTATCCTCTAACTTAGCATCCTGGAACACAGCAAAACAGGTATTTGTTTTTTTCCCACTAAATTCTGTTTTTCTTATTTTTCATGCACTTACCCAAAGCAAAACCATTCTTTCAGAACAGGAATGGGAATGTCCCTATATAGAAGGAAACTATTCCAAGTTCAAAGAATTCTTGTAACTTCTCCCTTTCATTTTTAGATAAAAGGTATTAAGTTTTAAATCAAAAATTTGATGAAAGTACTTCTTTGTATCACTTACTTGAAATTCATATCACGTGAAGCTTTCTTAAGTAGTAAGTATTTAATCTTGAAAATTCAAACTATCAGACAAACAATAAACAACATCAGAAATCTTTTTTCTTTTCTTTCTAGCATAAATCAGGATGTAAATCTTTATTTGAAAGTACATACGTTTTACCACAGATACAAAAAGGGATGAAATAAGAGATATATGGAGAGCAAAACAGTTCTTATAGGAATGTTTAGCAATCTCACAAAATCGTAACTAACGTAATCCAAACCTGGGTGACTCCAACTCTAACATCTCTGCTGACTGAACTGGTCCCTTTCAACATATCACCACTGGCTCGTAGAAATCCACAACTTCCGCGCAGAAATCCAGTTCCCAATAGCTCCATCACTTCTTCCAAAGAGATTCTGCGGAAGTTATGCCTGGTGGATGCTAAGAACAGATGTAAATCTTTAGAGGAATAGCTCTGTAAAACTTGTTATATTTTAGAAGAAAAGTTCAACTCTAATTGTTTTAGAAAAATCAATTTGCACAAATTTAGTAGCACAATCAAATCCAAATACTGTTTGAGTATAATTTCACAACAGAAACTAAGACATTTTAGGACTCAGTGTTCCCGCGAACCACAATATTTCTCAAGTTTTTCTGCTTCAGCTATCTTTAAATTGTTTAGGCCACCACCTAATACGCATACTTACATTTACCCTCCCTCAGTATTTACCATCTAATCTAAGCTCCCTTTGCAAAAAGGTCTGTATGGCATACTCCTGCCACCTGAAGCTTCATGAAAGCCCTGACTCTAACTCATTCCAGCTTACCGACAAAGACAGCCCCTCTATTCCAGACTCCAGACAGGGCGGATTACCTTTGTGCTATGCTTAGCCAGATAAAGGCACAGCTACAGGTTCTCTTAGAGAAAAAAAGCATCTCACCTTAGTATTAAATCAGCTCTCCAAAAGAATGAGATTAATAGAGTATGTTTACGATCTTCTAGGAAAATTATTTATCCCTAATTCCTATTCTGTTCTTTTTATTTCTTAATAGAAAGTTCATTTAAAATACATGCTGGGACATGCATGTGCAAACTTAGCATGATGACTGCATGCTGTGTAAACTAAGTGACCGAAAATTTTCACTGCATTTTTCATTCTCTTCCATGTATTGAAATGGGAAAAGAAATGACAGGATTTGAGATAATCATGTCCAAAAAAATGAAAAAAACCAACCCAGTATCAGCTGGTTATTGGATACAACGCAGAAACTTCAGGACTATGCAACTTCTTCATGTACTGCTCCCTCCACCTTTCCCCCAGCCCCTTCTAGCCCTCACTTAGCTTCTTACTTAGCTCTAACTTCTTCTTAACTAAAAATAACCAAAATAACTAAAAATAACCAACCAAACAGTTGACAAGCTTCTTTTATAACTTTATCTTAGCACTTTAGAAATACAACTACGTTGCTTACAAAGATTAAAGAAAACTACTGAGTCTATAAAGAGGTCAGAGTATTTTTTTTTTCCTTTATTTGGAAAACATAAGTGCTGATTGTTTTCTGTAACACAGTAAATCTCTCCAAAAGATTCTTAGAAAAATACTTTATAAGTCAAGAATTCAGAGTCTCCAATGGAAATACACAGCCCCAGGAATTTTGAAAGGCAGTAAGTTGGGCTCACAGGCATGTAATTTTGTCAATTGCTGCTTACTGCACTGAAGGTCTTCTCTGACGCCATTAAAAGCAGAACAGTCTGAATCACATTTACTCTGCATCCTGTTATATTTTGCTCAGATTACAGTTAAATATTTAGCTTTGGGCTCCTAAGATTGGACTAAAAATACCCAGTCTGAATGACACTGAAGA
Source organism: Sagittarius serpentarius (assembly GCA_034782735.1). Lineage (NCBI taxonomy): Eukaryota > Metazoa > Chordata > Aves > Accipitriformes > Sagittariidae > Sagittarius > Sagittarius serpentarius. The sequence continues at coordinate 7,531,711 of JAVKLA010000031.1, read as the reverse complement.
TTGGAGATGTTAACTTTGTGCCAGGATGCTTCAGTTAGATCAAGTACTGTCTGTCAGCAAAAACTGCATGGTTTGTTGAGTGAAAAAAACTGCATGCTCATTTCTGCTTCTGATCACATTTGTACTGCTAGACAATCCAGATGTGGTATTGATGACTGTGGAAAAACACCTTGAAGATATCTTTAACTCTCCAGTTTGACAAAGACACACTCCCTCAAATCTTGGTGCTTTCTACACTGCTTTAATCTTGACTTTAAATTCTTGAGGCTACTAATTACTCTCCATACAATAACAATCTCATAACAGGGAAAAATAATTTTACCAAATATTTTTCCTTGTTTATTATTTTTATATATATACACACACACACACGTTAACACAACTAAAACCACAGCACTTCACAAGAAAAGCATTACAAAAAAAACCAAACCAGAGATATGAACAGCCAGATGAAGCTTACATTGTGATTTTACTTCAGGCTTCAACAGAACTTAAGAGTTTCTTATCATATAACAGATTTTTACAGATGAGGAATCAGCAAACAAAGTACATACTTTACCTGTTGTCTGTTTAGATGTTAGAGCTCTAGCCAATACTGTGCCTAAAAGTTTTGAAACTGCTAATCGTACATCGTAATTGGAACCTTCAAAGGATTTAAAACACAAGGTCACAACACTATCCAGGTCTGTACTCCACATAAATACTGCTTCATTCTGAAGTTCAAGAAGACACTAGACAAAAAAGGGAAATAAAAATGTTTTGATACGGAAAAGCACTCGGTAAAAATTTTAGTTTGCTACATAATACACAGAGTTCTCCCTAACAAAATAAGCATGTTGCTTCATATTAAAATGACTTGAATTTTTGCTGCCAAGGCAATAACAAAGAAATAAGGATAAGCAAACAATGTATTTACTGCTGTGTTCATCATCCATTAAAATAGAATTTTATTTAGGGACCTTTCTTAATAAAAAGTGCTTTAGAGGACTTTACCTTTGCAGCAGCACAGCGGACTGCCATGGATCGATCTGTCAGACATGATCGGGCAGCTTTGTAAATATCTCTATGACAGGGGATAGCAGCAGCTCCTAAACCATTTAATATATTTTGTAAACTAAGCATGATTTCATAACGACCTTGAGACTGAAAAATGAAAAGAGAAATGTCAAAGTTTTGTAACCCTAAACTCCTTGGAAATACAAAATGCCAACTACTGAAATAGGTAAACAATTGTTTGGGTCTTTTAGACTTTTGGAGGTCTGTTTATGCTGAAGTGCGTTAAACCAGATAACTTGCTCTATAACTATCAGCAAGTGAAAATAGTAATTCTATGTTCTACTGGAAAGTACTCATTAGCAGTTTAAAACTCAAAACATGAAGTACAAGATGGAGCAAAAATGTTCTCATTAATAAGGCAATTAAATTTTCTACTGTATCAAGTTCTTTCATGAAATCAGATTGAGAATAGCCATGATCCATCCTTTTATAGTCATAATCCATTATCTCTCCAATAATTCTTTGGAATTCAGACACTGATTTTTATCCTATGACTTTCCACAATTTTTTAATATTTTGGTATCATGCACTTTCTCCTATTCATTGGTCCAGCTACCAACAGTAAACATCCTATTATTTTTCCAATCATTTTTTAAACATGCTGTTCCAATACCTCTGCATTCTTCATTGCTTTAAGCACATTCCCAACGGTGTCAGTAAAACTGTTTCCCAAAATTCTTCCCAATTTTTTGTATAAATAGCCCAAGCATACCACCGCAGCACTAAAACAAAAGCAAATCCAAAGACGCGTGAAAATGGATGCAGTAATAGATGAAAGGGATTAAGATGACCAACATAATCAATGGGCAAACAACAAGGTAACTAAATAGAATGTCCCAAAAATGTAAGTGGATTATCAAAAGGAAAAAAAAAAGAAAATGGTCTCTGTGTGGCACATATACTCTAGGAGAAATACAGATACAAGGGTCAGGAAAATAACTTGGATAATACAAGAATTCAGGTAACACAATCTTCCAATAAATTTTATGATAGGAACACAATTTTCATATCCACCTTTAAACCTTAATATTAATTTCTAACTAAGCATGCCCTGCATCATGCAGTCTATGGCACTGTGCTATGGCAGAAGCTGCTAGAAGTAGCCAGGGACAGGTTTATTTACAACTTGACATTCAATAGTCGATACAAAAGGTCTAGTAATTAAAATTCTGGCATGTATGTATAACAATACATAATAAGGAAACACCTTGAAGGAAATAAAAGTATAAGCCCATGTCCTTCTCACCGCACACAGATTCTGAATTTAGTCTCCAGGTGAAATACCTGACAACCGGGGTCTCTGTGCTCATCGGCATCTCCTTTAGCAAAAGCAAAAATTGCTAAATATTGAGCAAAAAAAAATAAAGAGTTGCTAAATTAAGGAGTATTTTTCTTTGAATAATTAATTAAGGAAAACACTTTGCTTATATATTGACAGATCTATAACTAAACCAATTAATTTTATGAATACAAGGAGAAAAGAAATTATATCTTTCATCAGCTTTCAACTTTTTGGCCAGACCTACTTAAATATGCAGTGACACTGCTCAGCACCTCCTTCAACAAAACATTTTACTTATTACCCAACTGAACTCAACCTTCACATAAAGAATTTTAAAATCTCATACTGGACACATTCTTAATTAGAGAAATGCATTTAATATTAACAGTAATTCCCTAAATGACAAAGCACAATAAGAAAACCAAAACTGGTATTCTTTATCTCTTATCATACCAAAATCCCATTGTCTTTATCTCTTATCATACCAAAATCCTATTTTCATTAAAGCAACATTTTTCATTACTGTTTTTATCCAACTCGGTACACACGAACAGTTTGGATTTTAATTTTGTTTGTGGCGTGACTGGGGATAAAATTACAATTGCACCATCTTACTACTAAACTGATCATCTGATGGTCACAGACACTCTCTTTAATTAGCTTCAAGACTAAATAATATATATTTTATATCATAATCCACAGAAAGAATATTTAAGAAACATGTACAAAAACCCACCCAAACCAGAACTACTTTATTACATCATGGTATAAGCTGCAAACACTCTTACATGGTTGGTTGTACTGCCATGTGCTCAAGTGTTGTATGAAAGAGTGGATCAGTGTTGAACAATGATTTCTAGCAACAAAGTGGCAATATTTCTTGATGAGTAACATCTAGTCAATTAAAGATGAGAATCCAGCTACTTCTGCACATCAATATTCAAGTTTCTATGAAAGTTCAAAGCATAGGACTTACGAAGATCTTCTGACTGCCTTCTAGGATTGTATCACGACTCTAGTTGTCTATTTTTTTTCCACAAATGTTTCTTCAGTAAGTACAAACTGTATTAACTATTGAGTCACCTTATTTGTCAAATCACAAGCAACAGCTAGAAGTTTCCAAGGAAGCCTGTAAATTTTTTTGCAGGGAAAAGCCTCTCTGCTTGTGTTTTTTCCTTCCTGGCAGCACACCTCCATTTTGATATACGACTCTTTATATAAGACACATTTAAGTTGTTCTCTCTCAAATTTTGTCTTAACAATTGTACTTGGAGAGGTACCAACAAAAATGCAGAACTAAGATACTTAAACATGTGGTAAAATAGCACTGAGATTAGCTATGAAAGTGTGCTGACCAGCCAAATGCTTTCACAATGCTTATGGTTTAAAAGCAGTCCTGGTGAATATTTTAAAAACTCTGTAATTTACAGTAAATTAATAAGCTGCATTCACACTATATGACCTGTTTATCTGATCTGATATAGCATTCACATCACACTCAATTTTAGTAGGAGATGAGCACCCAAATAAGGTTCTTTTTAAAATGCTTGCCTAAAACATTTCTATCTTCCACCTATATGAAAGAAGAAAAATGATAATTTATGAGATAAGAGAACAATTCACTGGCAATTGTATTTAAAGGAGTTTTCAGGCAAACCAACATACTGTGAACAATGGTGGCGAAGGGTTGCTACCAGTCAACATGGGCATGTATGCCAAATAAGGACAGATGGCAAACAAAGACACCACTTTAATCAAGATTAAAAAAAAAAAAGAAAGAAAAAAAGCAGTCTTTCTTCACTCAACACCAAGTATTCCACATACTTGCAGCCCAAGATGATTTTACTCAATGAAGAGTTCTGTAGTTCCAGTTATTTTTCTGTAGCCTATTGTCTCAGTGCCAGCATTATAAGAAATCCCTTTTCCAAACCTTTTCTGAAGTAAACCTTGTTTTACTGCTACCCTTTTCTCCACTTCATCTCTTATTTCTTCTCCTCAGTACTGCTTACACACCCAGCAGGATTCTGAACACTTCCACCTCTCTCTTTCTCCCCCACCTATCTCTCTGCCTTCTGACTCTGGATATCTGCCATTTCTGTCTGTCTTTGAATCCATCACACCTCCTTGCTGTGCTGACATCATTCCGCTCCCTCCAGCGTGGCATCTTGCAGGAAGACCCATAGAGCTCTGTCCCATACTACAACTCACCTATAATGTTAATGCATCTCACTGTTGAGGAGCCAGTAGTACATCAATGATTTACTTTGCAGACACCTTGCAAAAAATCTGTTTTCAGGAAACTTCACTTGGGTTGTCAGAAACAGGACTAGCATGTGAAGCGAAGGAAGACAGATTCTGCTCTGCTTTGTACATTGTATCATTAATGCGCAATGATGTTTTACTATCTACCTTTAATTTTCTTCACTATAGTGAAAGATGTGCATTGTTTCAGGAATGAAGGTTATTCATAATATTTCTGCACCTTAAGGTTTAGTTTCACATCCTGCAATAATAGTTCACGTTTCTCTGTTCTGTTGGCTAGGCTTTAAGCTTTTAGTTACAAACATTTCAGATGCTTCTAACTATATCCAGTTTCCCAGTTGGATTAAGAAACGTACTCAACTGTATTTTGTACCTGGAGTTGTACTTGTCTGTTTGTCCTGGTTTTGGCTGGGATAGACTTAATTGTCTTCCTAGTAGCTGGTACAGCGCTGTGTTTTGGGGTTCAGTATGAGAAGAATGTTGATAACACCCGGATGGTTTCAGCTGTTTCTAAGTCATGTTTAGACTAACTCAAGGACTTTTCAGCTTCTCATGCCCAGACAGCAAGGAGGCTGGAGGGGCACAAGAAAGTTGGGAGAGGAGACAGCCAGGACAGCTGACCCAAACTGGCCAAAGGGGTATTCCATACCATGGGATATCATGCCCAGTATAGAAACTGGGGGAGTTGGCCTGGCAGGGGTGTTGCTGCTTGGGAACTAACTGGGCGTCAGCAAGTGGTGAGCAATTGCACTGTGCGTCACTTGTTTTGTATGTTCCAATCCTTTCATTATTATTGTGTCATTGTCAGTTTCTTCCTTTCTGTTCTATTAAACTGTTCTTCTCTCAACCCACGAGTTTTACTTTTTTTTTCCCAATTCTCTCCCCCATCCCACTGGGTTGGGGGGAAGTGAGTGAACGGCTGTGTGGTGCTGAGTTGCTGGCTGGGGTTAAACCATGACACTGTTTTACTGCTCTTCTCATCATTACTAATACTTTCTCTTTGTTTTTCAAACACCTGCCCCCACATAAACACCTGTTATCCATTGCTGGTATTCCCTCTGGCCTGATTTTCCACTGTCTGGCTGGAGATCACCAACTGTCTTCTACCTTTGTCATTCCTCATGCACACATACAATATCTAATACTACCACATTCTTTGTTTTATTATGTATCCTGTGGTAGTGAACTCAGATGCATCATGTCAGGTATTTTTTTTCCCTTTTACTAATCTTAAATAAGTTACTTATGAAAAGCTTTCTTCACCTCCTTTGGTAGGTTTGTTTGACTTGCTGTAAAGCATGGTTAATTCAATATGGCAGTATGTATTGCAAGCTGGTTTTGTCCTGTCATTGAACCAAAACATAAAGCGTAAACAGCCCTCCGTTTACTCTATTACCTTGAAGTACACTATGGTCATTGTAGTTCTGAAGGACAGCAACAAGTTTAGCATTCCTACACTCCTAAATAAATTAATTTAGCTTAGCTTTCAAATCACTCAAAGCATTTCTTCCCAGTGGATCTAGTAAATACTAGCTAGGTCAAATTTTATTTTAACATACGCAACCTACACTGACTCCCATCAGCCACCAAATTGCCTCTGCGTTAAATGCTTCAAAAGTAAAGTGATTTTGAAGTGTCTGAATGTGATTGATTTTATGTTATATTTATGTGAATCATAACAAGAAACTTCTAAATAAGGAAGAAAAACCTATTTTAAGCTGAGTAAATTTTCAAGGGCAATTTATGTTGTAAAGTACTGACCTGATTTCCCCCTGCCCCCAATATGTAGCTGAACTTCTTACTCAAAACTTTCCAGTTAAGACACAGAAAGGAATATATAAAATGCTACACAAGTACTTAACCACTCATAATTCTGTCCTGAAGGCAGCATATACTAAGTGATTAAAATAAAATTGTTATAATACTTAGAGGGAAGGAAGCAATTTGAATTTGCTTTTATGTTTCAGATGAATTCAGTTTCTCTTTGTAATACTCAAGTCTAAAAATTTTAGAGATGTAATACCATAGAAAAAAACTATTTTTTACAGCTGGATAGACCCACAATAATGATACTAATCAGGGAGGCTCCCAAATTGTGTGTGTCATATGCTACGAAGGCCTACTGGACAACAAGCAGAAATGAGGGAGCATATCCTCTCCTACATTAACCTCTCACCACGTAAATCTGTCTCTTGTTTTTACTGGATTTGAAGTTTGGGGTTAAAAAAAAAACCAAAAACTTACAGTTTCGTAGGCAGATAACTTGGTGAATCATCTTTACTCCGAATGAGTTCATTGCATTTGTCAATTGTTTGGTAAACAGAAAAAGTGTCTCCAGTGCTATAAAGTACAGCTAAATTCTTGGCAACAAGCCGTCTAGTAGGAGGTCCTGGTGAATTGTTTAATAAAGAAGTCAATTGTTCAACGAGTTTCTTCTGGTTTTCCCTTATATCAGCCTGGAAATAAGATCAATAACCAGTTAAATTTCAGTTAAATTTAAAAGTTGGTTAAAGATAATTAATGCTAATTACCTTTGCTTTCCATTATTACCATTCTGATAATCTGACATTCTTAATTAAAAATAAACATTTTATTGCACCTTTCTACTTAAAGAAAAGCCATCTCAAATATGTGACTATTTTATTATTCTTCTTAATAAAAAATAAATAAAACATTTTTCAGAGCATAATTCTTTCTAGTAGCACTTCAAGCATATTTTCCCTATGGAATTTGTATAGTTACATCTTCCTAAAACAAAATTACCTTTTCCTCCTTCTTTTATGCTTATTTTAAAATAAAACAATTCATAGAAATATAGCAATTTAAGTAGTAAAGAAGAACTTTAGCAGAGTTTCAAGAAGTTGAGCATTAGAAAGGAAAGAACTTCCCTTAAAACAATCATCTGTTTTAGTCTTATATTAATAGTCTTATATCAAATGCTCTTTAAAAAAAAATAGAGCCTGGCACTGTATTTCATTTATATATTTTAACACGAATAACATAACTCTTAAATAGCATTATCTAGGTTGGTTTACTGTTACATATCCACACATCCTACTTAATATACACTAAACAGTGAACCAAACAATTGGAGAGTTGGCTGGAAACAGATCTTTAATCATTTGATTAGGAAAACTAAAAAGAAAGAGAAAGATGTTACATTCTTGCTTGCTAGAGAGCTACCAAATAATTGTGTCAGGCTGGATGGAAGCATGACTGTCATTCTTCATCATGGGGTTGCAAAATCTTGCAGTAATAATCTGAGTTAAAAAAAAATAAAATTAAAAATTCCACTTGAAGGGTTGCTTGAAGGGCTGTGACCAAAAACTTGTAACATTTAGAAAGCTGCTGCTAACACTGAACTTACTTTCATTGCATGTACATAAAAGACATGAAGCAAAGGAAATTGAACACTGCTCTTTGTTTTTAAACAAAATAACAAAAAAGGCAGAGATAAATAGCTCTATAACGTGCCTGTCTTCTCAACTCTCATTATACTTACTCTGCTAGTCACTGGTAAAAGTTTTTCCAAAAACTGTAACCATTCAAAAATGAACTCTGCTTTTTGAAATTCACCAAGCTGGTTATACACTTCTTCGTTAAGTAGTAAACTGTGAGCTAACTCCATTCCTTGAAATTTTCCTCAATTCTCTCCTCAAACACCACGGAATAAAAAAAACCTGACAAACTACCAGAACTGTGTTAATCAGTCAGGTTTTCTTCCTCATTAATACCTGGTGACCGAATCAGAAGTTTGAACACCTAAACAGAAAAAGAAAAAAAAAATTACTAGAGTGTCAGCAATCGTATTATACTCATGCTTGGCTTATTAAAACTAAATTTTCAAAAGAAAACTTAAAATAATTAAAAAATTACAGTAGTTTTATTTAGGTGGCTTTACTAATAATGTTTTTGGAAATGAGATAACAGTATTCATGTAATATGCCAATTAAAGTTAAATATACTTCAGAATATATCTGAGAGGTTCTCACTCAACTACTATTTTTACTTCATCTTGTTTTACATGAAGTGAGGTTTTCTAATACCTGATCATGCATACGCCTGAAAGTAATGACCAACCAGCCCCAAACATAGTGACTTTTGCTATTTAGAATGAAGTGCAGCAATGGCAGTAACCTACACCTAACAAACTCCTGTTAACTATATTCACAAATATAAATGCTAACATATTATTCAAACACTTTATGTATTCTCAATGCCAAGCAAGGCATAAAGAAAAAACAGGACTTTATTGCTGAACAAACCTCTAATGCTGTCTTTTTAAAAAAAACAAAACAACACAGCCCCCCCCCCCCAAAAAAAAACCCCAACCCAAACCTGAAAAAAGAATGTTTCAAAAACTCAAAGTTCAAAAGAAGTTATGTTTTACTTATGTCTCTCGGACTACTTTGGGAATTTCCACATTGTCAATAAGCATAACTAGAAGCAAATCAAGATGAAAACTACTTCTAATGATAACTTTCTTTCCCCTGCCACTATTTAAATGCTGTATAGCCTCAAACTACAAAATGCAATATTCTGTAGGCTTTGCAAACAAAAATAGTCAGGGAGATTTTGGTAAAATGTCAACCATATTTTAAACTCCCAAATAAATTATCCTTTCCAGAGGTCACTGAGACTGCTGAACATATATTTTTCCTATGCAGTAACAATATTATAGTGTAAAATGATCCATCAAACAGTAAATGGGCAATACAAAGCAAGAGTAAATAATTCAGTACTTGGGTTGTCATCAAATGCACAGCAGAAGGCTACCTTTACTACTTTCTACACATTTTTATGTAAAATTTACTCACAAAGGAAATTAGTCAAATCTAATTTACTATAATGAATTGTCACTTCAAATTTACCTGAAATACCAGGCAGCTTGACAAGGTACCACACTATAAAATGACAAGCAGATATAAATATACATAGCTCATTATACCTATATATATTTTATCTGCCTAGGTACATGGACATTCACAATTTACCAGATATCTTGCTCCTAGAACACTCACAGAACTTAATTCTATCCTCATATTTTTTGCAACATACAAAAAAAAGTAGAATTACATATTTCACTGAACATTTGAGTAGAGTTTCATCACTGCTGAGCATGGAAATTACATGTACAGGTCACAAACACTCCTTTTTTCCTCACCCAAGGCCTGTCCCAATGTCTACTTTCTCTAAATCACCTACTACCACAGCAACTGATTCAACTTATATACCCAGCTGAAGATTACAACTCATAGTTGTTTTCCCCAACTGAAAAGATCACAGATTGTTGCCAGACATTGGCACTTAACTTACCTAGCTGACAATTTCTCCTCATTTTAAAAACTGACTCTCTGCTGCTCCAGGTTCTTGGATAAAGGATGTCAAGAACTTGATTTTCTAGAAGAAGAATTAACACAAATATCAACTTTAGGGAAGCACATGAGATACAAGTGTCTGTTCTACAGAAAACAAGAATTCCAAAGTCTTGCAATACTGACAATTTTTATTAAGTAATAGCTCACCAAAAAGCCACTAGACTGGAGCTCCATAAATATTTTTAGCTCTTCATATGTTACATTTAAATTGGGCAGACCCACCATATTAACCATACAGTTTGGTTCCTTTCACTACTGAAACCACCTTTCTTATTTTTGTTTTGTTAACTCAGTTTAATTCTAAACAAAAAAAAAAAAGTAAGTTCAAACAGCATAATACCGTAATTATTTTCCAAAAAGATGATTCCAGTGCATTCATAAGACCTACATTACTTCAATACATCTAAAAAAGCATGGGTGCAAAATATTTATTATATTAGTCTGCAATGCTATCATAAATGCCCATATCCTTATTGTTAAGTCATAAACAACGTTACAGCATTCATGTCAAAATCAGCAACCAGCAGAGCTGGCAACGGTGACTCAACTGTTCTGAAAATTCCTGTACAATACTATGGATACAAGAAGACATGAGGATTATCAATCCATTCTCCTAACTCCCAGATATAATTTTAATATTAGAATCAATAGGCAAAGCCATTTCTTTTTAAACCTCATTCAACTTGAAGTTAGTCTGGCAGGACATGAAATACAGGTTGTACGCTATTTTAAAAGTAATCACTCTTCAGTCAGTCTTTAAAAGACTGAAGTCGAAAACAAACTGAAAGTACATGTAGATTTCAAAGTAATCTAAACTTCTTTAAGCCTGGTGAACCAATTCAGCTTGGTGAAGAGAAGGTTCAAGGGGACCAGTCCAAGGGGACCTAACAGCGGCCCTCACAAGGGAAGGTTACCAAGAAGACGAAGACAGGTTCTTTACTGAAGTGTATTGGAGGGAACAATACAAGAAGTGTCATAAATTAAAACAAGGAAGGTTCCAACTTGATAGAAGAAAAAAAATTTTCACTGTAAGGTTTATCAGCCACTGGGAAAGGTGCTGAGAGGTTGCAGAACCTTCAGCCTGAGAAGTTTTCTAAGACACAACCGGACAAAGCCCTAAGCAACCCCATCTGAAGTTATTATTTTAACTTGTTTCTACATAAGACACTTCTACTGTATAAGCACACATTTGCAAAAAATCATCTAGATTTTTTTTTCAGTCTAAATTAAAAAATAAAAATGTTATGGTATAGTTGCTGATCTTTGTAATGAGCACCTGCTAACATGGCTAGAAACACTAGCATTTCTCAAAGTCAGTTCTAAGTTACAGAGGTTGATTGTTTTTTATGCAAGATTTAGTTTTGTAGAAACTGAGAACTGCCTATGCAGCAAAAAAATCACGGACCTGATCTTTCCAGTGCTGGTCAACAAGCAAAGCTTGGTTCCATGAAGCAACATACAAAGCAGTACACTACCTACCCTATTCAAAAAAACTTACCCCAAACACTTACTGAGACTCCCTTTAATGAGCTGTAAGCCTGCACACCAGCGATACTTACGAAGCTTCAAAAATAACAATAAAAAAAGGGCACAGGCATGCAAGCATGTGAGAAGAAAGGCGAGAATGTAGGGAATCGAGTTTTTACTGCAGCATATTTGTTTCACAGTAAGACTGGAGAACAACACGAAAGGCATAGTGCTTACAAGGCTATGCAAAACAGAACACAAGCACAGAATGTGGGAACGAGCAGCATTTGATTAATATTTAATATGTCCTTGTTATGTATACAAGATGTTACTAGGCAATTTCTAAGTGCAGAAGAAAACATCACACCTAAACACATACGGTCCAGACATGGGTACAACTCTGCTCTGATCAGAGGCATGACATAGCCACGTGGTGGGCTAGGCAAGCACAATGCAAGGCTGAATGTAATGCCGGCCACTGCAGGTATTACAGTTTCTTGAACATCATCATGCACAAGTAAATCGATGCAAGTACAACCTAAGCATGTAAAGATGCATCTATATTTACATGAAACCCATGTTTAAAAATGTTGAATCATTTGATAGTCCCTTTCCCCAGTGTTAAAATTTTGATCCTTCTCAATCTGAAAAAGAAAACTGGAAAAATAAAGGTGACATTTAATTGAATGAAACACATACTACGCCTTCAACAAAAATGAAAAGGCATACATGGCTGATAAAAAATCCTAATTTTCTAGCTAGCATGACACACCATCCTTTTGGTTTTGTCTTTAGATAACTGAAGAAATTACAAGATTTACTTTCCCATCAGTGCTACAAGAGCAGATCAATCAAAAATCTTTTTTTCCTAAGAGGTAAGTTTATTTTACGTTTATACTATGCTACAAAACTGTCACAAAGATTTATTGGACAAGGCAGAAGCTGTTCGTACTTATTACTGATGAAAAATTTTTCATTTGTCGACTGCCAATTTGGCAAGCAGGATTGTTCAAGATCAGAAAAGAGCTCAGAAAAGCTCTTAGAACAAGCACTAGATGGAATGCTGCCCTGTAAATTGAAAGGAATATAGGGTGACTCAAGCATTAAAAGGCAACAGCAATTGAGTTTCTAAAGTTCCTGACAAACCACAAAGAGAAAAAACGGACTTACAGTCTTTAAAAAGAAAAGATGACTGAACCAGGGTAAGACCGAGTTGAATAGCTGCCTTTAGCAACTGGCTTTAAAATGTAAGAACCAACAGATCACCCATGACTAAGTTATAACCGAGCCAAAAAACCAAATAGATCTATTATGTGTATCAAGTTTGTTCTGAGACAGGTAATCTCCTTAGGCTTTAAAAGCAGAGTGAAGCACTCCATAAACTGTTGTATTTCTTTCACATGGAAGTCTAAGACAAAAATTAATACACAATAGATGACAAGCTATGAGCAATAGTGGCAACCTAATGTATTTTACTTTTCCCCTCCCTTCCACTCCATGGTATATTTTGTCTCTGCCTAAAAAAAAAATAAAGAAAAAAAAATAATTGCAATAAAGCAGACTCCTAACTGATCTCTCACTAAAAAAATTAAGCCTTTAAATTATGACTCATTATTTCACAGAAGATCAGCACTAGTAATGGAAACTACTGTACAGATCAAGTATGTACTTACAAATTTATTTTCTTTCAAGATTTCTCGCATTTGATCTCTCACTGTTCCAGCAGTTTGTCTCTCTTTGCCAGGAACAAGCACTGCTCAAACAGAAATCAGACCAACCTCAGCTCTCTGAGCATGATACTCAGATGAGGATCTAGTATACAGTCTAGGTGAGGATCTAGGTCCTTTACTTCTACTATGTAGTGAAGAAAATAAGGTGCTGTTTAACTTATCCTAATAGTTATTTATATATTTCTAATTTCACAAGTATTAAAATAATTCTGCATTAAATCTGATATAAAGCATAAACCTGTGTGTTTGATTTTGTACCAAAGACTAGTCTAGCAGAGTAAAAAGGATATTATTCTTCTAAGAAATGATCACTGTTACTCATTGCCAGTAATGAGTCACAGTAAAACATGAGTAATGAGTAATAGTAATGAGTAAGATCAAAAAATTACAAGTAATAATTACCAGTGTTTTCGTAACAGCTGCTATTGGGCCGACTACACAGTCAATGCCATAACCATCACACTGCAGAAAAACAGAGCTGAAGCATGTTCATTAGCTTCAAGTTGTCCTTCACTGCATCGCAGTGGTATTTTAGCCGACTTCAAATTCATGTTTTTTTCCTCAGAAAGCAAGATTTATTATCATCTATCTAACAAGTGAACCAATACATCTAAGAGAAAGCCTTCCAGCCTGACACGTTTAGTTCTAGTCATTAACAGTTCAGATCAATGTCACTCCTGCAGCACTGTTTTAAAAGTTTAATGGGATGATCGTTACCCATGCATCTGAGCTGCCTGCATGGCAAGACAATCGATGCTCAAGCCTACCTTAAAGCCCTTGCACATACCTGTTTAGAGTGTCTTCCAAACATAAACAAAGCTCCTGCCCAACTCCCTCGGGCTTACTTCTGACAAGAGAAACTGAGTATGGTGCTCTTTTGCCAGCTGGGCTGAAAAACCACCTTAAAGCACCAGCCAAATTCAGCTACTAATTAATGAAACACAGACCAAAATCCAATAGTTCCAGTGTATGAGTTGTGCTAGTAGGCAAACATGAGGAGGCACAGAGGTCTGGAGAAGGCAAAAAGCACAGGCTCAAACTCCCAGCAGATTCAAATGGGATACCTGATTGCCCAGGGAACGAAGGATTATTTTCAGCTGTAATCTAGCTAGAATTTATAGCACACATAGAAATAACCTAATTTAAATAAACTATAATGATAGAATCTTAATAATTTGAGTAGATATACAAAAGAACTAAAATTCCAGCTCAGATGAGCTTGGAGTTTAGACACTGGAAATATACTTAAGTGGGAACATTCAACAGCTACAGAAAGGTATTATTACTTGAAAGAGCGGGTAGCCTTTGTTTACTTATTGACTTCTACAAACTATTACCAACTAACACACAGAAGCAAAGTCTGCCTCAAGATCTTCCGTAAAAGAAGGCAAAGCTAAATAAAAGTGTCAGCGTAAGTACACCAGTACGCCAATATCCTTTGTGTGGCAGGATCCTCAGCATTCAGCCAACTCGTGCCTTTTCTCTGTATACAGAAGCCTTAAATTTTTCGCATGAAGCAATGGCAGGTAACTGCTGGTCCCGACATAACATTGACCCCTCTGTACACATTTTATGTTCAGCAGTGCTAATCACTCTTGGCCTCTCATTCAACTGAAAAAAAAAAAAAAAAAGCTGAGAATTTCACGTGCCCTTTCACTGCTTTCTTGTATGTAGTTTCAAAGAAAACATACAAGCAAATTTAGGGCATTTCAGTACCAAGACACCAAGAGATGGTGGGGTGGGGGGGAAGCGAGAGAAAGAGAAATTTAACACCCCTGAAGACTGTTTCTTTAGCAGAAGCATTGGTATACGGAATTGATTAAACCCTTGATGAGGAGGACTATGAAGAGGTTATGAAACCACAGCCCAGTCTTTCAATGCATACACACACATATGCTTGTATTTATCAGTGATCGGTCTCATCAATTTGGACCAAATTACTCCTTGGCATCAAATAGACTTGATTGCTTTTCATCCAAAATTAATATACTGCCGTAAGAACTGCCAGGTATTTTTCAGCGTTGTGTTATACTAGTCACCAGTGGGGAAATTTGAAGCCAAGCACGGAGAAGATGAGACTAACAGCAGTTTGCAAGAACAGGCCACAAGAGAAAGTCATCACAAGACCACAACCCAGAGCACATGGAGAAAGAATACCAGGCCACAGAGGAGAAGGTCCAAAATCTTAAGACTTTTAAATCAAGCAGAACTGTAACTCTTAATACCAGATTTTAAGTGCACTAGCACGTGAAAAATGCACCAGATAGTAAATCCCGCAGTCAAGTACTCATGTTTTCTTGCATATTCTGTGTTATGAAGGGATTCAGTTCCACTCACAAATCAAGCTATCTTCCTTTTCACATAAAAATATGTACACACTTGCATCACATGCTTATCCCAAACAGCAAAAAGCAATGAAGAATCTGTTTGACTAAGAGCAATAAAAAATAACAGATTATTACACAACCATCCATTTCCTCTAATTACTGCTGAAGATTACAGACTAGGGCAACTTCCACTTACGTTCCATTTTTGCATGCAATTATCCAGCTTAGAAACATGGTTCTGAAATCACAGGTGTTGAAACAAGACCCCTTTCTTTCGGGCGCTCTGTTTAACCGTGCTCTGGATGAAGCAATTTGCCCCAGGAAAACTATGTATCTATTCTATCGTTGAAAATTTGGTAGCATTTACACAGGTACTTGTTAAAGATGTAATTCAAGTGCATCTTCCTATATTGCACCTTCCATGTAGGTCTTGCCGTGTTGACATAGCATTACACCATGTGCTAAAGAACAAATATCACGCAGCTCAAACAGAATTCTTGCTAGTTTCTCAGCTACTTTCATATGTGTTGCAAAACAAAAGGGCTGTATTTTGATGTTTTGTGAACAATGATGCTCATACAAGGTACTTGTTTACCCCCACAGGAACAGTTCCAAATGACTGGTTTTCCTAGCAAAATGCTTTTCAAGTGTTATGAATTTCCAATTTTCAGAAGAATCACCCTGTATCTAAAAAAGCAACAAAGCTTAAGAGCAACAAAGATCTAAGTTAAATCTATCAGAATCCTTGTTCTGGGCTTGCTGGTTTTAAAAATATTCACACAAAGAATGTGACCACCCACAACTCTCATACATAACAGTGACATTGATAAGAACTAAACACAATATACATTTGCTGAAGTGTGAAAGAAGCGACAAGACAATGTCTTCTAGGAATGCTGAATGTTTTCTGTGAAGTTTTGAGGACAAAGCTTGACATAACTACAGAAAAAATACTGTGGAAAAAAAGTGCCTGAAAATGCAATAGCTGTTTAGCAATGCAAAGCACTCAAGACATTTTTAAAAACTCACTTTTTGGAAGACATTCATTCATCATGTTAAGAAGTACATATACTTTGCTTTCATGTTTCTTATCATCACTTTAACCTTTATATCTACATGAGAAGAACTATTCAAGGAAACCAAGAAACAGTTACATTCAGTTATTGAGAAATATAGACCAGCCATTTCCTGAGCAACACAGGGGGCACTACTGGCAGACTGTCCCCCCTAGCACCCACAACTCCTGAATATTAGTTAAGTTCATTTCTGAAAGTTTCAGCCAAAAGATGAACTCGGCTCCATTACAGGGACCTCAGAACATTATTTTACAGGCAACCTGGCAAACTGCATATAAATAATTAACCAGTGCTTCTAATAGTTAGAAAAACAGTATCATATCTGGAAGTCTGATTCTGACAAAGTGAGTTTAAAAGATTTTTTTTTTCCCCCAAATTTGACTAAACTTCAAAAAGCAATAGCTACCTTCAGTCTGAATAAAAGCGCATAGAATGCTTTGGTTTTACTCCTTTGCAGGTTTGAAAGCTGGTGTGATAGCAAGGCAAGTGCATAAAAATCACAAAAGTATAAACATCCACCTAAATTCTAACAATAATTATAATAAATACATAATAATAATATAACAATATTAAATATATTTCAATATATGTCTGAACAGCTTTATTCCTGATAATGTTGCAGACAGTATTGTTTATCTAATACAGACAAAATATATCAAACTGAGTATACTGACAGGGGTTTTTTTGTCACAATGGCAGGAGTTTCAGGAAATAAAATTATTTGTTAAAATGTCAAATTGACTTACAGTAGGTGAGATATATGCATATGGATAATCCAAAGTGCAGGTTGATCTTAGCTACCAATTTTCCCTTAAGGTAAATGCTGTATCCAGTCTAGCTTAGCATTCAATTAAACCACAGGAATTTTTTGCTGAACATGTCCTGAAATCCCAGAAAAGTATACTTATTTTTCCTGAAAATCATTATAGCCACCATAGTACTAGCTTAACTAGTGCTATGACTAGGCTTCAACTGCACTGCAACACACCAACACAGAAATTTAGCAGCAGCAGAAGCACTCACAGGTGCAGACTCTGCAGGAGACTTGTTTGGCAGATCAGAGACCACTATCCGGGCATAAATCACTGACACACCTCACTGCGACTGTTGATTCTCCAGATATTCTAAATGGCTGTTCCCCAAAGAAAACTACAAAACAGCTCAAAAAATGTAACTGCATAGAGTTTTCATGCTTTTTTGTTTTGCAAGGTAGATGTAGACATACTTTATGTCTTTTTGAAGGTTCTCCTTAAAACCAGTAAAAACTGCAATGGTGAAAATTGAATAGAACAAATATTGCACAATCTGAAAATGTTTTTGTGAGAAGGTGTTTCTAACCTCCTGCCTCATTAGGATCTTCTGAATTTTAAAACAGAAGATCACGCTGCATTGATTAACAATGTTTTTGACATGCTGGGATACAATGTCATGAACTAGTCAGTAACTCAGATATTTTACTGACAAAAAAACCAATCCTCTGTTCAAGAATCAAGCAGAAGTTCTCAATATATCACTAGGCTTAGTGTAACATTAAACTGGCTTCCTCCCTCCCCCCACCTCCTTTTCATTGTGTCAAACCATCAGGAAAAGGAAGAGAAACCCAAACTCCATTCAGCACACAACCAGAAGTAATCCATCTTCTAGGTCTCAGTTGTTACTTCATACACGAGCTGAGAATAGTATATATCATGTAGCAAAACACCAAAACATACAACTTAGCTTGACTGTTTCTGAAGACAGGGAAAATATTTCTGGCATAGGAGACTAAAATAAAAGTTTAGTACCATTCATGGCCACAACTATAAACATTTAATCATGCTAAATCAAACCCCAGACTTAAGGAAACATTACAAATAACGAATCCAAACTTCCAAAAATATCAAATTTCATTTATAGAAGCATAAAGCTGAACTCACCTTAACTTTATCTGCCTTCCTTCTCTCTTATCACCCTTCCACCTGTATCTCAATAAACTTTACTCTTATTTTAACTAAACTTATGACATCTATTACACTCTCCCTCATTCCAAAATGTCAACGCTAATACAACTTTACAGGTTTTACATCCCTGCACGAAGTTTTTAACAGCTATAGGGTGTAGACTTGCTCATTGTCCCAGCTGGACAGCCAGGAATTCAAACTGCAAAAGCCTGCAATAACATTTCTGCATACCAGAATGTCCAATACTGCTACCCTTCCCCCAAAATACTCTTAATTACGAAGATTTGTAAGAAAATAGAAAGACAGTCCCTAAAACCACGCAACCTCGCTGCAAGCGAACGCCAAACCCGTCCCTGCAGTCTCAACATCCGTATCGACCCGCATCAGGCAAACACCCACCCTCGCCTGCCCCGCACCCCACTCCTGCTCACCCCAAACCCGGGGGGGCACGGTCGCTCTCCCGCCGCTCCCCGTGACACCCAGGCGGCGAGGTGGGGCGACACTCGGAGAGCACCACGCCTGGGGCCGGCTTGCCTCGCCCCCGGCGCAAGAAGACCTTTCTCCGCTCCCTTCACAGGGGCGAGACCTGCCCCTCAGCGCCGGCGGACGGGACGGGACGGGACGGGACGGGACGGGACGGGCTGAGGGGGCCCGGGAGCCGCCCGGCCGCCGGCTTTAGAGCCGGCTTGTCAGCCTCACCCACCCAGGCGGCTCCGGGGGTGACCGAGCACTTTACAGGCGCAGGCCTCGGGCAGCCCCAGCGCCTCAGCGAGCTCCCCGGCTCCCCTCGGCCCTTCTGCCTGCCTTCACACAACTCCTCACCCCGCGCCGAGCCCGGGCATCCCCTCCTGCCCGGCGGGGGAGGGGGGGGCACCCCGCTCTTTTAGGGTCATCCCCACCCTCCCCCTCCGGCGGCTCCGTGCCCCCCTCAGGGCCTTCGCGCCCTCGCCCAGGCGGCCGCCGGCGCTCCCCGCGCCCCTTTCCTCACCCCCTCGGGCGCCCGCTCCCCGCCTGCCCCGGCGGCTGGAGGGGCAGGACCGGCGCCCTCCGCTCCTCTCCTC
>JAVKLA010000031.1:7488718-7512054 GCA_034782735.1 Sagittarius serpentarius | reverse complement strand
GCGGGGCGGCGGCGGCCCGAGGCCCGCGCCGGCCGTCCGCCCGCCCGCCCTCCCGCCCTCCGCCGGCGCGGGGGGGGGCGGTGGGGGCCTGCGCCCGGGCCGCCGCCGCTGCCGCCCGCCGGCGGGGGAGGGCGGGGAGGGAGGAGGGCGCCGCGGTTGCTCAGGGCTGTGCAATCGGGCCCGGAGCCATCGAGCGCCGCCGCGGCGGGCCTGGGCGCTCCGGAGGGCGGGAGCGGCTCGGGGGAGCGCGGAGCCCCCCGGGCGGCAGCGGCGGGCGGGCGGGCGGCAGCCGCAAGGCCGCGGCAAGGCGTCGGGGTACCGGAGGGGACGGAGTCACCGCCCCGGGGGTGGCTCCGTGGCGGGGAACGAGCTCCGCGCTGCTCCCGCTCGCTGCAGCAGCGTGAGGGGGCACAGGCAGGAGCCAGCGCTCTCCCACCGAAATCATAAACAAAAAAAACCCTCTTGGTGATTTTTTTTTTTTTAAGACAGCTATTTTTTTTAAGGTAGGTGAGTTGGCACTGTTGAAATTTGTACCTGGTTCTGACCAGAGTCTGTCATGACTTCTGATTTTCACCCTTACCCCATGGGCACCCATCTGTACTTTCTGGAGAGGGCCCCTGGCACTAGGGCAGTCCAGTAACAGGAACCTCCCATTTATATTCTTAACCGTTTGTCAAACTCAACATTTGCAACAGTTGTTACTCTTTGGTTTCACCAGTGTAAGCTTTGAACCTGCATGGAAACAGGATCCCAAGTCAGGGAGTCGTTCTGTGTCTTACCCACAAGGTCAGACATGGGCTTCTCTGGCATTTTCACCGGTTGTTTTCTGATGCTGCACAGGTGCTCCAACCGAAAGAGGTTCCTACCTCATCAGGAATGGCTTCCGCCCATGGAAGTTTTCATAAGCAAATTTACTGGTCACAAGAAAATTTCTGTTGGGGGGATTTTCTTTTCTGAATTCTGTCACCAGAGTTTAAGTTCTGTCTTAATAAGGGGAAAATATATGTCGCTCAACTATTTTTTAGTTTAAAAATAAACAATCATCTTTTTGTGCTTTGTAGCTGATGCCCAGCCATGTCGAGATTGTTTTTGCATCCTACCAACTACCTAGCAGAGCAAACTGGAAGACAGACATCAGGTCTGGTTTCTGCTGGCAACAAGTTAGTTTGGTGGGTTTAGTTTGGTTAATTGTTTTAATTCTCCTACCTTAGCTGCTGCTACAAAGTTGATGAAGAAATAATGCCTTCTGGAATTAAAGACTGGTTTTGACTAGACAACAAATCTTAAAGATGATCTTTTGTCTTCTTATTCCCACAGGGCGACATTGGTTAAACCTCTGAGTGGAAAAACAAAGATTCCTCTCCACAAACTGGGTTCTCTGGGGCCATCATCTTTGAAGTGGTGCAAACCATTGTAGGGAGGGAAAAATGCCTGGGATGCATAAGCGTAGGAGCCGAAATCGTGTCTAGCCCTTACATAACCTTGTAAATTAATCTTCAAATAGGTTCAATATGTAAAGTTTACATATGGTGTGATCCTCTGTGAACATCTGTATTCAGTCATGTGGATGGTGCCACTGAAGAATATTTCAAAAAGTGCACACAGGACTGCCTGATTACATTTCGCTATGGATGCCAAGAGCACCAGGCTGCATTACCGTATATGGACACTGGTTTCATTTTTACTAAATCGCCTGTGATAAAGAAACACAAGCATTGATGCAATGACCTTTTACAAAAAAATTCTGCCAATGGATGTAGTAATGAATACATAAATGCCTCAGACCTGAAGCAGGAAACTATTTCCGTAGTGTGTTTCATAGAAATCAACTCTACAAACTCCTACTGGGGTAAAGGTGTTAACCCCTGGTATCAAAAATAACATACACCCCCAGGAAAGAGTTATTTGTTCAGTTAACCTCATTTTGATCAGAAGATGAGTTGCTGCCGCTCAACATAAAGTGGTCTGCCATTCAACTTGTGAGAAAGGTCAAGTGAACAATTTATATTCAAAGACTGTTGGTGCCATGACGTTTTCCATTATGAACTCCAGAAAAAGAAAGGCTGCTCTGTCTGACAGTCCTGAGGTAACAGAAGGACCTGGTAATACTTCTGAAGGATTGATCATGTTTAGCTCAGAAACCAATAAACAAAACCAAATCTAGAATAATTTTTAGAAGATTATTGTTGTTATTATCATTATTATGCCTATTATTCACTCTGCTGTGGTAACAGGCAGAAACTCACTCAAGATTAGTATCTCATAATGCTGAATGTTACCTGAGCACAGAGCAAGATAAAACATCAGTCATTAAGAAATACAGTCTTGCTGAGTTTTTCCAAAGAATGATCTCACCTAGCCCCCAGTATACATTATATCAGCTCTTAGTAATGCTGTGTTAATGCTAAACTAGTACCAATCAGTTGGAATAACGAGGGATACTGATGCAGGGTGCTCCTTCCATCTCCAGGTACATCGGCTTTAGGGTTGCTTTGGGCTAGCAGTGCTTACATGAGGGTAAGAATCTGTGTTTATTGGATTTATAGCTAACCTTGATTCTTTAATATGATTTTTTCCCTAGATTGGTCAACAGAGTGTTAACCATGTACTGATTCAAATTAGTATCTTCTTCAGCAGTTATGCATGACATTTTTATCTTTCCCTCTTTCAATCTGAAATAAAAAATACTGTCATGCAAGTTTATAATATTCTGTTCTAAACCAGACAAAAATAGGACAATTAAATGTATTCACCATGTATTAATTCAATTTCCCCTTTCCCCATTAGTTCTGACTGAGCTTCAATAGCAAATTACTTAATAAAATAAGCATCTGGCAAATAATTGCAATGCGCAAACCTACTGATTAGTCTTCTCATTAGTTAGTCTATTTTGGTAAAGAGGGTTGACTGATTTAGAGCATGAATCAGTTCTGCCATACAAATTCCAGTCATAGTAGAATATCTATGCAGTCACATATGCCTCTGAGCTAAATATTTTCTTTCTTACAGCTTTACAATCCTCAGTGACTCCAGAGGAAAAGAAAAGAATGTATTCCTTTGAATTCAGTGGGACTGTATGCATGAGTAAGTATCGCAGGACTAGCGGCCTGATTTAAAGCAAATGAAACATCACCAAATAGTTGCATAGCAAACAAAACCAAATTCCATTATATTTTAAAATCAGTAAGAAGGAATGTTCTTAGATTAATTATAAGATTAAACATTTAGTTTTACTTTCTTTCTGCAATTATGTTATGCCATCAATATACCCATTTAAGGACAGAGTCAGATCATTGAAGTCTGATTCTGCGAACAGTTACACCATCAGCAGCAGGCAACTGACATTTGGCTTTAATCTCAGTAATGTTATTCATCTGCCTACAAACATTATAACATGCTCATTTCGAGAACTGCTGCAGCCCTTGGCATCCATGGCTGTCCATCAGTGCTCCCTGGGTTGAGACAGTAACTACGTAAGTGTTTCTAATCCCAGAAGTGAAACATTCACATCCCTGGAGTAGCTGGCTTCTGGAGGTATGTAGAATCCAATACAGTTTTGTCTGTCCTAGCTTTTGCAAAGCCTTAGTTACAAATCTTTCCTTTTTACACATTGAATACCAAAAATAATACCTGGTTTTACTTCATGCTTAAATACTGGTAGACTTCTTTTTATCCCCAACACAGTTGCTTTTTGTACTATCACAAAATACAAGCCTGAATTTCTGCCAAGCAATTACACAGTCCTGCTGTTACTTTTAATCTTAAAATGTAAATAAAAGTATTATGCAGGCCTAGATGTCAGACACAGCTACCAAAACGGAAGCAGGAAATAAGAAAGGGAAAGGAGTCCTATCGAAACCATGACACATACATCTCAAAGAGTTCAACATGTGAATAAATGATCAATCTTCAGTGGTAAACACAAATAATATATTTTTTTAAATTTTAAAATTAAGCACCTGAAGAATCCTGGATATTCTGAAAAGAATGAGCTGCACATTAATGAGATCTAGAGATGGATTGCCAACTGAATATTAAGGCCTCCCAAGAACCTTTTGCTTTCACCATTAATCCAAAACCTTCATTGCAATCTCTCTTCTAACGGAGCACATCTAAATAGCCTTAAGCTCCTTACTTGCACATTTTTAATACATACTGACGTAACAGGGCATATATTGCAGCACTTACCTAGGCAAATACAATTAAAGTCAATAGAAAGCAATCTTAAATTCAGAGTAACAAGATACATAAATATATATGAACTAGAACAGTGCGACAGGAATAGCATTTATTTGCTTTTCCATGCTGTCTGGGTCATTCCTATTTTAGAAATACTATGGGGTGTTATTTGTAGTGATACCATGGCTTTCATTGAGGTACTCAACGTGCTCTGTGGACATTAGCTCAAGTCACATTTGTGAGGCCGAGGCTGAAGTAGGAGGTAGTGAAAGGCAAACTCTTGCAGCTCCAACAAAGGTGAAGAGAAGTGAGAGCCTTCCAATCTAAAATGAGGAACAGAAGTTATTTTTTTGCCTTTAGTAAAAGAGGAAAAAAGCAGTGGTTTTAAACCTTTTTTTCCCCTGTTTTCACTCTTTCTTTGTCTCACAGATGGAAAAAGTGGAGCAGAAAATTGCTTTGCCCAAAGCCACACACTGGCAGTAACTGAACTAGTGGACAGCATTGGTTTAAATAGAAAATGTGCAATACATTCATGCTATTCAGGCTATTCTAACTGCTGTTTCTTTCTCTTGTCCACATATACCATTTACTTTTCCACTGTAGTTGCACAGCATTTCCTGTAGCAGAATCTTGTAAGGATTCCCAAATTTTGAGTTGTTTTCAAGGAACTTCATGAAAATAAGAAGGAATAGGAGATACCAAATTCACTAAATTCTTCAGAGAGAGTCTCACATTTTGGGTGCTGTTTTCCCAAGAAAGAGATTAAGGAGGCAGCTCCGATTTCTGTTCTCATCCAGCAATTGTGACCCTGACTTCTAAAATAAAGCAGCTGGTGGATCTCACAGAGTCTAGCCTCACTGTCCTATGTAGTACACTAAACATAGTGATAGTCATTCCTTTGCTCAATGTACAGTCTTAAGTAGCAACACACTGAAAAAAAATTAAATACCTGTTTATTAGATGAGAATTGAGACATAAAGAAGCTGAGAAATTAAGCCAGTCACATAGGTGTTTGGTGGTAGTCCTCAGGTAGTGCCTGTGGATTTCTGGAGACCACTCTAGCCCTCTGTGGCATACTGCCACTCCAGCTTCAGAAGAGAATCATAATGCGTTTGAAGGAGACCATATAGCAAAGTAGAGACTATTCAAGACTAAAAGCAGAAAATAACAGAAGTCTAAAAGATTTGTACCTCCTTCTCCGAAGAAGCTGTTTTTATACTAGAGGTGAGATTGAGGTTCACCAGATCATACTTTTAAATCCAAGTAGATGCCTCAGACTGATGGAACTGACTTCATTCTCAAGGAGGGGCTGAAAAGCAGTGGTTGCATTGAGTCACAATGAAGAAAGAAACTTTTGAGGAGCTTTTGTGGTAAATGAGATCAGACATCACAGCTGCATTAAAGGACCTGGTGAAAAACACCACAAAGGCTGGTTAGTATCCAGCAGCCCATCAAGTGGCTGCCATTTCAACATGGGGAAGCAATTGTCCGCAGGAGCTGTTATGTGCAAAATCTTGTTATGGGCAAAAAGAAACCCACCCTATGTGTAAAGTCATACAAACTTTATTAGTAGTATAATTGAAACCTTAGCAGTCTAATCAAATAATTATTATTAGTCCAGATCTAATTATTGCAGAAAAAGAAAGGAAATAAATTGTATAGAAAGTCTCAATAATAATACTACAGTTAAAATTGTCATGCATGCTCTGTTTTAGTACCTACCGCTTCTCCTGGTGTCACGCTTACCCTTTCACCTCCCTGTGGCTTCCATCTGGTGGAGGGAGCACAGTGGGTCATCAGCATCCAGAGCCCTGTGCCTGTAGGAGTATGATGTTGCTGTTTACGGTTTCTTCTTCTTTCTCTCCTTTTTCCTCTTTTGGAAATAGCTCTCACCTGGGGCTATTTTTACATGTTTTCTAATAAAGTTTTACACCTTGCTTTTTCTTCACTAGTCTGCAACTATGTATTTTATGGTTTATTTATCTTAGATACTCATTGTTTCTTTCCCTTTTTACCCCTCAGACTAGTTTTGTCCAGCTCCAGGTCTGCATTTCTTTAACTGACCACTGGCAAGTTGTTTATAGTCTTGGGTCTCCAGTGCCAGCCTGTGCCCCATCTCTTACCGTCCCATGCCTCTACTCTCTACACTGCAGCTGGTGTCTTCACTTCTCAAGGTTGCTGCTGTTCTAACAGGCCTTTATTTCTGTACACTAACAGTGTTAGTCATAAATATGTCATTCTACACAGAATGACTACTTACTGTTAATATCTATATAAGAACTATGGTTACACCATACAAAGCAAAAGTAAACCAAATTAGCCATAGTCTCCTGTGATTAGAAAAAATTGTTGTTACAGCTATATCAAGTAAAACCAAAGTTCCAGGATGATCATGGGAAGTTCAGACAAAGCACATGTGATAAGACTCCACCCTGAGGTCTTGTACACTCAGAACGAAGTCTGTGGACGCTTACTAGCAATAGCAATACAGTTGCAGCATTGTTACTAGTATTACTGGGCTACATGCTGTTTATCACCTTCCAATTCTGGATTAATATTTGTATGTTGCATATTGCCTGTAGCAGCAGAGGTAAATATTTCCACAGAGGGCACAGGAAGGAAGCAGGAATACTGCTGACTAGAAAACAAGCTATTGCACCTGAACTCATTAATTTTATGAGCACAGTTCATAGTCTGCGCACGCCCAGCTTAGACACACTGGGTGTGTATGCTGCAAATAAAGTTGCAAAAACCCAGTATAACAATTACTGTGTGACAGTTGGATTGCAGGCCACACTCGAATAGCATAATGATGACTCCTGATTTTGTAGTTTATTTCAAGGAAGTGGGGAATATTAAGCATCTTCCAATAGATGTTCTCTAAGTATAGAACAGGATAATTATTTGAGCTTTTGTCTAGTCATAGAATAGAAACTATTTAAAGCAGTGTCAGGTCATCTGTTTAAAGCATATGTTCATGGCAGAAAGGAATGAGCATATGGCTTTGAAAAAATAATTTTAATCAATTTTTTCATCAGTATAGTCCATCATGTTACTTAGAAATGGCTTCTTTCAGTAAATGGATTGTGAATCAATAGTAGATATAAATAAAGCAGCACAAAGGGCACAGCATTCAACAAGCTGCCAATCGTTGGAGCAGAAGACAACAGAAATCAGTATTCCAAGATGGATACACAAATAAATCAGAAACAGACAGATAATTCATAAAGACGCCACCTTTTAACAGAACCTCCAGAGTTCTGTCATGTCCCAAGAACCACTGAAATATACATAAGTTTGTATGTGTTTTATATGACAGATCAGTACGAGAGGGAGTTTGATCTAAAGTCTGTTTTTCACTAAACATTTTCAAGCTCATGCCTCTTAGAACTTGCAGAGTTCTTGAAATACAGAGAACGAATTGCCAGGCTGCCAAAGATCTTTCTGGAGCCAGGCAAAAAAATAAAAGTAAAAACTGCACACTTTGTATTATACCTCAAAGGATCAATTCTTCAGATATACTGAACACCCACAATTCCTGTAAGGTCAGTGAAAAGTGGTATTACTCAGCACTTTTTAGGATTTGGCCTCCAACAGAAAGAGGAACAAAAGAACTTTTTTCAAGCACACAGATCATAATCAATTTGTATTCGTTATTCACATCAGGACAATCTTATTTAAATGTCGCTAGTAAGAACTTAGAGCATGACTCATATTGTATCTATCATAACTGTTAACTATTAATGAATAAATATGTCATTTGGGACCTAGCTAATATTTCCAGGCCATTTGTGTGAATAGTTGTTTTCAGCTGTGAGAGTGCCAGTTGCCAGGAATTCAACATCCTTAGGTATTTCATAATTATTAACCAAATATTATGTTAATCTGAAAAATCTCATTACTCTCTTATCAAAAGTATGAGCTTTGTATCTGTGTGATTCTCGTGGCACAGTCTGAGCCTGTAATCTACATATTCAGTTATGTTTTTTAAAAAAAGATGAGGACAGAATATTTGTAACTACTAACCTACAATTTAAGATTGTACAAGCTGGCATGCTTGCTAACCATGAGGTTTTCCATCTTTTCCAGAAGAATTTATTATTTAAATGGGAATTCTGGATAATTACTGCAAAACATGTAATTGTCTAATTACACTTTGAACCCTTCTAAATTACTGACTTCAAAAAACATGATGCTGCAGTAAAAGAGAAACTTGACTCACAGGATGAATGCACTTGAATCAGTTTTGAATTGTCTACATTTTAATGTAGCTGTTCTGTTCTTACTGCCTTACAAGACAGAATTTCCCATTGTATCTTCTTAAGACCATCTGTTAATAATGTTTATGACAGTACCACGTAGGGGGTCAGCTGGGAATGGGGCAAATGTGCCAACACTGTGTATAAAAGAAATATAAGCTAGTCTCTGCCTGGCGGATTCAATAGACAAAAAGCTGGATGGAAGCAATAGGGGCAGAGAGAACAAAAAGACAGCAGCACACATCATACCATTTTGATTTTTGTTTTCATTTGAGTATTTCAGTCCTTTTCCTGAGGCTCTGTTATGAAAGAATTGAGTAGACACGGTAACAAGGACACAGACCAAGCAGCCTATCAAAACACATCAGAGGAGATTTTGGAGGGCAAACTTCAAGAAAGCAATTCAGTGGTACTGCCTTGACTTCAGTTTCTAGATGCACCTCACTTTTTCTTCCCTGTATAGCCCGTGTTCGGTCCTAGTACTACCATAAGTGTCCCACCCTACGCACCCTGGATGAGGGGGATGGACTTTCTTATTTAGTACCTACTATTTAGGAGGCTAAAAATTCCGTGAATTTGTGCTTTCAAGATATCTGTCAGCTAGAAAGCATTGCTATTTTATAGATAGAAAGCAGAAAGACAAAAACTGTCTGACTCAGGAAATGTGGGAACAAATAAGTACATCTACAGCATCCCTTTTTTTTATCTATAAACTTGACTTCCTCAAGCATACTTTACAATAGCTAATAAATGTAATACTTTTGTCAGTAACAAATGTATGCATTACCACATTTTTATTAATAAAGCCTTCCAAATTATCCATCTTCATTGGATCAATATTAACAATTATTTTGAGTACACTTCAGACGAATATGGACATAAACCAGATACTCATTATCGCAAAGCAGTCTCAGGCACCCTTCTATTTAATGGGATTGGCAACACCAGTACAGATGAGTGAAAGTCTTTCTTACACTGTATCTCCCAAACCATTTAAGTACATTAATGCTTAGAAATGAAGAAAAAAAAATAGACAACAGTTGCAAGCCAGTACTGTATCCAGGATATCATTTAGTTTTTCAAAATTCAATCAGATGGGTGTAGGGTCCGTTTGTATCCAATTTTAACACCTGCCTGTTTCCATATGTGCCGTGCTTGACGAGAACACCTGCTTCCATGCATTTGGCATTGGCAGCCAGTTCTTTTTCACACAAAGTCACAAACTGAGAATAAAGTTCAAGCCCTTTTTCTTTTTCAATGTTTGCATGGTACTGCATCTTTCTCCCCTTCGGTTTACCACCTAGAGTAGCTTGTGGTATGATTAGCACATCGCCTGGTAAATCAAGAACAGAAACGTACTCGCTGCTTTCATTTTCACTTAATTTAACATTCAATAGCATATTGACTGCAAATAAAAATAAAACAAGAGTCAGTGTAACTAAAGTAAATTAAACAGGACCTAATATAACATCATAAACAAGATTCAACAAATATTGTGATGTGTGACAAACTATTCAAGTAAAAGAAACTGCTTATTAATGAAATGAAACATGGACAGTCAATAAATACTATTAACCAACTAACATGCCTGAGTATTGTGAAGCATGTGAAGGATATTCATATCAATATAATATGTCTAAAGAGTTATTTTGGGGGGGAAGTGGTTGGCTGTCTGAAATCCTAAAGTTGATTCTAGTTGGACACCCCCAAAGGAACCCAGGATGCAATTAGTGACCCTAACCTAATTGCCTGGTACTCAAATAGGCAACATTTGCACAACGCTACACATTGTAGGAGATAACACCATCCTCAGTGCACTCTGGAGAAGTTTCTGCCCTGACCGTCTTTTCATTCTGGTTGCAGTAGTTCATAGCAGGACCCAGCACTGATCTGGGCTGAAGCCACAGCTCAGTAGCCTGGTCTCAAGCGGAGTGAGTGCCCTTCAGCACTCCACTTTGAGACGTGCAGGTGCCAGCTTGTCTTTTGAGAGAGGAAATGGGCAGGAAGGTCAGAGATGCAATTTGGCCCATAAGCCAGAATATATAAACTTGCAAATAAAATCAATGCATTTACTAACACTGTATTTTCCAATGTTTCTATAACAAATCAAGTCATTCCCCCCAAACTTCCTCCAACTCTGTAAAAGCTGTGCGGATACTAGTCATGCCTCCAAACCCATAAAAGTTTAACGTTGTTCGAAGCAAAAAGAGCTGAGTTGTGATTCAGGAACCAAACCCACTCATTTAAACAGTTCAAAATATATTAGGAAAATATATTCTGTGACACAGACTCTTAAGGAGGATGGTCATAGATGAGTCTCCTAACAGGAAACAGAACTTTCTTTTTCTGGCCTGTTTCAGCTGCCACACAGCTGAAAAGGTCACGGTTCTCAAGTAACACTCTCATGAAACTCTCACAAGCACAAAATCAATTTTCATATCATAGCTTTAAATACACCCAAAGATTTCAACTTAGTTTAGCATCACAGAAAGACTGTGCCCTCCAAGACCAAGAGAGGACCCCCCAGGAGCTGCTCTCAGCATTTTCTGTAGCACCTGTGCTTGTGCACTGCCAGGTCTTTCTGCAGATCCCAGCAAGTAGCCTGAAATAACTACTGCTACATGACCTTTTGCAAAACAACTAATATCAGCCAGCCACAGAAAAGAAAAGGGGCACTTCTATCTGGAATATGTGGCATCACAGAATTCCCAGATGATCCAGTGCTACTGATGGAGGAAAGGAGGGAGAAGAAATGAAATAAAAGTAAAAAAGAAAATAAAAAATACCAAAACAAAAACCCTCAAGCCAAAACAACAGTGGGTAAAGACAGAAATCACTATCATTTGACTTTGTCTGCAGCATCTTCTCCTCTTTGATGTAACTGTTAAAGTGCATGTGGACAAGAGGGAAAGAACTGCAGATACTGCTGTTACCGCTTCTGAAACAGAAAACTGCACTCGAAATGCTAACCACGCATATGGTATCACTGAAATGAGATGGGAAGGACAGTTTAGTTATCCACCCAACTCCCTCTACTGGCTATAATTTTAAATACCCTGCACATACAGTGATAGCAGTGTTAAAATACTTCTCAAATCAAGCCATGAATTACTTGAAAACAGTTTTCTCTAAGTTCAGTTCTGTCCTGGACTGAACCTGTTGTTGCCTGACATGAGTAATATGTCAAAAGGCAGGTGCAGCGCTTTCTCTGCTTGCTAGAATGTTATCATCATGGGAATTGATTCTCTTAACAGGCTGATCATGAACAGACAGAGTGAGAGGTATAGACAACTGTCAAAAGAAACAAGACTGACCAAGCTGTTCTCTCAGCCAGGTGATTGATTTGGAATGATGCTATCTGATGGCTTTTTGACTTCTTGTCAAAGTGGTTGCTGCCTTCTCTGCCTCTACTGCTTTTCTTCTTTTTCAAGCAATACAAGCATTTATAAAGATAGTATCATACCAATTTTTGGAACAAGATCCTCATCAGCACCTTTGAAGAAGCATATGTAGATAACAAGCCCTCTCTGGATCTACGAAAGATTACAGAAAACCATGTCAATGTTTCTCATTGTCCATCATGCACACTTGTCATTAAAACTGGTACAAAAAATGACAAAACTACACAACAAACAAGCTTCCGAGAGTAGTTTTAGTTATTTAGTATAGCTTCAGACATCAAGTTTACACACCACACTGTGGAAGCTCATGAGGTATATTCTGATTGTCTGCACAATGCTCCTACATACAATTAAGCCAATTTATTAGCTCCATGTGAGGCCAAATTTAGTTGGAATGCACTATGTACGGTATTAACATAGACAAGGTGACAAGATGAATTAGCGTACTTAAATCCATTATAGGGAATAATTTAAGCTTTTTTTCCTATCAAACACACAGATAAAATAATTTTCAGTGTAAATTATGAGTTTCTTTCCAATTATAAAACGTGACAAACACCACAGGACTTGTCAGTGAACTGAATTATATTTTGATGCTAAAAGTAATCTAATATAGGATAATTCTGAAAAATCACAGAGTCTATAAATTAAAGATTTAAATATGATGACCAATTTAAATATGACCAACAACTATGAAGTTGTTCAGAATATTATGAAGTTGTTCAAAATGTTATTTATCAGTTTGGGTGAAATCTTTTTGGTGAAATGGGACCTTTCCCCTGATTTATATAAAGTATATGCCACTTCTTTAGCCTTCAGAGAGACTACTTGTAAGAACTATCTACTTGAGGGAAGAATTAGGTCTGTACTGAGGAGAAAGCACAACGAAATTCTTGTGCAGCTTTTCTACTCTCTTGGTTAGTTCACAAGGAATGAGTGTGCAACAACCTGTGCTTTATTAAGACAAACTGACAGGCTCTGCAGCCAACAGCAATTACGTCTCATGCACAAGTATACCTGATTGGTTTAACTTCTTCAGGAAAAAAAAAGAAAGGCATACAATGTCCACAGGCATACAGTATCTAAAAAAAACCTCACCACTGCTTTGTCAAGAATAAGTATCTTTCTGTTTTTGTTAGAAGAAAAATAACTGTCAGCTTATGAAATACCACCTAAGAGATGCTAACTGGATTGGGGCAGGAAGGAGTCATTGACATTATCAAAGCAAAAGGATAAGAAATGTGAATAGTTTCTTAAAAACACTTTTTTATTCTTCCTTTCTTTTCTTTATTTTTCCTTTCCCCTTTTCTTTAAAAGATAAAGGGTTTTAGTGAAGAAAACTTAGCTATACACATGAGATTTTATCATTTTCTTACTGCAGATATTAAACAAAATGCTCAAGGCAATAACTAAGAAGAGCCATGCCTTCTCAACTATTTTTCTAGTGACTCACTTCTGGAAAAAGAGAATGCTCTTTGTAGCCAAAATGTCACATGCTGAGAACTTTCAAAAGCTTGAAATGGCTCCTTTCAAAACTCATTTTGACCATCGCAGAATATTATACAGGTTCCCAAATGACTGCCATATTTCATAAACACTGTAAGAAATCTGATGGCCTGAATGTCAAATGACATTTCAAACCATTTGTTTGAATAAGGGAGTGAAATGCAGGTTGCCAAAAGTTAGATATCCTTACATGTTTAGCAATATTCATTCCAGAAACAGACCCGAGTCAGGATATTAATGAAGAGTAACAATGCACACATAGCTACCAATAAAAATGTTTGTGATAAAATAGGCCAAATGCATTTACATTGTATATATCTGACCACAGAAATAAGTGACTCCATGATATAGCACACATCACAGAAAATCATTCTAATCCTGAGACTTTTGACAGAGTTTTTTGCACAGTCTCTTATATGGAAGTAACAATATTCTGCAAGCAGCTCATTAAAAAAGACAAAAAGGTCAATAAAGTGACATCTGCAAGTCCTAAGGCCAGATAGCTAAAGATTAAGTAAAAATATTCATTATTTTTCCAGCCTCTATCATGGTTTGATGCCTATTTTTGAATATACTTTTTATTACAAGATGAGACATACATACTGAGGGAAATTAGAGGGACAAGAAGTTAAATGAAAATTCAGAGACAAGTTAAAGCTGCTAGAGGATGTTTCTATTTATACTGCATGTTTATGGTCTTCTAGAAGACTTTTCAACCATGTTATAGTTGAAAACTATACAACTATTTGTAAGCTGAAACTTATGGTTTCAACTATGACTGATAACTGTGGTTGAACACTATTTTCAACACATGTGCAATCACGTTTCAACCTCTAATAGTCAAAAAAGTCTTACTTTTTTGTTCTTTAGTTTTCTTAATTGAATAGAAGATGTAAAATTGAATGCAATTTCAAGAGCTAACCTAATTATAATGCATGTCAGTCCTCTGATCTTATATCAGTGTTTCAGGTGTCCTAAGACTTGTGCTTGTTGCCAACGTAAAGAACAGGAATGTTAAACCTTTTGAACCAAAGCAAAAACATTGCATTGCTGAAGGTCCTGTGTAACCTATCACAGTGTAGTTGACTGCTCTTCAGAGCTATATTTAACACAGAAAAAATGCAGCAAAATAACACAAATAAGAAGGTCATAAATTCAACATGCTGACGTGCGAACAGCCACTGCAAGGAACTTACGTAGTGACAGGCAGGCGGTTGGGCAGGGAAACTGTGCTCTG
This sequence comes from Sagittarius serpentarius, assembly GCA_034782735.1. Taxonomy (NCBI): domain Eukaryota; kingdom Metazoa; phylum Chordata; class Aves; order Accipitriformes; family Sagittariidae; genus Sagittarius; species Sagittarius serpentarius. The sequence goes on along the minus strand of JAVKLA010000031.1, from coordinate 7,497,472 downwards.
CGTGGATTTACCGTTATCAGTAAAATGCCTACATAAACCAGCAAAGCAACTTACTTTGCAACACTGACATTTAGTATACAACTGTCCTAAGTAATCATCAGACCAGGCAACCTGCATCATGAAGGGCTGAAGTACCCAGCCCCTAAGGCCATACAGCCAGCCTTAGCAATGCTGCCTCCAAACACTGTTTTTTAGCTCTTTTGCAGGAAAAACAAATAACTAACTCCTTCCTCCTCACCCTCCTTACTAAATACATTCACCTGAATTTTGCAGGATTTCATTACAAAACCCAAATATATTCTGCAAAATGTTATCTCAACATTACCTTTTTTTTTTCTTTTTTAGGAAAATTTAATGCAACTGATAATGAAAACGGAGACACTTTGTAATCCTTAGGAAGCCAGTTTGTGAAACTAACTTATATAAATTATTCTTTGAAATTTCTGTTTCAAGTTCAGGTTTGCTACCCCGTGAGAAGATTTCTTCATATTCCTTACATTCAGCTGCAGTGAAGAGAGATTACACCATCTACCACAGGTCACAGAACAACTCTGTGCCTGGTACTTTGCATCTCTTTTTGCTATCTTAACCAGAAAACAAATCAAGGTAAGGAAGATAAGGTAAGGCAGTTTTCACTGCAGAAAGTGAAGGCACTTATACTTTTTGGCTGAATATTCATTTTACGTTTCTTTTCTCCCATAGTTGTGAAATACACCAAATCTCACCTTATTTCTCCCCTGCCTTTAAAAGGGGCATTCCTTTTCTTCCCAAGTATTTTGCTGTACACGTAAACCTTTTATGGATGCTATCTAACCAACATTTCTCCATAAACAAGACATCCTACCCCAGTAATCCTCCACAGGCCAGAAAAACTCAATCATGAAAACACAGTGAAGGCAGTGATTCATGTATAGATATAAAGTACACTCCTAACCTTTTCTCAGATAAAGAACATCTGCTCTGAAGTTTCTAAAATACCTGCAGGGGTCTCTTAAAGCTCAGAAGCTATTCAAAGCCACCTACATAATGTGCTATTTATAGTACACTAGAAATTTCTCAAGGTGAGGACCTACTTTTAAGTTGTTATAGATCATCAGGAACACACTGGTTTATGTACATAATAGTTTATGAGGCCTATTTTTCTATTTTTGCATTGACATGCATATATAGGGAGTAACAATACCCTACCAGAAAACATCAGCAGCAAAGATTCCTTCCAATGACCTCTAAAGTAGTCATACTAAAGAAACTACACGCTTCCCATAGTTTTTTTCTGCACAGTTGCTAGTTCTTGTTAGAACAGATTTCTCTTAAAAAGCCCCAGGTACCCAGAAAAGATTCCTAAGTACCCATGACAAATATAAGTAAGGTTCATGTCTGAAAAATATCTGCTGCTGAGACCACCCAAACCTCTTCCAGATTACTTTAGTGCTGTTACCTTCCCAGTGATTTTGGTTAAGCCATTTAAAACTTCAAGTAAGAGATATGAACAGCATAACCTCCTTGTAATAAAATTCTTCCTGATATCTCTAAACCATAACATATGCCTCTTTTTGGATCGTTTAAAAGACAGCCAGCAAAATGACGTTTCTGCTTTTATTTACTAGATCTACAATTACTTCTGAGATTAGCAAGCTAGAAATAGGATATTTCTCCTATAGTTAATTTACGCTGTGCTGAGCAACTTCCACTATCATTAACCCTACACTGAAAGACTAATAATGCAATACACACAGATGCACTTTAGCTAAACATGGTATCTGTGAGATGACATGTATTTCCTCTGAGTAAAACATTCTGGTTTCCAAGACCGTGCTGCAGAAACTAGGTCTTATGGACCAACCAGCCTCTTCTGAACAAGGATAGAAATGTTTTAAGAACAATGTGAAAGTCAAAGAGTGGAAACACCTAGGGACAGACTTTCTTTTTTTTTTAAATGCTCTTCAGATTTGTTGAATGAACTCATAAGCCCTTTAAACACGCTAGAATTTTTACTTTTAAAAAGTTATGCGAGTGACTATATTTAGCCCCTTCTGTTGTAGTGGGCTTTAAGAAGGACAAAAGACAAAACCAAAAAAAAATACCCCAAGAGCTAAATAGCTGACACCTGCCTAGATGAGTTATTTTAGTGTAAGATAACCCATAAACAGTGACAACTACAGCAGGAGAGTCCATCCAAAGGGCAGCCCTCATGCTTTGTTAAGTAGCCCTGGGCTGTACGCATAGCACACAGCCCGAAAAGTCTGCAGGCCTACCTACCTCTCCCCACAGAAGACGGTGGGAGGAAAAGGGGTAAACGACAGTGTTTCCCTCAAGCTGTGTGGGGGTCTGTATCTTAAATTTCATTTTTGGTCAGTGGTCTGGAAAAAAAAAATCAGAACTACTGCTGCTATAGTCCCTCCCATTGCTCTACCTGGCCTGCTTCTCCAAGTGTCCGCTATCACACAACGAACAAAGCACACAGCTGAGCCCATCAGCCAAGTTTGTAGCCCCTCTGTGAACATATATTTAAGAAAGGGCAGATAATGCTGAAGAGGGAACAATAAGGTTAGAGGGGAAGCAGGTGTTTTGTGGCGGAGCAGCTGTGCTCCTGAAGGGACGGCAGCCTGTGGAGGACACGCGCTGGCACACAGGGAAAGAGTGAGGAGGAGCAGCAGAGAGAAACTTCTGTGCACTGACCCCAACCTCCTGTGGGGCTTGTTGCCTCGCTGAAGGGACCGAGTGTAACCTTTGGTGCAACACGGGCGTAAGGAGAGGGGCTCTGGTGGGGAAACTAGGGATGGGGTAGAAGAGGTGTCTGAAAAAGGCTTAGCCTGGAAAAGGGGGGGTGGGGTGTGTGCTCCTCAAATGTGTAAATATTTGGTTTTTATTTTTCAATACCCAAATGTTAACTGGCAATAAACGAACTTAAATTCCCCAAGTCAAGTCTGTTTTGCCTGTGTCGGTAACTGCTAAGTGATTTCCTTGACTTCACTCTGCCCCCTTGTTTTCTTACTCCTTTTGTTCCTCTTTCCCCCTCCCGGCCGGGGTAGAGAGGCGGCTGGAGGGGCCCTTGGCTGCCAGCAGGGCCAGCCCCACCTCCCCGGCGGTTGCCCCCAAGGCAGCCAGCTCTCTGAAGAGCCAGCCTAAGCAGAGGCAGCCTGCGGGTTTAGAAGGTGAGTAGAGACAGGGAGTCAAACTGGCATCTCCTGAAGCTCCGCGGGCACGACTGCAGCGATTACCGATCTGACCGTCGTTACCACCGGGAGCAGCCCCTGTGACGGCGGACGGACCAGGACCCCAGCGGGCCCGTCCGCCCACCCTGTCTACCCGCCGCCGCCGCCCGCGCCCAGGAAACGGAGCCTTTTCCTGCCCTGGCCGCCTCCCGCCCCGCCGAAGGAGAGGACGAAGGGCCGATAGCGAGGGGGAGGCGACCCCCGGCAGACGTTACCTCCACCCACTCGGCCTCGGCGCCGCGCTCGGGCGGCTTCACCTGCAGCCGGGCGGACGCGCACTGCTGCAGCAAGGCCCGAGCCAGCGCCGGCCGCGCAGCCGCCATCGCGGGCCCCGCACGGCCTGAGGGCGGGGGCGGTGCTGGGGCCGGTGGCTGCTCGCCGGGGTAACGCCTTTCCGGCCCCGCAGGCTGCCGGCACCGCTGCCCGACGGGGCGAGGTGGCCGATCCCCAGGAGGCCGCGGGTGCGGGGCCGCCATGGCAGGCGGGTGGGAGGGGAGGGGGCTGGGAGGGGGCGGGGAGGGGGGGGGCCCCGCCGCCGCCATGCCGCGGGGGAGGAGCGGGCGAGGGCGAGCCGGGCCTGTCACCGCCGCCCGGGGAGGGTCTAACGGCGGGCTCTGCGGGACGGCAAGTATTTAAAAGCAGCCTATGGGTCGCGCAAGCGAGGAAGAAAGTCCTTCTTGAACACGTAAGAGAGAATCAGCAAACGCTGCGTAGCTTTTGCAGACGGTAAAATGGGGCTTGTCATCGGTCGGTGACCGCTAAGGGGCCGGGGGGGGGGGGGGACGACAGCCCGCAAGGGTACGAGCTTCGTTACAGAATAAACAACGTATTTCTACAGCTCAACTTACTGATGCCCGACAGCTAGCAGGAGGTGGGGGAATGGTTTCTTTTTTTGGATGAGAAATGAAAAAATCTGCTTGTCTTCTGGTGGGGAATTGTTACATGCTTGGGGTAAGAATAGTATGCTGTGTAGTTTCTGAAAAAGAAAATTATTAATCTGAATATTGTTTGTTACTGGCTGCCTTAATAACAAGTAACGTTTCTGTTTCAGGTGCCTGAGATGAACCTATCAAGCTGGAGCATTTATCTTCAGTGATACTGCTTTGGAGCAGAGGGAACAGAAAATAATGCAGTTAAAAGGGATCTGGATAGCTATGGATCAAAATCATGATCTAAAAAAAAAAAGTGCATAATTGTGAAGTGACATCCCATTGCTAATGGGAAAAGTTAAAGTATTGCAACTGTTGCAACTGCTGCTTTTATTATCTTTAAGGTTTTTGGCTACGTACCCTGATACTCATTGAACAGCTCTGAAATTACAAGAGTTGTGCCTTCCTCCCGTCTGTGAATTCTGTCAGATACAAGTTTTGAATAGCATTGGCTTCAGCAAAGTTAGGATAGAGTGATGCAGAATTCAGTGTCTCTCTCTGAATTCATTGTAGGACTGAAGATTTTATTTTTGCAACCATGTTTAAAAAAAAAAAAAGTAACACATAGCAGTGTGGCTAAGGAGCCAAATTTTATTAACCTGGCCTCAATCATAGAGTACGATTATTGAAGATTGCTATTGCACAGCAAGGGGCAATATGCACTCATGAACAGCCAGTGTTACACACAGGGATATATTCAGCTTCTCTGTTATTTTAAAATAACATTGTCTTGTGTGAGTTTTCAGTGATGTTGCTCTTCCCAAAGCAAACCTTTATGGAAGAAGAGGCAATCACACTAGGTGGTTAGTGCATAAACTAGCTCATTTTTGCTAGCTGTAGGGTACTGTTAAGGGTGAGCTGTTTTTATTTAAACTCTGCTAATTTTATTTAAAATTCCTTCTGTTCATTTATTCTAAAGCTGTATCCCCAGATTCATTAAGAAGATTTTAATAAGGTAGAAACCCATTTAAAATGTGGGTTTTTTTCCATATATATTTGTGATATAAATTTATTTTTAAGGAAAATGGATTATACTACAGTCTGAGCAAATTATGTAAACAGATTATAAAGGGATATTAATGTACAAGGATATTGATTGTTCTTTGTTGCAGTACCATTATTTACACCAGGGTTTGATGGAGAACATTTATTCACATGCAAGTTTCAACACAAATGCCTGTGAAACAGTGTATAGAAAAATTAGTATGGCATCATTATTTATGGATTCTTGGTGGAATTATGTCATATTTGCCTTGGGAAGCCAAATTCATTTTTTTGTAATACATCTTGAATTTTTTGAATCTTATTGGCCCATAGTTCGGTTAAGGGCCTCCCTTTTTATGCCAAAGAATGATAGTAAATTTATTGGCTCAATTTTAGATGAGAGTTTAGATTTGATTGTGGGTTTTATATAGAAAAGAACCTCTTGACTTGTAAAGAATACATCCATGCATAAAGTATATTGGTATTTTTATCAGTTATTATATAAAGACATTTTTCTGCATGTTTTGGATTTAACAGCTGTCCCAGAATATTTCTTGCGTCCTCTCTGCTTATCACTGGAGCAGAAAGTAGGTATTTTGAGAATGGTATCCAGAAGACATTCTGGTTATTTTCACATCAGTTCTCTTTCAGAGGGGCAGATAGCAGTATGAACCATTTCTCACAAATTTCAGGGGACGTGTGTTTTTCCTTATGCTTTGTGTGAATGGTCATCCTTATTTCACGTATGTTGAATGGAATGAATCCTTTTATGAAGAGGGGTGGGGGGGCTGGGTGCTGGGAGCTCTCCCTCTGCAGGTCCTTGGCTTTCTACTGTTTTTTCAGAGGATGGAATGCTAGAGGTCTTTCTGTACCAAAATGATCTCAAGTGGTCTTGAATTCTTCCCTAGGAGTGATTTTTTTGTTGTTGTTGTTAGTATTAAGTTTGGTGTTGCATACCATTTGGCAGGGGCAGTCTTGACTTGAACTCTGAAGTGACAAGATACATCCTGGATGCTATTCCTTTGTCTACGGTGTCTGAAACCATGATCAAAAGTCTTTCAAGGAGCTATCACATCAACAGAGTGCCCCTAGGTTGTGTCATCTGTTTTGGAGAGAAACTATACGAAGCTGCAGTGGCATTTAGATAGCAAAGATAGAAAATAGGCTGCTGGTAAGGGCTATATCTTGGTAGAACTACCTCTTGTGGGACAGACATAGCTGAAAGGCTGCAGAGTGTCAAGGGAAGAATTAATTTAAACATTTTATTTTCTCCCTTGCCTACTGTGGAACTCTCTCTTCCCACACATACAGAGATTAAAAAAAAAAAAGGAACGTAAACAAGTAGCAGGGCACATACAAGGAAACAGTTAAATCACCTAGAAACATTTAGTAAAGAATTGCAGGTAGATGCTGCTTCTGCTGTGAAGGGTGAGACAGAACTGATGGACTCTGCTGTGCTAGCTGTTAGAGATTGCTGTTAGAAGACTCATCATAAGAGATGGCCTGGAAAGTCAGATTTGCAGCAACGAATTGCAAATTTCCATCACAAGATAAAGAAAATTCCACAAAATAACTGTAAACCGGGATTAATGTTTAAATAAAGTACATTTTTTAATTTTAACATGCTGAAACAACAGATCAATCCCTCAAAGAAAGAAAAAAACATACTGCATATCTTTAGTCTAAGATGTTAAAACTGCGACAAGACAGCTCAGAATGATAGTGTTTTGGTTTTGAAGTGATGCTTACAGTCTTATATCCTTAGCTGAGTCACGTCCTTTGCTTTCTGTTGGACTGTGATCCCTTTTTCTTCCCTTTTGTTCCCAGTTTACTTATTTTGCTTGATTTTGAGCTACTTAGCCTGTTTGTGCTGTCATGAGCTATCTGGCTCTTTATATCTGGTGGTTTGGGGTTTTTTTTGTAACCTGTTTCTCAGTCTAGTTCAAGACCCAATTAAGCTTTTTTCTTTCTACAGCCTCAGAATTGCTAGCTGAAATGCTGATTAGCTGAAAGAGAGAAGATACTGCTGAACAGTGATGTGGCCGTAGAGAGGATTAGGTGGTGGTGTTAGAATCATTTTTTTGTTTAAGTAGCGGACATATTATGACGACTGTATTTCGTACCAACTTCCCTCTTAAAGTGCTGTCCAGACATTAGGAGTATGTCTGCCTCCCAAACATCGTTCTCCTTCCTCCAGAGGTATTTAAATAAGGAAAGGGGAGAGAGGGCATGAAGAATTTCCCTAGTACAAGTCAAGCAGCAAAAATGAGATAGAATAGCAGTCCTGTCACTCAAAGACCACAAGTATTGTGCAATGCCTATGTAAAGCTACCAGAAATAGCTCTTCCAGAGAAGACATGGGGTGAAGGCTTACCAACTTTGCCTTCCTAACAGACCCCCAGATCTGCTTAGCCTTCAAAAGCAGCATTGCGGACTTCTGGGAAAAGATGATTGAGAGGAAGAGATGACAGTGTGATTTCTATCTTTCTGGTTTGCACCATAGCTCTGAGGAAGGTCATGACTTCTTTAGCTGCAGTTTTGTAGCTTCAGAGTTTGTAGACCTCTCTAGCTCTTCCTGCAGGGCCAACTTACTGTCCCCACGAATGTCAGAATTGTTGCCAGTGAAGGCTGGTATTCCTGTTGTGGAAGAGTAATCTTGTGATTTGAGCAGCTGATTTTATGCGTGTTTAAAGTATGCAGCAAAAATTAAATACACTATTAAAAATAGATTAGTATTTTGTTTAGTCCTTCATACAATTACAAAACATACTGATACTGAAACATACAAAAGATACTGAAATGTGTTAAATTAGAGTAATCAGAAGTTAATTAAATTTCTGAACAAAATAACAGATTCAGTGTGAAGGTTGTTTGTGTCAGGTACAATTACAACTTTTCTAAGTGAGAAGTAGGAATTTGGCTCTATTGGAAAAAAGGTAGCCAGATAAAGACATGCAATCTGCTTGCTTACCATGATTGCCTAAAGGAAATAAGAACACTATTAATCACAGTTTCTTTCTCTGCACGTGTCAGGCATGTTCATTTGCCTGTGACATTTAACGACTCTATTTTTTCCCTGCTTGGATATCTCCTGTACCAAACCTTTGTCTGCATGATTGACAGGCATTCATGTTAAAAGGACTTCTGTATCATGCTCCAATGAAATCAACAGAGCAGTGGGAGTAGCCTACCTACAGTATGTACCATGGGGTCTAATTGTAACACCTCATACTGGTTAGAAGAGAGACAGGTTTTTTCACAGAACTGAGGTGATCTGCTAAGCTACAGTCCTGAACCTTTCTTGTGCAGAGCCAGCCTTGAGTTTCAACACAACACTCTCAGTGCTGGAATTCAGAAGGAAGTTGTACAGAGCCACCAGACTGCCTCTGGGAGCAGTCCCTGTCATGGTTTAACCCCAGCCAGCAACTCTGCACCACGCAGCAGCTCACTCGCTCCCCTCCCCACTGGGATGGGGGAGAGAATTGGAAAAAAAGGTAAAGCTCCTGGGTTGAGATAAAGACAGTTTAATAGAACAGAAAGGAAGAAACAAACAATGACACTAATAACAACAATAAAGTGACAATAATAATAAAAGGATTGGAATACACAAAGCAAGTGATGCACAA
>JAVKLA010000031.1:7446823-7470087 GCA_034782735.1 Sagittarius serpentarius | reverse complement strand
CCCAGGTGCAGGACCTTGCACTTGGCCTTACTGAACCTCATGAGGTTCATACAGGCCCACTTCTCAAGCTTGTCTAGATCCCTCTGGATGTCATCCCCGTCCCTTAGGTGTGTCAACCACACCACTCAGCTTGGTGTCATCATCAAACTCAAGGTTATGAAATTAGTATCTCTGGGACCTTGATCCAGGCTGGGATTGTCCAGTGCTCTGAATTGTAGGGATCATTGCAATGTTCAGTTTTGTTATGGTGAAATAAATAAGGAGTCCATTGGTACCTCCTGCTGAAGTTTATAGTGATTTTCTTTGACCTCAGATGTGCAGCAATGGACCTCTACATTTTACTTTTAGTAACTATTAATTGTGCATCACCTTCCCATGTTTTCCCTTCCCTTCATTGCTATTGTAAGTTCATCTCTTTCTGAGGAAGCAGTAATGATTCTGTTAGTAGATCAGAGCTTCAGCAGCCTCCTGCAACTTCATTACGGTCCTTATGTCTCTTACAAGCAAAATACAGATTTATAGAAACTGATGCTTGGACTTCTTGTACTGTTTAAAGGAGGAAAGAAAGGACTCGTGAAGAAAGATAGATCACCATGACAGTAAAGGTCTGTGCTTCCTTCATTAGATACAGTCTGTATGTGTTACATGTTCAATGTTTGTAACTAGATTTTCGAAGCAAGTAGTATACTGGAGCTAAATGACTCTAAAAATAATGTTTTCTTCTGATCTTTCAAGTGTTCTTTTTCTAAGATTATACAGGTCACAGTTTATTGAGAACAACTGTTTTCTGGTGAGGGAGATCTGTGGAAGATGCTTTCAGAGGAGATTGGATTAGAGTAGATTCTTGCTGCTTTCAGTAAGAGCTGTGACATTTTATTGTTGTTTGATAGTGTCGTAAGCTGGAAGAAGATTAACAGTGAAAGCATAAAGGAATTTTTTGTCCTCTTGATAAAAGAAAGCTTCCGTCCATCTTCTCTTAAAAGTCTACTTTCTATAGTTAAAAAGCAAAACCAAAACCCCACTGTATTTTTTTTTTTTTGTTGTTAAAATGTGGAAGCTTTTTTCAGTTATAGTGATTGAAGTATTAAGACATGGATAGAGCCATGGACATTGTCATTGGCACACAGTGTTGTTGGCAGAGCTGGGATTAGAATTCAGGAGTTCAAGTCTTGCATGCTGGTGCTCAGTCTCTTTGGCATATTTTTACCTCATGGTTACAGAATAAATACCTCAAGACAGGATTTCATTTAGATGCCTAGATACCGCGTCCAAGACAAAGTAGGTTTTTTTGGGAGTTTTGTTTTGTTTTTTTTTTTGATGCAAAGCCAGGGAAAAAAGCAGGGCAGCCTCTTGTCTCTTTCTGAAATGTTAGGCTTTTGGTACCCTGGGTTACCTGTTGTAGATGGATTCGTTAAGAACTGTATAAGCTCTTGTGCCTGTACCAAGACCTATAAATCTATAGAGTGTTCTTTTTGTGTTAAGAAATAGCTTAAAGTTTCACCCTTGTGTCCTATTTTTAATTGCTTGCTTAGTTTGACAGCTGATTCTTTTCGTTCTTTTGATGTACCAGCAGTCAGTTGTGTTCCCCTTGGAGCACTTGGGAAGAATTTTTGGGTTTTGTGCCAGGACGATTCATATTCAGACTAGAATGACTATTTATGAAAGCTGCCTGGCCAGAGACGATTTATTATAGTAGAAACAAGTTGAATTAATAGATGGCAGCAATAATAGGATAGAGATTGCTTGTTTATGAACAGAGTATTTTAGTGAGCAAACACCAGCTGTGCATGACTAAGGATGGCACAGATCCAGTTGGGAGACTGCATGCTTGTGTTGTCACTATGAGGCAAGCTCTGCAGTCAGATTTCCTTTGACTCTCCTTTTCTTTCCAGGAAGATTTACATTTTTCACTATAGGATGAAATGGGTTTTGTGTTGTAAAGGACAGAGGAGCAAGAAGTAAAACCATATGGAACAAATTAGCATGTAAGCATAAGCAAGTGGCTTCTGCCTGCAGTAGTGGGGGCACATGATTAAAGGCATCCGTTTTAACAGCACTAGCCTAACTCTGTGTCAGGGGATTATTGGGTCAAGCAGACCAGGACCAAAATTTGAAATACATGAAGCAAGCCCACTGGTTGCTGAGCAACATAGTATTTTAAGTATAAGACCATCAGTGTTTCTGTACGGAAGGAGAGAGCCAAGGAGAGAGCTGGCGGGCGGCAGAGGGAGTGCTGGGGGTGGGCAGGGCGATTCTCCCCTGCAGTATTGCCTTTCACCTCGGGCAGTAAAAGGCCAAACACATTGTCTTGTAATGTAAATAAAGCTAGGGAAAGTTGATGATTAGCTAAATGAAAGAAACACTTATTCAAACAGCATCACAGTCAAAACGTCACAGCGCAGATTTTTTTTTTTTTTTTTTAAAAGCAGAAAACTTGTGGATATCTGCCTGTTATATGCATGTGCAAGTAGAGGTTTCTCACAAATATGTAGTAAGTTATAGCATAGAAATTATGTAATTAAGAGCAGACTCTTCATGTGCATTCACTGTTGTGATAATAAAATTAGTTTTAATTACTTCAAAATGCGTATTTAAGCAAACAACACACATTAATTTTAAAACTACTCAAAATCCACCCAGCCTATTTTCTTTACATTCCAGCTTTTTGTCACATATTTGGCTCCTGTAATTAAACTGTTTGTCTACAGGATAATATTTGACTGCTGCATTAATAGATGACTTCACAATGTATATACATTTATTTCTGGTAAGGAAAAAATTCCGGGGGTGGGGGGAGAACAAAAAGATCTAGAAGAATTTAGACAATAATGGGCTCCTTCACTGAGTAATTATGGCATGAAGGCAAATTTTGACCTGTTTTGTCATCCTCCCGTGTAGCTTTCCTAGTTATTAGGGTTTGATTTCTAGGCATCTTTACATTTGTTGCTTAGAGAATCAGAAGACTTTCATTGCTATAGATAAGGTGTCCATGCTTGTTTCTTAATGCTAAAAAGTGTCAATAAAGCTGGATTTGCCAGTTAGGATTGATTTGGGTTATCTTGCAATGACAGCTCAGCTTCTAGATCAGCTGAGAAAATTAGAGAATAAAGCTTTAAAAATATCACTGTAAAAAGTAAAAGTAAAAAGTTTTCAAGTAAAAAAAGAGTGAAATTAGAAATATTTTAAAACATAGGCCACTTAAAATGTTTCATTTTAACCAAATTGACTATATGCTTAATTTGAGGAAAATGAAAATTTTTTACTTTTTTTTTTTTTTTTAAAGTATTGCATGTAGACTTAATTGCATCCTGAGTCTTCAAGTCATTGAAAACCTAGTGCAGATGTCAGAGAGACTGATGTGAAAGGTGGAGCATGTTTATAATAATTTGGCATGCTGTGGAAACGATGAGGCGTCTTGTAGAGATGTAGTAATGTTTGGGATTCTGTTTTGGATTTTGGCAATTTATTTTTAAAATGGTGCTGTATTGAATTTTTTTTTCAATAGGATACATAATGTGCAAGAAGGCCAAACAAGGTTGAATTACTGGTATGCAATTATTTAGAAGTCTGACTAGGAGCTACTACAGACTGTTGTGGAAAAAAGTGCCAGAGAAGTTCCGTAGCTGACAGAAAATTAGAAGGGAAAGGGCTTTTAAACCAGTAGAAGAGTGAGTGTTTAAAAGAAGTCTGCATTTTTAGGATAGTGAGAAAACTGCAGTGGTACTTTTCTGGCTTTAATCCAATTTACAGCTAGGCACTTAAATAGTGTGCAGCTGAAAGAGTTAGAGAATTAGGGATTAAAAGACGGCTATTCAGTGTGTCAGTATGTCAAATGAGGAATCCAGAGCCTATCCTGATTTTAAGTTCCCTTTTGTCCTATGTTTTGCTGCTTGCAGTTTGGGATTAGCTCTAAGTCTATAATGACATTAAAATGGTAAATTGAGATTCCTGCTGGTAGATTAAGAGCACCAGCTTCAAAAATAACTGGCACCTTCATTTAGCAAAGCTGGAATTTCTGTCCTTGGAATGGGCTGCAGATGCTGTATAGTGGGAGTGCTTCTAATGAAGGGAATCCTTCACCATATAGAACAACAACAGCTCATTAACCTGTGTCTCCATCCCTCCAAGGCTGAACACCAGGGAATTCTGGTGGTCTGTAGAGTTTACTTCAAAGTAAAATATCATCTGGTAATGTCCAGTGGGGATACGTATGCCCTGCCAAGTATGGAATAAAGTCTCAGAAAAGATGAGCAAAAATGAAAGTAATACTGTCAAAGAGTCTCTGGATGTTTAGCAGTAATGTAAACTATGTTGATTAATAGCTATTTATAGCAGCTTTTTGTGAGCTGATTTTTTTTTTTTTTCTTTCTCTCTGTTGGCATGAAGTCTTTTATCAGGCTTGTTCCTCAATAAAGCATTTGGCAACTTGGAAGAAATCAATGAATATCACCAGATTCTCCACTGAACACAGAACTGTGTGGAGGGGTCCTCTGTGATATATGAATGGAACTGGTTGCTTTGGTTGAAAAATCTGTTACTTGAAAATGTAATTGATTTCATAGTTAATATTACCTGAGAGGAAAAAAAGGGAACCTACGTAAAGAAAGTGTATTGGAGAGACTGAACAGCTCTTTTAAGTGTTTGCTAAAATAGTTAACAGGAGGAAAGATACGGATCATCTTGTCATTACCATGGACCTATAGCAACTGTACAAGGACCATGTATAGTAAAACTCACCTGCCTAAGAGAACAAACATAATAGCAGTTGAATAATTTTGAATCTGCTTAAGGAAAAGCAAAGGAAGCAAAATTTACTGTTTTTTTACAAGACTCTACCAGTATATAGAGGGACTGTGTCTAATATGGCCTTCAACAACTTTATTTTAATTTTTCCCCCCAAAAGGATTTATTACAACTAAGTTCAGAGCTTGAAAATCATTAATTCAGAATAGAGCTATCTTGCAAATCTCTATCGCTCAGAAGGCGGTGTCCAAATTAAAAGGCTAAACTGAACTTTAAATACGTTGAGAATCTTGCCAGAGAAATTAAAGGAAAGGATCTTTTTAGTGAGGTTGTCTGTGGCTGTAATTTGTATGCTACACAAAATGAAGCTGTAGGATTCTTATCTTTCAGGGATATATGCAAGAATATCTTCTTTATCTATTGAGGTAGCATTTGATTTTCTTGTAAATACAGAATCTGTACCTGGTCACTGTGAAGACTGGTTTTCATTTGTTAGTGTAGGTAAGAGAAGTTTCTAAATTGGAATGAAAACTTTACTGTATTTGTACTGGGGTAAGAGATGCAGTGATTATATGGATCTACCTTATGCTGAATATTTGTCAAATCTTTAGAGAAGTCTAATTGGGCAAATTAATATCTTGTGGAGAAAATGGTAGTAAAGTAAAAAGGATGCTATAGTCAATGATGTAAAAGCAGAAGGTGAAGAGGAGTCCCTTATCCTGTAAATTTTTTTTTTTTGTGGTCTTGAGCTCACCAATGATCGGATGAGACCATGGCAGCTTGCACCAGTACTGCAGAAAGAGCAAATCCTAGCAGTAGTTAGCCCATGCTAGAGAGCATTTAGCGAGAGAGGGGGGAAACCTTAAAAGCATTTGTATTGCCTGAATCCTTTTCCTGTAGAGTTCTGAAGGTGGCTGTAGCAGTGGTGTGTGCTGTGCTCTGAAAACACTTAGAAGCAGGGGGACTTTGACATGCTTAGATGTGCTTTGAGTGCTGCATTTCTGTCTGCGTAACCCTAGTATTATTTAAGAAAAAAAATGATTCAGCATGGGTATGATATGTATAAGCATATGAAAATAATGTCAGAGGACACTAGAGGAATCCTGGAGCTTTTTTTTTTTTTCTTATTTTTTTTAAGTTGCCTTCTTGGTCTTGTTTGTGATCCCCTGTGCTGATTTACATGAGGTGTGGGTTATATGGGTGAAACCACAATTAAATTTTTTTTTTTTTTTCATTATTGTAACTCATGCATCTGGATTAAACTTCACTTGGCATAAGTATCTGGTGTTGGTAATTCTGATTAGCAGTTTCATGTGGTAGCATCCAGGTGTGTGCAGATTATTTTGTCTCTTGGGGATTTAAGACATTGTAAATGCTGGGAGATGATCCAGACTGTGCTGTGCCTGTGTTAAAAGATCCCTTAGTAGCTGCCATAATGCTTTTCCAAGATAATTGAACTTTGAGTGAAGGGTTATTATTAGTATTCTAGGGATCCTTACATGCTGCAAATGCAGAGATAGTTTGGAGAAACAAAACCCAAAACCTTAGTTTATTGGGCCGATGCTTTATAAGATGCTACTTTTAGGCAGTATGAACTCTTTTTACCCAACATGTTGAATTGCTTGGTGAAGAAAAAAACCCTACCTTAGGCTATCTTTAGTGAGGTTCTGTGAGTGATTTAAAGATTTTCCAAATCTCCTATAATCCTGTAGAAACCACTATGCATACAGGAACACTTGTGCTTTCATTAACATGAGTTGTAGAAACTGGAGAATCTGTTAATTATTTTTCTGTTTGAAGACAGCCGTTTTATTGAACCACATCTGCGAACAAAAGCAGTGCATCTTGGAAACGGGCATCTTTCTTATTTTTGAGGAAGTGTGTAGATATTTTTGTGAAACTGTCAGGTTTATTGTATTAGCTTGAAACAAAGGTCAGCTTTGTAATTTGGAGTAGCTGAATTTGCAAAGTCCTCCTAGATAATCGAGGGATATTTTTCTCCGGTGGGCATGTATTTATTCTTCACTTGAGGAAATTTGGTACACTTGTAGATACATTCCTGCTGACTCCTAGGAACAAGTGGCCTGTGGTGGTGAAGATGTGACTATGCCCAGGAGGTCATAAAGTCAATCTAATTAATTTAGATCATCCTAAATCTTCAGTCTCTTTAGGCTGAAAATGAAACTGCAGTGAGTTGTAAGAATATTGTAGTTAGTCTGTGGATAGTCATGATCCTTATTGGAGGGAAAGCCCTGAAAAAGTTGAGGGAAAGGATGTCAGTCAGGTTTAAAACACTATGTAGGTTTTTCTGCAAATATTTACTTTCATTTGAGAAGGAATTAGGTGGCACAGCCCTTAGATGATGTTTTGATGGGTTTGCTTAGCTGCTGACACAGATAAAGGGACTGAGTCATGAATCTTTCTAATCTGTTAAAATACGCGTTTTGTACAAGAACAAAGAAGCTCTAATACTGTTGTTGATGTCTTTGAAATCTAGCATAAAAATATCTTTTCAATCTTTGAAATTATGGCTTTCATACAGTAGGCAAGAGTAGAATAATTTGTCAGAGTAACTCCTGAACTTTTTTGTAATAGCTTTCACAAGATGTCATAAAGAAAGAAATGTTTAAAAAACCCCTAAATTAAATAATCCATGTAATTACATATGCTTTGCTCTGTTTAATAAAAAAGTGTATTGAATGACTGAACCCAAATTTGATTGTTTTTTTGTAGTAAAAGCTTATTTTTCAAAGTACATAGTAGATCATGTATGGTAATGTAATTTTACTTCTCTGTTGTAAAATTTAAGATGTATTTGGCTTATATTAGGTAAATTTAACACTTTAAATTGTTTGGCTGTTAAGGGTGTCTTCAGGGTTCAATATCAACAGCTTAAAAAAAGAGAAGATGGAAAAAAAAAAAAGCAACCCCAACAGGAAAACAGGCCCCCAAACTCAAATTATTATATATGGTTAGTCTTGCTTCTCAGCTGTCTTAAGCTTCTATGAGTTAGTTTCTTTATCTTAATTGAAATTCAGATTTATTTAGAAGCAGTGGCCTGAATACCTAGGTTTTTAATCCAGGTGCATTTCTGTTTTCAAACAACAAACAGATTGTGATGGCACTGAATATATTTTATGTTTAGAAATCCTGTTCAAGCGTAGAGATGCTGTATATTTGCATTAAAAGCCTTGTTAGATTCTTGTAACCAGAAACTTGATAGTTATCACTCAGCCTGTATCTTTCTCTCCATCTTTCCCATCAAAACAGTGATAACAAAATGGCTTAATATGTGATACGAAGTTACAGAAGCGTCATCCAAAAAATGAAGCACACATTTTGAAACACTAACAGTGGAAGTCTGAGTTGGCATTGTTGGAAAAGCTCCCATTGCTGCCTTAACCTTTCAAACAAGCCCTTAAACATACTTGCTTGCAATTTTGCAAAATGTTGAATACAGTTAGCTTTTTATATTAGAGAAACTTGACGTTCAGCACTTTAAAGGGCTTGCTCTTTACTACTTACTTTGCAGAACTTGGTAATTGGTAATGTGTCTTGCCATCTGTAGGAGAAACAGTTTAATTTCTGCAAAATATGTATGTATATCTATAAAAAAGCATATAGAAATGAATCTTTTAAGTCTAGACTACATAGTTGAAATAATTTTTATTTAAAGTTTATTGCCTAATGTACCATGTGTAGTTGAATAAACCCATTTTTTAGTATTCTTTGTGCAAATGCATTTGATTAAAATGTTATGCCTGCTTAATTGGCTTCAGAGACTTGCATTTCAGTATTAGCAAAATGTCTGCAAAAGTTTACTCTGGCTACTTAAATGGAAGATAAAAATACGGTTTTTATGTTTTTTCACATTCCTTGTAGTCACTAGTATAATTCAAATTGCATTAATTCAAATAGATTTACAAACATTGCTTGTTTTTTTGACAATAAAATTTGATACCTTTTAAAAAAGTTAAAATATTATTTCTGCATAAATGTTCATGGAGTAGAGAGAATATTGCTTATAATGTTTGTTAATATAAAGTCTGTGGTCTACATTGTAAGTAAGAAAATGTGCAAGTGAGGATTCTGTATTGAGAATCTAGATTTTTGTGAAGACATCTGGCTCAGCTTGTAGAGACATTGTTATATTTCATGCTTCAACTGCAATTCAGAGCGAAAGGAAACAGTGATATCTTCTGTCTAAAATCAAGACTATATTTTAATTTCTATGGGCAGTTTTGAAATTTTGCTCAACTAATAATTCATAAAGGAAGATGGACATTTTGACAGATACTTTTTTTTTTTCTTTTGTTCCTTACACAGACAAAAGAAGTTGGTTTACTTGATGCAGACATATATGGACCTTCAATTCCAAAGATGATGAACTTAAAAGGAAACCCAGAATTAACAACAAGTAAGTGGAAGTGATTTTTCTCGTTGTCGTCTTTGTACAGGGATAAGCATGGATCACTCATTGGTGCTTTCTTGGTGTGGCACAGCAGGGATACAAACAGAAGATGAAGACTTAGTGTATTTTTTTTTTAATTTTTTATTTTTAGTAATGAGGTTGCTTTCAAAGCTATCTTGTACAACTATGAGCATATTCAGGTGTTTGTTTTTTTTTTTTTTTTTTACGATGGTCCACAGACTTTGGGAGTTTCATGGATTACTACTACAGGCACTGGAAAGGGGAGCTAGGAAAGGAAGGTTACTGTCAGTAGTTTTAAACTTGCTATACAGGATCCCACTATAGAAGACCTCCAAACTAAACACCAAAAACCACTAGTCTAGGAGAAAAAAAAAAAGACTAATCTAGGAAATAAGATTAGGGTCATTACAGTAGCTTATATAAAATGTCATTGAAATGATTGTGTTTGATCTCTCTTTCTTCAGCCAAACATGCCAGGCCACTTGATTCATTTTTATTTGAAGTTGTGCGTTTAGGAATGCAGTGGTGGTGACTTCACTACCAGAAGGTAAAGACAGTAGACAAAACTCCTAATTTTTCTTCTGCTAGGAAGGATTCTGGTCTGGGAAAAAGTAATTTCAGGTAGGAGAGTCTGGACAGAAATAAGGAAGACCTAAGGTAGAAAGGTTGCATCAAGTCTGTTTACCTTTCAGAAATGTAACTTCCACTTGGGCCAGCCAAGGGTGAGACTGAAGAATGGCTTTATCCTGATACCCTGTTCGTGTCATGCTTGAGTGTAAGGGAATGTACTTTATGGGGGTGGTAGGGGCACTGAGGCAACAGGATTTGTTTAATGCTTTGTTTTGCCTGTCCTGTGATAAAGTGCATATAATTCTAAAAACTGAAAACATGTAATCGCAGACAAAAGCAGTCCCACGCTGTAACACCTGGCCTACAACGTTGAAAAGTACTAGGATCCTACTGAAGAAAGGACAAACTGGCAATACTTGTTGACAGGGAGGGATCAAGGACGTGTACCAGTTCAAATAAGACATAAAAGGGCTTGAGTGAAATAATCAACTGTAAATACCCATTAATGTTTGTGGGCAGTAACTGCTGGGTAAAAGGGAAGTTAAATATTCCTTCCACTTCCTTTCATGCCATGATCTTTGTTTATCATAGAATAGTTTGAGTTGGAAGGGACTATCAAAGGCCATCTAGCCCAACCCCCCTGCAGTGAGCAGGGACACCTTCAACTAGATCAGGTTGCTCAGAGCCCCGTCCAGCCTGGCCTTGAATGTTCCCGGGGATGGGGCTTCTACCACCTCTCTGGGCAACCTGTGCCAGTGTTTCACCACCCTCATTGTAACAGATTTCTTCCTTATTATCTAGTCTGAATCTACCCTCTTTTAGTTCAAAACCATTACCCCTTGTCCTATGGCAACAGGCCCTGCTAAAAAGTCTGTCCCCATCTTTCTTATAAGCCCCCTATAAGTACTGGAAGGCTGCTATAAGGTCTCCCCGGAGCCTTCTCTTCCCCAGGCTGAACAACCCCAACTCTCAGCCTTTCCTCATAGGAGAGGTGTTCCATCCCTCTCTATCTACTCTGCTGTTGTTGTAGAATGTCCGTTTGTAACTGAGATGAATTTGTGCATGTGTATGGGTCTTGTGGTGGTGGTTGTTCTATGTGTTCTCACTTGGTATAAAGAATGAAACAGTGCCAATATCTTTAAAGGGTGGTTATTGAGCTCAGTGTTAGCCTCTGAAAAATTTGTAAGTGGCAAACTTAGGATTTCTTATATAAATAAAATTCTGTCTCCTTATGCGTATACCCTGTACTCTGAATAAAGAAAAAGTAAAGTACTTCCATATATGGATGCACTGCATGTGCTTATACAGGCAACTGTCAAATTGAGTGCTTTCTACATTTAAGCACCTAGGTTACAAATACAGACTTTTAGATTAATTTCTAAGAGAGAAGGAGAGTACTTGGTTTTATTTGTTCTGTTTTATTGTTTTATTGTTTGAAGTCAAAGGCTAATTCTGTTATGTAATAAATAAATATCTGAACCCTCCCATGTATCATCAGTAGAGTTTGACTTCCTGATACAAACTGACGTATTCTTGCATTCTCTTGTACTTTGGAACCTGCTGAGGGTATATGTCATACCAGCTGTGTTTTGCCATAACAGAGTTTTTTGCTATCAATTTTGCATTTGAAGTGCATTATGCAATATGAACACAAAAAGGACTATGTTGTAGTGTTCTTCATCTCTCTCCTCTTTTCTTTTTTACGTGATGTTCACTTTTTCCTTTCTGAAGGAGATCAGATAAAAATTTGATTCTCCTTTTTTCTCACTGTCTGAAAAATTGATTGGATAACTTTGAACTTCTTATACATTTTGCTATGTATTTTATCAATCCATACCAAATGTAAATCCATGTCATGAGCCACAAATAAAAAGCAAGTTGCCCAGTCTGTTTTGTATGGTCGTACAAATTAGCTTGCTAGGAATGCAAGAACTGAGGAGTATATTCAGTCAGATATTAGGGCAGCTCAGTTTTGTTTATATATAAATTTCTGTATATATAAATGACTGTAGATATTTTGGCTATACAGCTGAGAATTCACTGTAAGTTTTTGTTTTAACATGTTTCAAGTGCTGTTAAAAATACGGAATTCAGTGTAACATAAATCGGAGGACTTCCCTCAATTGAAATTGCTGCTGTTGACTTGTAAGCACTAACATTTTGATCGCTAAAATGTATTCTTTCTACTTCTGTGTGGAATGTACAAACAAGTATTATCAGGCTTTAAGAACATACCTTATTTTTTTAACAGACAGAAAATGAATTTGTGTATTTCAAAAGCTTGACACATTACACAAGTCTACTGAGAAACTCGTGTAGTAATTCAGTATGAATGATAACAGGATAGAATTTGTATTTCAGGAATTCTGTTCACTTCTCTGTGCGCTTTTAACTCTTGAGTTGATGAATCTGTAAAGAAAGAACAATGGAAGTACTGGCAAAGTAGCTGACATTAAGATGATTTCATTGTGAAAATAGGACTTTGGAAGGCCAACGAAGCTTTAATTTTGAACTTCAGGGCTTCCTTTAATGAATGACAGATAGGGTAAGCTTGCAAGGAAGTGATCCATCATAGGTATATATATATGGTGTGTATATACATGTATAGGTATAAAAGTATGTATGACCCTTGTATTTTGGTATAATGAGGTTTAGTGTTATTTTTTGATTTTTTTTACTACATTTTCAAGAATAAAACATAAACTCTGAACAAATACTGTTTTGTACAGTAATTGAACAAACCCAGGCAGTTCTGTGTTAAAGATGCGCATTAACAATGTATACATAACAATAAGGTAATTAAAAACGTTTTTTTTAATAGCATAGCAGTCAAAAATTATGTTTAAAGTCTATTGCTGTCTTCAGTGTGAGGCCTGGATTTGAAAATGGATCTGTAGATCCCATCCTGGGAGGTTCTGAGCACTCTTGCACTCTGGTTTCTGTTTCTTTTCTCACATGTAGCAGTTGAAAAGGGATTAGGGATGCCTGGTACCATACAGAAAAAATCTGTTCAGCAATTATTATTCTGAATAGAAATTATTATTGTTATGCTATAATTTAAGTTTTCAAAATGAATTAGGAGTTCTTAGTGAGGAGAGAGTCTGTATAAATGGAAGATACTCCATTAATTTAATTTTGCAAACTGTAGTATATTTGAAAGTCTGCTAACATTTAATAGAGTGTCTTTTAAAATACTTTAACTAAATGGTCAGGGAAAGAGTGGTTAATAAGTTCAAAACTGAATTTAATTCGTTAATGGAGGATTATGTAACTATGGAATAAATATTAACATCAGCTACAATGTATACATGGGACAATGCTTATAACAGAAGTGACAAAAGCATTACTTCTATTCTTTCCCCAAATAATTTACTTAAAAGCTGTTTTCTGGCTTAGTGAACCACATAATTTCATTTTTTTCCTTTTTAAAAAATCTACAATGTAAACTAGTTGGCAGAGAGTAAAAGCTATTATATTACCAAAAAGATATTACCATTTTGCCAGATAAATATAGCATTTCTGTACTTAATTTAAATGATTATGAAGGTTTTGGTCAGCTTTTTTTCCTTATGACAGCTGAGTGCTCTGTTAATATTTCAAAGCTCTGTTGCCATTTTATGTTATCCTCAGTGTCTTTTTTATTTCTTAATAAAAGAGTATATTCAAAAGATCAGTAGTGGGCATCTATCTTCAAAATTTGAATATAGCTTGTATTCTCAAAGTTGTCTTTATCATGCTTTACCAGTGGAACTGCATCATGATTAATTTAAATAAAAATTAAATTCTATTCTTTCAAAAAAACTGTACTTGCTATTGCCATTACCTCTTGATTTGTGAACAAGTGATTTTGAGATTGTGTATAGTCTAATGATATGCTTTACAATTCTATTTTGAAAGAAGTCTGAACTGAAACCCTGTGGTTTACTTTTGGTGATGTCTTATCTCACTTTATCTGCATGGCTGCAGTAGAGTAGTCCCATGTGTCTTACATGTGACAAAATAATAATTCAGAATGTAATTAGTTGTAGTTTATATTTTGGAGGCTCTTTCGTATGTGATGAGGTAGTTGAAAATGAGAATACTCAAGTGTGAAATATTTTGTTTCTGGACCTCAGCTATTGCCCTCAAGCCTGTAACAATTAACCTCAAACTGGATTAATTCAGCTATTGTTGGGTTCACTTGAGAAAATTGATGACCTTTACTTGAAAGGGAAAGAAGGTGAAAGATATACCACTCTGCAAGGAATTATTTATAGCCATGCAGTTGTTAGCTGCTGTTTAAGAAATAAAAAATAGATGGTTAATTTATTAAAATTTTGTTCTTCATTATACATGAATTCATACTTAAAATTACAGAAGTAGTAAGGTAAAAAAGTCAAAAATGAGAAATGTAGTGTAGTAATTAAAGCCTCTTACTCTTACTGAGAGCAATCTTTTTTGGATAAATGGCAAATCAAATTTTACTAATTGCTATTGCAATATAAACTACTGAAACACTGTAACCTGAAAAAATATATTTCAAGTACTTTAAAGCAGAAGTGTATTACTCTTCATGTTGTTAATCCTGCAGTGCAGTAATTATAAATGTTTTGATATGGATTATGGCTAGCAAATAGTCATTACATTATAAAGTTTACCCTTAGAGATACAAGTGGTTTGTCTGGTTCAACTTTTGTACAAATTAGGATTAAGTTGCAAAATGGTTTTATTATAGTAACATGATAGGTACACATTTCATTGTACGTACATAAACAAATTATTTACTTTTTTGTTTGTACATTGAACACATCTACCTTTTTGCTTATTTCAGAGGAATGAATGCTTCCATCCCTGTTCTCTGCTAGAAGTAAAATTAAAGAATTGTAACTAATTCTGAATTTTCTCAATATTTTTACCTTGCAGTTTCATTTTCATGTTTTTTTCTGTGTGGGTTTCTTGCTGTATTTTCCCTTTTTCCTGCCCCTTGACCACAGTACAATAGAGTGGCCTTTCAGAATAAAGAGATGAAGCGGAATACATCATAAATAGAAAAAATCTATTTTAATCCTTTCCCTCTGGTGACCAGAGGCTAAAAGTGACAGTAAGAGTTTAAAAGCTAGCATCTCTTTCCTTTGCTTTAGTTGATGGTCATAATCTTGTAAAATATATAGAACTTCATTTTACAAGTGATGAAATTACAAGAAAATCACAGAAGGATGTATGACATGATTCATGTGAAATGCAAAACAATGTTTAATATATACAAACACTTTAAGTGGACAATCAACAAGTTTACTGTAGTTTTCATCTGTCATCAGTGTCCAGGTGCCTTTTTTTTTTTTTTTTGTCCCCAGATCACACATAATCCTTTGAACAGTGTTCTCTTCTGTGTCTTTTCACTTACATTTCTTTTTTTGGGTCTCAATTACAATAATGAACCTAAAAAGGCTGAATTGACTCAAATGTATTGAGCTCCATGGTTTTGCATTGAAAGCAGTGAAAGTCCCTAGTTAGCTGGAATGTTTTGTGAATTTAGATCTCGAACTGAAGGTCACGTGTAGGGAAATGTCTGCCCCTCAGGTTCCAGCTTCTCCCTGTTCTGCTTTACTGTTGTCTGTCACATTGTTACGTGACTGACCCGGGCAGCCCCCCTCTTGCAGAAGCAAGTTACTGCTTCAGATAACACGAACCTTCCCAGAGGTTTTGTGTGTCAGGACAGAAGCCTTGAACTCAACCCTGTATTGGTCTGTTTCGTTCCTTGTGTGTATAATGAACTAAAAGAACCCACTCAAATTAGTCTAATAAAGCTTTTGATCCACTATAAATAAACTTTTTTTGGCTCCATGGGGGCACGTGGGTTATTTTAGCGATTGCAAGGAAGACGTTTGTGATGGAAGGTAATAGCAAGATACTTAAAACTAGTCCTGTGTTACTATTCTAAACCTAACAAGTCAGCAATGCTTTAAATTGTGACAAAGATACAACTAGATCACTCTGCTGTTTACTTGTGCCAGACTTGCTTTTGAAGTATAGTCTTCCAGCAAGCAATTAGTTCTTTTGCCTTTAGGTAGGACTGGATGAAATCATATCTGCAAAACAGTTCTGTTAATGAAAAAGCTTTTACAGAACTTTGTTTCCTCTGCAGTCTATCAGGAGGGGGAAAACAAAGTGGAAAACTACTCTGGTAATGGGATTGGCAGACTGACTAAATATGAGAAGCAAGTCTTTGGGGAAGAGCTGCATTTCTTTATGCATTTGTTTCTTAAAGCTGAACTGTGAACAGCGAATGCTCTTTCAGTCTCGTTGCTAGTTTGCTTTGGTTTAAGTTATTTGTGATGTCTTTGCGGATAGGTAACACTGTTAGTGCCGGGTATAATGGGAAATCACAGCCTTCCTTGTGTGGAGCTCTTCAAGCTTAAAATACAAATTGCAGTATTTCTGGGGCAATCCTGCAAATAAACTTATAACACAGTGTGAAATCAAACTTGAAGTCTCAATTAGTCTGTCACTTGCCATAGAATATTCTGGGCTTCTGGCATAAGCAGATAGAACAATGATTGCAGGTAAAACGATTTAAAATTTGTGACTCTGGCTACCCTTCTTTTGATGACAGCATCCTTTCCCCTCTGACGTAGGTTGGTGTCTCTGTGTTTGATTGCAGGATACCCTGGGGTCCTGTTGCTGTTTGTCCCCCTCCCCTCTGCCGTATTTCTTTTCCCTTTACTGCACTGTGCGTGGAATTCACTTGCCTTTGCTTAGGAAACTAGCACCGCTTTAAACATGCTGGAGTATGGTGTCTGCATCTAGCTGCCCTTTAAGAAGGTGTGGCTCTCCCCTGTGCCCTCTGTCAAATCTGCTAGCCCTGTACAAATCTCAGCTCCCTAAGGCATCCAGAGTGGCAGGAGGCATCTGTATTTACCCAAGTGAAGCCCAACCTTTTTGTTACTCTTCTTGTCTTATGTCCCCTCCCTTCTTTGGTCCCTCCCGCAACTTCCTTCTTTGCCCCCTCTCCTCTCTCGTCTGAAGCCTTTGTGCCCTTGACTGGATTCCGCCATTACAGAAGGTTGATCTTGGGAGGTGACTTTCAAAATAAACAGCAGATAAGTTCCTTATACTTCTACTTAGTGACAGCCATGTGAGAATTACTGTTTACTGTGATTAGCAGGAAGTGCTGTGTAAGTTGGGAGTCCTAACTTACAGTGTGATAGAGTATTTTGCAGTCACTGCAGCGTGAAATTGTACACAACTGAAAACCAGATGATGCACAAATTTTTGAGATTTTACAAGTGACCATGCTGAAAATCTGTTT
This sequence comes from Sagittarius serpentarius, assembly GCA_034782735.1. NCBI lineage: Eukaryota > Metazoa > Chordata > Aves > Accipitriformes > Sagittariidae > Sagittarius > Sagittarius serpentarius. The sequence goes on along the minus strand of JAVKLA010000031.1, from coordinate 7,453,054 downwards.
CAGCTTGTCTGTATATATGGCACATTAATTGAGTTTGTCTCAGATAATCTTGTTTAATGTACTGGAATCCACAGACTATTTTGCAGGGTCTCTCTCTCTGACTAGCATGGTGGCTTTGTGTTTTGTTGTCCCATACCTCTGTGTTTCAGGCAGTGAGATGTCACTGAGATGTGAGGAGGTGGAAAACAGAAATTTGTCATGAAAACCTCAGCTAACGATGAGCTGTGCAAACAGCAGCAGAACCTTTAGCTTTTGTATAAACTATGAAGAAGTATCAACTTGCTCAAATTTTGATAAATGTATGCAGAGAAAATACAGTATGGGTTTTATTTAAATAACATACTATGAAAGATGAAGGAATACTTAAACTTATGAGCTATTCAGAAATAGCCTTTTAAAGTTGCTGCTTTAATGCTTAAATGTGAGATGCTAAAATGTTATTCGGAGATCTAGGTATTACAGACAATATATAGTGTAACTTTCTACAGCTTTTTCTGTTGCGTGCTCTTTGTGCCTCAGTTTGCTTTCTTAAATTTTAATGCTTTCAGTTATATTTGGGAGTTTCAAGGGAAAATACATAACTTCAGCAATACACCTAAACTGTTTATATCTAGATGTTTAGCAGTTGTGCATTACATGCTTTCCAACATTGGAGGTGCTGTAAGTGGAGCTGTGGCTCTGTTAAAGCATCAGACCTTGGGGGAATACTGCATAGGTTTCCAAATCCACAGGATTCTTGAATAACCTAAAGCAAGTTTCCAGTCCAGGTCTTGATTCTGTCAGCTGTAATATGAGAGGATAATTCCCCACCTCAGAAGCATGTTGTTAGTTAAAATTGTTCGTTTTGGGTGCATGGGTGTTACGGAAATGGGGCGCTCATAAAAATTAAGAATCAGAAAACAGACTCATTCACAGCATAGCCCAGAGCTTGCAGTGGTGTCTGTGCTGGCAAACACTTCTACATTGGTAGTGTCTTTGGCAACATTTGGAAATCTGTATGCAAAGGTCAGTAGAATATTTTTAACTGGAAAAAAATCATATAGTCGTTCTTCTTTTTGATAGATTTAGCTGTTGATGTCCCATCTTAGAACAACTGAAAACCACCACTTTCCTGCTTGATGACCAAAATCCAGTTAGGACAGACAGGTGACTTCCACTATTAAGATTTATTGAAGACAAACATCAAGTAAAATAATTAGTTACAATTCTAGGAAGTCTCTGATCTTCCATTATAGTGGCAGCTTGAGTACAATAGGAAATCTTTAACAGGGAGAAAAATCTGAGCTTCTACTGTTGTCATCTCATGTTTGGGTTTTTTTTTTTTTTTTGCCTTTGAAATGATGAAAAACCCCAACATACCCCTAATTCGAGATACTTGAAAACTCTGAGCAATTCCTCTGCATTAGTGCTCTGTCAGTGAGCTCAAAATAGATTTCCTAGCGTGTTGCATGATCCACTATGCTTATAGTTAATAATTGTAAGCTACCTTTGCTTTTCTTAAGCAGCATGATGCCTCCTAAAGAGGTGTAGTGTAACATCAGTCTCCTGGAATAATGATCTTTACTTACCTGATGAGATAAGACTGAATGTAAGCCTTTGCTTGCTCTAATGTATTGGTCAGCAGACCTCTTCTGAAGAGTAAGCTGAGAATTGAAATGTCTCCTTGTGGCTTAACCCCAGCGGGCAACTGAGCACCGTGCAGCTGCTCGCTCACTCCCCCCCCAGCAGGATAGGGAGAGAATTGGAAGGGTAAAAGTGCAAAACCTCATGGATTAAGGTAAAGACAGTTTAATAGGTAAAGCAAAAGCCGTGCATGCAAGCAAAGCAAGGAATTCATTCACCACTTCCCATGGGCAGGCAGGTGCTCAGCCATCTCCAGGAAAGCTGGGCTGCATCACGCGTAACGGTCATTTGGGAAGACAAACGCCATCACTTCAAACGTGCCCACCTTCCTCCTTCTTCCCCCCGGGTTTTATTGCTGAGCTTGACACCATATGGTATAGAAGATCCCTTTGGTCAGTTGGGGTCAGCTGTCCCAGCTGTGGCCCCTCCCAACTCTTTGTGCACCCCCAGCCTCCTTGCTGGTGGGGTGGGGCAAGAGGCAGAAAAAGCCTTGATGCTGTGCAAGCACTGCTCAGCAATAACTAAACTATCTCTGTGTTATCATCACTGTTTTCATCATAAATCCCAAACACAGCACCATACAAGCTATTATGAAGAAAATTAACTCTGTCCCAGCCAAAACCATATATATAGCTCTCTACATACTTTCTGTGCTGCCTATGGCCACCACTGAATGGCTATGTTGGGCTTTCTAGAGAAAAAGAATGGAGTAACTCACCTTGTCAGGGTAGTCTGCGAGGCTTGATTTTTCTGGGGGAAAAAAGTTTACAGAAAAATTACAAAATGCAGAGGATCCATGCTAATGACTTTGACGTCATTCTTCCCCATGAGAGTAACAATCCAGCCTTCAGACCAGTCCTAGAATTCTTTTAATCAGCAATCTGCTGTAATGCTGTCATAAATTTGCATGTGTCTGCCTTTTCCAGTGCCCTACTTGTATCCTACCGGAAAAGGCATTTGATTGACATTTCATTGGTGCTCTGTTGATCTTACTAATCTGATTTTGTATGTTCAGTGAAAACACAGCACCCTTTTATTTAGGGCCATCAAGCTCACTGAAAAGTTGTAGACAAGGATATTTTGTTCATCTCTTAGTGTAGGTGGCATAGTATTGCTGTGTGTTGTGATTTTAAAAAATCTGTTTTGTTGTGTGTCGGATTTTTGGAGCTGTATGGTAGGCATCTGATAACAGAGAAGGAAATGTTAACTGTACTCTGAAAGCAATGGAAGTTAGAGATGTTACTGAGGTCTCATTAAGCTAAATCTTCTTTACATGTTATGTTTTAGAAAATCTTCACAAGACCCAGGGCTAAGGAGGAGAAATGCCTGTTGCTTTTGATGAGACTAGGGTGATTACCAGAGCCCACTGAAGCACTTTAGATTTGAGATAGCATTAAGAATGCTTTTTAGCAGTAGGCAAACAGTGGGGTGCTCTGCAGTGTTTTGTATTACTTTGAGAATATGCAGAACATTATAGCCAGAATATACAGCAGGTTGTGAATTGTTCTTGTGCATTGTATAAATTTGATTAAATCTTGCTGCTTGGAGCAGTTTATAGTCCTTGTTGTTAACCAAAGAAAATAAGATCCAGTTTTCATAAAATGAAACTCTACTGTTGAGAAATAAACAGTGCACATGTTTTAACAACAGAGAGGCCCCTTTGGCTACTCTGTAGGTCAGTGTTTGTGTACTCACAGCAACTCTTCTATTTTACCTACTGAGGTGAAGGAGAGGGAGATCTCTGAAGGTGTGTCTGTTCTGTAAGATCAGTATGTCTTCCTGGGCTCTGTACAGAAGAAACTGTCCATGCAGGTAGTCGGCGTTGAGATGTTAGCTTCTGGATATTTGACTGACATACTGTAGAGCACTTGGATTGAACTGAGAAGTGGCATAGTATTTTGGTGAACTTCCTCAGAATGAATGCATCTTTTCCATTCTTCTTACTCCTCCAGTTCCTTGTCATGTGCTGAGCAGTCAAGGATTGGCCTCACCTTTTTGTTTTCTTTTGTTTTTTTTCTTAAAATCATTCCTATTTCATGGTAAAGATGAAGCAGACCTTGAATCTGCAGTGGTACATGCTGTTGCAGATACTTTTTTTTCTCTGTTTCTTTTTTTAAAACCCTCCCATAGGTAAATATGCAGTAATTTTTCTCAAGACTTCTAACAGTATTATAACTTGTGGTGGTACGTATGTTGTTTACAAGGACACCAAAGCAGTGACTAGAGATGGCTCTAGGCTGAAGCTGAAATGTCATCAACGTCTTCATAACAAAATTATATTACTGCAGGGGGGAGAAGTAACACTGTGATTCCTGGAAATGCTCTTAGACAGTATAATGCCACCAAAATAAGCCCTAACTAAAAACTGAAAAGAGCTGCACAAGTAGAGAAGAATTGCATTACACTGGTGCAGTGCATCAGTCCAAGGACATCTCTTTTCCAGTAGCAGTTCCATACTCATTCCTGAATGCAGTAGTCATGCAAGTGATTTATTTAGCTTCCTATTGTTCTTTTTGATTTGTAAACCAAAACATCCAATTTATTTTCAGCCATATTTCTACAAAATTACACGGCTTGAATGCCCACTTACTTGATTACTTGAAAGCTTTCATTTGTAGTGTTTAGGTTTTTAATTTGCTTGCTCTTGGGTGTTATTTTGTCTGAATTTGGAGTTCAGCTTTGAATGCACTGCATTATATTCATATTGTTTTTATTTTACTATGTATATATATATTTTACTTTGGGTGCATCAAAGGTTGCTGTCAAAATATGTATTATAATATATTTTTTATTGCTTAAAGTATTCTTTGTGTTTTCTGCTGGTTCCTGCCTGTGCTTGCTCTTAAATAAACTGACTAGACCAAATAAAATTCCTTTTGTTCTTTTGTGTGTATGCATGCACCATTTTGAGATAAGGTGTGGATTTAGATGTCGGGGACTATAAAGAGGAGTTTTGGGCTTTTGTGAGGTTTTGTTTTGAATGCACTCTTTTTTTTTTTGTTTGTTTACTTTTTGCTTGCTTGCCCCTTTGCCAGCAGAACAATTACAATATTTCTCCTTCCCCCTTTTTTTCTTGACACTGGAAAGCATAGGGATATGGAGCATGACAAGGACATTACCTCTGCGGTGTTCAAATAAGCATCTTCTGTTCCTACAGAAACAGAAATTTTAGACGTCCTGCAGACTCCTGCCAGTCTGAAGAAATCCAGGACTTCTTACCCAGACCTGTTGGACAGCATGTAGTTTCAGGGTGGCTTTATTTGGTACCTCTTCTCTGGGGTTTCAAAGCAGACAATACAAGGAGAAGAATTCCCCAGAACACTGGTGTGTTAATGGGAACCATCCTCTGATTCATGAGATTAGTGAACAGCATAGTTTAAAAACAAAAATTAAAATCCTATTGTGTTGTAGGACTTTGATTTTGTTCTGATATAAGTGACTCAGCATTTAGCAAAGTATCGCAGAAGTAGAAGGCTGCCTAGTAGGGGATTTATGCCTTGCAGCATGGAGTTTTCATACAAATGATGAAGTCAGTTTCAGCAGCACAAAGTGATATTATATTATGGGCAAATGCATTGTTATTCTGGCAAAAGATGAATAGTATCAGTAAAATGTAACAACCTAAGAAAAGGTGATTCCAGGTTCTTGGGTAGAATAGAGAAACATATACATACATTGAAGGTATGAGGGGGAAAAATAGACATATGCTTTTAACAGAGGTGGGGAAACTGCTCTTAAAAGGAAAAAAAAATTGTGTAAGCTTATTTCTTTAAAAAAAAAAACTAAAACCAAACCCTAAACGCAACTCCCCCCCCAAAAAACCCCTTGTTTCCTTCTGTTTTAGAAAATCTAATGAGGCCCCTTAAGAACTATGGAATCGCATGGTGAGCATATGTTTTAATTTAAATCAAGCTTCTTTAAAGATGTACTTGGTATTGTGCTAGAAAGCTTAAGTTTTTGCTTTGTTGTTTCAGCATGTCTATGGGTTTCTTGATAGAAGAGACTGCCCCGGTTGTGTGGAGAGGACTCATGGTAATGTCAGCTGTTGAGAAATTGTTGAGACAGGTAAGGACTTAAGTATGTATTTGTGTTTCAAACTAATCGGTTATTTTAAAATGCATTTAACTGATACATTAGTGTCCATGACATTATTTCATGTACTAGTGGTGAGCATTTGTGTATCTTGGTGGTCTTAAATTCTTAAGAATTTAATCTTAACATCAGGTAAGAGGGGAAATTGGCACTTTTTGCATTTATCTATCCCCTTCAAATAAAGCTGGTTTTGCATACATTTGATGAATGAATCCAGTTTGCCTTCTTTCTCTTCCTTTTTGTTTCTTTATGCAATTGTTATTAAAAAAAAGGCATTTTGAAGTTGCCTAAGGATTTGAATGTATAGATGTCTAAGCATATCTGCAGCTGTATTCCCTTATGTGCTTGTTAATTCACCAGCACTAAGAATTCTTGGATGGCATTTGACATATGACAGGTACATGAAAATTGTTAGATACCGTCTCTGTGTAATGCAGATAGATTGTTAGTTAATAAATTTCCTGGCATATGGAAGTGGGGTGGCTGTTTTTATTTCTTGCCAGATTGGGGGGGGGG
>JAVKLA010000031.1:7382630-7446803 GCA_034782735.1 Sagittarius serpentarius | reverse complement strand
CCCCCCCCCCCCCCCTGATTGTGAATAGATCTGTGAAGTGCTAATGAGACAAACAGCTGAAAAAATGCATCCAGGTTGCATGTTTAGACTTTGAAGTGACCCAGATTGTTGGCAACTGACATCCATTCCAGGGATTTAATGTATACAGCTTGGAGGTCACTATGTTTCTGTATGTCTTTTGTTAAATGCCTCCGAATCTTGTGCTCCCTTAATGACTGAAAAGATGATATATTTTTTTTTCAGCCTTTTTTCCATTTTTAACGATTTCTCCTCTAACACAGACTTTAGAATAGTGCCAGTCATTCCCCTAGTCAAAAAAGCCACGTCTGCCAAAATTTCAGGAAGAATATCTTTGCCTAGCTTTGGCCTTTAAAAATAAGGAGTCTCCATGCCAATAGCTGTGGAAGGCTGTTCTGACCTTTTTGTGTGTTGCATTGCGTTGAGCAGGCTCACAAAGACTAGAGCTTAAAACCTTGAAGGTAGAGCTAAAGTTAGCACCTGGTGTATTGGCATACTCTGCCCTGGGAGACTGAAGGCTGGCAGGCACTCCAGTGCTGTTACTGGATCCTGATCAGTAGTATCCCCAGATGGGAAGCATGTGCCAGCATCCTTGTGGAGGGTGCGGATGACGCCGTGTAATGAGCTCGTTGCTCCCTAGCAACCGATGAAGCAGTAACGTGCTGGCTGATCATGCTGTAGGAATGAGACAGGGTCCATTAATGCTCACGGCATCAGTGATTTCCCTGACACTGGAACCTGAATTCTGAAAGAGTAAGGCTTTACAGCAAAGCTTCTTCTACCCATAAGCATTTTGCTTCTGCCTGATGCCCAGGCTGTGCTGGAAAAAGTTGTTTGCATCTCCTCCTTCGAAGAAAGAAGCTCACAGATCACAGGGAGAACCAGCAGGTTCTGTCTAATGTATGGGTTGTTTTTAGAAAATAACTCATAAATTTTCCAGACTAACACATGCTATTTTGGTTTTAAAAACCGTGATCTCCCTTCTCACGTAGTTACTAGCCCGTCTCAAGAAGGGGTTAACTGTAGAACCAATAGTGTTACAGCCTTGGACACCTAAACAAGAGAGAACGACAGCATGTGATGATGTTTTTAAAGATACTACCATTCCATTTTATATTAGAAATAGTTTTGTGATCTGTTGGGAGCTTTGAAATTTTTCCTCATTTTCTCTTTATCTGTTCTGGTTGGTCTTAGCTATTACATTTTGTTTGACAGGATAAAGTTGCTTGCAAGAGTAAAATACTTTTGCTTGTATTTAACTTTCTAAAACCATATTCTTAAGAAATAACTGCTTTACCTCTATAGCTACATATAAACCACTTAAATTAGCTCCCTAATCTAGATTTATAGTATAATGTAAGTGTAAGGAGCTTGTGTGCATTCAGACAAGCTGATAAAATACGAAGTTCTTAAAATAATTAAGTCAGCCAAATAGAAAACACAGAGGTTCCCAGACTTCTGCATTAAAAACTCTGGTGGTATTTTTATAATGGTGTTTATTGTTAGATGGTGGAGATTTGTTTGTTTGTTTGTTTTGTTTTGTTTAATAGCATCAAGACTATGTGTTCACTCTGTAAATAACTGTGGACACTTGTTTGGTTTTTTCCATATGAACAAATATATTTCTCAGAGTTTATCGTGCTTCAGATACTCCAATTGAAGCATTGAAGGGCTTCACTTCCAAATTCATTAATGGGGACTTACTAACTTGTTAAGTCATAATAAGTCTGTGCCTGTAATGAGTATTTAAATGCTTCTGTTACACTTGCAACTTATTTAAATTTCTGGAATTCTTTGGAAAATACACTTGTTAAATATATACATTATGTGCTTTCTTACATACTTACCACATATAACCTCAGTCTTTGTAATATGTGTGTATTTGTCCTTCTCTAGTTCTACTACTTTGGTGGATGAATGACTTTTCAGCACAGTCCACAGTCCATCGTCATTTTTGTCTCTCTTCACTTCTACTTGCATATGGCCAGGATAGGATGTACATCACTTTTCAGATAAAACACCACCTTTTAAATCCAGGCTGTCCTTTTGCCACATGTCTAGTCTGAGAAGCTACCTTTGTTCTTATGTGTTGTATGGTGTCAGACTGGTAGGTAACAGGCAATACTGAAGACCAAGACTAGTGCTTGGTGTTTGTCTGGTAATCCGTATCTCATGAGCAAAGACTGTTTTCTGGAACACATCGTATCGTTTTCCTTAAGCAGAGTTCAAAGGAAATGTGCCTTATAATACAAAACAGAGTTAAAGGTTTAATATACTGTGTTATGTACATTACATATATATTAATACATGTGTATCAAATCAGTATATAAATGAAAATATATGGCATTGATTCTATAATGTGTCCTACTTCTATTATAAGTATTGCTCAATAGAAAAGAAGGAAAGGGATGATGAGAAGTTAGTGAAAGAACAAGAAATACATAAAGAAATTATTTTCACCTGTAGCGAAAGTGAATTGCAAACAGTAATGGAACATTTGATTCTATATAAACATATTCCTAACTCTTTCAGTTAAATATGGCTCTAGTTTACATACCTTGAAGTTATCCAAAGTTTTATTGTGGCTGAGAAGTGACTTCTTTGTTCACGTAATTAGATGTACTGTAGGCCTGTTTACACTGCAGGGTGGTCTTTTTCTCTTTATCTGAGTTTTAACTCTTCCTATTTCCTTGCCATAGTTACCTTCAGGTAAAAATTCTTTCACCTCTGTTAACACTTCCTTTGAATCTTGCTTGCCTGTAGGTGAGATAGAAGAGAGTATATTTTTGTTTGAGTTTTTTAAAAAATAGTTCTTTTCTCTGAAGATACCGTTAAAGCCAAGGTAAGGAAGTTTGATAGTTTTCACTTAACACACGCTTCAGAAGCTGCCTGCTCTTTTGTATAGTCCCATTCAGCACTTGTTCCTTTACTGTTGTGTCTTGACTCTGTTATGGTACTTGGTTCAGATTAAACAAGCTACCTCAGAATGATTAACCTTTAGGCTAAGTACAGTAAAGATACAAATTTTTTTGAGAGTTACCTCAGTTGGTAACAGTTGAACAGTAGTAATGTGTCTGAAAAGCTCTGTTGAAGTATCAAGTAGACAGCTAAGAACCTTAGAAATATAAAGATTATTAAAAAAAAAAAAGGGGGGCAAGCAAAATTTGTTTGCTGGTTTAAATGCTTTTGCAACAAGGATTTTAAATGGTCATCACCACTGTCCCATAGAGTCTGTATGGTAAGTTTTTCTAGCACCATTCTCATTTCTGTCTGAGGCCGTCTTGACAGCTCAGCGGCAAAGGAGCAATTAGAAGGGTGCAGGCACAATCCTGAACTGATCCAGGAGCAGCGTGACTGGCTGCTGTACATACTGGAGTATATTGTGGTGATTGTTCTGCCAAAAGGTTGGGGGAGAGGAAGTGGCACTGTGTTTGCTGCCAGTTTAATAGCTGCTATAGTCATAGCGGCAATACAATGCAGGGAGTTTCTTGTTTAGGCAGTAATCAGTGAGACTTTTAATATAAAGGATTATAAGTGTTGGTTTCTGTGATCTTGAACTCTCTGTCTTATTCTACGTGTGTTATCAAGTTGAAATACCAGCAGAGAAGAAAAAAAGTTCAATATGTAGCGGACAAGTCAGCTTTTCTATTAAAAAAAATCAAATTAAAAAATGGGACTACAGGTAAAATACAAGTGCATATTTAGCATGTGGTGTCCTCCTTGTATCTTTGTCATATAAATAGATAAAGTTGTATCACTATTCGAAGCAAGTGTTACCTACACAACATGGATTATAGATGTCAGCAATTCTGTTAAGTGCAAACAGACCCCTTGGAACTAGCCCGATTATCTGCTCTCTTTTCCAGGCAGGGATCTCGGGTTGATTAACATCCTTCACATTTTTTTACCCGGACATGGCATTTTAACCTATGTTTTTGCAGACTAGTCAGATCTTGCATGGCAAGACTCTTGTATTTCTTCCTTATCATACTCCTCTAGAGTATCGAGAATATTTTGTGCATTGGCAGCGTCCTTGGTATAGTATGGCTATAAAGTAGAGCCTCAGCACTGTTAAATGTATTGTGAGCTCTAAAGGTTTCTTAGATGTACCTTATAATAATGAACACATTTTCCCAGAAAGATGATGAAGCTTTTCCTGGCGTGGCTCAATTCTAATGAGTTCCTGAAATACTCTCATTATTATCTAATTGTAATTTCTCCATCTCTTTCTTGCTGCTTCTTTTAGCACCACTTTAGTGCCTCTCTTTTATAAAAGGTAGGTATTGAAAGAAAATTTAAATAAACCAAAGTTTCACTGGGAGGGGTGTAATTGGAAAGGAAAGAATATAGGGAAATTAGCAGAAAGCAAATTATATAAAACTTCCAATGCAGAGCAATTGCATGTGAGCAAAAGGAAATGAGACCTTGCACTTTGAAGCAAGGACAGGCTTTATCCCCTGTAGATTCATGTTGAAAACCATAAATTCAGCAGAATGATCAAAATTATTTTATTAGCTCAACTCAAAGCTGAATAGGGCTGTAGTCTGAAGATCCAATCTTGTCCTTTAAAAAAACTTTAACTCAGTTTATGCAATTATTACAATTGTGTGTAATTTTGAAAGTTTGGCTAGAGATGGAGATTTTTGCTTGCTTTTTTCCTTCTGAAGCTGTCCTCTGCTAAGAGAACTGCTTCAAAATCAGCACTTGCCAGAGTGGTAGAATATATATTAGTAGAGTGTGTATGCGTGAGTATACATACAAGTACGCAAACCTTTTTTGTAGAGTAATTCTCTGATGCTTAGCTACCATACATAAGTAGTTGTAGAGTATCATATGTTACTGGGAATAGGGGAAGATGCAGACAGATGGATAAATTGTCTTTGAAATATTGAGCAGACTGTGGGTTGTGAGGTCTGGGATATTTCAAGAGCCTCTGTGAAAAAGCTGCCATAAAAGCAACAGTGGAGTAAATGGAACAGTAAAAAATTATGTTTAAACCTTTGCGATTAGATTAACCTGGAAACAGTAGTAGTATTTAATTCTTGGAGAGCAAAGACTATGGAGGCTCTATTGTTGTGGGGTTTTGATCGTTGCCTGAAGTGGTGCATATCTTTAGAGGAGGTTATAAATGTTCAATACTATTTTTGTTTGACATACATTAGTTAGTAAATTATTACGTGCAGTTGCTACTGTTTGAGAAATGTATTTGTAGTTATTGGTATTCTCCTTTCCGCCATTTAAATTGGAGAGGTTGCGTATGTGGATTTGGGAACAGTTTTTCTTTAAATGTGGTTTATTTTAGGTATATGTTAATACTGCACTTGGGAAGACCAGAAAAAGAGATAAGGTATTGAGGGCAAATGTATTTATGCCTGGTAAAATAGCTGCCACGCTGCCATTGACTATTGTACTGTGCATGTTCTATGCATCAGAATGTTTTGTATATGGTGTCTGTAGACATCAGTCTGATGTCATTTATCATGTGTGTTTATAACACGCTGTGTTAAATCTCATAAATTCTTCAGCATATAAATTTTCACAGTTTTGTACTGTCTTGTTTGCCTGTGTGTATAAATAGATTTCTTACAAATGAAACAATGGAGAAACTAGGGAAACCATTCCAAATTAGAAGGAATGATGTGTATTTGATTTGGAAGCGATACATGACAAGAACATTGTCAGTAAGATAGTTAGGTACTACATGCTGAACTGTATGCCAAACTGATTAGTATGGTTTACTAAGAGTTGTCCTTTGGCTTCTTTTTGTGTCCACATACTGTCTTTTGCCTTACATTTTTGGGACCATGGAAATTTCATTCTGTGTTTATACTGTGTTCAGTAGTGTAGTGAGTTATCACTTCTTGAGAGATGCACGGAAATAGATAGACTAGTATTTACAACTTCGAAGTAAATCTAAGCTTCTTCCTTTGATACTTTTTTCATATTTATGAAATAAATTTATTATACTTTTTTTTTTCTATTGAGCACAATATATTTTGAGTTTTGGGTTCCTAAAGTATGTGGGTGTGTCAATGATATAAAATCTGTTAAGAATGCCTAAGATGAATATAAATGCATCACTGGCTTTCGCCACAACTGATATTCATCAGAATCTAAATGTCTTTTGCAGATATATGCACAGTTGCTTAACTTCTGATCATACATGCTACCTCGCATATATATTCTCCAGCAAAGAGCCATCCAGGTGATAAGGGGGATGAAGCATGTAATACACGAAGAGACATTGAGAGAACTGGTTTTTTTTTGGTTTTGAGAAGGTTAAAGGGAGATACGAACTGCTGTCTTGAACTATCTAATGGATGGGTACAGAGAAGATGAAGGTAGACATTTCCTGGATGTGCAGTGATAGCACAAGAAGTAATGAATGCAAGTTGCAATAATAAGAAATGGAGGGTGTGTGTGTGTTGGTTGGTTGGTTTGTTTACAGTGAAAGAAATCGCACATCCGAACAGGTCGCCCAGAGAGATTCTTGGATCTCTAGGATCTAGGATTCTTTTGGAAGATACTCAGAACTCAGCTGGGCAAGACTGAGTAACCTGCTCTAAGTTAGTCCTGCTTTGAGCAGCAAGATGGACCAGACAGATAACCTCCTGAGGCCCCTTCAAACCTAAGTTGTTCTGTGAACCTGGGATTAGTTCTAAAATTGGCATTCCACCGCCTATTTGACTATCGGTATATAACTCCATTAAGGCCTACAGCTCAAAGAGGAGAAAATGGTTCTGCCTTTTACAGAGATCACTGCTTAAAGCACTCAGTCAAAACCGAAACTGAAATGCAGGTGTCTCTCTAATACAAGTGCTCTAATCACTAAGCTAAACAGTCATGCCAGCTCATCTCTCTTGCTCAAATTAATATACAATTAAGTCTTGCAATCAAATGAGCAAGTTTCAACATAATGACTGAGAGCATCCTTTCCTCACTAGCATTTCCTGTCATTTGGCCAGTCTCTTTAGACTTTAGAGGTGCTGATCACATCCCCGTAGGGAGAGACATAAATGTTGAACCCAAATAAGCCTTGTATCTTGAATGAGCATCCTTAATACGAACTATGAAATTAAAAAAAAGAAATTATTTTTTTTTTCCTGTCATACCTCTTGTTTTGATAGGAGAGGCTTAAAAATGGGGATTCTAGGCTTATGTGCATTGATGTGTTCTCAGGCATCTTAGAATTGAGTAGCAATACCATGAAGAAGGTTGTACTGGAGACTTACGGCAATTTTTTGCTTTAGCTTTAGTAGTTTACTGCCTAGGATGCTGACCTTTGTGAAACTCAATCTAAGGCATCTGGCCCTCCTCTGTAGTGCATGGAGAAGCATAGGTTGATTATTATTTTTTTTGTAATCTTGCTATCAGTGTCAGCACTGAGTATTTTAGAGTCTAAATTGGACAAAGAAAAATTCAAAGATGGCAGCAAAAGACATGTTAAAATAAGAAGTTACACATGCAGAATAAATCTTTTATGTCCAAATTTTTTAGAAGAAAGTTTGAAGAAAGGCAAGCAGGAATGAGTTCAGGAATGGACTCTCGAGACACAGATTTGAAGGCTAGCATGTTTTTAAGTGATTGTTAAACAGGAATACTGGTGGTACTTATTACATGAAAAATTTCAAAATACGGACTACACTAGACACCTAATGCCCCTTTTCTCCTTTGTCTATTCTTCTCCACTAATAAGGGCGTCTGTTCTTTCTTTCTAGCTGCTGTGGGTTAGATGCAAAAAGGGAGATGGGTGTTGCTGTGCTGAACTTTGCAGTGCCTAAGAGGTGGGTGCCCTGCCTGCAGGAATGGAAAGTCAAACTAAAGCCTAGGCTGGAGCCACTGCCTACCAGGGATGGTGGGAATATGTCACTTGTCATTCCTGGTGGTACTATCTGAGGGGTTACTTTCCCCTCCTGGAGGTACCTTCATATTCTTTGGCACTGTCTTAGCAGAATAAGTGCAAGCCTTGGATTTTAAGGGCAGCAAAAACTTCTTATCCTTCAGAGCCATGGCTTAAGCAAATTGGTGTAGTTCTGATTTTGCTGTGTTTCACCACTTACATAGTAACTGTCATTGGGCCCTTGCTCAAAGGTGAAATTATTATTAGTGTGGGCAAAAAACTGTGTCTCATCAGTATAAAATTAGTGAGAGAGAGTATTGGTGGACGAGAGGGAGCAGTGGAACGGGATTTAGCAGAGAAGACATGTATTGGGTCAGGAGGAAGATGACAATAACAAGTTGATGGCTTTGATTTTTTTGCAGCTATATTTTGAATGAATTGAAAGGATCCCCAGAATAGTAATAGTGAGTCAATGATGAAAATTATTCTTATTGTAAATGTAAAGAGCAAGTGAAGAAAAAGCACTGCAGTGAGGCCAGAAGATTTTTTTTTCATTGAGTGTGGATTTTATTTTTAACACTTTTTGGTTTAGGAAGGGCACTGTTATCAAGAGATTACCATTCAAGGCATTTAACTTGCATTATGGCAGTAAATTTTCAAGGCAGGAAAAGAGTGAGATGCTGCAATGGGAAATTGTAGCAAAGATGGTCAGAAACATTAATACCTCTTAGTATTTTTTTTCAAACTTTTATCATCTTGCCTTTTAATACACATTTAAGAGTCTGTGCACACTGGTCTGTTTATCAACAGAGTAGATGTACCTAAAGTGTATGTGCTAAATGCAGATTAACATTGTTTTCCTCTTTCTATATTTTGTGTTTTGGCAACATCTTCTGTTTGAGAATTTTGCTAATACCAAAATTGACTTGTATTTCACAATATTCATGTATTTATCCAGTCTGCAAGTAATTGAGGAATTCAGGCAGATAGTCTGTAGCAGGATATTTACAGTTTACGTTTCATAGAGCTAAACAAAGCTGTGCTTATAAGCTACAAAGATGTGTTTATACTTTGCAGTGTGTAATTCTAAAATACAGTAGTCTTACCAGGTGTCACTATGGTGAAAAATTTGCCAGCATTTCAGCAATTACAAAAATATTTCTTCTGTTTTATTTTTCTGTTTTGAGTTATCTTAGCCTGAGGTGGGCATAGAGATTGTTAGTTCATGCTAAAGTCTGCTACTTTATAGTTTGGGGGAAAAAAAACGATAAAAATTGAGACATCAGTGTTCTTCAGAACAGTAAGAGCAGTTGCATCTTCAGGGAGTTGGGATGCTTTTCTATTTTTATTTTTGTGATCCAAAGTACAAAAATGAAAAGATCTAGACATTTCTTCCCTACATGTAAGATCACTGATATTATGTTATTTGTTCTATTTAAAGGTCATGATCTGCTACTGAGATGCTTTGAAAAGAGGGACAACACTCAATAATAAATAGTGGCCAAACTTTGCAGTACTAAGACTTCACTTTTATGTGCTACTAAGACTGCATCTACATCTGGCAGGCAGTAAACAATAACTGAATGCTTGTGAGATTTTTTTTCTTAAATCTTCAATAAGCTTTCATTTAAAGCAAGGAAGGTCAATTGGCATCCCTCATTTTATCACTGAAAACAAGGAAACTCTTTCAAGGGCAAGATAAGCAGATGACCCACTCATACCTTATAAAAGAATTTGTTTTAAAAATTGCTTATGCTGATTTTTTTTGTTACATTTATTTTGTTAAGGCTGAAGGACAAATAAACTAATTTCTTCTCATCCAGAGCCCACTGAAATCAGTGGAAGTCTTGACACTAGCTTCTATGCCATGCGATAGTCATGATGTTGATGTTTAGAAAAGCCTCTTACAGGAATTCTTATAATCATCACTGATTTGCTTAAATGCTAATAATCACCTTGAAAAGTCCTGTCTGTCCAGAGCGAACTGCCTTAACCAGTCCCAATCAGTATGTACATATTTAAAGGAAATGATTGTACTTCCTGGAGATTAGAAGCTAAACATAGATTCAGAGATGTAGCAGCCAAAAGTGTGGGAGATGACAGAAAGCTCTTTCTTTCTGTCCCTCTGCCCCCCAGGTTAACTCCCTATGGAGTCAGAGTATTCCTGCCGTCACCCTTTGACTCGAGTGCTCCTGTATGTTTTGGGATGGGTATGATTGAATGATTATGGGCTTGATTCTTACTTTTTGTTTCCGGCTGCAGCTACAAAACCTGTTCTGTTGCCTTTCTTCCCTTAATGAAGGAAGCAGGATCTATACGGATCCCTGTTGCTTTATTGGCTCAAGTTAGCAGCTGATACGAAAAGGGATTATAGTCTCTGAAAGGAATTGACAATCATAGAAAGAAGTGTTAGGAAAGCCAAAAGAAAACAAAAACATTAGCCAACAACTTACAGCTGAACTGGAAGCATTTGCAGTAAATGTATTTTAACTGTCTGAGGATTTTAAAAAAAGGCAAAAAAAAAAAAAAAGCCTAACAACATAGTGAGAATGTATTTACAGCAAACATTTCTTGGCCTGGTTCCTCAGCTGTCATGGTTATGACTGTGCAGCTACTGCTGCTGTGGGAACAGGCTGTGAGAGTGTTTTCTTTGCTCTGCTTCCAGTAGTCTCATCTCTCACCCAGATTACACAGGTATGCAAGTTCTGCCCTTCTTTGCATAAAACAAAACAAACGCAAAACGGGCAACTGTTTTGCTGAGTTTGTTGACTAGACAGGAGGAAATGGCAGAGAGCTCATGGTGTCTCAAAATGGCTGCACTGCAGCTAGAAAAGATTTTTTTTTTTTAATTTTTTTTTTTTAAATTTTTCGTTATTCCCCTTGAGCTTTTAAAGGAAACTACGCTGAGGTTTAAGGTTTCTCTGCAGCAAAGTTCAGAACTTTGTGCCTAAATGGCATCCAGCTTCATTCTTGGAAGGAGGCGGTGATTTAAGCATATTCTTAACTGTTTGCTAAACAGGAATACTGTTAGGAAAAGAGATGGCACTATTTGTTTTCTTTTCTAAATGAAGCTTCCATTATTTACGTGAGACTTTTAAAAAAAATAGTAGACACCTGTACTCCATACTCTTTGGCACTGTCTTAGCAGAATAAGTGCAGTCTCTTAGAGTGCTGAAGTTTAGAGCTTGGTGTGGAATAAATGGAAATTAATGGTTTAAGTCAAAGTTGGTAGGTTCACCGGCTGGAAATGAACAATACTGAAGATGCTGAGCAAGAGGGCTATTAGGAAAAGCCTATGGGATGTGTGTCACTTTCTGTCTCTGTCCTGGATTTCAGCACCTTATTGTAGCCTGTATCGGACAGCTCTGTGGAGCGGAGATTTATAGCCAAAATTGAGTATCTTCCGTTAGGTGCAAAGACCTTTCTTATGGTTTCGCTTGACAGGCTTATTCTCTGTTCATAATAACAGCCGGGGAAGTTTCCGTAACTGTTCAGCCAGGAGATGGGAGCTGCAAGTTCAGTTACTTTCTCAGTTTAGTATTTAAGCCTGTATTACCTGCTACCCAGGAGGGTGCTCCGAAATCACATATAGCAGTCTAAACCTTCTGCTTTACAGCTAGGGATGCAAGATTCCTGGGGCCAGGACTAGATGTGTGAGGGGGGAGTGTGACCAGTGCTATGCAGGAGATTCAGTTAATCTGAAGTTTCAGCTTTCCAGGTAAATAACTCAGCTTCTGGCCTTATATAGGGTCCTGGTCGCTTCTATGGTTCTTGCATTCTTGGTTGTACAGTGGCCCAGGTAAATGCCATCTGCCTGGGAAACTGAAACTCACATCTTCCAGTTCATAGATTCTGTCATATGTCTAATTATGATATTAAACAGCCACAATTACAACAACAGAACCACAGGCTTCGGTTGGTTTGTTATTGTTTTCTGGGGGTTTTCTGTTTTGGTTTTGTTTTTTTTTTTTTTTTTAAATGGCTTCAATTGTTCAGCTTTGTGTTGGATTCAGTGTTATCACTGGAAGGTGCATTTAGAGCATGCCTGCTAGATTGGGCCTGTAAGACTTAGTCCTTTCTCACAATGTGTGTGTAATTAATGGATCCCAAATGGGCTTCTGGTTGAAACTTGGTGCTCAGTGGAGATTTTGGTATTTCCCTTCCTGAGTAGTCGAGATCTTTGGGAGAATTTTTAGGGTTGCTTCTGAATGCATAGGTAGAGCTCACCAAAGCTGCTTTTTTAGGCATGTTGGGGTTTTTTTTCATCTTTTTGATCAAAACAAAAGTGGAACTTCCCCACCCCTGAACATTGATACATTTTTTTAGCATTACACACTAATTTTACTTACTAAATAAACTGTGAATATAACTGTATAAACAGCTTTTTAAAATTAATATTGAATTAGTATATGTTAAATTGTACAGAAGGGTTGGGTTTTTTGGGTTTTTTTGGGGGGTTTGTTTTTTTTTTTTTCTGTTAATAATCCAGCTTGCATTCTGACCGTTGGAAGCTGACAGGCTGATCCTTCACTCACAACATCCTCCCATATCTCTTTTGCTCCCAGAAAATAACTGCAGATATCCAAGAACAGCAGCAGTTTTTGTACTAGTATTCTTTGTAGGAGGCGATTATTTCTCACATACCAAGTGATTGACACAAATGTAAAGTAATTGTGCTTAAGGTACCAGAAATTAGTGTCTGTCTTGTGTGTCGTGTCCCCGCCCCGAGAAAAACCTGCTTTTCTGTACTATTTATGAAGCTGCAGTAGATGTTTCTCCTCTTACAGTGCTTTGCTCCATCAACAGTATCTTTTAAAAGAAGGAATATGTTCTCCCAGCAGAATGAGGCCTTTAGAATACAGCTCTTTTATTATGCAACTGAAGTGGGTGCCCATTTTAAGTACTTTTTCTGCTAGGTATAAAGTTTTTCTGTATAAAAAACATTAAGAATTGGAGCTAAAGAAAAATCTAGGAAGCAAATAAAAAAATGAAGATTGTCCCTTGCTTGGCAGTAATCACTGAATGTCCTTGAAACTCATGGTATTGGCACCTTCAGCAAATTATTTTAATTAGGTTTAGAATACAAGCAACAATTTATTGTTGCAGATTCATAGCTGAGGGCACGGGTGAATGCAAAAGCATGGTTCTGTGGGCACAGCAATTATTTTGTTGATCTATATGCGATGCTTTCACAGATTATCTGTTGTCGAATTCCTAGTAAATGCTCTTACTACTTTAGGAATAAGACATTCAGCACATCTTTAAAGTGTGGGAATGTTATGAGTGCAACTGCAAAATGTGTACAATTTAAAAATCTTATTTATTTTCATTTTTACATCTTGTCTGTGACTTTAATGCACTTTGTGTCCCACTCTTCGTAAGGACAACCTATATGCAATTGTTCTTTCTCCTTTCTGACCTAAAGGCAGCACTTCTAACAGAGAATGTATACCAACTTCACAGACACAGTCCCATGGTCAAGAATCCCAGCAAGTCACTGATCTGCTCTGCTCGCTCTCGCACACGCTCTTGCTTACACTCTTTTTTCACACTCTCTCATCCTCTTGAATCTTCTTGTGGAATTGAAAGGTGCTGTGTTTTGTGCAGCCTTGTTGCAGCTTCTTGTTGGGAGTATTGATTGTTGTGCTCTGAGGTAATTCAAGCAGACTCTCCAACGCTGCTTTCATTAGCAAGGGTAGACTATTTTGAATTCAGTGACTGGGGAGGATATGCTTGTGAATTTTAAGTACGGAAAGTTTGGAGGATGTATTATTGTATGCATTTGTGAAAAGCAGGTTATCTAAAAATAAAATAACATTTTATTATTGAAAATTAATGTTTCACTTCAAGGCTGCTTACTCTGAGATCTGATAACCTCACCAGGCAAAAACTTAAGTCCTATATTGAGATATACTGTCTTTCGGCCTCAGTTCAGCGGTCTACATCTAATTGATTCTATTCCAGTTTTTATATTGCACAATTTATGGTAATATTGGAGGGTTTTCTTCAGCAGCATTTTAAGTGACTTGAATAACGTCTGTCATGTTATTTTCTTCTGTAATCCTTTTTTTGAAGGCCTTAGACTGGCCTCTGTAGAAGTTCCCTTTTCTGTGCAAAAAAGTGTTATATGTTGTATTTAAGAAACAGAATTTTATGACCTTTTTAATCCAATGATTTTTAGTTTAAGTGCTAATTTAAAATCAGTGTCTCGATGATGGGCATGACATGGCACCTATATTACTCTGTTGGTATCCCAGTAAGGAATTGATTAATTTTCTTATTGGACCAGAATATGAACTGAGGCTTAAGGAAGTTAAATAACTTGTGTAGAGAATTAGAAACATTGCTTTCCATTGCATAATTTAAGCATTCAGTCTTAAACTGTGTATCAGCTTTTAACATCATTACAGAAATATAGGCTAAAATACATATGGGGAGTGGGCTTAATAAGCTTTTCCTTTTTGATATTTGTTGCCAACACTTGTAATAATTCCTTCTGTTATTATTGTGGGGAAAATCTGAATCAGACAGCATATATAAATCGTATGAGCTTAAACTGGGTCCTGATAATACTGCCTTAAAAATGTGTTGTGGGCTTTGGGTTTGATAGCTGAACAATGCTTTTGCCTTTATGTATTAGTAGGGAGAGCTCAAAGAGAATTTATAGTTTAGATTGTGTGCTTAACATAGCTGCATCAACCTGGTGATTAGTTTAATTAGATGATGTGATGCTAGCCTACTTTCTTCTGATTTGTTTACCTTTATATTACTTTATTTTGTGCTTAATTTTATTGCTAAAAGACATAGGAATAGAAACTTGCATTGTTCTGTATTTTTTTTTCCAGATGTCATTATTCAGCAGCTGAACTACAGACAGTTTTATGTTATAGAATGAGAAAAAAAGGATGGTGTATTTCTGAAGAAAAGTTTCTGCAAATTAGGGAGTGCAGACTGTGGGTCAAGGGTAGAGAGCAACAGATCAACGATCAGTCTCAAGACTGACTGCATAATAAAAATTTGTTTCTCAGACTGTCATCTTTTAGAGAATAAGTGCTTTGAATCCCTGAGAAATTGGAATCTCAGCTTACGAAAGCTTTTAGTAGTAACAACTTGAACCTAGTGGAAGAGTCTTTTATACGCGGTAGTGCTGGTACAGTTTCCATCAGTCGTGCTGGGAGTGCACAGAAATACTCCTTTTCAGTCATCCCCAGAGACTGTCCCCAGACTCTTGTGGACATCCCAGGCTGCCCCACAGCTATGTGTCGCCTTCCCTTCAGGCTGACAGAGTGTTGACTGGGCTTTCTGAAGGTGAGTAAGCGCCCAGTGTTGAGTGTTTTCCTTCTGCCTCCTGGAACGCTACATAGAGAATAACCTCTTTATTGTCATCTTCTGGGAGTTGTTTAGCTTTGTAGATTATATAAATGAAGGTGACAGAAACTTCAGGCTACTGCATTTGCCTTCAGTTCTTAACATTATTAAAAGCCACTAGGGAGGAGGAGGCGGCGGCCAGTTTCTGATTTGGTTGTTGAATTGAACAGGGCTCTGGCTTTCTTCCTAGGCACTTATTTCTAAAAGTTGCTCGTAGTCTATGTTGAGAATGAATAGGAGAATTTCCTACTCTTTATGGAAATCTTTGGAGCAAACTGTTCTTATGCTTCACTTCAATTTCTCTCTGAACTTGGCAGAACAGGCTGCTCAGAAATACCTTAGAGGGAATTTGAACTGTTGCAGTGTATCTGTTTTTCATGGTGTTAGATTGCAAGGCTTTGAGATTGGTTAAGCTTCAGAGGACAAGTCAAAGGGGCAGTAGTCTTTGTTCAGAAGGTGTTGGATTCTATTAAGCACTATGGAATATCCTGCTATGGTATAAGTAGTTATTTCACTACCAGAGAATAAGTTTCTGTAGGGACTAAAAATCTATTGGTTCATGTGTGGGGAATGTCTCCTTTCTTTATCAAATATTTGTGAAAAAAAATTTTTTTTTTGTTAAAATGCCATGTTTCATTGTACTATTCCTAAATTGTCAGTTTTCTTACATTATGAAATTACTTATTTGTTGCCAATGTCTATGTATGTTTAAGCAGAATCTTTAAGTAATTTTTCAAGGAAATGTTTTTAAATATTTGTTTTATCTTGCACTAACAGATGTAAATACATGTGAACAGTTATATACGAATACATACTCATTTAATAACAGCATTTCTTACCTTTATTTTGTTCAGCTGTTTGCCTGTATTAAATCATTTATATACACAAAAAAAGTAGTTAGGAGGAGTGGGGATCTGGCAGGAATAGACCTTAAGCTGCCTGCAATGTAGCTGTTGGTACTGTTCTGATACTGGTGTTCAGAGTTTGGCTGGCTGCTGCCAAGTCTGCACCTGCAGTGCTGCTTGATTGAAACTCTGCATGTATTCTTCTTAATAAGAACAAATAAATAATATCTCCTGTTATTTACCAAACACCAAGATTACTTCAAAACCACAAGTAGCAATCCCTCTTCTGTGCTAATATTCTGTCATTTCTGCCTTGTGCACAGAAGATGCTCAGGCTTCATTCCTCAGCAGAAATGCCATCTGTATCTCTATGCTCTACCTCGGGTTTAACTTGCTATTTGGAACCCTTACTCAAAATGTCTATCTGGTATTTTGATTATGAATTGTCACATAAACAGAGTGATTGATTAAAGTAATTTACATAGAAGCATTCGTGGTGTTTCTGAGCAAGGGAAAATACACAGAAGCGCATGGCACTTAATTACATTGCTTAACAATAAATGTCAAGTTAAACCTTTTTAAAAAAAGATGAATGCTATACTTAAGGAAAGTGCAATTACATTTCTATGGTTTGAAATGTTTTACACACTGTATATATTAGAGGGGCAAAGATATTAACACTTCTGTACATGCAAAGGTGCTGACAGATTTCAGACGCTACAAGGCAGGCTTTTGTAACTGCTGTCCGCTTATTGCTTGCAAAGGGAACTCATTTACTGTAATGTGCTGTTAATCTGAGCTCATTTACTTGTATGCAGCCACATTTGCATACAGACACACTTCTCAGAGCTGATTGAGAACATGAGGACTAGTGGTCCTGATTTGGTAAATTGTTGCATATAAACAGGATTTACATTCAAATTAGTGTTCTATATCACAGCCTGATTATACATCCCATTTTAATAATGTTGAATGAATAGCAATAGTAGATTTCAGAAAGCCACTCCTCTGATTATGTGTTCCAGTTCTAAATTTAATTAAAAAAGGTCTTTCCCCCTTTTTTAGCTCCTTTGCTGAAATTTAGTACCTGGAATTTCTTCTCCCATTAAATAATGTGTACACTTCTATAACAAATCGTTATACCTTCCAAATTACATTCAATAATTTGTTTAATAAAAGACTGTCATACTGCTTCTGTATTCCTGTGGGAGGGTAATGGAGGAGCAACTGAACTCCACAGTGTTCATCATCTCCTTCTTGCAGAGCAGAAGAGAGTAAGA
Organism: Sagittarius serpentarius; assembly: GCA_034782735.1. Classification (NCBI taxonomy): domain Eukaryota; kingdom Metazoa; phylum Chordata; class Aves; order Accipitriformes; family Sagittariidae; genus Sagittarius; species Sagittarius serpentarius. The sequence continues at coordinate 7,429,452 of JAVKLA010000031.1, read as the reverse complement.
GGAAGTCTACAGAGAGAAGTGGGATGAGGTGCAGAGTTCACCACCCGAAGTCTGAGCAAATCCGTATGTCTAGAGGACACTGCTCACTACTGGGCAAAAACACTAGCTCAGTTCTTTTCAGCAATTACAGCTGTGTCATTGTGGTGCAGCTCTCCATTCTCACCCCGAATTACAAATGAAAAAGTAGAGAATAAAATTGTGAGGATAACTGTTCGACTACGTCCAAAATAAAAAACAAGGTTAATTTTAATGAGGAGTCGTTTTCTAATCTAGTTTGCCATCTGACTTCCACCAGTTCAGCACCACAGCAGTGGCATAACTCAAGAGAGGTGTGTGGAGGGTAGTTCTCATCTATTCAACACTTGTGCGTCTTCACAGTTGCCACTTCTGAACTGGTGAGACAAAAGCCTGTCTTCTTCCTACTCTGTACAACAGCAACAGATCCTCTGCACTGCTGCTGGAGTGGTGTAGCTTCTCCTTTTTTCTTTGCTCAGGTTTATAAGTATTATAACGGAGCACAATTCATTCGATAAAGACAGCCCATTTCTTTTTTTCAGTCTATGAATTTGAAGAAAATATATGAAATAAGATGGTTTCAGTGCCATAAATTAAGTAAAGCGTTATAATTTAATTGCACTATGTGTTAACAAAGTATTTTTTCCTGTTGCCTAGCAATGAGGTTAACCATGAGATTCACCGTGTGCTTAAGATTCCATTATTAACTTTGGTTTTTAGAGGTTTATAACTTTATTAAAAATCATTACTCATAGGACAGTCCAGAAAGTGCATGTTGGAAGGTTTTTTTTTGTTGTTATGGAGTCACTTACTAAGGAAGCTTGAGGCAGAAAGCTCTGGTGTCCTATGATTTCTGTACCCATTCTCCCATTCTACTATATGTGGTAAATTTTGAAAGTAACTTCTTGAGCAACAATTGTTTTGTGTGGTTTTGAAGCAGTAAGCTATTTATAAAAGTGTTTTTATTTTAAAGGTTCTACATGGAGATGTTTTTACCAAGGCAGCTACTTCTGCTTAGAAAAGCAGCAGCTGGTTTGTGCTTACCCACAAAACTGAAAGCCTAGGGAAGGGTTTGAGCACTGGCCTTTGAGGTTGTCTCCGTTAGTGTTCCACAGCATAGTGGAATAGGTCTGGATGTTTTCTTTGGGGAACTGTAATAATGCTTGCTAGGTAGGAGGATCACTTGGAGCTTGATGAAGGAGACTAGTGCTTGAAGAGGCTGGAAGAGCAGAACCTCTGGTAACAGTGAAAAGAAAAGCTGTAGGACAAGCCTAGAAAGTCACGTTGTTCCACAAGAGCTAGTTTAAAGTAGGTCAGCAAGTATATGGAAAACCAGAGAGCTTTTAGCTATGGGAAAAAAACCCAGTGTATTTATTTTTTATTCCAGTTTCCTCTGGTAAGGGTGGGATTTGGATTGTCCTGTATTACTCCACAAGGCGGTGCTGTACCTAAAAGGACTTGAATTTGAGCCTAAAAAAGGCTGGAAACTACTCAATATCCAAGCTTTTTCAAGAACAAAGTGGATTTGGCAGACAAAGCGATTGGAAGCTGTGTCAGGATGATAGTAGTGCTATGGCAGTCATAGATGTGTTTTTGGACTGCATCTTGCTGCAAGGCAGAAAGCTAAAAACTGGTTTATTCATAGTTTCTGTAGAAGTATTTAAGGAAGGAGAATATGATTACTGGACTTGTAAATTTGGACTTAGCAAAAGATGCCAGGATCAGCCTTTATGAAGGCATAGGGGAAAAAAGGTATTTTGAGTTAATCCTTTTTAAAAAGTAAAACTCTACCTTAGCGTTTCAAAATGGTGATATTTATGAAAGATTTGGTTTTGCTTATTGAGATTTACGCACTTAACTATTTGTAGAGGATCTGTGTGTTTAGCTCTGAATCTTTAAGGAACTTGATTTTACTCATGTTGTCAACTACTGCTACTTGTTAACTATGTAATTTCAGTTTGTCACCTTTATAATGGTTAATTTTTAATTAAAAACCATAGAAATTTAAAGTTCATGCCTTCAAGTGAGCAAAGTAATTTTCACTGGAAAAGCAGGCATTCATCAGCACTGGCATTTGTCTTGCTTCATAACTAAGCAAGATGAGTTAAGAAAAAGTAAAAAGCAGATTTTTTTTTTTTTTTTTTTTTTGATAAACTGGCTTCTCTACCCCTTGCTTATGTTTCCGTACATGCGTTTTTATACATATACGTAATTTTTCTTTGGGGTTATATAGTCTCAAGGTGATTATGAATGCTAATTACTTTTAGAAATCTGCCAGGTATATGCCATTTTTGTTGACAAAATATAGATATTATAAAATAATACAGATAATATAGTTCAACATAAAATGTGAAAAAGTGCAGTGTTTGCTGTGGTTAACATAAGTAGCATTTCCTGTTCAGCTAGACTGTCTTAGGCCCCATTTAGTACTCCTGCAGCCTTTGTATAGAAAATGAGGAAAGGGAGGTGTGCCTGAGAGTCCCTAATGTAGACATCTAAAGTTAGTATTTGCAACTAAACTTCCCCATCCCCCTTCTCTTGTAAGTGCTCTGAAATCTTCCATCTTCATCAATCTGCCTTGAAAAATTCCATTTCTCACTGGAGTGCTACATTGGGTTAGTGGTCTGGATTTCACATTGTTTGTGCTTCCCCAGAAGATCATCTTCGCTACAAGAACTGGATGAAAATGAATGAGTGTTCCCCTGACAGGGTCTGACACTCCAGGACAATAACTAGGGGATGGCAAAATGTCAGTTGTTTTTGCTGTTAACATGACACTTAGGGAATGTGTAAAATAAAAGAGAAAGTAAAATCCTGCTCTTGTTTGGTATTTTCCTCCATTAAAGCACCTCATGCTGTTGTATCTTAAATATTTTGTATGAATCAGAAACATACCATATAACTGCATTATGTCTGTGTGGAGAGAAAAGTGAGGGGGAGACATTTGTGGGTCTTTATTTTTAATGTGGTTATGATTTCTAAAGCTGCTGTACTTCAGAGACAGAAGATCTTATACATTACTGCTGGCTAGTAAGAGTGCAGTGGTAATAACCTGCACCATGTCAGAATTGAAACGAGGATTTCCCAAAGCTTAGTTAAACTGTTGGAAAATGGTTAGGTAAAGTATAGTGTTTGGCTTTACATTATATAGAGTAGGCCTAGGACCATTCCTGTTCTCATGAAGAGAACATTTATTGCAGTACACAGTGTTCTGGAGAAAGTTACTTGGCTCTCCTGCAAATCTGTTCTAGTAGAGAATGTAAATAATCACAGCATTCCAGCATTCTCATATTTGAGCCTAATATCTTTAATGGTCACTCTTAATTGATGCCTAGCAACCAGTAAACTTTTTTTTATTGTGTGATGCCTTATGTATGTTGTAAGTTTGTATAATTATACCTGATGATTTTCATTTAACAAATCTGTTGGTTGGTTTGTTTTTTTTTTTTTCCTCCCAATAGTTCTTTTTCCTAGAAAAAATTCAGTAGACATAACTCTAACTTTGCAACAACAAACCAGAAAAAAATGGCTAAAGATTTATAAGTAGTTTCAAAGAAGTGATAAGAAGTTTTAAATTAATGGAAACAATTCCGAAGCTGTATTTGAAACCCAGAATTTTAGCCTGAATTTTACCTAACATTTGCTTTTGACCTGTGATTAAGCAGCTGCAAAGTAAAAGTCTTAAGTTGTTGCTGCTTTTTTTTGGGGAAAGAGTTCAATAAGGATTATGTTCATAAAGTTAGTATTAAGGTTGCGCTCATAGTTTTGAGCAATCAGCAAAGATTGCATCTCTCAGAAAAATAATGGCTTGATCCTGTACTGAAAGCGTGACTAAAAGGGCATCTCAGTAGTATTCTTTTGAGGTGTCCTTGGTTCACTTGTTTTACATTATAGGAAACAAGGACTGCAGTACAGCACAGAGTACCTTAAATAAAAACAGTTCAGACCTCCAACATACATTTTTACTGTTGTCTTCTAGGTTGACTGGGGTCAACTGGACTATTTAGTAATTGACATGCCACCTGGAACTGGAGATGTACAACTGTCAGTCTCACAGAATATTCCAATTGCAGGTACGTGTATTGCTTGACTATTTCAGAGATTTGAAGTTAGTTAAGTCTGGTAGCTTTAGAAAAATCATATTTTAAAATGCTGGTCAAAAATTCTTTTAATTGTCTTTCTAACACACTAAGAAACTGTCCTGACAGTTGTGTGGTGATGAAAAACACTATCAGTGATTTTTAACATGTTAGCATTATGATTGTGTTACTTTCTTTTAAGCCAAGTTTCAAAAAGATTGAGAAGTCAAGTATAGCAGTACTCTTGAAGAAAAAGGCAGTCATGCACAAACCTGGTAAGGTTAGTAGTAGAAAATACTTTCTTTGTCTGTACCTACTGCATAGTAAAGCTAATACAATATAACAGTTTTATAATTAGAAGCTGACAATGCTGTTGAGGCACAACATTTATTCAGATAAACTGTGCAGCACTGTAAGATACTAATGCATTCTTTTTCCTCTCGTGTTGCGTATTTGACTTTTTGTAGGGGATTTAAACTTCAACAGATCAATCTGGAGATATGCAGGCTGTCCTCTAATCTCATTGGTTTCAGCAGAAGTTAGAAACACTGCTTTTGGAAGAATGCTGAGCATCTCACGAGACCTGATAGACTGTAATGGTTTAGTACCTGCCTGACATACTTCAACAGAAGCAGTTGTCAATAGCCAACATAGTCAATGTTAGGAACTCAGTGGTAAAAGAAACAAAGCAATCCTTACAGTTCCAGGAATAATTTAATAATTGCAGTGGCTCTTCACCGGGAGGGTAGTGCAGCACTGGAACATGTTACCCAACGAGTCCATGGGATCTAGATTGTACTAGACAAAGCCCTAGCTGGCCCTATCTAGTGTTGCCAGCAGATGACCTCCAGAGACCTTTTCCAACCAGAAATTCTGTGATTCTGAGTTATTAAGGAATCACTGGGACTGCTTGCTCCACTTTTTGGCCATACCAGATAAATACGTTGGTGCAAACCCAAAATGTTAGCATCTTTTACTGCTCTCATTCTTTTCTGAGTGCAGACTGGTTCACGTGCGCAGGGAGGCCCTGGTTCCCTCTGACACTCCTTTCTCTCTGCACTTCGGTGGCAGTAATGCACTGACGTGAAACAACTAAATATTAAATTTGTAGAACTATTTAACTTGCATTAGAACTCTTACCAGGCTGCCTGATAAGCTTAATGAATAAAGAATTTTGTATCTCTCAAAGTTCATAGGGTAAAAGAATTAGCTATAGGTATAGGTAGAAAGACTGGTGGGCATTATAGACATGCCCATATATAAAGGCACTAGAGCTAATGGATTCTGGGACACACATCCTGGTTTCACAGCAAAACTATCACCACTGTTACGGCACAGTGAAGTCTACAGGAATGAAAGGAACCCGTTAACAATCAGGCAGCACCTTGTATTTTTTCCTTAACACAGTCATGTCTTGGCTGCAATTGTACATGATTACCGCAGTTACTCATATATCTACAAGACAAAAGTTTTGACAAATAGTTAGATTTAGCATTAAGGTTGTGTGGTGGTATCTCATGATATTCCGTGATGTCAAGTTCAGAAAAAATTACATCTTCTGACATACAAAACTCAATGTTAAGGCACATGCGAACTCAGCTGTAACACTATTGCCCCAAAATTGTTAATAACCACGGGAGGTTCTCTCTGCTGTCTGTGATTGTGTTGAGTGGTGGAAGGGAGCAAACGAACAGAGTTGTGATGAAGGATTTAATGGATTTTCCCCCATAAGAAGTAGAAGAGGAGGCTTCTAGTGCCTTAGCTTCTCTGTGACCTGGAGCATATGATGAAAAGCAAACCATGATTCTTACCCATTTTCTTAAATGATGTGCTTAGTAGGTTGCATGTGTGAGTAGCAAAGCAGGAGGGCCTTTTACTCCTAGGTTTTTAAGCAATGAGGTGAAGCATGAGAGTGATACGGAAGTTTTTGGTAAGGTAGAATTTCACATTACATCTTGTACGTAAGGGCAGTAAAATTAAGAAATTAAAGAGGTGTGGCTTTATCTTAGTGGATTGTGGGGTTTTTTAAAGTACAGTGGGTATTGATAATTGCTGTCCACTACAGTGCACCTAAATGTCCTAATTTAACAGAAAAGGTCATTAGAGTCTTGATCTTCAAGGGATTGTTGTGCCCTTTTCCTACAGAATTCTACACTGTCTACAGAAGTGTGAGTGGTTGTGGTGTTGGTGCACTGAGTCCTCTGGGACAGAGAAGTGATGGAGAAAAGTACTTCAATCCTGTATTTCTTTTAAGTTTTGCTGAAGTCTGTTTGTGGAAGGTCACAAGATCTTTCTAACTGATACACTACATCAGTAAATGGAAACCTTAATTTAGATAGTTTTTTCATAATACTTACATCTTCTTAGAATGTAACAGACGTTAACAAAAGCAAAGGAAGTTAAAAAAAAACTGGATTTTTTTTGCTAAGGACAGCAATGTCCTCATTCTTGTGTAGGTGTAACAAAGTGAAGAATTAAGAGTAAATAATTTTTATTCAGTATTTTCACTAGTTTTCCATGTGATTGTCAGAAACCTGTCATTCTCTTACCTATTGGATCAGGTTTTGAGGCAAGTCAAAGTAGACAAGATGGTGATTTAAAAAGAGAAAAGGAAAACAGGTTTAAACCAACAAGCAGCTATGCCAGTTTTCTTGATATGCCATAAAAGGGGATAAATTCTTGCCAGTGTCTCTCCTTAAACTCTTCACTGTGGCTTTCTGGCTTTTTTTTTTTTTTTTTGTACAAGTATGGGCTTTTACAACTTCCTAACTGAAGACAGCATTTTGATTTGAATTCCGAAATGGCTTCACATTGTTACCACAGTTGCTCAGTTCAGCTTATTACTTCGTCAATCCTAGCTTCATAAAATCAGGAGTGATAGCATCACTTTACATTTGTCTTTCCCATTAGTCGGTTTTGCTAAGCGTGTTGAAGTCTACTATTGCAGTTTAAAAAAATAAGTGTATTGTGCTTTTGATGAAGACAAAGATAGCAGACAAGGGGTGGTAAGATTTATAATTCCCTGTGTTCTTACTGGCTCAGTGAATTATAGTGATTTATAAAGAATTTTTTCTGTTGTGTATTGTGGGTATTTTTCATTCTGATTGGAAGGGCTTCTTTTTGTGTATTACAGCTTGAACTGTACTTTCCTCGTTTACTCTTCTTACTTGGTTTCTGTCTCTTTGACAGTCCATAGCCTTGTTTAGCATGCTTTGATTTTTTTCAACCTTGTTCCTTTTATGGGTATGGAAGATAGTGTTACAGATCTTGATGATGATGTCTTTGGAGCAGTCTACAGAATTCTGCTGCCTTTGTGGGCTCCACCTTCATTTGCAATTCATGTTTCTAAGCTGTGTTTTGTCTTTTATTTTTTTACAGAAAGTATTTGGTGTTGTGCCATTCTGTTCCCTCTCCAGTTTTCTTGTTCTTTCTTTATCCTTTGAGGATGTCTTGGGCAGTCATGGTATTAGTGGCATAATTTCTTTCTTTTTCCTCAGAGACAACATATATATCTTAGTCAAGTACATTTAGAAGTGCATTATCTAGTTTGCATGAAAGTTGTACTTTGATTTGCATGCATGCATATGTGAGATACAGTATTTGCATTGTGGTTTCTTCATTATTTATCTGTGGCTTCCTAGGGACAGACAGTGTAGAAAATTTTTACTCTGTCTCTAAATAAATTTACAAACCTGCTTGCATATTTTTGCAGCCACTTACATATTTTTCTGTGAGTGAGAAAGAGCACTGGTAAAGGTGTTTTGTTTGGGGCAGGTTTGTTCAGATGGGTCATGAATAACCGTAGCATTCCAACATCTGACAATAAGAGAAGGACTGATCGGATGTGTGAAATGGTATTGGGTATTAATTTTAGAAGACTTTTTTAACGCTGCATCACAGGTACCATAATTTTCATGAGTCAAAAAGAGATTAGAGCAATAACTAATGGGTAAAAGCAGCACAACAAAATATGTCTTATAATTCTGGTTGTCATTAAAGAGAATATCAGCCTCACACAACTTCAGCTGAAGTGACAGTTTTGTGTGGGTACTTTTCTTTCTTTAAAAGAAGATGAAAAAGGAAAATACTGTGACTCTTGTTTTTATTTTATTATTCTTGGTCACCTTACAAGGAGATGCATCTTATTTAGCATCTTATTCTTTAATCGTCCGTAACTTTTCTCGTGTTGCAGTCATTCTTCAACAAACTAGTAGGTGAGAAATGATACGATAGCTTAAAAATGTGATACATATTTCTGCTCAACCACCACTTCTTTCTTCAGATTCAGTTCTGCTTTCCAAGTAGAAATACAGCATCTTTCAGCAATATGTAACTCTTAATTATCTCCTGAATGCCTTTTGCAGGTAAGGCTGAAATATTTACCAAAGCAGTTTTTGTTACTTCAAATATGAATTTTCAAATAATTGTAATTAGTAGGGTTTCTTTTGACTGCAGCGTTTTGATAGGTTTAAATAAAAACAAAAAGCATATTTCTGTCTTTACTGATTAAGCGTTAAAAGTTTTATTTCTATTCAAATATGTACATTTAGGAGGAAAGTACAGAGGGATGCCACCAACTTGAAGACACCTAGCATTTTTAAATTCTGAATGGAATGTGACATACCAAACTGGTGAACAAAACTATTTACTCACATTTATGTCAGTGTCACACAGACCAGGGTGTAGCCTTGTACACAACTGTTTTATAGCAATGTGTGGGACTTAGGAGAACCAGATCTTGCTTCAACATATAACAATGTACATGAACAGGAAGTTCCAGGTGATGAGTAGACTGCTTGTTCAGAAATGAACATTAAAAACAGAAAAAGAGAATTTCAAATCATATTTTTAAAAAGAAAATACTGTTAATGTTTTATAAAACTGTGCATGAATTAGCATGAAAAAAAATTGTGATTTGTGAGATAAAGGTGTCTTTTAAATTAACTGAAATTACAAGCTGAGTAGGTATGGTGCTGTTCTCTTGTCTTTTCTGAAGAGAAATGATCAAAAAAAACCCAGTGCTGCAGTACAAGTTGCATGTAGCATACAGTGTAAGATTAGAGGTGTATTTGTATTCTGTCATTGCTCTTTGTGTAAGTGTCTGTTTGCCCCTTGTTGAATATCTCTTACTTTGATGCAAATCACGGTTGCAAGGCAAAAGATCTTCTTTCCTTTTAGTTTAACAATAATATACAATGTTTTTCTCCATTTCTGAACTTGCTTTCTTCTTTCATGGAGGAGGTACATCATTAGTTTCTACAGTAAATTTTGGAAGATATTTTATGAAAGCCATCTGGATAATAGTAAATTTTACTTGATCTATTTTTGAATGGCAAATATTTTTAATACCAGATTTTTATGTAGCTTTACTCTTTCTTTCGTGCTGTATTTTGATATTTAAATAACTGTAGGAAAGGCGAGGCAAGGCACATAGGTTTAGGATAGATTGAAAAACAAAAAAAAGTTAGTCACACCAGTGGGGATTTTAAAATAGTTCTTTGTATTCATCCAGATATGATTTTTATGCAGAAATAGTTTGCTTATGTTGTCAGAAAAAATGTAGTTGACAAATGCAGATTATCATCAGGGTTATCTTAGCTTTGGATGCTCCTGGTACTTCATTATGAAGTCTCAGACTCAGTAGGCTCTGTAAACTTAATTTAGAGACCAAAATACAGTATGAGTTTACACATTAATGCCTCAGACTCTTTCAGTATAAGTTTAAATTTAACTCTTGGCTCATGGAGATTGACTTAACACACATTGCCTGTCCAGGCTGAAGTGATAGTGTATTCGGTGCAAGTTCTTTAAATTTTATCATTCCTGAAAAATAGTTTCCAGGTATTGGAGAGGGGAAAAGAAGCTGTTAAGTATAGAGGCTTTGAAAACCAAGGTTCTCTGAGGTCTGGCAACAGTGGCTAAGTGTATGTTAAGTACTAGATTAGCTGCAATTGCCTCATATTTTTTTTTTTAGACCAATTATTCTGAATAAGAAGAATAAAGGAGCGTAGTGTTCAGCTGACAATTGCACAAGATGAGAGAAATCCGTGTGAATAATGGTGTTGCATTCTCTCCTCTAGCTATTTCTTATGAAAAAATAAATGTTTAAATCTGCCCCTTACCACCCCTACCTCTAGGGGAAAAAAAGTAAACCACAAAGTTTTTTGGAGGTGATGGAAGTAGTCTCAGTGTTGTCTTTTTTCTGTAGTAGAATCACTCTTTTACCCAGTTCTTCTCTTTGGATTAGGACCTCTTGTTTAAAAAACTCACTCATCTGTCAAAAGAGACTATTTGGACTTTGCTCTTGCCTAGTACAATGCTCATTATAATCTGGACATGATTGGCAAATGCCCTTGAAAGCAGGAGGTGGAACGGAGTAGAGCAGAAAGATGCTGATTCAGATAGCTAAGGAAAAGTGGAAAGTGGCAGAGTGTCTGGGAGGAATTAGCTTTTTATTTTACACCTATGTTTTGCAAATAATGCTTGTTCACAGAAGTTATTACAAATGTTTTCAGTGTTTTCACTTTGCTAAATAGACATTGCATTGTTAATTGCATTAGTGTGGCACATAATCAGTTTGCCATGACCAAACCCAAACATTTTAACACAGCGAGAGTGTTTTTCCATGTCTTTCTCTACATGGTCTAGTGTGAAATGGATGTTATAATACTTACTGCTCAGTTAGATGAAGGCAGTTTAACTTCAGGGTGACAGCTTTATCCACCCTGTGATATTCCTCTGCTTAGTGGTTTCACTGACAGTTCCTCATGCCAGGAGGAAGAAGCAGCTTGCTCGAAAGTTTTCGTCCTCTTTTCATGTGGGCAAGGCAGTAGTGTCCCAATCTCTTAATTACCCACTAGTTCATGGGCAGAGGAGGATGTGTGGCTGTTGGAAACGTACACTTTCTTGAGCGTTTGTTCAAAGACTCCTCCAAGAAGAACGTAGCAAGCAGGCTGGAGGTGTGACACAGCCAGATTCCAGCCTTTGGGACAGTTCTGAGCTATATTATGAGTCTCAAGTAAGGATCCCTTAAGGGAAAAATCACAGTAGTGATTAAGTTCCTGTTTGTAATGAGATGTCACACACAAAAGCTAAAGGAACTTCTTTACGAGGTTTATCCAAGGAGGTGGACAATTTTTTAATGTTAATGTATCTGTAATCATCACCAGCTGAAATTCTAGCAAAGAAAGAAGTCTTTGTTCTTGCAAGATCTTGTTCTGCATCTTCAAGTGCAAACTGTATCTGTAATTGCAGGCACATTTTACCTATAAAGTAACAAGAAATTTAACAGAAGGTGAGAGGGGCTCTGAAGAGATCCACAGTAGAGAAGATTCAGATTCACCAGGCTGTTTATAAATTGAAAGTCTCTCCTAGAAGTTTGAAGTTGATGCAGTGGAAAAAGTAGCAAAAGCTACAAAAAGTACATCGGTGGTGTCGTCAGATCAGGCCATCCAGAGCTGCATTGAGGCCTGAATGTGGTTCCTTGCAAGAGCATCCAGTGCCTGTCAGTCAGCAGATGCGATTATAGAAAAATGCAGTATATCTTTCTGTGTCGTTATCCTCCAGAACTCTTATTTGTCAGTCTTTCTGGTCAGTTACACTTCACTGGTTTTGGAGTGACATTATTTGCTAAGTTAATAAGAATCAGGGTGATGTAAGACACAGTATAATACTTGTGTGTGGAGGGCTCCTTAATCATCTGTCTGGATGAAATGCATGTGGCCTGGTTCTGAAGTCTGTCTTTGAAGACACTGGAGGGAAGAAAGAATATGTTAGAGGGATCCTTTTGATCCTTCTAAACTGCTGCTTATCGGCTGCTTTTTAGACCTGCCTGTTTTTCACTTGGGTACAAATTGACTATAGCTAAGGCTTGGAGAGATTCTACCTTATGCCTTGTAAGCCAGAGCATCTGATGCAAACCTTAATGACGCAGTGAATGTAGGTGATATATTTTCTATATGCAGAAATTATAGGCTGTTTCAGTGCTTATAATTTCCTGAACACCAGAAGGGTGAGTACCAACGTGCTGTGTAGGCACACCTTTCTTTTACTGAGGATTAAGGACCTGGGATTAAAAAAGAAAGCCAAACATCAGTGTTACAGGCTACCATGAGTTCTGCCTCTATATACTATGCATGCTAAGGATTAAAAATAGAGTTAGCATAGTTTTTACTGATGCAATGTGCATCGGCTTTTTGTCAACTGAAATACGGTGAAGTTACAAAAATAAATGGAATGCATGAATAAGTAGATGTCAGTTAAACCTAAATGTGCTCAACTTAGATATCCTTTGTATGCTCAAGGCACAGAAATTATTCTTCTGCGCACAACTGCGAATAGCGTTTGTATGTGCAATGTGATAGCATTATAGTTTCTGCAACTTCTCCATTCAATTTGTCAGCCTTAGTTTGCCTCATTCAGACAGAGGCTTGTGTAAACATTACACGTATTGCTTCAAGAGACGTGCTATGTGCACGAATTTAGTCATATTTCATTACTTTATTGATCAAAATAACTCTTTACTGTTTGATATTCCTGTTAACTATGTAGAGCCAGATAGCAAAGAAAGTGTGGGCTGTGTTCTTTCTTGCTCATCATTTGAATCACTTTCTGAATTAAACATATGCAAACTTATTCGGGGAGGGGAGTACCGTGAAAAGTCTCATTTGCCATATTCAGTTGCTAGTGAAAGCAATAATGCTGCTAATAATTTGAATTCTTGAACTTCAGGTTGAGTTTGCTGGACTAGCAGTTGTACCAAAGAGAAAAGATACTTATTTTAAAGGGCGTTGGTATAAGTCAGTACAAGCTGACTGTGAAGAAATTTTGTCTGTAATCCAGCTCAGAGTGAAAAGGAAAGTAGGAGACACATCTGTTACACCCTCAGCAGCAGCATCTTGAGCATGTTGGCTTTCATTCTGTGGAAGAAGCCGTGCAAGTTGTCCACAAGCATGAGTTTAACTCATGTATTTCAGAAGCCAGGGTTTTTTGTACAGGGAGTTGGTGTTTGTGGCAGCCTGAACTCTGCAATGTGCCATTGGGTCTTTTTTCCCTTTGGATGAGAATTTGTTAGTCAAAAATTCCTCTCGGATAAGCTGCTTGTGGTTCTAGTGGGTGTTTTCACTGTGCGTGGTCTCTGTCCTTCATGCCATGCCGATTATTGGATTGTTAAAAAAAAATGAATAATGGACCGGAAAATGTAAACTCCGGTTTTGTTGACTGCGTATTAGCTTCTGCCTGAAAATCCAGGGAATGCTGTGCCAGCATCTCAGAGAAGAGTGTGAACAAAAGTGTGAAACAACTAACCAGAGTGTGTACACATAAGACGCAAATTTCCATTTTTGTTTGAAAAGAAAGCAGTAATAAGCATTTTGTCCAAGTATTGAAAGATCTTTGTTTTACAAATATGCTGAAAACTCAAGAACACTGAGTCTAAATTACTTGTGGACTGTGCTTTCAGGGAAGGGTGCATTCATTTTGTGGAATTAGCCCTACGGTTCAATGTCAGCTGTAGTGCGTAACCCTACACTTAGTGAAATGAAGAGCTAAGGTGACTTGGATGTAACTGAAAGGCTTCCACGTTATTCTTTGTGATGCCGTTAGAAACAAGTTGGCTTGGGTAAAACAGCAAATTATTCAGATGCCAGAGTTTTAGCGAACAATAGGGAAATTGCGTTTGCTTAGTATATTACATGTGCCGTTCAGTTTTTTTGGACTTGTGTCTAATATTATTATGTAATGCAGAGACTGGAAGCTTTTCAGGAGCGAGGTGCCAGATTGTATTTTTCTTTCACAAATTAGAGGTTAAGAACGCTGGTTGAAAACATTCGAACGTGCTGTCAGGCGGTGTTTGGAAACGTCTGGCTGTCAGGCAGGCAAGATGCCACCGGGCAGCCAGCGGACGGCGTGGGGCTGGTGTGAGGGGCAGGGCTGCCTGTGCCAGTGCTGCCAGAGCCGGGAGCGTTCTCAGGATGCCAAGGCTCACGGCGCTCCGGACCGTGCCGGCGATGCCAGCGTTGTGTGCCTCTGCAAATCTACCCATCTCTTCCTTTGCTGTGTACACTAAGGGCCCGGTAGGAAACTCTGTCCCGTGCGTCTAAAATTGTTGTAATTGCTATTAGTATGAAGCTTGCCATAAATTTCTTGTGTGAGGTTGGCTTGACGTGGCTCTGCAGAGGTGTTTTTATAACAGATACTTTGGAGATGGTCATGGTGAAACCAGAGCTAATCAATTGACTGGTAATGTCCTCTTTTACATCGCATTTTTCTAAAATGGGACAAGCATGAGCAGATGCTTGATGCAAATTTCAAAGAAGTAATATTGAAACCCCTGAGCATATGCAAAAAGATGCTCTTTGCGAAGTGATGTGGAATATTGTAGTGTCTATATTGGTTTTGCAGGTTGTATTAATCAAGAAGTAATATAGGATAGTGTAGAATAGTAAGCTGTAGGCTTACTTTAGAATCTTAACCTTTGACAAAAAGCTCTAACTGGTTTATATGCTTAATAACTCTTAGGAGTACTAATTATCAGGTACCCTGGAGCCATATCTGAACAGTGAGCAATACTATACATTTTTTTCAAACCTAGTGCAAGCGTGCATGAGTTGGCCTCTTAATTTTGTGGCATTCATACAAATGCACTGGTGTTGCGTCTAGTATAACATGTTTCAAGACTGTGCCTGTCAACGCTTGTATCGGAAAGTGTAGCAGGTTCAGAAAGCAACGGTCTGATTACAGGCAGCTGCCTCTTGATTTTAGAACAAGGCTTATTGTTAAATGAAAAGCTTTCAAATGTAATTATGGCATGGGACAGTTACTGCGTAGATATTCCCAGAGTACCACCTTTGCAACCTGTCAGCATGTGGACCATGTTGTCTTCTATCCGTGGTCATATGACAGCTAGATCAGTTTTCTCATTCAGAAAATATAAATGGCTTCTACATAGAAAAACTTATTAATTATTTCTATCACTCCATATCATATCTCAGTGATTTTGGTCATTGCATAATAAAAAAACTAGCATCATTTTCTTCCTTAAAAAAGCGTATCAATGTGTGACTACTTTGAATTTAGTAGCATGTATTAAATAGTCAAAATATTTAACAGTATTATTAATAATACACATTTTAGTGGTATTTCATGTTTTCTTTTCCCAGGAGCTGTGATCATCTCCACTCCGCAAGATGTGGCTTTATTGGATGCACGCAAAGGAGCTGAAATGTTTAGAAAAGTCCACGTACCTGTAAGCCTCTACATTAAAAATACCAGTAGATAGTTTTTCCAAAATGTAAAAAAAATTCCATATACTGCAATAGGTGAACAAACCTTTCAGGAGTCACTTGAATTTCATAAGTTCTTGTTCAAAAAAACCCAAAAAGGATTAGAATCCATCTTATATCTGTATCAGGAGCTTGCTTTAGCAGAAAGGAAAGAATTTTCTTAGGCCGAGGTCATAATAGTACTTAATTTCTTTTAAATCAGTTTGTTTAATCACCTGGAATGGATCAGACTGCTAAACAGAGTATCTTACAAAGTAATACGTGCTCTCCAATTATACTGTCTTATTATATCCTCATTATGTGTCCTCTTCAGCACTGTCTGTGTTGGAGCTTAAAATCTAAAATTTCTTGAAATGTGGAAAAATCATATACTGGTACATTTTAAGAAGGAAATGTAAGTTTTTTGGGGAGATATGTGAATACCTAATTGTCACTTTGCTATTTGAAGGGCTCACGACAAGTAGAGCGCTGTCTGTATCACTTTGTTTTTCATGAGGTTTATAGCTTATATGGTAGCTTGCTCGTTTGGGAAATGCAAAATTTAAAAATATCCACAATATTCATATGGATTGGGAGAAAATATTAAACAGGGTGACATCTTTGACTCGGTATTTTCTGTGTGCTACAAGTTGCTAAGTAACTGAATGTTACACTCTAGAGTGTGTTCATGAAGAGATTAATTTTTCATTTGAAATGTGCAGTTGATGAGAAAATATAAACTGAAATGCTTCCTTATCTTAAACAGTAAAGAAAAAAAGCCATTTACTATAATTTTAAAAAGATGTTTTGTTGCTTACCTGTGTGAAGGTTACTTCAAATCTTTACTAAGAAAAGAAATTTCTTTCATGGCTAGTGCTTTGTTAATTTAAAAAAGGCAACAGAAACCTTGAAGTGGCTGCTTTCTCTTTTTGTTTTAATTTACACAATAGCTTAACAAAAGAAATACATTGATAAATTCCTTATTGTTAGCTATTCCTTAAGCATATGTGCACCAAAATGAAAGCATAGTAGCATTTGTCACTTGCTACTAGAAGAAAAACAAATATATATAACAGAAGAATAACAACATACAGAAAGTTTTGCTTTGATTTTATGTTTAGGTTTGCTAAATTATGCAAAATTATTTTCTTCAAATGAAGTTGTGTTCAAGTTGGTACTTTGCTGAATTTTCCTTTTGATTTAATGAGAAATCACCAAGATTTCTTTCTAAGTCTGTTTTGTTCAATGTTCTTTGAAGAGAATGGCCTCTAAGAAAATTAAGCATTCTAGGATAGGCTTGGCTACTATTAATTTGACTAGTAGTAGGTAGGATATTAAATATGATCTATTTTGATTTGTCAAAATTTTCAGATTTTTCTAAATCAAATGAAAAGTCACAGCGAAGCTGTTGTGCCAGATGCTGAGTTTGAATGCACTTGAACCCGTCATCAGGTCTTACCTTTTTCATGGTGCTGCTTCATTTTATTCTAACCTTGTATGTACATCAGTACAGACATGTCATTTACTTCAGCATTAAAGCAGCTCCTCCTGCCTATGTATTACATTTCTAAGTGTCAACTAAATCTGAGGATCTAAAGAAAGTTAAGTTACATAGTTTTTGATGGACAACTTCTAACCTGAGGTCCACATCAAAAAGGTGGAATCTGTGGGACTGTGCTAAAATTGCATATCCTGATTATATAACTGAGTGATCTTTAAAAATCTAATCTTTAAAATCTTTAATCTAATCTTTAAAAAAGCGCTTACAAAGAGTCTACTTTTCAAAAAAGCAGAGAGTCTATAGTTTGCTGAGCTCCGAGTCTTTGAGTACGCTTGCTTACATTTAACAAACTGGAATCTCTCCCTTGTACATATAGGCATACATACACCACCTTCCCCTCACCCCCACAGTCATTAGTTACCAGAGATTCAAATGATGTGTAGCATTACCACAGTAAAGTCACAATTGTTCACATTGTTCGTTTGTCCTTTACTGCGTTGAAATTAGAGTAGAATGACTGAAGGAACTGATGAAAAGCTGGCAATAAGAGTCAGCATTAGAACCAGGATTACAATGCAAAAGTCTTATCTCCAGGTTTAGGACACAGTCATCAGAAGAGGAGTGCTATCTCTTGTGCCATGGAGCACACCTGATAAGGAAGGAGTTTGCAAAATGATGCTGACTCCTGTCACAGTAAGTTTCAAGATTCTTGCCTGTTATGTGAGTTTGGCCATCATTTTCATGCATCCCAGAGGCTTGCTCTGGGCAGGTGACAAAAAAAAAAAAGTGAGGAACTTTGACTATTTAGGAAAAAATTCCCTGTTTTCACCTGCTGAAATTGAGTTCAGTTCAGTATGATTTATATTATCGATCATACCCCTGAAAGGAAAAGACAGGTTTTTAGTTAAATCTGTAACTTTTCTGGTAGTTTCATTGAATTGGAAGGTTATGTTGTGGATTTCACAGGTTTCAAAAATCTGCCTATGTAAACTCAGCTATGTATTTCCTTCTAAGATGTACTAAAATTGTTTATTTGGCTATGTACTTACTGGTATTTCTGTAGTGTCCAGAGTACCCAGCCAAGATTATGGCTTCATATTGGGAGCAGATGTTAGAGCCAAAAACTGCTCATTACAAGATGAAAGGTAGGAAGACAGAAATATTATTGTGCATGTTTTCTTGAAGCACTAAAACATCAAGTGACTGACTGATGGTTACGTAGGAAGTTGATGGCAGACTGCAGAACTGGAACCCTGATCGCTTCAGTCCCTGTCAGACTGGAGTTGAACCTCAGCACCATCCATCCTTTAGTACAGTGAACGACTTAAGTGGGTTTCTCAGGAATTGTCTCCTTGTGTAAAGACAAAGGGTTTTCATTTTCTCACTGTATTTTCTTTAACTTAGAAGGTAGTATAGTTGGATTTCGGCATGATTTGTTGTGTAACTGAAAAGTTAATTGAGCATAAGAAATATATACACATTCAGAAACGGTGTGTGCATAGATGATTCATAATTAAAAGTTTCTTCATTTCCTGTTGTTTCTTGATAGATGTGTCTTCACCATTTAAAGTAACGATTTGACTAAATGAAATTCAGTGCTGTGCATTATAACTCTCCTCTCCTCTGCCACCATAGGTTAGCTCCTGTGTTGTGGTGCGTCTCATCATACTAGTTTTCATGCCATTACTGAGCCAAGTTTGCTGAGCAATGTACAGGGAAAGGAGCTTACTAAGGACTAGAATAGGCTTCACGCATACTTATGGAACAGTTTGTGTAGACAGTAACAGCTGCTTTGAAGCTATTCCAGCTCTATTATTTCAGCAGGGAAATGAGAGTTATTACTGACTTCATTAGGAAGACCTATTACTTTGCCTGTAGATTTAAAAGCTCTGAAGATCATAGTGAACTCTCCTCCTTCTTTAACTATATCTGCAGAAATAATCATGTTAAAAATAACGCTTCAGCACTAAAGTTGTGTATGTTTTCACAAATTCTGTATTAAACTGCGTGTTTATAATTGGCAACTTAATATTCAAAAAAATCTCTTCATATTCCAGAAGAATAATTTATATATTAATAAATATGCACTACTTATTGGCTGACAGATAGAAACAACACAGAAAAAACAGAAATGATTGTGTAATGCTGAAATGTCATTTGCTTTTAGTAAGATTTATTGAAATGAAAGCAAAAAAGGACAGTGAATAAGACCTCTAAAACTGCTGTAGCATTGAGGATACAGCTGTATCTCAGCATTTCCACTAACTGTGGCAGAAGGACTTCTTAGTTATTAGGTTATCAAAGAATTAACAAAACAGCTGTAATAGTCCTTAACAATTCACAAAACAATAGTAGACTACATAACTTTCTTTGATTGTGAATTCACTGAATCATTAGTGTTGTATGACTATTTTGAGGAGAACAGAAAGTTCAAACTCCAAGATACTTGAAGGTGAATAAATTCATTTAAAGTACAAATGTTAAGTTCTCTTTTTTTTTTTTCCCCTGAGCTGCAGAAAATGGTTCCCCTGTATCCTAGTTAATATACTATTTTTCTTTTGTCAAATAATACTCCTTCCAGTGTTCTCCAGTTTACCAACACAATGAAAATTCCGTGACTTTAATTTAAGGAGAGCAGGATGAATGCCTGCTCATGAGGTCATCAGTAGAAGACTGTGGCTGTAGAGAGCCCTTTTTACCATCCCCCTTGGACACATAGTATTTCATGTCTTTCCTAGTTTTAAGAGCTGGATGAGAAAATTATCTGTAATAATGTGCCAGTAAATAGAAACTTGTTCCTCTTGCTCCTCTGGCAGTCCCCAGGAGAGAGCAGAAAATGGGGAAAGTTTGTGGTGTTAAATTGAAAGTAGGTAATCTTTTTTTGTTTGGATGGTTTTTGTTTTGTTTTGTTGTTGTTATTACTGTTTCTTAAAATGTTTGTTGCTCTAAACCCTCTGAAAGTTTTATGTAAGTAAAGGAAGACTTCTTAGAAAATAGTGTGAAACACATTATGGTGGTATAGAAAAAACAGGTGATCATCTTTTGATCTTTTTTATTAAGTAATTGTAAATAACATGCTTTTTTATTTTCAGTTTTGTTGCCAAAAGTTGTACATTCATTCTTAATTAAGTAACTTAATATTTGTTGGTTGCATTGAACACTGGTATATCCTTTCAGATATGCTTTGTTAGCATAGTGGATATGTTATTCCTCTAATAACTAGGCCACCTTGTTCAAGCACAAAACTAGAACGCTCAGGGAAATTTAAAAGTAGAAAATGCTAATAAGTAAATAAGAGCTTTTTGTACTTGAAAAAATATATTTATATTTTAAAAATTTGGCTATAGCGTGTGTGACATACCTTTTAAAGCAGGTCTTCTGTTGATTAGCAGATGGGTAGAAGCTTTCAACCTGTAGTGTTTGAATGCTGTTTTCATCACTTTTGAGAAATTCTGCTCTGCCTCAATGAACAGTTTTGTTTACTAGGTGGATAAAATGGTATCAGTGCTGTCATTAGCATTATTGTACATTGTGAAAGATTTTTGTGTGCATGATTTGGCAAATTTTCATTTGACATATTTTGCAAGGATGATGTTGAACACCTGGCATCAACAGAAAGGTACCTAATATGTGTGTATTAGATTTTTATGCTGTGGTTTTAGCCACTTAGTTTCACATAATTATTTCTTTTGTTTGATCTTTAAAATGTGCTTCTGCTCTTCAGAAGAACAGCAAATCTGGTTCTTTTTGAAAACATTTCCCTACAGGATAACTTACAAAAAATTCCTTAAAAGCATGTCTGATTATGTAATTTCTTGTAATGGTATATTTTTATTTTGTGTTTCCTGAAACTGCAAATTACAAAGCTATTAGAACACAACATAAAAATTCTTCCAGTATTCAGAGTTAGAAAATGAAATACTGGCAGGGAGAGTTCTTAGAAAGGTAGGCCTGTACAAGAGGTGC
Source organism: Sagittarius serpentarius (assembly GCA_034782735.1). Taxonomy (NCBI): domain Eukaryota; kingdom Metazoa; phylum Chordata; class Aves; order Accipitriformes; family Sagittariidae; genus Sagittarius; species Sagittarius serpentarius. The sequence goes on along the minus strand of JAVKLA010000031.1, from coordinate 7,408,630 downwards.
TTTTTGTTACAAATAAATTTGTTAATCTTCGAGAGGTATGAATGTGAAAAACTTGAAATAATGCACAAATGATAGTGCAACTGAGGCGACTAATAAGAGTTGATAATGATGTTAATGAGTATGATATTACTGCTGCTTCCCATTATAAGTGAGTACTCTGTCAATTCTTTGTTGGTAATTTCTTTATTGTCAGAGATGAATAATGGAAATACTGATGCTTGAATCCCAGATTTGAACATTACTTTCTTTCATTTTAACAGGTTTTAGGACTGGTTCAAAATATGAGTGTTTTCCAGTGTCCCAAATGTAAACATGAGACACATATTTTCGGAGCTGATGGTGTAAGAGATCTAGCAAAAACCCTTGGATTGGATATTTTAGGTAAGAATGTAGAAATAGTTTTATTTTTGAAGAAAAATTTAATGGTGTGTGTGAAGGAAGCATTAACTGAAGTATGGAACTGCATAATCCTAGATTAGTCTCTATTCAGACAGTATTTGGGTATAATAGAACTAATAAGTAGTTGAATGTCACAATTTTTGTATGCTCTGTTCCTTATCAAGATGATTCTTGTAAATGGGATGTGGACTGGATATGAAAATTCTTGAATTGCATCTTAAATCACTTTTGATTTATAAACAATCCAGAACATTAATTGTTTTTATATCAATGTGCTATATTACCTGAAATTCATTCTGTTATTGATCATACAACAATTTTTACAAATAACCAAGAATTCTATTCGGACTTGTAAACCAGACCTAAACTCTGTCCATTAATGTCAATAGAAGTTTTCTCATTTATTTCATTTAAAAGAAATGATTTGTTACATATTGAAATAGAGTAATTTAAAATACAGTCTCTTAAAGCAGTTGTTTTTATGCGTTGACTCTTGTATGGAAGCAAGCAGACTGTAATAATTGTATTTAAGTGTTGAGATTAAAAGAATAGGCTGAATTGCAAAATGTTGTTTCAAAAGTAAATTTGTCTTTATTGAAAACAAAAATTAGCCATAATTAAACAATCTGGCATGCCTATAAGCTAAAATATATATTGATCTTTTAAATATGCATTGCTGTTTTAAAAAAGGCATATTTCAACCTGTGCTGTCAGTAAAAAAACATTACAGAATATAACACAGCATAATTAAGTTGGTAAATGGGATAATTGCATGTGCTAATGATGTGTTTCCATGTATTACTATAATTATCTCAATGATTTTCCATAGCTAATTCATTAAAAAGAACCAGGAAGCTCACTTAGAAAGATCAACACAGAAACATCAAGGTCTGACATAAACTTAAGATAGGAAGGCAACACATAATTAAAAGCATGCTTTTGGGCTATCTTTTAGTTTTCTGAATATATGATGAGTTGTGATCAGAGCCCAAGGAGACTTCTGCAGCCCTGGGTTATGTGGATGGATGCAAATCCTATGCAAGCAGTTGAATCAAACATGCATTTAGATACAGGCACAAATGATGTGCCATGCTATTGGTCCCATAGATGGGTTTTGTTATTCCCTAAGAGGGCAGAACTGATTGTGATTGTACTTAATTAGAAGTGATGTGAGAGATTTACAGGTTTAGCAGGGGATGGATGAGAGGTATGAAGAAAAACAGAGTGAAGTTTACCTTCAAACTGTCAGTGAAAGACTAGACTAAGATTAAGAATAATGCCCCAAGGGTTAAATTTAGAATTGCAGTACTTGATCTGATTAGTATGCTCCTCCTTCCAGGGATGACCATTATATAATAATACCATATGGTATTATAAGAATTACTGCTTACAGATTTTACTTAAAACTTCCATTTGGGATAGATTAATCCCAATGTTATTTGAGTTCTGCCCAAAAGTCTTGAGAACTTTTTTTTTTTTAATAGATATATATGTATGTAAACAATGTATTTATTTGAAAATAGTATTTCTAAATTTATTTTGCTTACATTTTGCAACACCTGTGGCTGTTCTGTTTGTTCAACTAAGCACCTAGTCTTCTTGTGAAACCTGACTAGGTTTTAGTTTCCATGATAACATCTGACAAATTCTGCAAGCTAACATTGTACAGGATAGAAAAGTATTTTGCTTTTATTTGCTCAGAATTGGCTGCCTTTAATATTACTGGATACCTCCTTTATTTTTGTTTATGACAGAAGACAATTAGTAGTTGCCAGTATACATTTGAGTGTAGTTCATTATTTCATACCCTTTTGGTTGTCTCGTCTTTTTATTGTTCCCTAAAGGAAAGGGTGCCAAAGTTTGTGAGAAAGGCTTTGTGCTGCTGATTTTTTCTCTCCCTGTCTCTGAAATTCCCCTGTTTTGATTTCTTTTTTTCTGAAGTTTGATGACCATAACTGTGACCAGAAAGCTATGCCATTGATATACATAATACTAAGATAATATTTTCTGTACACTCCATCCCGACATTTGCACTTCCTAACTTTTTAAACTGTATCTGCTAATAGAATCAGCAGCAATGACTCTGATATTTAAAATTCTTTGTTTTTACTTCCTGCAATAAATTCAAATTATTCTCAGCACTTACTCTTTCTTTGCAGTCAGCAATAATTTTTAGTATCAGAAAAATGTACGATGTTAAGTTCCCTCCACATTCTGTAGTGAAGAATCGTGCAAAACTTCACCTTCCTCAAACCCTTATCACCCAAACAGCTGTGCAGTTGCTTTTGCTGTCTTTATGCTTCTGCTTAATTTATAAGGTTTTGATTTTTTAAATTAAGATTGCATTTTGCTTTGTCTTCTGACTTGCACTTTTCCTCATACAAGTCCTGTTGTGCTCCTGTAGTACCAGCACATCTTTGTAAGTGTGAGGAAGAAGAGAGTGGCTGCCATTTTGTAGTAGGGCAGTTCTTTTTGTAATTCTCTGAGATTGTTACTAAGCTGATAGTGAAGAAATATTTTTTTCATTAACAAAACATCCTTGGGGGAAAAAAAAAGAAAGATTAGCCTCTGCATAAAATAATGGTAGGAACTAACTTCTGGAAGATTTACGAAGTTATTGTTGTTCTATTAAGAACATTTAAGGTTAAAAAAAACTTTCAAAGGACCCCCTAAATATTTTTTTTATGAATAAATGAACAGACTTTTATGCCTAAAGAAATTTATTCATGACTGAAACAAATAAAAAATAATTAAATTTGAAGGAAATGGACTGTAATCATCATAAATAACAAACTGAAGTTCTTCAGAGATTCAGCTCACTAATCATGGAGCCACAGCTTTTGTGTTTGCTATTTGTTTGGGTTTTTCTTTGTATTCCTGCTTGCTTTCCGTTCTGGTTTTTTTTTTATCTCTTAAGCTGTGTCAATTTTCATACAGTTTTTTTTAACATTTCTTTTCCTGACTACATTGAACTTCAGTAATTTACACTGGCCTTGGTTTGGGTTAAATAAATGTTGCTAAAGTCTATGAGTTAAACTGATACAGTTTCTGAGACCAGTGAAGATTGAACTAAGGTAGGCTGTTCTGTCTACATCTGTCCATGATGTAAAATGTAGCTGTATCTGCCATTAAAAGAAAGTTGGTCTTCAGTTCAGTTCATAATTATCTATGTAGCAATGAACTAAACACAGGGACTTCAAGTTAATTCTTTAGTGCTGAAAAATGTTTCAGAATGGAATAGGGCTGCTGATTGATAGGGCTGCTATAATGCTCCTTTAAAGTGGTCCTTTCCTCTCTGACTGTTCCCTGCTCATTATAAAAGCAGAATATAAAGAAGATTTCTGCTGGAAAGAAGAATGAACTGAATAGTTGTCTATTTAATTGGATCCAAGGCCTAATAAGGACAATAACAAATACTATTATTTGGAAATTAAGTATTCAAACAAGTCTTTGAACAGTGATTAAAATCTTAAAACAGCACTGAAAAGAATACACAGTGAGGAGATAGGCTGAACAGTAAGTTGCATGATGAGCATTTGCCTAACACTCAAGCAATTTTTTTTATGTACGCAAAATAGTTTCTATCTCATTATGTGTTTTTCTGCGTATTCGACGCAAAAAAGCAAACTGCCATCTCTAATAAATGACTGCAAAGCATAGTCCTTCCTCTTCAGAGAATGAAAATCCAGAATATGTTTGGCATTAATCATTATGGATGTACAGAAACTATATGGCAGCCAATTTTCATTTTAAGTGCTAATTTGTTGAGCTTAAGTAATTCAAAGAATATACAGAACTGGAATTTGATTTCAAGTTGCGTTAGGGCTATTTTAATGAAACATTTGAGAAATATTAGGTCTTCAACATACGTGTGTCTTGGTATTTTTGATACAGGAGACATTCCACTGCATGTTAATATACGGGAGACATGTGATGCAGGACAGCCTGTTGTGATCTCGCAGCCTCAGAGTGATGCCGTAAGTTTGGTGCACTACACTTAAAACAACAAAAAACCCTTCTCCAGAGTAAATGCAGAATGCTTCTTGTTACTGCTGTTTGAAAAGAAATGTGTATCTGAGTGTAACTGAGGGAAATAAAGTAAAAGAGGGTAGTATCATCAAGTAACTCAGGCCCCTCGTTTTGGAATGCTGGTCATCCGTTCTGCTTCTGTGGGTTTGGTTTTGTTTAATTAGTCTGAATCATTCAGAATAGCGAAGATTTAATCCAAGTTCTGGCATGCCAAGAAGGGGAAGGTCAGTGTCAGGCCTCATGAGACCTTGCAGCTAATGTAGGTCGTCCCAAACTGTCAGTTGAGCCTGTGGTAGTTGAGCCTGGAAACTGTCAAAGGGTCCTATCCAAAGATGTTTGGAACAAAACCTGTGTATTGTCAGTACCTGGGTTGTTTTCAGCAGGAAGTGGAGCAATTTACACACAACAGGAAATGGATTTTTTTGGTGCATTTACCTTAACATTTTATTGCCAAAGAAAAACATGAGTTGTTGAGGTGGTGGGAGTCAAATATGCAAGTCTGTAAAGAAAAGCAGTTGCACATATAAAACTTCAGTAACACTGATAGAGTAAGATTTTCCTGGCTAGTACTTTCTTTCTCCTTTGCTGGAGTGTCTGCCAGGTTCTGTAGGGCAGAGTGTTGTCTGCCACATTGTGTTTGCACAGTATATGGCATGATGCGGCCTCACTCTTGACTGCTGCTTAGATGTTACCGTAGAAATAAAAAGTGATTAATGCTGATAATAGATGGTAGAATGAATTAGAGATAAGGTGGAATGTACCTACAGTACATTCTAATATCGGTAACCTTTCTAATACCACGATTGCTAGGCACATGCCAAAATATTTTTTCCTTCCCACTCTTTCAAAAGAAGAAAAAAAAGGCAGGGGGGGATTAACACTGTTAATCCAGTGTTATTAACATACTGATCGGGATTCCGAAGGAACAGTGACAGTTTTAAAATTGTAATACATCATTTTGTTTTGAAAGAGAAGCAGCAGCACTATGGCATGTTGATTTATAATTTAATGCAATATTTTTGCTAGGCTTGGGCAAGGCCCATGCAGATCCTCTGTGGAATAATGTCATGATCTTGAGTCTAGATCCTTGTGAAAAGGAATCATTCTAATCAGTATAGTAGTTTCTATCTGGGAAGTTTGATCAGCAGTGTGAAGGTTTGAATAGATGCGTGGCTTAGGTCAAAGTTGAAGCAAACCAGCTAAGCAAACTAAGATGGAAGGCTCACAGCTCACTGTATCTGAAATCTATAATAACCAAGAGTCTGTAGCCTGCAGGACTATCAATCTAAAAATTCAGACATGTAGGATGGCATTCTGAAAATTAAAAAAGACAAGAAAGTCTGTTGTGTTGCCATCTGTTCCTCCTTGGACTACGTTCCTGGTAACGAAAGGAAGGGTTATAAGCACCATTTGTGGCAATTAAGTTAAATATGAAGAGGAATAAAGATTGACAAATATGTGTGACTCTGGGGAAAACTTTTAATATTATTCTCTGCCATTGTGTCTGTAGGATAATCATTCTCCTCAGAGAATGAGGTTTTTTTAGATGTCACTAATCTCTACAGCATGAAAAATAATTTCCCTTTATCCCTTGTTTGCTTCTCATTTTAAAGACAGACAAAATCATTGTTGTTCTCTTATATTTTAAAAGAAAAATTAAATTCTTAGCACATAACTGATGGGGGGAGAGGTTGTATAAGGTCAGATTCTAATGTTTAATACATGACACCCATTGCCATGTTTCTCAAACTAAAATTGTGGCAATTCATGCATCAACAATCACAGTTTTTCAGATAGAGTACAATGTGCTCAGAGCTGCTGAAATTATTTCTGCTCTTGTCCCTTAAATTTACAGGATTTTTTTAATGCAAAATTTTGTGCTGTTTTTGTTAGAACACACAAATCAAGTACAGAATCATAGAACTGAAATAATACCTAGCAAGTTCAAACAGTAGGGAATAAGGCTGGTGATTGACTTCTCAGAAACCCAGCATGCTGTCACACCTTCTAAGCTCTGTCAAGACTAGAATAAAAGGTGTTTCTAAAATATGTTAGCTAATACTTTTTTTGCTTACACACCTGCCATAGGGTTCAACTTGCCTTGCTGATATATAAAAGTATAGCTCTCACTCTACACTAGAATTTTAAAATGTGTAAACAAACTTGTCTGAATTCATTATTTTAAAGCTTAGATGTAGTTGGTGAAAAGGGAAGTTTCTTTTAGACAGCTGGCAAGGAATTACTAACAACTAAAACAACCCTTCCAGAAAAAAGAAAATTACTTGTAGAATTGTGCATGTGTGAACTTAGAAAGTTCGTCCTCAGGGAAGGCACAGAATATGTAAGACTCATCTGCTAAAGGATGTGAAGGTTTAATGGCCAGAGTACTTTTCTGGTGAAGCTTGAGACAGTCCTCATGGAGAAATAAACAGTGCCAGTAAAACGATTCTGCTTTTGGTATAACATTGTCTATGTTAGTGTTTCTGTCAGTTTAGTTATTTAAATTGTGGCTTTTTTTTAACACTCTTTGTTGACAAAACTTTGTTGTGTGCTGTAGAAATGGAATATTGCTGTACTTGCAATGTTAGCCTGAATGGCAGGGGCTAGTGTAACAGAAAGAGCACAGACACCACAGCAGTTGGAGGTGATCTAAGATCCTCTACAAGGAGCTAATAATTTCTTAGTTTAATCGACAGTGAGGACTTACCAGACCCTTCTGGAGATAACTGAGAGTCTTGGGAGCATTTTCCTCCTCCATCAAGCTGTGGAGGTGTATTGGCTGACCAGGGCTTTGGTTTTTTGCTCACGCAAGCATATGAGAGAGTCTCTAGACAGCAAAAGCTTACTAGGAGACTCAGGAACACTGCTAAAATACTAGAAGAGGAAAAACAGTAGGGGAAAAGGTAGAATAGGGAAAACAAATGAGGAATCACTGAAACCAGGTGGAATTGTTCATGCTCAGACGGAGGGGAACCTCCTAGGGATCATGGGGAGGAACCAGTAGCAAAACAGGTGTTGGAAAGAAGCATCCTGAAACTTGTGGATAAGAGGGCTAGAAACACAGCAGGAGATATAGAACGTGATTAATTGCAGTGGAGTCATTCTTTCACCAAATGAGCTGTTTAAGCACCCAGTGAACTCTCCATTAACATTGGGGGAAAAGGTAAATAGAGGTTCCTAAGAGCTCTTCCATCTGTGAGCACAAAACCCAGAGAGGTATGAGACGGTTGGTAGTTACCTTGTGAGGACTTCCTGCTAGAAACTTTTGGGTATATCACAGCCTTGATGGCACAGTGGATTTGTTAATACCTTGCTACAACAGGCAGGTTAGCTGTGACTGTTGAGCACCAAACTCCCACCTGTCTCAAGGTCAAAGAAGCAGCTCAAGCAAGTACAAAATACATTAGCTGTACCAGTGTGTCCATTCACCTTCTAAAAGCTAGAGAGTCTTGTTGGGATAGACATTTTGGGGAGGAGACATGCTGGAGGCTGAGATAAGCAGTAGATGTTGTCTCTGATCTTCTTGTCTTGGGAATGAGGTGATTGAAAAAAAAAAGTAATTGTGGAGGAGAGATGATAGACCTCTAAGGTTCAGCAGGGATCATGTATTCAAGACAGAAGAGAAGTCAAGAAATAATGAAGTTTAGGTTTCACCTTCTTCCTCTTCTCCATTATTAAAGAGATGGTGAGCCCTCATGGCAGAAAGTATAAAGAAGATGACTGCTTTTGGAAAAAAAAACCAAATTCCAGGAAACACATAATGGTCAGTTAGTTCCTTAGTGTTTTCTTGCCACATATTGTTATGGAAAACATTTTGAGTCTATCAAGGAAAAAATACTTTTGAGTTCACCCTCTTGTTCCATAAAAATCAAGTGGAGTATATTGGGAAAGCCGGGGAAGATGAAAGGGAGCAAACCCAGTGAATCCGATATAGCTTAGAGTGTTGGATCCCCAGATCACACAGCCTTTTGCATGTATGCGCAAACGTACATGCAGTGCGGGGAGGAATTTATGATTTGGGTAGAAGAGCCAAACTTTTCCTGGAGCAAGGAAACCAGGACCTGTGGCTGGAAGACATGCTTAATGTCATTCTCTCCAGCTTGTGATTAAAGACCAGTGTATGATACAAACCCCACATACTTCTTGGGGGAGGTTCTGTTACTGTCTAGTTCACATTTAACAATGCGAAATTTATTCAGCCCTCTTGCAGATTTCATATAGTCATATATATTGGTGAAGGATTTTGAGGCCAGTAAATTGCACACTGATCTGTAAGGGGAGAGAAGAAGCCCAGTCAGGTGGAAAGCAGGGGCACAAGGCATCAGAAGTCTTATGTAACAGAGGAAAGTAACTCTGGTTAAAAATCCCTTTTCAATTAAATTAGAAATGTTACAGTATTATCCAAAGAGACGGGTGGAATTTGTATTCAGAAAGACTTTTTTTTGTAGAACTCTATGAAAGGGTGATGTGTGAGTAGGGTAAAAATGTACAACCTTTTAAAGCTTGCAAGAAATAGTTGGAGAAAAATTGAAGTAGTGGTAGCAAATACTGTTTGCTTTTGTTTAGCTGTCATCAGTAATTCCCTTTAAAGAGTGGTCTCTCCAGGGTGTGATGTCTTTAAAAGAAAAGCAAACCCTCAAGAAGGCTGCATGATATGATTTATAATATGTCTTATCATTAAGGCTTCCTTTGAATGGTCATAGTAACATTTAGTACGTGTAGGTTCGAATCCTTCATTCAGGGTGTAGATAATACAGTGCATCATCAGACCCTCATTTATGCTTTACTCTGCTGAAGAAAATGTTGCGTGGTAGGATAGTCTTGTTTGAAGGATCCTGAATTGCAGTGTTCTACTTAACCCTGTTTTCTGGGCAGGATGTCTATTTTGATGTACATAATGGCACCTGAGTGATGTACATGCATAATGGCACCTTGGGGCTAGCAGTATTTCCCAGCGTCACTGCTTGGCTTTTGCAACTGCTGATACATAGGATTAACAGGAAATTTCCCATGAGCACTGAGGGGGGCGGTTTGAGGTATTAGGTTCAGTAAGCATCCAGTTGACTTACCCATCTCCTCCATTTCATGTTGTAATTTCTAGACTGACTTTTATTGTTTCATTAAATCCCCTTTCTGGGCTGAGACTTCATTGCAGCTTGGCAGGAGTTGCCAATACATGCAAAGAAGAATCTTACGGTAGAACTGCCTGGAGGAGGACGGAGTGGGAAAGGCTCTGGGCCTCTTGCAGCAATCAAGAATTTCTCTGGGTGACATGAAGCTTTTATCTGAAGTGGAAGCTCATTTAAAGCTGTGTTTATCATCATGCTTTTAGTGCCTTCTGAGTTGACCACAGTAGAATACAGACATTGGAGGGCAGCTCCAGTCATCCACTGAAGGTTGGAGTTGTGTCAAAGTAACAAGCAATTTCCATGTAAATTTAAGCTATTTAAAAATCTGATTGAACTGGAAAATGGACTGTGGTTGAGCAAAGAGAGTGCTAATAAGAACAAAAGCTATCATCTATCATTATTTTCATGCAGATGGTAGCTAGTATTTGTCCTTATGATAGTCACTATTTGACTAGTTGCTCATGGTTGCTAGTTTCCTTTAGCAGTGAATAAAATATAGGCCCCTAACAGCTCAGTTGAGCAGATTTAAATACCTTATCCTTCTTTACAGGTATAGTAGCATCCACAGCATTTGATATTCCAGACAGTCGGGACTTGCATAGATTCTCCCTTGGATTGCTGGGCTGGATAAAGCATCTTAATAGTCTTAGAGTCTTTTAATCACAAATAGAAGCTAGAAACCATTTCAGTAGCGGGATTTACATTCTATGGTGTACTTGGCCCACAACGAAGTGGTGGGATCAGTATTCTTTTTCTGAGTTGCTGGTCTGAAGTTGTTGGTTTGCAGTGGTTTGGGTGAAGGTGAATGTGGTATCAGCTCATACCTGTTTTGCCTTTGTTGGTGTGTAAATTGTATTCTGTATTTGTGTGGCCATTGCACTAGACACTGGAAGCCACTGCAGTGAGCTGCTTGCAGGCTAAGATCCGCACTTCAGTGAAAGGCAAACTAGCAGGTCAAGCCAAGCCAATCCAATCCATGAGGACAGGGCAGAGTCAGCTATGACCTGAACGGTCAGTTTGCAGTATTCTGCAAAAGGCTGCCACTTCGTCCAGACCAGTGGCAGTTTGTGCTAGTGGCCCAAGTGAGAGACAGACCTTCTCTTCTTGCCCCTCAGGCTCTGGCCTTGGGCGTTTGTCAATTTGTTTGCTATTTTAAAGGCTCATCTGGATAAACAAGGTCTAACTGGAGGCTAGAGCCATCTAAGAGTGCTGCAGGAGGCAGGAGAGATCAGTGTGGCAGGGAATACTGTGGTGATTTCTTCTAGTAAAATAGGCACGGTTGTCAATGTGGGCTCCATATGCAGACTTATTTGAGAAGATGAAGAAGTAGCTTGGTTACAGTCTGACAAAGCAGAAGCAAGCTGAATAGCAGGGGAGTTTTCACCTAGACAAACACAGAACATGATGCACCAGCTAGAAATTGAAGCATGACAAGTTCAAATTATAGATAAGGTGTAAGTTTTTAACAATTGAATTGATCAACCTCTGGAACAACGTACAAGATAGATATATATACACACGCATACCCACAAAGGTACTCTTCTAGTTGAAAATCTTTATATCAAGGTAGGAGACCTTTCTAAAAGGCATGTTCCATTTTGACTACAAGTTGTTGAGCTTGGTACAGGGATTATTCGGTTTCATTTTGTGGTTTGTTCTGTGTTGGACTTTTGGCAGTGTTTTTATACGTCTCTTGACATTAAATTTATGAATACTTGATGTTAGGCTGATCATGGTCCTAGCTGTGTCATGTTTTTGGAGATGTTAAAAGAAGTGTGCCAGCTGATGGTATCTAACCAGATGCCACAGGTTGGTGTAAGAGGCAGATTTTGCTGTACGGATTCTAGTGTTGCGGAATTAGTTCTTTCCAATACCCACTTCGGTCTTTTGGAAAGATGTCTTTTTTTGGAAGAAAAAGAAAAAATTATTTTTAATGTTTGTATAGGAAATTCTGTAGTGTAGTCTAGTCCGTGATGAATCAATTAGCTAAAAAAAATTTATTTGGAATGTCATTGTTTTCTCTGATTCTCTATCTCAATCCTGTGCATGTTGCATCTCAGCCTTCAGGGTGAGAGAAATTTATAACCGATGGTATCTTTGGGACTAAAGAGTCTCCTTTCTTCTCAACGCTTCTTCTCCAGAATAATATTGATTCTCTTTGCTGTTTAAGACAGATTGTTCAGTCAAGTTCTATTCTCAGAATAATTCCAAAGTTAAATTTTACGTGCTCTCCCCCCCCAATATTTTAAATAATGTTTGTACTTACTTTATGTATTAATGCAACATTTTTCCTGAACACAAAACCGGCTAAATCAAACCCATTTATTGTAACATTTTTCTTTTTCTTTGAAAGTATGTGAAAGAATATATACCTAATGAGATGCAAAATGCTCCTTTTTATAGAAAATGAAAGGTGCTAAATGTATGTTTCTGTTTTTACAGGCTAAAGCCTATCTAAAGATAGCTATGGAAATAGTAAGACGACTGCCAGTACCTCCTGCTTGAAGTGTTTATCACTGAAACTTACCAAAAAAAGCAATCTTTTGGTGTGACCAATGCAGAAGAGTCTTGCTACCTAATTACATGGATGCCGTATTTTAGTTCCAAGAACTTTTTTAGGAGTTAATTTACGAGAGGTTAAATTATGATTGTGATACTTGCTGTTTTTCAAATCGTTGTTCGGCCATGTCCAAACGAACTGAAGTATGCAAAAGATGATAGTATTTAACTGCTGGATTGTAACATCAGCAAGCAAGAAGACATGAAGTATGTTTTTTACATGTGTCCTGTTTTAAGGTCAAGAATGAAAGACAGCTGCTCCAGCCAAGCAGAATGATGAGAGGGATGCCAAGGCGTAAGTCGTCAAAAAATGACATTTGCCATACTCTAATTTCTGTCAGTTTTGGTTCAACTTTTTATTTGGATAACTACCAAGCTGACCTTAAGTTCTGCAAAATTTTAAGAAGCAAATTCAGTTATGTAACTGCAATAGTTTTGTGTGTTCATCTTAAAAGAAAATAAAAAAATTCCACATATACTCTGAAGAGTTCTTGTGATGGATCATGAGCAAATTCATTCATTATTGGATAATGTTCGATCATGAAGCAATTCACAGTTTAGTGGAGAGTGGATTACATGAACCTGAGGCTTATTTCTTGACTGTTTTGCATTATAATGGACCCAGACAGAAGACTAGGTAGCTAAGGTCTTCACTGAAAACCACACATTGTGCCTGAGCTCAGTTTGCCAGGGGATGCAAATGATCAAGGTAAATTAAATTTATGATTGTATATTCCTGTTACAGTGCAGCAACTTGGAATTTGAATATAAAGATATATTTTTGAAGTAAAGAAAAATTTGATCTTCAAACTGCGTGGCCTTCTGGTTTGTTTTTTCATTGCCTTATATTTTTATGATCTTTATTTTTGTGTTGCTGTGTGGAAGAATATGCCTTCAGGGAATGAGTTTCCATTTACAATTAGATGTTTGAGTTGACATTTAGGCTTTTTCATTTACACAATCAAGTACGGGTATCTTAAACGTACATCTTAACCATACCATACTGGGAATTTAACCATACTAAAGACTTCTGCTGTTGACCTCCCTGTAGTCCAAATAATTATTCATAATTTTGGATGTTGTTGGTTTTTCTTATTGAAGTGATACAACATTAAAAGTTGGTATACATTTACATTAAGAATATTTAAGTAATATGCACACAGAATTTACATGGGAAAGCTAGATACAAATTATGGGTTGAATTTCAAGCTTACGTGATTTTGTAAACATGTAAATTATATAGTCCAAAACTGGTGATTTTTTTTTTTGCTTCAAGTCAATCTCTGAACCTCCTTGCCCACACCCTCCCTCATGAGATCTCACATCAGTCTTCAGCTTTTTCAGCAGCATATTATCCTAGGCCTGTAGAACTGACACAAATACTCACTTCCTTTTAGTTGTCTAATATATTTTACAAAAATTAAAGCTGGCTTAGTGTTCTGCCCTTTCATATTTTATTGATAATTCATGGTTTTTTTTTAATTGAGTTTTATCTCTACACATACTCACTTCTGCTTTACATATTGTAATCATTGATATGTATGTCTATAAGTAATTCTGTGGTTGTTTTGTCATAGTATAATCATAAATTTCAGTGGAAAAACTGGGATTTCTGACTTTTTTAGCAAAAGACTGTGATGCTTTCCGAACTTTGGTATTTATTGTTTTCGTTCTGTTAAAAGGAATGTATCTGACACCCAGTTCATGTTGAGACTGGGTGAGCAATCAGTATACAGATAGAAGGCTGGTTGTTTTCCGTTCCTTTTCTTTCTCATTATTTCTTGGGTTAGTTGAGGGACGAAATTTTCTTTCAAATGTCCTTTTATTTTTACTTCTTTCTACAATTTTTTTTCCTTTTAATTAGGTACTGTGGTTTTGCTCTGTTGAATCTTTCAGCTGCAGAACCATTTTGAATGCCTTTATCAAGAAACTGGTTATAATGATTAAATATAGTTTCGAAGCCAATCTGAAAGTTCATTTAACGTTTTTGTGGAAGGATTACACAGGGTAGTAGGTGACGCCTGATTTATTGATTAAAAGTTGTCAGTCATTTAAAATATCTATATATGTAATTGTACAGAGTAGGTAGGACTTTTCGGTGTTTAAGGATGGCAATGGTCAAACCAAATTTAAAATGAGAACGTATTTGCTTTACTTTCCTCGTTCTCATGAGTAAAAAAGTATCTGCTTCCCAGCCCTTCTCATGCAAAGAAAATGAAGGGCATTGACACAGGGTTATTGCTACTTAATGTTGTAGAAACACATACTCATTTTTTTATTTTACAGTACACTGTTAAATACATATTTGTGAATTCTAGTCAACATACTAGATTTGAAATTGTAGTTCATAAAATCCCTGATATAAGTTATTGGACTGCGGGTGGTGGTGGGTGGATGAGTCGGAGGTTGAGCACGAGACAGTGGCACTTAACCGTAGTTTAGAAATACAGCTTATAGACTTGACACACAGTGGTGTTTGCTCTTTCAGCTCCAGTATTTTACTTTCATCTCTGTGATATTTCCTAGTGTACTAGTACATTTTTTCTGAAAATGCTAATCCTAACAATAGGGCCTGGCTTTCCTGAGCTCTATGGGTAGATGCTCTTTGCTCAGGAGCAGTGGAGACTTACTGCAAAATTACTGTGATCGTGGGTTACCAGCACAGATTTATTAAAGTTTGTAGCACTATAAGCTGCCAGTTACACGTTGCAAAATCCCACAGAGGAAAAGAAAGAGGAAGGCTGGGGAGGCACGGGGCCAAGCAGGCAGTAGTGGGGACAGAGGCAAATGTCAGTCCCAGGTTACCTCCTGTGTAGGTTAAGAGCAAGATTCCCAAGATGGCCTTGCATCACCGTCAGAGTTATTTTTGCTTTCAGGACACGGCCCTTTGTATAGTGACCACAGTTCTTGTGTTTGCAGACAATTCCTGTTGTTCCTCGGGTGAGGAGTGTATGGGCTGTGTCTTAACGTGGTGCATTTCCTGGCTTTCACAAGTTTTGGTTTTGATGAAAATGAAGCTGAAAGAGGGTATAGAATTGTTTGTGTCAGTGAAGTATTTTGCTATAAAATTTTTACTGCTGTGTTCAGGTTATTGTGAACTGTTTAGCCTTCGAGACTATGGTTTGTGTGGTCCTTCAGATGTTAAATTTCTCACAACAACAACAACAACATTTTTAATTGTTATTTGAAGTTATGACAGGAAGGTAGTTTGCAAATCAGTTTTTCTCTACTAATTCAATTTGAATTTAAACTACAACCCATTTTAGCTGCTCTGATTGGTGATCGTGGTGATGAAATAACATTAATGCAGAGAAGAAATGGCAGAAGCAGGTCATCTTCAGTATATTAACAAGCCCTCCCTGTAATTCTGAACTTGCTTCAAATTAGACTCACTTGGATCCAACACAGCACGTGAATCCCCCTGTAATATCTTTCCCCTAGTAAGAATACGGTTTTCACCTGGACCTACTCAAACTCCCTGTTGGGTTTTTCCCACTTGCGGTGCTCTTAGTGCCGATGAGAGCAGGCTTTGATCCGAGGCAGGTGCTGCATCCTGGTTTGTTGGTAAACTTTGCTCAGGCTATTACTGGCCCCCCTAGTATTAATCAAAGGCTGCAATAAAGGGTGGGGGGAAAAAGGAGTAAAGAAGGGGTGAATCTCATGCTAGTAGGAATATCTCCAGGTTCCCAGGGACGCTGCTGTAATAATACTGGGTTTGCAGATGCAAGAATATATGTGGGAGAATAAAAGCAGGAGAACAACAAGAAAGGAAAACCCTTGTGTTGCTTAGGTGAAAGATTACAGAGCTGTGAGAGGCTCTGTGGGCTACAGAATGGATTTGCAGAAGCTAAGGCACCAAAGATGCTGTGTGACAATATAAAGGGGATGTTGGTACGGACTCCAGCTGTGCAAAGCTTCTGTCAGAGCATCCCCAACCCCGAGACTGGCATGTGAGCTCTGTACCCGAGTACCCAAGTTGCAGACACTGCTCCCATCCTTCCAGATATCATGGGGGGGGTGGGGGTGGGGGAGGGTGTAGGGTCGCCATCTTTATTTTTCCACCAGGTTTGCAGTATTTTCCCAAGGTGCAAGAAACTTGTTCTACGCCTGGCACTGGCTGAGAAGATTCAGATCCATAGCTCCTAAACTTAGGAGAGGTCCTCAGCCCCTGGCGTCGTCTTTGCTGAGGACCGTCAAGGAGCATGCATCCCTTCTGATAAAGCTGTATCGCTTGTGGAAGAAATAAAGAACGTCGTCGTAATCACAGCTAATTATTTTTTAGCCTAATGATTTGAGCTGGACTTTGACCCTTGCTCCCAGTTTTATTGATGATTTCTACCTAACGCATCAGTGAATAAAATGATCGGTTCTTAGGGTAATGTCTGGCATTGTAGCTGCTTACAGACTTGAGAAAAGGCTGGGAGGTTCTGCGTTTGGAATTTGATACCTGCATGTCATTTTAGTTTCTCATGGCCACATCTGGGCCTATATTGCTGTCATCATTCTTACTTAACAGGAATGCTTCCTAGCGGAGATGGTTAGGTGGAAAGGCTCCTGCTTAAGGATGCTTGACAATAAGATGAATCTAAATTGCTGATTTAATTTCAGAATTGATTTATAATGGCAGTTACAACGATGATTATATTTTATTTCGGCAGCATATCAGCCAAGGCACCGGTACGTCAGCCACATATCACAAAAACACAGGAAAAGAAAAAAATTCATTCTGAAAGTAGTTTTCAGCCTATTCTTGTGGGTTCTGTTTTACATTATACAGATACTAAATCTGAAGAAAAGGTATATTCAAAGGTCTGTATTTTTCCATTATCTTCACATATTCAGGGAGGCTTGCTTTTTTTTTTCAGCAACAAGAGAACAGGCACGGCTTGTCATCCCTTATGCACCTATCCATCTCAGTTTCTCCATTTGTATGAGCCTGGATCTGAATACCCACTGGAATCAATGCAAATAAATGACTTCTCCTAGGGAGTACGTGAGTCTTCGAATGAGCTAGTGGGGGGAAGAACATCTGTTGTCCTTCAACATCGTTTTGAGGGCTTACAGATTTATTTGAAGTGTTTTCACTCATACCACTGGGATTTTCTAAAAGTTGTGTTATTTCCTGTGGTCCAGAGGTTTTGTCTTTTCTGTGAGAGAAAGGCGGGAGACTCTCCACACTTGCCCCCCCCCACGTATGCTTCCTGTTACTAAGCAAGGCCTGTTCTGAGAATACAAGTTTCTAGTTACTTTTTCTGAAAAGTCTTAGCTTCTTTGTAATGACTTTCTAATGGTACTTATGAGTACTTTTTTACTTTTAGGGATTGTTTGTTTTGTTTTTTGGTTTTTTTGCAGGTTTTTTTTGTTTGTTTTGTTTTTTCCCCAAATTAATCTTGAAGAGATACTATAATGTATTTTTAAAGCCCAGTTTGGCTGCATATTTGGGAGGAATGAACAGGGTGAGAAACTATCTTATTAAGCCAAGCCCATGTTCTCTAGATTTAATTTTGGAGTGTTCTTCCAGTGTGTAAATGTTGCAAATATTTTTACATCTCATTAAGGGAAACTGTTAAAATGAACAAAAGTTCAGGAGCCCGAACACTTTCCTGCTCTGCAGTAAGCACGTTGAGGGTGGCGTGAGATCTGTCTGCAGGCTGGTCAGACAGGCCAGGATGCATTTACATGTTGTTTTATCTGCTGAATCAGGAAGTTTCTACATGTCTCTCTTTAGAGGAGAAATTTCCATATAAACGGGCTTTTGTCTGTGATACCTTGAGGCCTCTAATTAATTACGTTTCAGATGGAGTCAGGAGGGTTTGAGTTCACGCTCCCCGCTTCCTCCTGCAGGATACTAGGACCCAATGGCTATTTTGGAGAGTTATTTTTTAAAACAAATGCTAAGAGGCTGGGAAAATGTGCCTTGTAAGCATCTAGGCTTTGAAAACTTAGTCTAATAAATCCACATTTATTTGTGAGTGCCAGCACTACTGGCATCTCTTTTGTAATGCCTTAATATCCTAAGCTTTTAGAAAGCCTGTGAATTTGTTGCTTGTTTGCACTTCTTTTATAAATGCATGTTTTACAGATGCATTTTTTATTAACACAGACACTGCTACTTCACTTTCAGCTTAATTTCTCTATAGTGTAAATAAAACTCTTTCTGTAAAGCAGTTTTCCTTGACTATTGATAACGCATCTAGAAAGTTATTCCTCTAGAGAAAGAAATGACAGGGCTGTTTGATGCTGAATGCCTCCTTCCCTGTTGGGTTAATATAGGAAATTGTAGTTGCTGTCTCGGTGAATGTTGTTGGTTTTGTTACCCTGATGGGAAATAGATCTTCACTAATGCAAAACGAAACTGCTGATAAAATGCCTTTCGGTTATTAAGAGCTTGTAGCTCATGAACATTGAAAACAGTACATGCTAGAGTAATTTATTTAAAATATTCCTATTTTTCCACTTCTTAAGCATGGTTTTTAAGAAAGCAGTAGCAATAAAGACATTTGGACAAACTCTGCTGTTGAAATGGATTGCTTTCCACTGGTTGAAAAGGTCTGCTGTTTTCACAATGAATATGACTCAGACAAGTGAAGTATTATTCACCATCAGTGCCTGTGTACAGAATCCTGTGTATGAATCTGCAGTAGCAGGTGACAGGAGGGAAGAGGAATGATGTACCAGTATTTGCCTGGAATGACCTCATGCTAGGAAGCAACAGGAATTTGTTTGGCATAGCAAAAATACAAGCAGAATTACATTTTTAGGGAAGGCAGATGGGTCAGGGCAAAGCAGGGGATGTCTTGTTAGTGTGTACATGTGACAGCCGTATGAAAGGAAATGCAACGTTTATACTGTCAGAAATAAAATTGGGAATGTATCTGTCCCGCTTCTGCCAGAAATGTACTGTCAGGGAATACATGACCTGGGGTGCCTGGCACCCTGGGGACGTGTGGATCCTGGTGCTTCAGAAAGGTGTCAGGACAGCATCATCAGATCTCTGCAGATCATCAGGAGTCCTCATTTATGACAAAATTTCTGCATGTTAGGGAAGCTATTGAAAAATATATTTACAAGTGAATAGTTGGAAACAGTTGCCACAGAACGTTACTTGAGAAATGGAATGTCTCAGTTCTTGGTCAGCCTGCTCAACATCAGATAACGTGCTGTTCCAGGGTGGTTGCTCATTAAAGTTAGCATTTTAGCTGTCTTTACTACAGGACAATAGCAAGATACACAATCACCGCAAGGTACTTTTCCTGACACTTGGGTGATACCACCAACCAAGGAGTCATTTTGACTACCTTGCTGAATTACTGTACTGAGCTTAACATACAGTAACCTGAAGTTTCAGCCTATTCCAGTCTTTTTTTTTTTTCCTATACAAAGTGTTTCACGTTTCCTTTTCCAGCACTTCACTACTGTTGGTTGGTCAGATAAAGACAAAAATATTTATGTACAGGGCCTCCTAGAGGGAATTTCATGCTTTGAAGTGAGACTATATAATTTTCTTCAAAACCAAATGATGAACGATGGGGTGGTTCTTTATTTTCTGTTTAGTTTTCAGGAGCTACAGTCACCATAAGATACCAACTGAACATAATTTTGGATGGTCAGATTGGAACTCTTCTAACCAGGCGCTAGTCATGTCTTGAGAATACAAATGCAGAAGCATCGTGAGGCTCTGGGTTTTTTATATATGAATGTCTGTGTTTAACCTTATCTTCATTGGCACGGGAACAATAACTGCAGCAGATAAAATGCAAAGGACATTTGAGAAGCACATGAGTTAATTGTCACGGTTAAGGATCATGAAAATGTATCTGTTGAACGCAGATTTCTGATGCAGCATGTGCATGCACTGACACTGGAAGAGCCAGCAGCATTCAAACAGTGCCACAGCAGTTTTTGTCTCCTCGGTGAACTCCAGGCTCATTCTGTGATTTGCTGTTGGGAAAAGTCACACCCTAAACTGCGTCAGCATTGAACCTTTAGACTATATGTTCGCATGTCCCTAACGTGGCAAGTGACTCACCGTAATGTTTATTCTTCACATTGCAATCTACTCTCCCCAGGAAAACAAGGATCTATTTACTCCGCAATGTATCAGTGCCTCTTATCAGACTGTACGATATCCCTGCCGGGGCTGGGACTGGTCAATATTTGTTGGTAGCTGGTATTCTGTTTGTAGAAGGACAGTTGCTGTGTGTAATACTTGGGAACCGTGTTCTTACATTGCACCTGGCGGCACCTGGCCGTTGTTACGGGCTGTGATCGTTGCTTTGATTTACTTTCTGTCTGAGCAATGCTGCGTTATTTGTAGGCAAAGTGTAGCCCTGTGATTCTAAAGTGTTACCGCTCACAAGATAAAATCCTGCACCGAGAATGACCCTCTAGCAATGACACCTTACCCTTGTAACTCCAGTGTTTGGGGAGAGCTCTGCATGGGCACGGGGGGAGGTTGGCAGAGCCGTCCACTCTCCTCTTCGCCGTGAAGGACCTACTTGGGCCTGTTGGGACACAGAGGTAACTGAGGGTCAATAAAATGGTATGAGGAAAGAGCCTTCCATGTTTGAACATGAAACTAGTAATGAAGGAAACTTGGAGGAAAGCTGGAACCTCTCTACTGTTTTTCTGGCCTTTTCACAAGGAAGACCCCCTCTTCTGCAGCATTGTAAATTAGCAGTTTTAAGTCACACGGCTTTGATAAACTAGATTTTTACTATTTGTATTACTGTAATCTTAAAAGGTAAGTGGGCTTTCTGTACACATTTCCTTAGCACCTGTGTTTTACTGCATCACTTTGTAAAACAGACAATTATTTCCCCCCATATATGTTATGAAAGTGCCCAGTTGTGCTTTCATGCGTTGCATGCAATACCTCTCCTGATTTCCACTGGGGCTCAACTGCAAAAATAGGAGAAGGAATACACATGTGATTGGTTTCTCTTTAAGTAATTGCATGTTTTGAAAAAACCTTTACTGTCCTAACATGTGCTTGTCAAGCAATACTTAGAGAAAAATGTGAAGATGTTTCTAACTAATGCTTTTATTGTTCTCCAAGTTCTTTTGAAAGTGCATTATTCATAATCTTTAAAAAGAACTGTTTTCTTTTTAAAAGTGGAGTGTTTAATATGTTCAACTAAGAAACAAAACTGAAAAAACTGTTTATGATACAGTTTCATAGTTTGTGACGGGGCATATGAAATGCACAGTTTCTATAACCTCTGCTCTCTAGCTTAATGCCACTAAGATGTAAAATAATAGAGCCGGGCATCCATGGAGAAGTAGTGGTCAACATAAAATGCAAAGAGGATGATTTGTTGTTTGCGTTGTAGCAAAGAGGAGGTAACAAGTCGCCTGCATCTCAAAGCCAAGCTCTCTCTGCGAATTAGAAATATTATTACTTCTAATCCCTAGTCGTAAAAAAGAATTCATTTCACAGCTGTGATGTGTTGTGGGGAACTGGATCACTGTCTCTCTGCAGGAGGCCAGTGAACAGCTTGACAAGACTGGCAGCAGCGAAGTTTCCTAGCAATGAATGCCTCACTCTTCAAGAGGATTATTGCATTTTGATTAAGATCAATTTATTGGCATTACTGTCCACAAACAGTTTGATTCAGCCCTTGAAATTGCTGAATGTTGACCTCCGGGATTTGGTCCCACAAGACGCCTGAGACTTTAATTTGGCAGGTGGTCCAAAATCATTGACTGACCTCCAGTCTGAGGCGCGCAGCCCTGCTTACGCGTGGGGCAGGCATGCATTGCCGAAGTTGCACTGATTCATCGTCTCTCCCAGGAAACCTCTGCCTGGCTCACTTCAAGCCTTACTTCCCCTAGGGGAGTTTTGAGCATTCATGCTCTTTTAATGAGCTACATTGGAAGATACTCTTGTGAAGCAGCGATTCCACAAGAGCAGAAATACTGTCAAAGCTAATTCATCCTGGAGCTTGTATTAACTGCTCATTACCAGTGTTTGTCATTATGTTTTCTTCAGCTGTTGTTTTGGTGTAAGCAATGTCAAGTGATCTGACAACAGCAGAAAATCACACTGCTTTCAGAGGGCTAGATGCAGTTTAAGTGCGTTTCTAGCAGTCAGCAATCAGCTGCAGACTAGCATCTCTTTCGGGGGGACACCCATTCTGCAAACCGACCGAGATTCCAGCCTAACGGCGCTACTTGGTATGGTGCCGACGCTGTCGTTTCAGTTGGGCGGTGCTGGTGACTTGCCCAGCTTCATGCAAGGCAAGCGTGGTGTAGTGCTGCTCTGCTCTGGGCCCCCAGCACCGTGCTGGCTCGTCGCGGTCTGGGGCAGTGCGAGTCCTCCTAAAGGGGCGCTCATACGGACTGCAAAACCATGTGTAAATGTTGGGGTTTTAATACACGCCCTGGACCGGCCCCTGTCCTTGCGTTACAGGGGCTCAAAACACTAGCTCTCTCTGGAAAGGGGAAAGTCAACCCCCTTAATTCACTGTGAGGGCTATAAAACGGAGGTGCTTTTCCTAACATTTCTCGGTATGGGAAATTTTCCCAACCAAGTGACCCCTTGGGAGACAGAGTAAGCTGTGCTGTGGGAACGGGCTACCAGCCCCGGGGCTCAGTGACGGACTGAGCAAGGCTCATCTCCTAGAGCCCATGATGAGGGCGCAGCCCATCCCTGCTGCTTCCTAATGGATTTCGCCCTTTAATTCTCTGCAGGTCGTAAATCAAATCCAGGTGTTACGGATACCTTTACACCCTGCCCAGCACTGCCTGCCTGTTCCTTGGCATTGCTGAGAGACGTGTGTGTCAGGTGTGACCTGCTCGGGTGCCACACCGGTGGAAGGGGAAGGCGCTGACAGTTTTCAGCAAGGGACGAAGCTCTGCATGCAAAGGCGAGTACTGGGACTGCATGGAAATACAGGGATACACGTAAGTCTGTGTGTGTTTGCAGACTAACTGCAAGCTTTGTTTAAAGAAGAATGTCCCGTGGAAGTGTGGTTTTCACTGGGAGGCAAGGAAGAGGGAGAGCAAAAGTGGAGAGCTGTGGTTGTATAGGGAAGCTGTCACATGTGCAACTAATGCAATAATTCTCCAATTTAGAAATTTGACTTAGGTCCTCTCTTCCAAAGAGAAAGATCACATTTTTTTTCTCACAATGACTCTGAGAATCACCCTTCCTGCAGTAACTTCCCAAAACAAGGGGATGTTTCCTTTCATAACTTTAATCTCGCTATTCCGTTCGGGGATGAAATAACAGCCTTCACTAATCTGAAAGAAAGTAAGTGGCTTGGGGGCAGGTTTTTTACCCCAAAGGTTCATCCTACATTGCAAGCAGCTTACAAATCACAGATATGTTTAGCTGTTGTGTCATGTAGTTTCACCTATTTAACGTCAGAGTAAAGTCATGGCACTAAACGCTTTAGCAGCTCTGCAAAAACAATTTTGCGGTAGGATGATTACCATTGCCTAGTCCTTGTGCTCCATCAACAAGGTTTTTTTCATAAAAAAATTTTCCCCTCCAGAAGTCAGTGACTTTCTTTTCATTGGCTTTTCTTTTGCCTTTCATTATTAAAAAAAAAACAAAACAAAACCAAATCTCCTTGGTTACTACCTTTTTCTGCTTTCTTTAAATGACTCAGTTATTCAACAGAGAACATTGAGCTAGGTCTTAGGTGTAAGTTCTAAATAGCAGGAGGCTTTGGAGCCGGCAGCAACATTTGGGTGAAGACTTTCAGAATGCACCAATCTAAGCTGTATAGTCATCTGAGGTAGATTCCATTCATTTAGTTCTTCACCAGAAAAATACTCTTTTTTCTTGGCTTTATCTTTACGACAGATACCAAGAAACTTATGTTCCTTGATAATTTCATATTTAATGCCTACCCATACAATATGTTAAACGAAGCTTTTGCCAAGACATTTATTTATTCTTCTAAAATATGTATACATTTTTCTTTCCCTTTTCAAAACAGAATAGGTAATATTAAGGCTTTGGTTTTCAAATAGGAATGAATTGCAGCTTATTTTGTGAGGATTTTTACTCCAAATTTTAGTATGTTAAAATTCAGTTCCTATTACGTGTGTGAATTTGAAAGGCTTTGACAAAAACGAACGGGTGTGCAGTTGCTTCAGATCTTTTGCTAAATATATAATGATAGGATATATACCACATATAATTGCTTCTAAATCCAACTAATTGATTGTGATGATGTTTTTGTAATGTTCTCTTCTAAAAGCATACAGTTTATATTTCAGGATATGCTCCAATTTACATTTACAACAACATTACTTTGACCCAGCTTACGCTGATACTGAGGTTTCAGAAAAGAAAAGGGAGCAATTCTCCACCCCCATTTCAAAGCACAGTTGGTGTGGCTAGGTAAAGTACCACAGTGTGTACTGAAGAAGAGCTTTGCCTTGCAACCTCTGGGTTTCTGTGTCTAGTTTTGAGACGGCTTGATCAGATGCCCCTGGAGTCTTCCTCCGAGACCTACGAAACAAATAGATTTGTCACAAATGTTAACAGCAGAGGCAAGGAATCTTGGTAGATGTGTCATGTGAGAAATCCGCTCTGTTATATTGCTAAAATAACATACAAGGAGATGGCATAGAGCACAGTTTGGATTAAGTAGCTGTCACCAGGAGGAAAATTGGGCTTTAACCCGATTTTGTAATGTTAAAAAAAATACACAGAAGGAATGGAATTACCTCCGTCTCTGATACGACTACCTTAAGTACAGTTTGTACAAAGATATCATTTTCATTTGCATCCTGAATACTTGATGCCTGCATACCTAGAAGGTATAATATTTCTACAGAAAATACCCACGTACTCACATTTGGCATACAGAAGAATCCCTGCTCCAGGGAACAAACAGGTCTGAACTAACTGAATGCCTGTGAAAAGATGTAAACCTGTCTCTAGGAAGGGATGCAAACCGCGCTACCAAAACTATTTGGAAGCTTTTTCAGTCCAGATTCCTCTGTGCTTATAATTTCAGCATTCATGCAACATGGCACTTGCGTAGCTACTTTTATGTAAGGACACAATATTTGGTACATTTATTCATGTATTGTGCCTAATAATACTCCACCTAAAACCTGTATGCTTTCCTATTTACTTTGCATGTAGGCCTGACTGTAAACATCCATGCTAAATACCTGCACTTAGGCATTCATTGCTGGTGTCACTGCCTGTGCCTGCGTGCCGTGGAAGTTCCTGCTGTCCCTCAAGCTCCTCTGTGGTAACCCCAAGTTTGTTTTGGGGAACAAAATATAATTCCAAAAGAGCTGTCATATAAGTGATACCTTCTTCAGCTCTTATGCTAAAATAACCAAATGAAGGCTCTACCTCAACATTTTTGAATAATTTGATTTTCCTGTTCCTTTAGATGGGAGCACTTTTCTTTCTCTTCACCACCATAACTCTTTCTGTTACGCCAGAGATAGTAAAAGAAGAAAAAAGTTTGTGATTTAATATTGTGTCGTGGTTTAAGCCCAGTCAGCAACTAAGCATCATGCAGCTGCTCGCTCACTTCCCACCCCCAGCCCAGTGGGATGGGGGAGAGAATCGGGAAAAAAAAGCAAAACTTGTGGGTTGAGATAAGAACAGTTTAATAGAACAGAAAGGAAGAAAATAATAATGATAATAATAACAACAATAAAATTACAGTAATAATGATAGTAAAAGAATTGGACTATACAAAACAGGTGATGCACAATGCAATTGCTAACCACTCGCCGACCGATGCCCAGTTAGTTCCCCAGCAGTGCTCCTCCCCGGCCATCTTCCCCCAGTTTATATACTGGGCATGATGTCCCGTGGTATGGAATCCCCCTTTGGCCAGTTTGGGTCAGCTGTCCTGGCTGTGTCCCCTCCCAACTTCCCTGTGCCCCTCCAGCCTTCTT
>JAVKLA010000031.1:7369352-7382530 GCA_034782735.1 Sagittarius serpentarius | reverse complement strand
GAAACCATCAGGGTGTTATCAACATTCTTCTCATCCTAAACCCAAAACACAGCGCTGTACCAGCTGCTAGGAAGACAGTTAACTCTATCCTAGCCGAAACCAGGACATACTGCTTTCACAGAACAATTAAAATACTTTTTCTATTAAAATGGCATTATTTATATTGATTCAGCTGTCTAGGTATGACTCATGTAAGGATGGAAATGCACTTTTATAGAATAGGGGGCTGCCACGCAGTCGGTTTGGAAAACGGTGAGTGGAAATCACTTCGAAAGAGGAAAGGTCATCTTCAGTGCGTAGGAACAAATACTGCCAGATATTCTTTAAGAACAATTGGTAACTACCCATCACGTCTATTTCAAAATTGCTTGGCATGGCCTTATGCTAGTATTTTCCCCGTGCAAACAAACATCTAAAAATTCTTTGCTTATGCTTATTAGCATAAACACCTTCAATAACACATTGAAAGTGACTTCTACATCTGGTTGCCTTGTAATTTATTAATAAGCACATGCTGTTTAATAAATGATTATTTTTTTTAAAAAGCATTAAGAATTTATGTTTGAGATTTCTTTTTTCTTTTTAGAGAAGTGAGAAAATAGTTTGGAGTTTGATTTTTTTTTTTCTCTTTGTCTCTGCTGTAGATATCTGTATTTTCTCTCAAGCTACCAGGTAGCACCAAAGGGGAAACCGCAAAGGTCAAGGAAAACATCTTTTCAATACAGTGAGACAGTGAAATGCTGAACAGGGAACACAACCCTGGAAGGTCACTGTTGACTGTGAATAATTTGAAGAAGCAAAACCAGTACTCAGTTTTGCTTTATGATTTTGCGTTAGAATGATGGCCTTAGCCTGCAACAGTCCAGTCATCTAGATTTCTTCTGATGGCTGTTACTGGTTTGTTTTTTTTTTTCCCATGCTGAGGTGCGGTTGGTTAGAGCTTACGTTTTTACCACTTGGATTTGTGTCTCAAGGTTACTTCCTCATGGCTTGGAGCTTTGATGCGCTAGTTATAACCTCTCTGTTTCCAGTATGCTGTTATGCATGATATACCTCCTTATATGCATGGCATACCTACTAAAGAAATTATAATTATCAAGCTGGCACAGTCTGCATGTGGCCTATCAGGGCATCTGGACGTTTGCTGAGTATTGATTTTTCTGCACAATGTGAATTAATGGAAAATTTCAAATCCTGAAGTCTGTTCTCTGACCTACTGCTTTAAGCAGCATTGCAGAGGGAGCATTATCAAACTAGGGATCTGAGTGACTGACGAAGGAGCCGACCATGTGGGTGCTTGGTGTATTTGCACAAGTTGGGACAATTAAAGCTAAGGAAGAAATGAGAAATGGCAGGGAAGTGCAAAACACTGTTTTATCCCACTTGAAACCAGACGACTTCAGACGCCGAAAGGTTCCTCTCCCATGGCAGCTTTCAAACAGCCCTCGCAGACTTCAGCTGGCAGCAGCTGATGCTATGAAGAGAGAATTCAGTCATCACTGGCCTTTTCTGGCTTTATTTCCAGGGGAGAAAGAGGTCGGAGTGGCTAAAATAAAGTCAGTATAAGGTCTCAACAAAGTTAATATTTTAAAACACGTGTTTTATATTTCTTGATGTGACCTCCAGTTCTAGGCAAACAAAAATGGCGAGAACAGAAAGTCAAGAGCTAAAATTGACTCGGAGTGATCCCAAGTTCAGTACTGCCAAAACTGAATTTGCAAACTATCAGGCTGCATAAAACTCATGACCTGCTTAGGGAAAACTGAAAAAATCAGCTACCCAACAAACCATCCGACCAGCCAACTAAAAAATCCTTTTTATTTGCCCTATGGTTTTTGAGACTCTGTTTGAGACTGTATTCACAGGTTTCTGCAACTGTGGAGACTAGAACCTTACTATTTTGTGTTAATGGAAGTCAGTGTAATAAACTCCCAGAGCTGCAGTAGAAGGGGAAAAAATTAGGAGTATTTTAATGAAATTGTGAAAGTTGGCAAAAGTGCAGGTTGCAGAGATACAGGGCAAAACCCCGTTGCTGTTAAATTATTGCTTAGATACTGACGGAAGGGATTACCTTTCTGTAGCCCTATTTTAGTGCAGCTGCTGTGGCCATTGGATGAATAAGGCTAACCAGGGAAAGAGGAAATCCTGTGACAGCAGGCAGTGGCTGCAGTGTGGCAAACTATAAATGCTAAGTGAATGAAGACCTCAGACAGAACGACTCTTCGAAGGAGCTCACCTGTCTCCTGAACTAGATCGACTAGAGTGAGAAAATGAGGGACTTTGCTGGATGCAAACATCCTCATTCCCTCTGACATCAGGCAAACACGGAGATTTGCCCTCCTCCAATACCACCCCTTGCCGCAAGCTGGGTCTTGACTTTTGGAGGTGGCCCAAACCTGCCCGGGAGGGCGTGGGTGCTGCAGGAGGACCAGGCAGGGGCGGGATGCTGGACGGGTGGTGGTTCTCTGCGCGGCGTCTACCTTCCTGCTGACACGCGCGTGACATGGCCAGTGGGGACTCTGTGCAATAACCGAATTGCTCTGATTTCTGCTCTTTGGTACCAAGCGGGTTACTACATAGAACACTGAGACTGAGGTAAGCTGCCCCCCTGACACCGGGTCAGGTCGTTGGGAACCTTCTGGAAAAAGCGTGCTTCATCAACAAGCGGTGACTGAATAAAACCAAGTCTTCACATACTAATTTCCGTTTCTCTTCCTTCCCTTTCTCTAGCTCCTGTCCTCCCCTCCTTCTTGCCTTCTTTTCCCTTTTGTTCCTCCAGTTACCGGTGCTGCAATCTTCCTGTGCCTATAGCATCTCTTAGTCCAAATTTTGCTTCTTGCTAGACTGACATCAGGTGTTCAGAGATCCAGGAAGTAAAACCCACCCTGAGACCTAGGAGTTACTTTACGTGGCTTACACACAGCCTCTGTGTCTACCTTTTTTTCTTTTTTTTGTCCATGCAATTAAACTTTTTTTGTTTTAATTGAAAATATCTACAGACAGGCTCTCTGCCTTTGTTTCCCCAGTCCTGGGCCCTGCTTCTGCTGGGCTTGTAAATATTTTAAATTTAAAAAAATTAAATTTGCTTATATATTAATAAATTCTGCTGAGCTTTTTACCTTCTCTTAGAATCCTTCATCCTGACAGTGCTCCTAATGTCCTCAGATTCAAGCATCGTCTCAAACGTGCATAAGCAACCTGAGAGGTGAAGGGGTGACTGATCCGTATGAATTTACTTTTTGGACTTTTTGTTTAGGGTTTTTCTTCATAGGAAATGCTTTCCTGTTTGTACGTCCTCCCCCTTTCTTCCTTGGTCTGATGAAAGAGCGCTGGCCCAAAGAGCTCCTCAGTAACAACGGCCTTTGCGTGTGGTGAAGGGCAAAGAGGTGAGATATTCCCGTCCAGGGCAGAGGGAGAGATGAAAAGAAGGACACACGAGGAAGCGTATTCACAGCGTGGGCATTAATAACTGGGGTCTTCTAAACATGTAAAGGTTGGCGTTTCTGGCCAAGTAAAATGTCTTGATCGCGGCTGCCAAGTGAGTCAGTGTGTTTTCTGTATAAATTTAGAGGCGGGGCCCAAAATTGCTTCTTGCGGCAAGTGACAGTTCTTAAAGCTCAGCACCGGATTCCTGTACTGTTCACACGTATGTCGGATGTCCCTTCCACCCTGAGAGCCCAGGGTGACTGACTGTTCACACAGACTAGGAAAGCACCAGTTTTTCAAATGTCCACTTGGTTTCCATTTCCATTAGGCTTTGGCACACCTAGTTTTGACCGTACTTGTTACCTGTCACCAACCCCTGGGTACTCCTCAGTCACGGTATCCCCGGGGTTGCTGGAGATTTTGTAACTAATAAACTGTGAGATAACGGATATATGCAATACTGGTCAGATCAGTGAGTAAAAGTTGTTTCGGGAGCCCAGAGAACCACTTGCTCCGTGCCTGTGAGGAGCAGTGCTGCTCCCCTCCTCAGCTCCCTCACAGGTTGCGTCTGGGATAATGGGCCCGTGGGGTCGTCAGGCAGCTCCACAGCTGCTAAAAGCGGTGGCCCGGAGCTGCTCAGAGCGAGGGGAAAGGCGGCACCGCTGTAACGGCTTCGGGGCTCAACGGGGTGTTGTGGGACTGGGTCGTGATGCTCCCAGTGGTGGTAGAAAGAGCAGCAGTGGTGGAGAGAACCGTCTCTGCACTCCAGCGTCCTTTAGTAAACCATAATCCACTTTGGAAGCTTATTTCTGTATGCTAATAAAATGGAATTGCATTTCTGAAAAGTGTCAGTATCGGCACAGTATGCAGACTTTTATACAGACTGTTATAGTGCAAAAAAAAAAAAAGAGGAAAAAAAAGGAAGTCTTTTACTCTAGTAATCACTGCTGTTAATCAATAAGTCTTTGTTATCTCTAAATTGAAGTAATACTGTGAGCTGCTGCTGCTTGCTGCTTAGCTTTACTGAATTGTCCAGACATTTGACTCAGCACTGACTAACCTAGATGCCAAGTCCGTATGCTAATACGTTCCCCTGCTCTTGGGGGACTGTTAGTTAGCCAGCTGCCCATTCAGTGCTGAACATGTGGGAACTGCTGTGTAGTGTGAATACGCTGGCCCAGCAGACTTGTTTCAGTGCCAAAACGCTTCACAATCGGCCATAATTTTTCAGTGTCACATGCCCTTTCAGGGAACTCTCCCGACACATCCAGGCTTTTGTTTTCTTCTCTCTGAGCCACCATTAGGTGCTCAGAGATCCAGGGAGTAAAACCTGCCCTGAGACTTGGGAGTGCTTTGCATGGCTTGCACGTTGCCTCCCTTCCTTTCCGATGCCGAGGTAGAAATGGCCATGAAAGCATTTAGTTGCTCCCTTTCTGCCCCCCCCCTCCCCCCGCCCTTTAGCTTCACAATGGCCTCTGAATCTGTATGTCAGAGGTTATTCTAGGAGCTGTAGGACTGAAATATAGGTAAAGTAAGATGAAAAAGCAATGAAGAGAAACCCTAATTCCACAGGTAGAGCAGATGGTATTATTTGGCACGCTAACAGTGCGATGCCGAGAGCGCGATACCCTAACACAAAATACAGCGCCCTACCCCCGTGACCCGCAGTTCACGGTGGGCTGTAACCAAGGAGTCCCATTCAGCCTGACCAGGTACCAACCTGCTCGTACAGCTGTCTCGAGCTGGAAGTAGCAGCAGTGCGCTGTGAGGCTGCCTCTGCTTGAGGCAGTACTTCGTTGCAGTTGTGACAGACTGATGACCGGCTTCACGAGCAATGTGGAGTTCGCAAGTAGGGAGTATCTTTTAGGAGATCAGCTGGGAGAGCTGGAGAAAACTGATCAAGCCCTCAACCCCAAAAGGTTGCCTTTAGGTTGGAAACAGAAGCTTCAGTATAAACTCAACACGTTTATATGATGTTGCAGTACTGCTGTAGAACTGAAGAAACCCAAAAACTTGTCCAGCCTTTCCAACTCTACCAGTTGGTCTCAAAAAAGATGTTACTCTGCCTTTAAACTTCACAGGCATCGCATTATCCCTTCTAGAAGCTACACAGTTAGAAGCTGTGGGCCAACTTTACTGACAGGAATGGTACTTCCTAGCATCACTGGTTCACCGGCACGATGGACTGGATCCAGTCTGTCACGTTCCTTCAGAGCCCCTCAGGTGGGAGGACGGAAGCAGCTGTATCTCCCACTAAGGTGTCCGAGAAGCTCAGCATACTAGAAAGACCAAATTAATGTATTTTCTAGGCGCTTACCTGGGCTTTCTTCCCTCTCAGCTCAGCTCGCTCTTCAGACTGCAGTGGGCGGTTCAAGGGTAACAGCAGGCTCCCCAGGGTCCCTTGGTTATTGTTGGGCAAGTCCAGCTCTAGAGTGAACAAATACACAATAATAAAGTGAAAGGCGAGAAATCACTTTTTCTCTCTTTTGTCTATTCTATTTTTATGGACAGTATTATTAGCTCAATATATGTATATAGATGTTCCTATAGCATTCCACTGACCCATAGCTTCCCCTACCTTTTTGTGGGGCTCTGTCGCGGTGAAGGTTGCAGGAGCTTTCCTTCTCTTCAGTATTCGTATCCATCTTCATTTTGTTCCTTGCTCACTGAGGATGGAGCGGTACCCACTGTTGCTGCTGTGCTCTGGTCAGGCAGAATGAGGTCTGTCAAAAAAAAAAAAAGAAGGGGGGGGGGCATTTCTTTCCTTCCTGGGGGAGTTAGCAATAATTTGAGGGTGGGGCTTCAGTAGGGCAGTGAATGGTACTTGGTATTTTAAAACTAAGCAGAGTACACAGTCCTTTCACAGTCCATGGTATGATGGAAGATTGCACATTGTGCTCTTAGCAGTTTATTAGTCTGACGTTTTACTTGCTTTCGCATTTTTGAAGGGAGATTTCTGCATCCTCAGCGGGCTAGGGAAGCCCCAGAAACAGGCTTAGTATTATATGTGGTTGGAAGCTTTTGGACAGACCTTTTCCTTTTGAAAAATGCTTTTTGATTGAAACTGAGATGTGCAGGGGACATAGATTTTGATTTTCTTTTTTTTTTTTTTCACTTGCTTTTTTGCTGTAGATTGTACTGTTATTAGTTGGTGTGAAATGAAACGCAGAACTAAAAAAGATGCAAACAAGAATGAAATGTTTTGATTTACTGGATTTTTAACGCTGTTTTGTGGGAAGTTCCAATTTTTCAATCTACTCTGGAATGAAACAGTTTTTGCAACATCAGCAGTTCATGCGAGAGACATTTTGAAATTTGACCAGCACTGCACTGCTTGTCCTCCTCTTCCCAGTCGGCTGTGCCGTGCAACTTTTGCTGTGGTCAGTGGTGTGACCTGCTAGCAATAATTAGAAAAAGTTGTCTGAGTATCAGCCTGGAGAAAAGAGTGTGGCAGCAGCAAGGAACTTCTGCTGAGGACGGGCAGAAAGGATGCTTGGCTAATGGAAGGAAAATGGAGGAGCCTCACTGGCTGCAGTCCTGGGTTTGGAAAGTTTGAGGCGAGAGTTTCAGTAACTTGGTTTATTATTTGCGTGGCAGTGTCCTCTGCAGAAAGGAAAGCAGACAAAGAGAGTCCCTAGGAGAAGAAAGCAGAAAAGGGGAAAGCAAGAATAAAGAAGGAAAAGAGTTGATCAGGTTTTCACAACAAAAAAGTAGCAAAGTTACTGAAAACTTTGTAAGAGGAAGAAAAGGGGAAAAAAAAAATCTGAGCAAGTGAAGGTGAAGGAGCAACAGGTGACTCAGTGCTGCCTTAAACATGCTGACAGAAAAGACAGGATGGCTGTGACTGAGAGGCTGCAGAAACTGAAATTATAGAGAAAAGCAGGGGAAAAAAGGAAGGAGGAAAAAAGTGAGGACAAAACCAAAGAACATGGTGAGATTCCCTTCCTAGTAATTTTGTGGAAATGAACAGTGGTTCTGGGTGTAAGGTGCTATTTTCTGTGTATTGAGAGAGCGGTAAGTGCCCTGACTTCTGGTACGTGTTCCTGCCTACTTCAGTGTCTTCAGAGGCTTGGTATTGCCCTGAAGTCTGATAACAGGAACAGGCTATGCCACGAAATTCCATCAGTTTTGATTTATCTGGCCACCATGGATGTCACAGGGCAGGAGTATCATGCAATTACTCTTTAATTATATGATTAGTTAATAGGGTTTCCTATTAAACACCATGTAACTACGTGGAGATTACCATGTAATTACCTTTAGTAGATCCAGAACTAATTAGCATATAACCTGTATCCTTGCCTTGTGGTTCAGAAGGCTATAATCTTGTAATGATATGGTACTCACTGTGTTGTTAGCCTGCCACTACACGCTAATTTCCATGTAGTTAAACCCACAGTAGTTTTCGTACAAGTAGTATTTGTGCCCTCTTACCAGTTGTCCCATAAACTTGTGCCCCTGTTGGCTTTGACAATGACTTAAACCAATTACATTTTCAAATTGCCATTGTGAAATACTTTTGTTATACCCCTTGCTTGCTGCTACGCTGTAAACTCAGCTGGATGTGAACTGTAAAAACAATCACGAGATAGGCGACTCGATTAGCTTCATTCATTTCCTTCATGGCACCAAATCTAGTGCAAAATGTACGTGCCCATGTTACTGATGTTTACTGTTCGTTTGTGGGAAGAAACGAGTTCTGGGTAGTAAATGCTGCAGGTAATGCACCGGTTCAATAATCATAATAAAATTGTATGTACTTTAAACATAAGCATCCCTCTCCAAGTTTTAGTGGAGGTAAATTCTTTCTGTGTGTCCTTTCTCTTTAAAAATTCAGCTGAAATATTGGTGAGCAAAGCTAGCTTGCTTGATAAACAGAGGCTACGTGATATATTTTAGTAGATGAATAAAAATATTTTAAAAATATTGGCTCTATGTTTTTGCATAAGAGCAAATTATTAATAATAATAATTTAATTGATAATTAAAATAAGAGCAAATTAACTGCGTTTATTCTGCAATGTATTCTTTGCTATTCAGTTTCTAATGAAGGGCTCCATCATACCTCTTCAGTTGGGACAGGACAGGAAAAATGGTCACTATAAATACAGCTGGGTTGATTTTTCTGGGTTGTTCTTTTTTTTTCTTCTTCTTTTTCTTTTTCCTTCATTTTACCCACTCCTGTTGCCTTTGCAATGGTTTTCCCTGGCAGAATAGACCTACAAATCATTTTTCCTCGGCCAAGAGTTGAGCAAACCTAAATTGTACATAGCAGTACTTGGTCTGTGTAAGACACAAAATTTTGCATCCTATGGGCTAAAAATCTGTGTCACTTTATACAGGAATGGTGTGACCTACAACTGTTCCTCCTTCAGCTTTGAGACTTACCCAGTAATTTGCCATTAAAATGAATAGTGTTTTTCAGGGATTGCCTTTTAGCTACAATAATAATTTCTGCACTGATAATTTTTACTGTGCCTAGTATGTGATTTCAGAAGCTAATGCCAGTTATTAGGATGTCAGTATGTACCTTGTCAGTAGCTTTTTGCAGGGCTTTAGCTCTCCACCCCATCAATCTTCCTGACCGGTGCCTATAAAGGCTGCTTGGTCAATCAGACAACAGCAACATTTTTGTTGGATCATTTAAAATATTAAAAAGAGGAGGAAAATATTCAAATCAGTAATGTAGGGGGTTGTCCTCGCTATATTTATGCATTATTTGCAAGCAGGAGTTTGGATGTAACCACAATAAAGCAGTGCCCCAAATCCCAGAAGCTGTATGTCTGTCCACCAGCAGGACTTCCGTGACTCTCAACGTAACGCGGCACGAAACCATTCTTGGACGCAGCATACACAGACTTCTCAAACTCCCATCATGGAGAAGTTCAAATGTTACAGTTCTTTATCAGGATCTCTCTCACCAGAGATCCCTGGATCTCCCGCAGGGATTGCCGTGGCCGCGAGGAGCTCGCCTAGGGGCCAGCCGGGGATTTTCTTGGCTGAAATACAGGCAAGAGCGGGCACGTTGGGAGCAGAGTGTAGCATCAGCGACAGACTTACCCACGAGGGTCTGCGCAGGCATCCCCGGGGCCATGCACGCCGTGACGGGCGTGGCCGGGTGCGGTCAGACCTGCAGGGGCGTGGTGTTCAGCTGTCACATCTGTACGCCGGCAACCGGCCAGCGTTCGAGGTACGTCGGTCTGGTGGCCTATCAGTCTCTTGTTACATCCCTGCCCCGCCCCGCCCCGCCCCGCCACGTGCTCCCAGGCGACGGTAGGTGAAGCTGTGATTGATGACA
This sequence comes from Sagittarius serpentarius, assembly GCA_034782735.1. NCBI lineage: Eukaryota > Metazoa > Chordata > Aves > Accipitriformes > Sagittariidae > Sagittarius > Sagittarius serpentarius. The sequence goes on along the minus strand of JAVKLA010000031.1, from coordinate 7,372,807 downwards.
AATACAGTGCTTTGCTGCCTGCTCCCGTGCCTGGCCTCCCGCCGTCCCGCTCTGTGTCCTGCCCCTCCTCGCCTCCTGCTCTAGCTCCTCTCCAGCTGAACGCAGGCTCTCACCTGGTTCCTGTCTATCTTCCCCAAGCCCAGCTGCCCAACAGCTGCCCTCCTGCAACGCTCCTCGTACGGTTTACAGTTTTCCTTGAACCTAGAGTAACCTCAGACGTGTAAATCCAGTCTGAAAAATTGCTCTGTTGTTCCCCCCGCTTTGCTTAGAGGGTCTGCTAAGCCCAAGGGCGGGAGGACCTTGAAGCCACTGGTAGGAAAGCCGTGTTAGCAAGGTGGGCTGGTTGTGATTTGGGTCTGCTTAATTCTCCTGTCGCCCAGATGGCTTGTGCCCTGTTAGAATTCTGTCCCCTGCGGGTGCAATAAATGTACTTCAGATTCCCACGTTCAGGCTGCCCCTGAAAATACCCAGTAGGAGCAGACCCAGGCGGAGACCTGCAGATCGCTGCAGGTCTCACTACCCAGTCTCTGTATCCTTCACTTTGACAGTGACATTCTGCTGGGTTTAAGTGTGTAGTTTTTTTCCCCCAGCCAGTTCTGCACCCGTCTTCGAATAGTTTCATCTAGACTGTATTTCCCTAGCCTGTTTGTGCTAGAGAATGTCATGCGAGACAGTGTCAAAAGCCTTACTAAGTCAAGATATATGACATGCACTTATTCTTTTCTATCTGCCATGTCTGCTTCTTTGTCAGAGAAGGAAATTACAATAGTTTGACATGACTTGTTTTTGGCAAATCCATTATTGGCTTTTACTCATCCCTCTCCTTCTCTCCCTCTCTTTTCTTCTAAGTTCTTTGAAGTAGTTTGTTTACTTGCTCCAGTATTTTTCTTGACTACTATAAAAGGGTTTTTGCTCCTGAAACTGTCTCATGGTTTTTTTAATAAATTACACCAGTTAGCTTAATAAAATGCATTACACCTCCCTATTAACCATTTCTGGTTATCTATGCTATCTAAGTTACAAAACTCTGCTGCTGCTACAGCGTTTACACAGACTAGTCTGAAATTTCCTAGCCCCTCCATTCACGTCTTTTAAATAAGAGCACAATATTGCTCTTTTTTTTCCCCTTTTCCTGGACCTCGTAATTTGCTATCCATGAGCTCTGAGAGAGAACTGCTAATGCTCCTGACGCTATTTCACCTACTTCAAGTATCCCATGATGAAATCAGCCTGGCCAGGTGAATTGAAAACATCCAGCTACCCTCTAATGTCTTTTCCCTTCTTCTAGGCAGAGATACTAACCCACGCGTTGTTGGTACTGCTAGTGTTAGCAAACCGACTACAGCTAAAGGAATTAGATGCTTTGACCTCTTACAGGTCTTCTACTGACAGCTTTCCTCTATGAGCAGCAAACCGACTCTTTTCTTCATCTTCTTTTTACTAATAACCTATTTATAGAAATAAACTCTTGTTGCCATGGATGTTGCTTCCTAATTGTATCTCATTCAGTCCTTTTCTGATTTTGCCCCTGCCTTTATTTTATATCCGTTCTTCTGTGACCTAGCTTACACTTTTGAGTATGTTTCCTTCTTGTGTTGAGGGCAATGAAGAGCTTATGATACCGACAGATGAGGAGATGAGCATGACCTTGTACTTAAGTATTCTGAATATTTAATAAATACATGAGAGGCATAAATATAAAACCACACAGGAATTCAGACATGCAAGTGGATGCAGGTTTGACAGAACTAGAGTTAGAGAAAAATCTTCCTGAGCTATGTGTGATCTTTACAGTGAAGTGGTTGGTTTCTGCAGCAGTTAATGCCCAGCTTTGCTGAATGTGGTTACTTGGGACCGGCAATGTGATTTATCATTTCAAAGTAGCTCTAGGAACTGAGATGAGCAACAACACCGGAGAACAGAAAATTCTCTCGCCTTACAGGAAAGCTGCAGGATAAACTTGGAGGCACCTTTTATCTTTCAGCTTGTTTGTATCAGTCTTCATTTTTCTCTGTCATTTTTCTCTCTCTCACATTTCCACTTTTCTCATCTATCCTGAGGTGTCAGAAAACTGTGGAAACCCATGTGGAATCTGGGAAATCCCAGCATGTCACAGGTAGCAGGTGGCAGGTGGCAGGGAGTTAGCAGGTGCTCTGGGCTGCAGTGCCTGTTAGTGGGCTGGGAACGAGCCAGTACCTGCGAGGTTATTGTGGTGGAACTGGGATCACTGGTGGAACTGGGATTCTTACTACCAGAGGGCTGGCAGTTAGTGATAAGGGCTGCTGTGAGGTCCTCCTTGACGTGTTGTGTGAAATCAGGAGCACAGCAGGACGGCATGCGATGCCTGAATCTGGGATGTCTATATTAATCTTAGGAAAACAAACGAGGAGAGGAGCTTCGGCAGTTCAGCCCTGACCTTGTTGCTTCTGTTTGTTTGAAATCTCTAAAGGTGACAAACCCGTGGACTCTTTACCACCATTGCAAAAAGGATCAGAGTTCCTTTACCTGAGGGTATACTTATGCTCGGATAGCTACTTTGAAATAAATGATCTGTAAGGAAGCTGGTTCTGTCTGGGGTGCCTGACCGAAATCTGGCGTCTGATGAGAAGGTGAGTACGGCGTCGACCGCCTTTGTTTCCCCTCCGGTCTGTGATGTACTAAATAACTTCAGGCACACGCTGTGCAGCTTGTGCTGGCGCTGGACCAGAAGCAGCTGCGTGTGTTCGCTAATGAGATCAGTGCTGTTGGGGGCAGACTCGGTGCTAACTGTCAAGTTTAGTTCATGATGTTTTGTGCTGTCTGCTTTTGTCCTGTGTGCCAGTAAGAGGCTTCTGCAGTACACAAAATCTGACTGCCTGGAACCCTTTTTTTTTTTTTTTTTTAATGTTAACTTCTCTCCTTCTTTGGAGAAATCCTTGTGATTTGAGTTAAGACGATACTGGTCCATCGTGGGGCGACGAGCATAGACATGGTTGTCTAGACTCTCAAATGCAGGAGAGGGACGAATCTGTGGGATATATTAAGGTCAAAACTGGGAAGAGGTGCAGCCTCTTTCTGGGGTAGCAATGAGGATATTAAAAGAACGATGTCCTAAAAACAACCAAAGTTTAGTAACGGTGATGGTAAGAGCGGGTGGAGTTCACTTTTCAGCAGACTATGAAACTGTCGGTGGCATTGGAAGTTTGATTTCTTTAAACTTCCTGTTCTCGTAAGAGCTCCGGAACTTTTCCCTGTTCTGAATGGAGATGGCGAGAACATCCTGATAGAGTGACAGCGCTCACATTTTGCTCAGGTCTTAACCAGAGCTGTGAAATGACCTATTGACCAGGTACTGGTGACGAAGCTGAAGGACTATCCTGGGCCGTGGTTCTCCTTCCATACTGTCCTGGTTTCGGCTGGGATAGAGTTAATTGTCTTCCTAGCAGCTGGTACAGTGCTGTGTTTTCAGTTCAGTA
>JAVKLA010000031.1:7299758-7369252 GCA_034782735.1 Sagittarius serpentarius | reverse complement strand
ATCCCACTGGGTGGGGGGGGAGCGAGTGAGCGGCTGCGTGGTGCTGTGTTGCTGGCTGGGGTTAAACCACGACACCTACCTAAGAGCAGAGCTGTTCGGCAGTGTCACTCTCGGACAGGTTCGTGTGATGACAGACACACTGGGGGCTGAATCTGTGCTTGCATCTTTGGTTAGTTCTGCTCCCAGATCTCAGGCTTTCGTACGGGACCAGGTGCCTTGGCTTACCTCCTCCTGGATGGGGTGCTGTCATGTGGATAACATAGCAACGGTGGTGTTTGAATATTGTTTTTGAATTGTCCCAGTGAAAAAGGAAAAGGTGTTTAACACATTTTAATTTAGTTTGGAATTGTTTATTCATTGATACTAACCTTTTTCTCTTCTCTTTTTTTTAAAATGCAGATTTTAAGAGTGCATTTTTTCCATCCATCTCTCTGAATCTCAGTTGTGAGCAAAATATGGTTATCTACCAGCAGCTGTGCATGAAGAACTTTGCTGAGGAGTCAGTCTGCCGTTTTCCAAACATTTTCTTATTTTCTTTCTTCTGCAGTGATTCAGTAGAGACAAAATCACCCTGAGCATTATGGTCTGTTTAAACTCAATGGTTATTTTGCCACACTTGGAATAAACAAGCGTAGATTGTTTAAAAACTTCTATTACCCATGTTTTTAAATAAGTCTCTCCAATAACTCACTTGAAATATTCACCCTGCAGATGTTAAAAACGTAGGTGTCAAAATCATCTGCTTGTGCTACTCTCTCCAACCCTGTTATGGAATTATTACTAAATTGTGTCATGCTTATTTGCAAAGCTACATAATTTAAGTGAATATAAATCTCAGCTTTTGATAAACCTTTCAACTATAATTCTTTTACTTCTCAAATTACTACAGGAATAACTTTGAGGGAGGGGGAAAAAGGTGAGTCCTAACAAAGAGAAAAAGAAAGGGGCACATAAATGCCAAATATATAAGATGGTACTTGTACTTTTCAAACCAAAATTGACACAAGACTGTTATGAAATGTACTCTGACCAATGCATGGATACTCATGGACAGTGTAAGATTTCTGCAACAGAAAATGCACTATTTGTGTACCACTCATGTTTTATATTCATATGGCATCAGAAGTTACCTCAGCCTGCTATCATACAAAGCTATTGCTGAAACAAATAATCGTTAGAACCATTGTTACATTTTCGTATATCTGGCACAATGTTTGAAGACGTACAGACATAATAGAATGCATTTTTCTAATCTGTAATGGGATGAACATATAGCTTACCAACCTTTGTCACAGGCATTTCACAGCTTAGGTATCCCAAAATCATTACAGTGTCTCAAACAGATGCAGAGACAATTATTTCTCTCATTTGAGCAAAATAAATTTAAGTTTTCATTCAACTTGCTAGTTACATGAAACTAGTTAAGTACCATCATTTCTACCTCTAAGTTTTTTGTTTATAAATCTTCCAAGGGTCATGTCCTTAGGCTAAGCCCACAGTCATAAAGGCCAACTTAAAGTTCCTCAATAAATTTGAATTAATTTCTGAGTCTTTGCTGTTTCTGTAATGTGCATTTGATAGAAGCTAAGATAGTGCCCTACCAATCATCTTAGAGCTTCAACTTCAAGAGGAGACATGGACTGTTTCCACTTGTGACTCTGATACATTATATAGCAAGACAGGAAAAATGTGCTTTGTATTGATGATATCCCTTACATAACAAAACTAAGAAAACTGGCCAGAATTGTATTAACGTGGTCCCAAGTATCATTAAATAGAAATCACATTTACATGAGAGCACAGACAAGGCAGGAAAAAAGTGGCAAAATAACAGATCGAAGGAAATACTTTTTCACAAAGGTGCGGTGTGATTTTGGGACTCAACCAAAATAATTTCCAAGTGCAAAGATTAGCAAAAATTCAAGAAAGGAATTAAACATACAAATGAATTTCAAGCATAAAACATTGCTTGAATACAATGATGAGCAACAGAGCATTATGATTAACAGAGCATTATATGTAAAAGCAAATATTTGCGCTTCTGCATTTGGACCAGAGTCTTAACAGCTTGGATGACAATCATGTCCTTTTGCTTTACCTCTCAGAAAGCTGGGTATTTAATCTAAGCTAATCTTCTAAACATTCTGTGTAGTGTCGGGGAGAAGGAGAGACAAGGAGCTATTTCCTTGGCATTTCAAAGCTCTGGATCGGCAAAGAGCTCTCTATTTATCTGCACCAGACCATTACTTTGTCAGGTCCAGAAAGCAGGAGCTCCTCTGCTCATGCAGAGCTTGGGTAACTGACGCCATCAGAAAGCGAGGGCAGCTGCATTCAGTACAGCGGGCCAGGGTAGGTACAGAATCAAACCACACAAAACTCCTGCAGGACCGGGACATGAATATGATCTATGGTGATTACTTTTGTAATATCATCTGTGTCTAGACAGATGAGTATGTTCTTGTTAGCTGATGAGTTGTGTTAATGGCATTGGTAGGAATGTGTCTTCAGACAACCATTTACTTCCTCCGAGAACTGCATTTATGATGTTCCACGAAGAGTGTACACAATTCAATAGATGCTGAAAAGCCTCTGAATGTTTTTCATAGTCTCGATGTTTTATTTTAAATGGCATGTCATTTACAAGACTCCCAAAGACAGATAGCTTTCCCTGCTAGCTTGCAGTCACTCTGCAATTATATGGAACAGACGTTGAAATGATGATGGTGGCGTCTCCCTGCTACATTTTGCTGCTGCTATGATCTAATGTATTTCAGCAACAAGCAATTCCCCCTGCATTTTGTATTCATCAGATGTCGACATTAACACACTGTCACTTCCATCAGCTATACTCAGTTTTTTTCAAACTTGAAAAATGGTTTTTAATCTAGAAAAAGTGCCACTATATCGCTGTAACTGTAGAGGTGGAAGTTACCCAATGCAAAGGCAGAATGATGCCTTACCATTTAAGACCTTACCCTGAGTGTTAAGGTATGTATATTGGCCTCTACGGAGCTAAGTGTGCTGGGCCAAATTTTGCATGCTCTATGCTTAGCCCGTGTTGTTCTCTGTAAGCATCTGCTTTTGACAAAACCACCCACCTGATGTGCACGCTGACATTTGTAGCTATAGTTTTAGTTTAGTTTATTGACGATTGTTACAAAACACCTGTTGAGGTTCTGTCCATCCTTGATCAGACTAAAAAAGGAATGAAAAAAACCCCATATATAGACCAGATTTAGCTCACAGGTAGCGTCACACTAACGCTACTGCAAATTTCTCTGTGAGGTTCCAGCCTTTCCTAAATATGCTGCACCTCCCTGGGGGACATGGGCTTGTTTATTTCACAGCGATACCACTTATCCTGAGAGAATCCACAGTTCACAGTACATTCTGTATCTTCTTTTTTATCGCTGTGATATAAGAGCCTGTCGGGTTGGTTTTTTAAATGGACCAAAGCACGGAGTTCTAGAAAACAAAGGAAAGGTATTTGTTTGGTTTTCATCCCCGTGGCTGTAAAATCAAGAGATCAAAGAAATATTGAAAATGCATCATACTAAAATGGTGAGTAGAGAGTATTTTCTAGGGGTCATTTGGATATTAATACATGTGAAAGAACCTGAAAAAATGTGAACATTTTGCTCTATCGATTTACCTCTATATATCTGGTTTACAAACACTGTTGGCTTCATATTGCAAAGAAAGTTCTTTTCACACTTCCTGCTGGTTGAAGATTTCATTTCTTGTACAACTCTAAAAATACACAGAAAGATTAAAAAAAAAAATCTGCATGCAGCAATTTACCACCATGCAGGGACTTCCTCTGCATATGCTCAGTGTTTTAAAACGGCATCAGCAAAGGAAAATCGCGCACGCAGCATTTATTATTGACCTGCACTAACTCTTCGGTCACCAGGAATTTGTACCCTCTGCCCGTTTGTACCAAGGCTGCACACTCGTGCACTGTACACAGCTGAAGAATCTTCAAGATCAAAGCCTCATGCCTGAGCACAATCTTGCTCCTGGCATGTCATGCCAGGCCCTTTTCTCTGTGAGCGCTTTGATGCAGCAGCAGCAGTCAGGAAAAATAACAAACCAAGAACAGAGAGAGGAAGGAGGCAAGACAACGTGCTCTTATGTCTCCAGGCTTCTGCATTAAAGCTAATACCTGTAAACCCCCTGGTTTGGGTAAGTTTCTCTTCATTACCATTGTTTTCCTTAGTTACTGTTTCCATCGGTCATGCCCGGAAGACTTCATCCTTACACTCTTGGAAATACACCCCTGAAGACAGAAAGGATTCAGGCTGAGAGCAGGAGACTATTTCCAGCCATTCCCAGTGTAGGAAGAACGGCACACCCATTGATTCACCCAAACTTGCACCTGGCCGTCAGCAAATGGAAATGTTCTGCATGGTATTATGCAACATCACCAACCTGGGAGGTTTGCAAGAGCCATGAAGGCACTATGTTTCCCTTCTCTGGAGCTCTTCTTTGCTCAGGAGCAGCTGTTCTCAGTGACTGATGCTCAGCTCTGAGTCTCCTAAGGGACCCTCATCTTACTCTGTGCTGCCAGAAGAGGCCATGGCACAGGCCTGAGAGTGGGCACCACAGATGAGGCAACGCAGAAGAACCTCTAGGACTTGTGAAAAGACAGGCATGGTTTCCAAAGAGAAAACTGTTGTGTGCACGGAGGAAAAAAAGCCCTTATGTGAATACCACAGAAATTCAGTAATGCCAAGAAACATGGAGGAAAAAACCAGCCACCTTTGAAGTCAATGAGAGGCAATACAGGAGAGTACAGTGCAGACCATTCCTGTTTCAGGCACAGCTTCTGGAGGGAGACAGACAAAAGCTTGCTCCTTCTCCCCTCTGACAGAATAGGACTGCTAACACCCTGGCTAGCAGTTACGCTGAAATACCGTGTTCCCACCAGCGCTACCTGAGGAAGGTGGCAGTTCTGTGGAGGAAGTCTCCGTGGCGTCCTCTCTGTAGAGAGGACAGAGAAGGAGGACTGCAAAGAGAGGAAGGCTTTTCGCTACAGCCGGGGGGTGGTCCTTCAGGTCACTTCCGGGGCTCTATTTGTGCAGCTGCCGCCAAAGCACCCGAGAAGGTACCACAACAGAGCCGAAGACGCAGTTGCCCGCTTTCACAGCGGTACTGCAACTCCTGCTCCCGGGCCCAGCTGCGACCTGGGGTGTTGGAAGGTGCGCGTTGGCAGGCTTGCAGCCGCAGGCACCTGAAGCCCAGGTAACAGTAGGGGAGTTTCATGTCTTTGGCCTGTCGAGCACATTTTTCTATCCAGCTTCTGCAGGTGAATAGGCATTCATATAAAACCAGAAGAATAATGGCTTGATACTAAGCAGATTTATGATCTTTTTCTGCCCTCAGCCTTTACCTAGGGGGAAGTCCTATTAAATTCAGTAAAAATTTGCATAGGCTGAGATTTTAGGAATGGATAAGAATGTGGATTAAAATTGCTTTTCTGTGTTTATTTATGGCAGCACTCTTTATATACTAGACAAGTTACAAACACTTAGAGATGATCGTGAGGAGTTCACTCTGAAAACAAACACTGCATTGCATTTAGAGGGACACACAACAAGCTAAACACCTACTCCACTTCAAAGTTGTCTTCTCTACTTGCTTCTACTGGCCTGTCTGTATGGATCTGCCAAGCAGTAACCAGTAGGCTGAGAGCCAGCAGAGAATACTGAGATTTTCTTCCTCGCCTGAATTGATGCTTTCTTTACCTTATTGTGAATTACTGTCAATAGCTGATTTTACTGAGTTTGCCTAGGCTCACAGCTGTCTGATTGTACATGTATGTTCTTCTTCTTGTTTTCTTTGTATCTCTTATTTCTTTAGGTTGTTTGCTCTGATTACTTAAGCTATCTGCTCTTAATTACCTGTCTATGAACAGACGTCATTAGGTGTCTACGAGCAGATTTCACTTTTTCTTGGTTTTTGCATAATCTGCAAACCAGTAGATGACTGGGGGTGTTTCTCTAGCACAGCTGCTTACTTTCATTTTACTACCATCTTCAGTTTTATCAGTAAGAATCCTTCTGATCACTCCTTTGCCAGACTAGCAGAAAAATCCCTTTCTGAGCCACGAATCATGTTACTGGGTGTGGGTAAAGCCAAGCTTCTACTTTTGCTTTCATTGTATTAATAAGACTTTTCCATTGTCATATCAACATTAATAAGTGTTGATAATAGATAAACAGAGGATGGGTTAAATGCCACAAGTGACTTTAATGTTTGTACTTTTACAGATGTTGGCTGTAGTAATTGCACTTAAACTCCCTATCTGCTTTCCACCTTCAATTATTAGCTGATGTCACCTGTGTTGTAAGGCTGGAATTCACTAAAATAATATGAAAGGGATTCAAGCACCCTGCAACTATTATTCTCTCAACCGACATTTCTCTCCACTTGGACGTACCAGTTCTTCAAACACTGACCCAATAGCAGGACTTAGTACCTGCATCAGCATTTAGAAAACAAACACAAAACCCCAAGCAAACGAAACTCCATAATGTGTTGCCATTAGAAGATCTAAACCAGAAAGCTGCTACACACACTATATTCTCCATGAGCTGTCTGCATCATGTGATTTTTAAAGTATTATATTTGCCGTGTTAACCATTAGTAGGTCATTGGTAAAGGCTGGCATCCTTCAAGAGATCATGTTAACCTAGGTAGGTATATGCTTCTGACTGGAAACCATGCTAATGAATTGATTCAAGCCAACCGAACCAGTCCATTTCAAATTTTGGGAGACTTCTGAACAAAGGTCTGTCTAACACCCACTCAATATGGATCATCCTTAAAAGTCTTCATCCCGTGCCATGAAAATTCAGGGGAGTTTTCTCTACTGTCTTTCATGGAAACAGGCTCACACACGTTATCCTGCCCACAGTGAAGTCAGCATCAAAACTGGCAGACTCTACATTCACTGCGAGAACATAATTGTCAACAATTTAACATCTGAGAAAGCTGAACAGAGAAACACCAGCTTCTCCATTGTTATAAATAATAAAAAGCAATAAAAGAAACTGATTTTTTTTCTTAGATTATGAATAAAACAAAAAAAAGTTTAAAACTTTGAATTCAGGAGAAACTCTCACAAGTATACTTTGGCTAGAGATTAGAAATATGTAGTATAAACACTTTTTCCAAGGTCCATGCATTTGCCCAATATATATTCTCATTATTGTTTTACCAACTTGAATCAGGTGTAACTTGTTGTATAAACGCAAAATGATTTGTGAAATGAAAACAAGACTGTTTTCCTACAGACAGTGATTGTAGATGCCACTGAATGGGTAAGACTTGCATGGCTTTTCTTTTTAAACACCATCCTCTTTAGACAAATATTTACATTCTGGTTTAAACTCTTTATGTTTTAAAATAACAATGGACATGTATTCAGTGAAAGAACAGTATATAATAATGTAGTAGTCACAGAGCCAACAGAGACTTTTCTTAGTCTTCTTCAAAACCACCTCCTAAATAAAAGCTTGTCTTTCAGCGAAGGGCAAAGTTAAGGAAGGTAAAACCAAACCTCTAATCCAGATTGCCTCTCAGAACAATGCTTTACATGCCCATTTTTCTTTTTCCATTCTCTTTCTGTTTATAGCAGGCAAGGGAAAGAACAATGTGAAATATTACAGCCTGTGACTAGTAAATATGTGCACATGGTCTGTGTCCAGTCATGTTTCAATTATAACAAGGATGCCACAGTCTTGGTGCCAAAGCGTTGAATGTAAACATCAGAGCAAGGTTATGTTAACTTGATTGATCTGAACTGATGAGCTGCATTAATAGTCCAAGCTTGTCTACCTTATTTGCATTAGATGTAATGGAGAGAGCAAAAAGTTATTATAAGAAACATTTTTCCCCATAGGTGAATGAGCATGTCACCATATAACTCAGTAGCCTCACTGGGAACTCTGCCTTTCTGGAGAATTTTGGCCATCTGCTTCAGAAGTAGTAAAGTGATGAGCAGCAAAGGCTACGTGCAAACAATGTCCATTTCCTTAATGAATTGTTTCAGTCCCACTATCAGTCCTGGAATGCGTTAACTGCACAAGCTGTAATAGAAACAAGAGAAACTTCTTTTTTTAGTGGTGTGCACAGCTGCCAAACTTATTATCACATCACAGACATTCCCCATGAGTTGTGTATATCCTGCATGCTTGTGCTTTCTTATCACTGAACATTACAGTCTATAGTGCACTACATACTGCTCAGCTGCTTCCCTTTCATGGAGGCTTATTTATCACATGTTTTGGCTTGTGCGAGGATGAAGTTAACGGTCTTCTAGTTGCTGCCTGAGTCATTCCTACTTTTCATAACTTCTCAATATAGTCAGCTGTGTTTGTTCTTGATGAGTGTATTAATTGTACTTAATCACCCTGTTTGGCTGGGAGAAACACAGGATCCCCTGACCACGCATCTTTGATCACTATTCTCCGTGAAAGACAAACACTATCAGAAAAGGGTCCCCACTCCCCTTTTTCAATGATACCATCCCATTTCTTCTGTCCCTTCCCTTCCCAAACCTGTATATTCTTAAATATTCCTGAATGTATTTTCTGTATGCATTTGGGCTTTGGTCACTCTGCTTCCTCAGGCATTGTCCTCTCTCTCAAGCTTCACCTTCTGTCCTTCCCTTGTTTCCCTGATACACCCTAAGTAATTCAACTTACAGTTTATTAGACCCAGAGCTACAAGCTGCGACAATACTGAAATACGAACATATAGGATATATTCACTCTGTGCACATTTTGAATCCAGGTAGGCAAAATGTAGAACACTGCTTGTTCCTCTTACGTGTTGACGACAATCAGTGAGCTGGGCCAACAGGGGTAAAACTTCTCCGGAAATGTTACTGAGACTTTGTCCTGAGGTTTTCCTTTTCCCAATGGATGTAAATACTGCACCGCAGTTATGTTGCCGCTGAACATAGCACTTTGCACCAAAGCTGAAGGAGAAATAGTCCAAGGCAGAATCCAAGTTTCTCCTTCCTGTGTATGTGTGTTGTTCTGTCTGTTGATATTTCTCTGAGAGAGCAGCCAGGGGATAAAATGAAGAGCATCTTCCTTCAGCGGTGCAAAAAGCCTGTATTTCAGCAATAGAGGTCCATCTCTTGGCATGCATTGCCTAGAGCTTTACTCTTGTGGTGCGCTTTGTTTTGCTTTCTGTTCTTACAATCTATCAGGCTCTTTCCTGGAACTAGTGCCTCAAGACCTTTCCCTTCTGGACACTGCTTCTACCCTCCCCCACATTAACTGCGTGTCAAACTCCGCCAGCTCCTGTCTCAAGAATGAAATATTCTTGGGCGCCGACAAAAACATAATTTGCAGTGGCATTTCATTGGTGGACCCGGCTTCCCAAGCGTCAGGGTAAGAGCCTGCAACAACGTGGCCTGCAAAAAAAAGCCAGGAAGTTGCTTTTCAAAATCTGTAATGCACAAATAGCAAGTCACGCTCGTCCGCCTTGCTTCTGCTCTGTCTCTAAAGCTTCGAGTTTCCATCTGCCAGTATTTTCTCTGGGACATCTTGCGCCTCAGTGTAATCTTCCCCGCCATTTTCTTTGGCAACATTCACCAGAAGTTTCTTCGGCCATTAAGGCAACTCGAGGTGGGCAAGATCTCCTCTATTTTATTCACACTCCATGTTCTTTGAAGAAATCCCTGGATGTCTCTTTTTCATAAGGGAGAACATATGCAGCAAACAGCAGGTAGCCGTAAGCCTACTTCAGTCGTGTACATGTTTTGCCTGGAGGTCAGACAGTTAGCTCAATAAAGCCTGAGATGTTAAGTTCAATACAATTTGAATGCCTAAATCCATTAGGTTTCTTTTAAAAACCTAACCTTCATTTGTGATACATTTTAACCTTTTAGGCCAATGAATCCCCTGGACAAGGGCCTTTAAAAGAGGTTAACCTGGAAAACCTAAAGACGTTATTTTGTCCGTAGGTCTGGGATGAGGGCCATGGCATAGAGAGCTTTTTAACCCCCCATCCATCCCCATCATCCTTGGAAACACACTGCCTGAGCAACACACGGTTAAAGGAATAACCCAAGCCCAGAGCCATTTCAAGATCTGCAGGGCACATTGCAAGGACTGCAGCTAGACGGTAGTTGTGTCCTTGGACTTTCAGCTGCGGGTTCCCGGCCTTCAGCGGCGGAGCAGTTCGGGCTGACTGGGTTGGTCCTCCTGGCCCCTTTCAGTGCCAAGTCAGACAGATCAGGTTAACCCATATTGGTAATGATTAAACTTTGTAGTGAAATATATTGAAGAGTTTTCATGCATTCATCTTCCGCTTCTCATCACATCTAAACAGTAGGAATTTACTGTCTGGAGCAGCTGCGACGTACTTACTTCTTAAACTGCTACAGCTGTTTCCCAGGCTAACCGAGGAGCTTGGCACTGATGCCCCTGTACTTTTCCATTCACACAGTGTTTGAAGAGGAAGGTCAGACTCTCTTAATAAGCCTCTAGCCCTCTGAGGGGTGAAAGACTTCCTTGCCCATTGGAGAAAAGGCATCCTGGCCGAGGCAAACGGGTTTGCTTTGTGGCTGAGTAACAGGTGTAGTGTGAGGCTTTGGTCTCAGTCCCAGGTCTCAAATACCAACGTGGCGGTCCAGACTTGCTTCTGTCTTAAGTCGCTTGACATTAACTCTTCTTGCCCTATCGCTATGACAAAGATCAAGCAGCTTCTTTGCTAAAACCAGCTCTGGGAAATGGGCACAGGCTGTGCAAGTACCAAGAAAATAATAGAGCTGGCCCCCAGAACAACTGCAGCCGTCGCCGTACCTGATCGATTGATTGCTGTCGTAACCTTGCAGAGGTCTGCTCATAAACCAATGCAGTCGTCATGAGTGGGTTTATATCACTAGGATCTGAGTTTTATACCTAGGATTTGTACTCGGCGTAGCTTGCACAGGAGATTTTGCTGCATGGGGACGGCAGGAGCCCCCTGAGAACTCCACAGGAAAGCACAGGGGGTGAGCGGGAAATGGGGCAGCACGATGACAGCCAGACAGGACATCGGTAATCCTGGCACAACGGCCCTGTATGCACTGCGGAGGAATACTCTGAGGCTGCTACAGCCTTTTCATTTGAATTATTGGTTCTCTCTGTCACCCCTTCTATCCCAGGAGAGGCAAAACAACCCAGGGGAGACTGAATTACTGAGCATTTGTTGAAAATTAAAAGAGGGAGGCTAATAATTACCTTAAGCTCAGTTTAGGAGTAAAAAAACAGTAATCAAATGAGCTGGGGACAGAATTGAGCCCTGTGCCTAGAAAGGGACAATATGAAAAGAATAACAGGGGCTTTATACCATCATCAAAATCAAGTTGAATGAGTGCACATTAGCCACCACATTGATGTTAATAAGAAGTGAAATCTTCTTTCTGGATGTAGATTAACTTACAAGTGAATCCTGTGCATTAGTAATACTTTGTTTAAACCAAAGAAAATCAGAAACTGTAGCTCTCTTCCACCCTTCCTCATGAAGAAACTCAGCTGAAAAGATTTTTCAGCCAGCATGGAGCAAGGCTGCATGCAGGGCAGATCTCAGCATCATCCAGCCCTCCAGCAGCATTCGCAGACTGACACAGCAGCCAGCTGTCCGTCCAGCTCTCCCAAGGCTTGGCAAGACTTCCAGGGTCAATACAATGCAAAAAAACCCAGCAAGTTGTTCTGTGCAGTCACTTGGGAAGTGCGGTTTACAGTAGCAGGGGATGGCAGAGCTCTGCAAGAGAAGGTAGAAGAATTTCAGCCCACAGGGGTATAAATCTCTCTCTAGTGAGTGGCTGCTCTAACTGCTTTGGGACAGCAGCCAGCTGGATATTGCATAGCTGCACGCCTGTCAGGGCCTGGGTGCTAGGCCTCTTTCCAAAGCCTGGCAATTAAACCAGGAAAACATTCAGTCGGGGGATAATTTAAAACCTTAACTGTAGTACTAACCAGAACAGGAAATTCCATCACTTAACGAGACTGGTAATGGTTGTTTGCCCTGCAATGAAGGGAGAAGCACGGAACAAAATCTAACACTCTGAATACATCTCTGCCCCCCCCGGTGAATCAAGATTCACCTTTGTAGGTATTTTACTGGGTAATTTCAACCTAATCGTAAGGAAAGAGGAACAAAGAAGGCTATTCCCTGCTCCCCGCCAGAAGTGGGTGCTCATCTGACGAGCGCTTGCGGGGCCGCACTGAGCTCTCCTGCAGGATGCTGCTAGACAGCAGTTGGAGTCTGACCATCTCCTGCGAGTTATCTGGCCAAGGAGGTGTGCTGCTTAGTGCAAGGACAGTGAAAGAACGAGGATGTCTTTGGAAAAGAAACTCTGTCACGACATGTCAGCCTGCAGGGCTGTGCAGGCTGAAGTGAAAAGCACCAAAGAGACGGCCAATGGCTGTTGTTCATCTCTGACAGGGTTTCAATGCAATGTTTCAGCACATCGGTAAACTTCAGGATGTCGATGAATCTGTCCATTAATTTTTGGTGGTTTCTGTTGGCTTGTGAAGAAGCATGAAGTGATTGTAAAGTGTCTGTAGTCCAAGAAAGACCCGTTGAACTTTGCTTTGAATGTTGCTTTGCTATGTATAAGCACTAGTATCCCCACTGGAGGAGAAACTGAAGTCCAAGTCTTCCCAGGATGTGTCCTCACTAAGGCTATTAGACTGTTCTTTTAAGCTGTGTGCCCTAATGAATATTTAAGTGTTTTATCCAGACTATTTCATTCAGTCTCCTCTAGCAGCAGGAAGCGGTGGCGCTAAATGGCCAGGGAAGGCATTGAGAAGGAAGGAGGTAGTGTAGCAATGTCAAAATGCAGCTGGAAACTACTCCTACTTTCTCAGAATAATTTTTTGCATATGCTTTTTGTTCCCTCCTCAGTCTACTGTTTGGGCAGAGCTTGATATGAAGAATGTGTGGCGGGAGGAAGAAGGAAAAGCAAGGGAGAGCCCTTGCCCTGCCTGCTCCTCCTGAATTGCTGACTGCTCGCCTGAGCTCAGCCGGGCTGTGAAGGCCTGCCGCGTTCTGGGTGGTTTTATGCTCTGTTTTGCAAGAGAGGCATGGACACTGATGCAACTGTGCATCTTTACGGCAGTCTAGAAAGCGTCAGCGAAGTCCACGAGCACTCAAGCTCCAGCCTTTGTGCTAGTGTTTCTTGCTAGAAAGCTTAGGTTGTGGCCCGTCTGTCAACCAGTGTCTGTGAAGACCACTCTTAAGCACCTATTTCTCTCCATAAAACGTGGAACTGTGGGCTTAGGACCAGGACTTACTAGGCAGCGGGATACTTAAAATGTTGAATTCACCTTTGGGAATTAAACCCCTATTTGTTTCCTCTACACAGTACTGTTTGCAGTCTGGCAAGTGCAACTAACTCATCTCAGTCTCTATAGATAAATAATGCTTTTCGTTTGCTTAAATCCCTCTAAAAGGGCTTGCCTGTTTGAGAACTCATCAATAAGGCTGGCAGGGTGACTGCTGTATGTTTCTAACCCTTTCACCGCTTGTTTACAAACAACAGTTGGCTGTCTGTGCTGTGCAAATTTACCAATAAGAGGAGAATTTAACAAAAGGCAAACGAAAGAGGATTCAGTTTTAACTGTTTGGTTTTCAGTTTCTAAGAAAATAAACCGAAATTCCTGGTTTTCAGGAATTTACATCCCTTAGTATTTGTTACTAATTCCTTAGCATTCCTTTTTGAGAGACTTGCTCTGGGTAGCTGTCAGAGTCCAGGTCAGAGAGGTGGGGTGAGAAGAAAATATCTGTTGGAGATATCTTGAGTGAAAAAACCTCACAAACTTAATTAACATCAGTAATATTATTTTAGTTCTAAAGCACTCAAATTTTATGGATGGTTTTCATTTGTACACTCTCATTCATGCACCTCAGTGAGCATGCCTAGTTAAACCTGACCCCATTTTGCAAGGGAAATTGAAGCACAGATTTGAGGGCCTTCTGCTGTACAGCAGACACCTGCAAATCTATACAAAGTCAGGACCCCCACCATCTAACACAGATGTTGGACTACACTGTTCAATATCAGCAGTGTATATATTGGTTTTAAACTTCAGTTCAATTCAAACATCATCCGTATATGAGCTCTTCTGTCATGTCTTAGAGGTAACTATCAATTTGTTGTTAAAATCAGGTTAAATACACATGTACATAAAAATAATCTTACCCTGAAGGAAAGTAATACTAGAAGACATTGATTTTCACAGATGGCTTCATTTTGGTTGATACCAGTTTGGGGTACCAAGCTTTAACAGATATGAGCATTGACTCTGTGGAAAGATGCCTCAGCATGTTTCAAAAGGTGCAGGTTTTAAAAAACTCAGGCAGTAGTAGCTTGAAAATAACAGCCTATAATATTCTGTAGTGGGACTCTGTAAACGCAGTAAGTGTTGCTACATGCTTTTGGGTTATTTTTTTCTAGAACGCTGTAGTGTTTTTATAAGATTGTTTAGACAGATGTTCTTCCTTTTTTGTACAAGAACTATTTGCTCTTCTGAGGCTTAGAGATATTCCTTCTGATGTTGAACTGACATCTGGTCTCTCTGTGGCAGGATGTCTGCAGGTAGAATTGCTGTGGAAATACATCTGTTAGATAATTTAAGTACACAAAGTTTTAGAGTTGTGGCAGACAACAAATTTATAAGCTCACAAATCCTGACTGGTATTAAATGTACATCCTCCTGAGTGTGAGATTTTAGGGACTTTTCAGATCAGATTTTTCTCTTAGATGTTTCTGCTGCATCTTGAAAGTACAAGGACAGATTAATCTGATCAATAATATGACACTTTTAGTTCTTGAGAATCTGAACCATTATACAGTGACTTTTCTATGATGAGACTCAAATCACAGACAAATTGCCAGACGGAGCAGTATTAGAGATACTGAGACTCACCACTGCCTGGCTGTGAGACTGCTCGCTCCATGGCTGGTCGGTCAGTTTGTAGGGATGGATTAGCATGGGAGAGGTCACAACAGTGCTTATCCTCACTGCCCTGTCCCACTAGGATGACACAGTGGGATAATGGGGTAGACTTTCACCAGTTCAGAGAACACTTTTGTATTCGAATCAGGCAGTATCAACAAACACTGGGCTGGTTATCTTTGGTATCTACTGACCATTGAACTGTTTCCACTTTTTCTTTCTCAGATATTCAAAGTTTTACACTGCTGAATTTGCCTCTTTCCAAAATGCAGAGCTTTCATACTTCTGTCCAGGATTTCCACACGGAAAACATTTGGGTTCATGCACTATGCCATTCATGTGCCATAAATCCAACTTCTGGATATGTCAGCCTCACTGTGCATACATTTAGGGTAAACCTGATCGTGTTTAGTTCTTATCTGCTCCAACCAGGATACCAGACATCCAGAACAATAGCCAAAGTCCTCCTCTTACGTCCAGACATGTCCAGAGTAACTCAGACACACAGCAGCCGGACAAAGAATTAGATTGTGGCTCATTCTGTGAAAGAAGCAATGTAGTTGCCTTGTGCTTTTTGAATCCCTTTACAAGGACCGCCTGCAGTCAAAGATGAGAAATAATCCCATGCTTTTCTGTACAGACGGATGCTGCAATCCTTCCACAGCAAACAGGGCTACCATAGCCCACAGTCCAGCAAAAGAAGGAATCCCCTTAACTTGCTCCTCTGTGGTCTCAGCCCCTTGCGTCCTGCACTCCCATTCCAGCCAGGTCAGGTGTGAAGCGGCGTCAGTCCCCTCCAGGCGGTTATTTGCAAAAAGCACAAAGTCTGTTACAACCCTTCGTCCTTCCCTTTGGCAGCTACGGGTTTCTGTTCAAGTTGCGTCATTTTAGGAGCAAGTAAAAGAGACGGGAATGAAACTTAGCCGCCAGTAGAAAAGGAGAAAGGAAATACAGCTTTGAATTATCCAATGTGTAATGGCAAATGCTGTCAGAAAACTAAGGTGTGTGTCTGTCGTGACCTAAGAGACTGCCTAGGTCTGGTGCAAGAACAGGATGTTTGAGAAGCAGCTCTCTGTTTACAGTTTTGCTGTCCCAGCCAAATTAAACCTTTTACCTATATATGCTGCTGGGACTACCTTCAACAGGATAGCTCCTGTGCTTACTGGGTTTACTGGTGTTTGTAATTCTAAATTTGAATGTATAACCGGGTAGCAGGCCGTCTTCCTATTTCAAAACACTGAATGCTAATTAAATATGAAACTACTCGCTAATGAGTTCTGTATTCACTGGACAGTTTTCACTGTGGTACCTCATTATTTCCAAGTCATATAATCGTCCTCTGACAGTAATTCTCATACTGAATCTTATTTCCTTCATGTGAATTTCCACAGGTGCGCCGTTTTAAGGCACTACTTCAGCCATGAGACATTTCAAATGAAACAGTGCTATTTAAAGCCAGTGCTTCTCAAGGACAGAAAATCCTTTTTTTTGAATCATCCCTAGTCAATCAGCTAAAGCATCGAATCTGTCCTAATCTCATGGTGGCTCCAAAGAGTTAAATACATTCCTCTGGAGCAATGCCACTGGGACAAATTAGATATTCCAAGCAGAACCAGGTTCATTGTGTAGTTTGCACATGTGAGACAGTATTATTCATGGAGTTTTTATCAAGAAAAGATACTGAAGTTGTCAGAAAATAGTATTTATTGGGCTAAATTGTGCAATTCTCATTCATGCTTGTGAACATTTGCACAAATAGAGCCATTGACTTCCCAATGAAAGTGTTTCATTATGATCATTCCTATTACAGTGATCATTATGTGATTTGAAATAATAAAGCACCACAGCCTCATTGACTTCAGTGACACTGCTTGATCCACCAACATGAGTAAGGGCTATGCAATGTAGTTAAGAGGATCTTAATAACAAAACCTCTGTTACCAAGTTAAATATAACCCCCACCACAACCCTGCCATGGAATAGTCACAGAACTGCATGGGTGCAAGCTCGCCCATCCCCGCGTGCGCACTCGCACACACACACGCGCGCGCACACACACACATCCCCCTCCAGTTTTTCTTTCGGAACAAAACCAGCTGTAACTAGAGGCTGAGTTTTACAAACTGAGAGGAGCCTGTAGCAAAAAGAACAAAAGTGCTAGTGTGCAGAAGCCACCCTGCAAAGAATGTTGGCAGGAGAGGAAGCCAGACCCTTCCACTGCTGTAACCTTAAACTATCATTTGTTGATGTTGATGTATTTCTAATAAGTGAGGAAACCAGAACACAAGAAAAGGGAGATGGAGAACTTGAGACCTTTTGGAGACTAGGCTTTTCACATTTTTATGTAGCCTGGCAAGGCAGAAGGAACTCTTTATTGAGTGATAATAGCATACACTGCACAATTTACCCTTACGCTTATGTGAATGGGAAGTGCCATAATCTGCAGGCTTTTCATTTTACAGAATTGAGACCAGTAAAGAAAAAATGCTTTGTTGCTCAAGTCCTAAGTGCAGACAGATATGGGATTGTGGCTCCAGCTTCAGAGAGAGATGATGCTTCTTCACTGAGGGAGCTATTTAGCTATCAGATGAAGTGGTGTGATCTGGAGCACAGCAGTGCATTACTTCAGTGTGAAAAAACACTATGAAGTTTGGTCTTTCCATGCACAGTAGGAAGGACTCTCAGTTAAAAGAACACACTATTTTAGTAGCAGTGCTGCTGCCTAGGAAGCTGCAGAGCCTGCTGTATGGATTAGTCTATGGTCTTGGGCTGAAGGGTTACCTTTATTCGCAAAAGAAAAATATCTCTTAGGCATCTTCTAGCGCGTGAACTAAAAAAAAAGAGTGTCCATAAGCAGTCACTTTCTTCCTGAGGATCTCTAAGCACCTCAGAAATAGGCAGTGTCCTTATGCCCAATTGACAAACAAATTGTGACTGACAGAAGTTGTGCCAAAGCCATGACCTGCACCCACATTTGCTGCCTCATTCTCTCTTCCACCAGAACATACCAGTCAAAGGAGTTTTCTATGTGTCAATTTTACAGCAGCCTTTGACTTTGAATGGCTGAGGTGGAAATCACAGCCGCAGTGAAGTCAACAGCAATTTTGTCCCTCACTGCAATGTCCCAGTTAAGTAGTAGATATTGTAATAAAAATATTTCACAGCCGTCAACCCTGTATGAATTATCAGCAGCTGTCAGTTTTTATACTGAAAGATAAAGGCCAGTAAAAGACATGGTATCTTTTTAAGTTATAATGCTATAAGGATGAAAAAAATCGGTCCGTTCCAAGGGTTAAACCCAAGCTTTTTCTCTAAAGTTTCTATGGCAACTAGATGCAATCTGTAGTGATATTGTAGTTAATGAAATGTTTCTTCCAGACCAACAGGGCAACATGTAGCATTCAGTAATGAGGGAGGTCTTTGGGGAAGGAACAGCGGCATCAAAGCTGCCTTCA
Organism: Sagittarius serpentarius; assembly: GCA_034782735.1. NCBI lineage: Eukaryota > Metazoa > Chordata > Aves > Accipitriformes > Sagittariidae > Sagittarius > Sagittarius serpentarius. Next base: position 7,350,831 of record JAVKLA010000031.1, on the reverse strand, counting down.
AGCGAACTATATTGCATGCTAAAAGCCTGGGGTAAAGTGTGTCCTGAAGTCCAAATTCTGTTCTGTTTATTCACAGTGCTTCCTTCGTGTCTGCTCGGATGATGAGAAACACTGGTAATAAGAACATTACTTGAGAAGGAAGAGAGTAAGGAGAGAAAATATATTTGATCACTTCCTTAATTGAATCATAAAAAGAAAAAAATCTTGTAAAACAGGTTTTTTTGTGTGTGTGTTTGAAAGAGGTTTACTTTTCCTTATAAATGGAATAGCTAAATGTTGACATTTGATGTCAGCATACTATATCATACCTATATGTGCATGTGTGTGAATCATGTGGCTACAGATTAAGTCTCTCTGTCCTCGTCTTGACTTCTCAGGAGCTGAAATCCATGTTAGCCTCAATGCAAAACCCAAACCACACATTTTTCTGCCTAGATTCATCCAGTCGGATGAAAGACAAATCAGATAAAAGATGTGAAACCCGTGCATGTGTATCTGAGAGACGGAGGCAGCAACTTGGACACCCCACTCTGCACCTGAGCGGTGACACAAACTCCCCTGGTGCCCTCTGGTCCCTTATGGCAGGGGTTGACCATGCTGCCAAGACCCTCCGCTCCTGGGAAGCAGTTTTTTCCCTGTGCGTGGGGGCAGAGCTCTTCCCCTGATGAAGAGGGAAGAGAGGGAGGTCAGGGCAAGGCTTAGGAGCCGTCCCATGGCCTTCTGCTCTACGTGAGAAGGCCTCTTCCCTCCACTGCTCTGGGGCAAGGCTTTGGAGGCTGCTTAGTCACTTGTTCAAAGCTGTGGCTTTGTCCTTGCAGGCCCTGCAAGCTTGCAAGAAATCTCACAAATATGTAAGTAAATATGACCACAGATACCTGATTTTGGGTGTCCAGGTTTAAGACGTTGGTTGTTGAATTTCTATAAATACTTTTCTTACACACAGGCCTTGAAGAACTGTATCAATAAACAGCCTATCCGGACCCAATGGATACTTCCCAAACCGCCTCCCTTCAATGCCACCTGAACGCAAGTGTCAGAGCACGACAGGAGGTAGGAACGTGCTTTCTCCCTAGTCAAAAGAAAGCGAAACCTAAAAAGCATACCCAAAAGACAGAGATTTAATTTCATGGCATGAAATTTAGTTGTTCCATATGAATGTGCTATGTTTATGTTGTACATGATATACCTACCACGCTGCAGTAATACTGCTGTTGTAGCTATGATGGCCTAAGGACATAAAGAAAGCAAAAGGGGCCTCCAACACAACAGAAATCCTTCTACAAGGCTTGGAAAATAGCTTAGGTGCTAAAATGCTGGTCTGCTTCTTCCAGTGCTGTAAGCGGATCCAGTAAGGATAAGCATACTTTTTCTTTCCACTCACCTGGCCTTGCTTCAGACACGTGTGCAGAAAAAGAGAATAAAACAGATTACATGCAACACAAAGTCGTACCCTGGAAAGAGAAATGGGTGGCTTATTTCAGTGGGAGAGTTTCAGAAACGTACTGAATAAGGACTTCAGAAGCTGGCCTTAGGGCTGTAAAGTGAGGAGCCCGCTTGTCCTCAGTGCTTGCGTGCTTGCCCGGGGGCTGCGGGACGAGGTGCCGTGGTTTCTTAGCCACAAGGTAGATGCTTCATTAGGCTCGGGTTTTATTCCACAGCACTGCTGAACAGTGAGAAGACTACATGCTTTTAGCTGGACCTGTCAAGGATCTCCAGCTTTGCAGGAGTGACTCCATGTGGCTTTAGATGCTTTTGTTTTGACATCCGCATTTGAAGATTTTTAGCCAATCTAGTTTTAAATGTATAAACTGTAAAAAAACCCCAACCAACCTCATGGCTGTACCCTTGCCTACGTACTATGAAAATACAGTGGAAAAGACTAAACTCATCTCTAGTGGCGTGCTAGATAAAAAGCAGTGTTTCCTTAGGCAAAATCACTGAGATTTTTTCTTTTTACTTTCCGGTTCTTGAAGTGCCATTTGCAGCCACGGGAAATAAAGAACAAGGTACCTTAAAATGTCCTTGTAAACTTTATACAGCCACTTAAAATGAAGCACGGCAGTAATTTATTTCCAAAAGGTTGAACTTTGTAAAAATTTTTGTCACTCAGTGAAGAGTTCCCTTTCCTTAGCCAGGTTACATTAAAATGCACAATGCCTGTTCTCTGAAAGGCCTCGTGCCCTCTCTCTCTGCTCCTGTTGCCCTGGTGGTCTCCTTTCTCCACTCATACCAAACGCATTCGTGGTTAAAGCATTGATAGTTAAAGCAGTGTTCAGTCCAAAAACTTCATCTTCGCGGACAGGGATGATATTTGCCATTGTTTTAGCAGCTGCATAAAAAAAATGTCCTACAGTATTAAACAGAAGCACTCTGTTTCCAGCTTTCTGCTTTTTTTGGAAACTGTTTGGATCACTAAAATAAAAACAAAACTGTGCGGGCAGTAATTTATATGCCTGAGAGAACGATTTGTTGTTAAAAAATGCATTATGTTAGCAATAACAGTATTCATTTGAGTTAGATGACATGCAGTTGGAAGCTATGAACACTTCTAAAACCATATTTTTACAGACTTCAGTTGTGTCAAATACAACATCTCACTGCAGATCTTTTGCTATTATCTATTTGAGGTTCAGAATAGTATTTCGGTTTGAGATTTCACCTCTGTAAAAAACAAAACAATCAACACAGTCCATCAGGATCACAATAAAATCTTGTGTCATCAAAATTCAATGTACAGTTCACAGCAAATCAGAGCCAATCAGAGCATTTTAGTAGGACAGATAGTCATTTTGGTGTAAGGGTATTGCACGTGTCAGCATGGCAGCTGCTGTGCTATGAAAAGATCACTGTGCATAGAGCTGAGGCATAAATAAAGCTGGCCTGGAACCATGTTAGTTTTGCTATGGCCAAAGAAATTAGGTTCTTCTGCAAAAGTAAGTCTACTGAGTCGAGTATGCATTTTCCATTTGTACTGATTTCATGCAAGCTTCATTAGAGAACTAGCCCATAAATACGCTTGCTTTTTGAGAACAGTCTCAGAATAATTAATGTGTATGAGCACTGATCAGTTATCTGATGAACTGTGCATTGCAAGAACAGAGAAAATTTTCTTTAAGATGGATTATGACTTTTTCTCGCAAAGTGTTAGGAAACTGAAGGTACTGAATATGCGCATGCACAACATCTCAGGCTGCAGACTGAGGCTGCTGAGACCCTGTCCTCTCCTCCTGCCCTGTGTTGGCTCTGGTGCTCATGTGGCTACACGACAAGTTGTTTCAGAGAAGTGATGAAAACTCATCCTATGAGAAAAGTCATTACTTCTTGGTTAGACAGCTTTCTGGACCAGCAAGGTTAGGAACACACAGCCAGCAGCAAGGCAGGAAGGGCGTAGGTGGACTTAAGTTGCCCTGGAGGCATTTTCTGAGGTGCTTTTGCATCCCAATGGCAAAACTCCTGAGAGGGGGGCTGGAGGACCAAATCTTTTGGGTGTATGTATGTTCAGTGAAATTTGTTGCTTTCAAGAGGAAGGGACCTAGAAAGCCATGGTATGAGGAGGCTTCTTCACCTTTGCCCACTAGGTAGATCTAGGTAAGCGGATCTGCATGCGTAGCTTTCGCTTGCCTTGCTCAGAATAATTTGGCTGGTATAGAGCTACAAACAATTCCCACGGTGAGTGGCATTAATTCCTTCTCGGATTTCCACACTGTACAGATAGAAGGTAGAAAACAGAAAATTCTTGCTGAATGTCTGCCCTTTCCTGTCCTTCACAAGTCATTTTTGTACCATACCTAAAGTAAGGGTGGTCTTACACTACAAAACCAGTACACGCACAATCCCTGGCCCTTCTATACCATAGCAAAAGCACTGCAGTTTGTGCAGTCCCATATTGCTGTTAGAAGTGACCTGCTCTTGCTCTTTCGTTATTGATGTGTTTCCTCACTGTGCTGAAAGATTCTTGACTCACAGAGGTTTTCAGTGCGTGACTCTCGTCATAGTGAATCAAACACTGTAACATTGCTGAAGCTCATCATTTATCAAACAGGCACAGGACCAAATTCAGATCTGGAGTAGATGGATATATAAAGATTACTGTACATGGGGCTTTTCTTGGTCACTCTGATTGTTTTCTGGCAGTATAATGCTTCATATGATCTGGGCCGATTGTGGCTGGCACTGCAGCTCCAGCAACACGAGATATGAGTGTATGCTGTTTTACCACCACACCTACAAAGTCAGTGTACAGCAGCTTTGATGAATATGATTGTATAAATCCTGAGATGCCTATAAAAGCACTGCAAGCATTACAATGGGGAAGGATTTTCTCCAAAATACTGGCAGTGAAGTATATACAGGGAACTAGGTTTGGGTCCTGAACTTGTTCCCGAAGCCAGAAGAACTTCTGTGAGTTTTACACAGGGAATGTGTTTGTCTTTTAGGAAGGACGCTGCAGTCTTGGAGGCAAAGGTGTAGGGCAATGCAAATCAAATATAATGATGCTTCTCAGACACAGGGAATGTTGTCATGATAAAAGACCAGTTGAGTAAGGAGGCAAATATGATTAAAAAGAATACATTGCACTCAGGGAGCAGGGCCCTTCTTCCTCTTTGCATACTGCTCAGTCATTGTAGGTATGAAGGTCAAGGCTCTTCAGTATTCTAATGTCTGGAATCAGCGCCATAGCTAACAGCTTGTTGTTTTATATTACAAATTCTTTGCTTCCCCAAATAAATAAAATGATCTGTATTAGTTTTTTTTTTCTTTTTAGCTGTGTCTTACTCATTAAGTAAAAAAAGTAATAAAAGGAATTTAGATAATGCTGCTTTTCATAATTTAAGGAATCAATCACGTTATTATTACTATGAAACTATAGGTGTGCTTTCTATTGCTAAGCACTTCTCCTAGAAAGACCACAACATAATGGCCATCCTAAAACCGGGGGATGAAGGAGAAGCCTCATCTTGTCTTCCAGGATTGTTATTTTATACTAACTCCTTTCTTGTTGGACTGAAGTTGTCTTGCTTGTCTAATCCTATTCCAGAGCGGACATTGCACCCGGGCAGGCCCAAATGGGCAAGTCATGAAGTCAATTAACTGCATATATACTGGATATCCCAGTCATCAGATAAAATACCTCTAGCAGGTACATGTGCTCTGACAGGCCTGAGTCTCAGAAAACAAGGCTGGTGGTGCACCAGGTCGCGAGCTGGCATGTACTATCATGCACCAAAATAAAAACCACACGAGAACCTGGAGGCCTTGTACAGCACTGAGCAAACACAGAGCCGGCTGAAAAGCTGGGGGGTGAAGTGGCGTGACAGGAGAAAGTATGTGGTTACCGCTATCTCGAACGTACCCTTGTAGTTTGTCTCATTCCTCGCACCTGGAGCAGTACAAAGGGGTTTTTCAGGCTCTGGTGGGGTGCAAATTCCCTGCATGGGCAGCGGGGTGAGGGCTCACCTTCCTGCCCCTGCCCTGCCCTCAGCAGGGGTGTTGCGTACCAAGCAGCGGAGACCCTGGGCAGCTGGCTGTAGAAACCTGGCTGTCAATGAGGCACCCTTCCCCGATTATGCCGCAAGCCACCGCAGCCTCGGGGCAGCAGATGTGCAACGCGGCCGCGCACCCCGCTGTAGTGCACTGCCTGCTAGCAGGAGGGACCGCTGCCTCCAGCAACCGTGGCATCCCTCCCTCTGCTCCAGCACTGGAACCAATTACTGTGGCCATCCTGTCATTTTACTGCATGAAACTATACTACTCGGTGTGCACAGATACAAACTTTTTTCCTTGAATATTCTTCTACCACCGGTAATGTCACTAGGTGACCTAATTCCTTCATTCACACACACTTATTTTTAGTGAATGTCAGATAAAATAAGAGGATCATTGTGCAGGAAAGAACAAATCAACTGTATGAACTTCTTTTCCAGAGGTGAACAGTCTGTGGGGAAATTAATGTGAATTTTTAATTACAACATCACAATAATATTTGACTCCCACTAAAATTTTTGCATATCAAACGCAGGGGAAGAACTATAGTCTACTTTTAAATGCATTAAATAAATAAATACAAATGTATACAAAACTACATTTGAAATGTGTAATTTAAGTGTAAAAAAGCTTAAAATGCAGCTGCTATTCACCTATAGAGGAGAGAGAATTAATTAGTATAATTTGGCAGTTAATTGTCATACAGGTTATTGAAAGATTCTAATCGTAATCATGCATATCTAAGTAAATACCTGGAGACTATTTAGCATTCATAAACTTCTTTATGCTAATATATTTATATATTCTAATATAATACATATATATTATGTGTGCATATAAATCTCTCTACACACACACCACATATGTGCTACATCCATTAACAGGGAGTCATCTATTGTAGGTTGGCATCTATTGCAGATTGTTCTGTAACTAGAAGTCTCCTTTTCTTTTCCCTTCATATGTACCGGGCGTGGTAGACATTGGCCTCACCGAAAATGAAAGCTAAAACTTTCAGCCTTAAGTCCAAATTTTTCATTTAAAATAAAATGCCATTCAGTTGTTTTACACGTAAAACAAAAGTTACATGTATGTATGTGTACGTACACATACGTATTTATGATTGCAGTATTCATAATAGTAGTACGGTAAGGCTGAACATTTTTTTGAATGCTGGAGAAAAGACTCCAGCAAGGTGAAAAGTGAAAGCTGGCCTCAAATATTCCCTGTATGCAAACTTTTTGCTGGTAGAATTTACTCAGTGTAAACATTTTTCATTTTGAACAGAACAGAAAGAAAAAGGGTCACTAATAATAGGTAATGAAGTAGAAAGATAAGTTACTTGAAATCAAATAATGTATCAGATTAGCTAGTGATTAAAATAGATTTTTTTTTCCTATCAGGAACCTAACCATTAGTTCCAGGCGACAGCATTCACTGTGTCAGCTCCAGGTTTCTTATAAATTCATGTCTGTGGCAATCACCGTCTAATCAGCGATGCACCAAAAAGATTTTCTCGATGTTAAAGCCTAGGCTTTGATTTACGCAGCGAACAGCCTCTGCTCTCCAGCTTAACGGTGCGGCCGGGACGCGGGCGGTGGGAACCTGCTTCCCCCAGAGCCTCGCAGAGTTCACATCCAGGCCTGAACTCCCTGGCGCTGGTCTGTCAGCCCGGGCAGAGGTTTCGCTGGCCCAGCGACAGCTCCTGATTCCTTTCATTGTAGTTGCTACGAATTTTCCAGTGAGACTAGACAGGGGAGTTGTCAGGGAGAGCAGACTGGCTGCATCGAGGGTGAAGTAGATGCAGTGTAAATGGTGAGATCAATTTACAGATACCTTTTATTTTGGGGGGAGAACGATATTTTGTGCATCGGACCAGCAGTAGAAAAATATTCTAGCTTACCTAATAGACTTTTTAGGGGCATTACGAAGAAGTTCCTGTGCAACACTTAGCATCGCTCATGAGGAAAACAAAGAGCCACGGGTAAAAACGCTCTGAAGAGTACTCCATTCCTAATGCCTGCTTGGACTCAATTAACTGTAGCAACTTCTGCTTCGCGTCACTTGCCATCTGCTAGTCCTCGATTAGACCGTCCCCTGGGACCTGAACTGTACAGCTCTGCCCCGGCTGGGGCGTGCCTGTTCCCATGGGTGGGCCTCAAGACTCCCGTGGAAGTGCTCGGTGCTGGAAGGGCTGCCCAGCCCAGCTCCTCGTGGCTCTCCAGAGGGACCCAGCGGATGGACCGTGTTCAAAGTGCTTGGCAGGAGCGATTCTCCCAGCGAAGGCAGCACCTGTGCCAGGCACCCTTGGGGTGTGATGGAGCAGGGAGGGCGGGTATCCACGCGCTGCTAGGTCCAACGGGAGCTGGGGCAGAACGGCATACTCGAGTACCCTTCACTGATTTGCCGCTCCTCGGGGCTTTTATGCCAGTGCCGTATGTTAGAGCAGGTCCTTCGCTACTTTAATGCCAGGGTCTTATCGGCCTGAATCATGGATGTTATCTTAACAGCTTCACCTGCTGCTCAGCTGAGTGAAGTGTGGACACAGAGAAGAACCGAATCCCTTTGCTTTACGAGAGAACTTCATCCTAAAGCACTGCTAGAAATATGGTATGGAAATATTCCTTTGGAAAACCTCTCAGTGCCTGTCCAGTCTCAAGAAGTGCCTTTGCAGGTAGAGAGATGGAAATGTTGCCTTTTGAGGAGTGCTGTCCTGCCAGAATTTAGTTGGCTCGGTTCTTCAAATGTCGCCTTTCAAAACCACACTAGCACCGCAGCAGCCTACCAGAGATTCCTCATGCTGGCATCATTTCTTAAGCAATAATTTGCAGATAAAATAACCAAGCAAAGTTTAGAGTCATATGCCTGAATTCTAGGAAGAGGACTGAAGTTTTTCTGCTCTTTGGAACAGCAGTATAGTTTATTACTGTCTGTAGTCCCTGCGATTAGGAGACCAGGAACACGCTCATAGGAAGTAACGGAGGAAGTGACCATTTATGCTGCTGCTGCTGCCCAAAAGTCTAGAGCATATGGTTATTTATTTACCCACCGCAACAATTGCTTTGTAAACAGACAGTACATTCTTGGAGAGAAACAAACCAGTATCTCTCAGCAGGGAAGAGGGAGCCCACTCCTGTGTCCCACCCAGCGAACGGGGCCAGCCATTGTTTGGGGCTGCGCTCTCTGTTATCACACAGGGCATCGCAGCCCGTGCTAAACGCAGCCCAGAAAGGCACGTTCCTGTGTCAAATGTCACCGTCCTCCGCGTCCAGATGAGAAACTTGAACTGACACACCGACCAGGAAGTGTCCCATTTTCCTGCTGATGTCCGTGTTAAATAAAAAGTGTGAGAAATTAAGCAGAGAAAATGATACTAAAGTAAAACTGTTATTAAAAGGATACAAATTCCATTAAGCATCAACAGCACTGAGTTCAGTAAATAGAAAGGTCGTCTTTCTGTCTCTCCCTCACTCCCAACTGCAACATGACTCAGAAGAATAAACAATTGAATAGGTTTTGTTAGATGCCTGCATGCAGATTTGTCTGGGTTTTTTTTACTACTTGAAATTTCTTTCAGTTTGCCGTTTGTACCACAAACAACAAAATGAATTTTTAAAAAAATGCAATTGTAAAAGCAATAATTTTTTTGCTTATGTTTAACAATCAAGTGTCCTGATTTCTGAAAGATTTCAGCCACAGATCAGTTTATTACATGTCCCTGCTTCGATGGAACTGTAGAAATTGAAGACAAGAAAGGGAAGGGAGAAGTGAGAGGAAAATCCATCGTAGATTTGTGCATGGATCTAGAGGTTGAAAGTGCATACACAGCAGGTGTGCGTGTGCTCTAGAGATAACCATACCGGCAGTAACGGTTGTCATAGTCTGAAGTGAAGAGGAATAAAAGGAGAGCTGGACACCACTGAAACTTCACTTAAACCATCAGATTTGGGATGCCTCTCTCTGCAGGGCAGGCTTCTTTCCAAATGTTTTGTGCCCTCTAGGGTGGGCAGAAAAATCTATTCCTTGTGACCCTTTTAAAAAAAAAGTGTAAAGAAAGTTTGCGGTATGATATTTGTATGCAGGGATTAGCTCTTGGTTTCTTTGCCTGGTACCTTAGGGTATATTTTTAAAGCACTACACAGAATTTCGGTCTCATTTGTCAACTTCTATTGACTTTAAACCTCATGAGTCACTTTGACAATATATCCCAGAGGCTTTTTATCTTGCATTGACTTTTATTTCAGTTTCCCTTCTTTTGGGGGGTTATTTCTGAATTTAGGGTTAGCTCACATGGGGAGCTGGCCTTCAGGAGAATTTTCTTAGCTTAGAGATGTTCTGCTTTCAGCTTTTCACACTGGTATTTTCTCTTCTGGTTTACGTTGTGGAAAAAAGACATTCTTGTTAGTATCTGCAATTTCTTTTGCTTATTTGGTTTACGCATGCCAGCAATGGCTGCATTACCTCAACATCACTATGCATGGCCCCCTTGTGAATGCTATTGTAACTTATGTGTAACTGTAAAAGCATGTACTTGGTAAGACCCATAGTACTACAATGGCTAAGTGCTATAAATAAGACCTAGCAAAGCATTTATAAACTATTTTCTTTGCAGAATGGCTATTTTCTTCTCTCTTCAGAAAAAAATTCCCAGCTGATGTTCCATATCAAATCTTTCAGTGAATCACATGATGTGATAAAGCTTTATGAAAGTGATACGCTCCTCCATAGCAGCTGGATGCTCATCAAATCCTCTGCCTGGTAATCTGTTAAGGTGCCCATATTGGTGCATTGGCCATTATTTGTGGCTTTCACGTAGGAGTTATGTCAAACAGAGAAATTCACAGGGGTGAGAGAGACATTTTTTCTGTCCCTAGAAGGGATTTCTCCCGATTCACTTCATTACTCCTCCAAAACGCTACACAGATAAATAGCGTTAAGAAGGGGAGCTCAGAGGGAGATAGGTCTGTGTTTTGCTGAATACGGATGGCAGCTAGAGTTACCCTCAGTTCCTCTCATTGACTGGTAGTACCAGGCGGGCTAAAAGGCAAGGCAAAGAGCCGGCATCCCCGGTGCTAGAGAAATCTCGGTCGTTGTTAGCCATCTTTGCCAGGCTGTGCCATACTGTACATCTGGGTATACCATCAAACAAGTGTTGACAAAAGAGTAAGTATGTCCCCTGGAGCGCTTGGCAGAAAATAAACAGCTGGAGCAACTCTCAGTAAATTCTGATTTCCTCAATAGCTTTCTGGTAACAATGGGAAGAGGAAGGAAAAGCCAAACAAACAGTGCGTCTGTTATAATTGACACAATACTCTAATTTCTCCTCTCGTGACTTTATGTGGTCCTATACAAGTATGCAAATGGCGATAAAAACTACCATTACTAAAGGCAACTGCTCTCCATCTGGGTATTCAGGTAGCAAGATGGGGAAAATTCAGGCTGAGCATTGTTTTCAAAAACATTTTCTACTTTGCCATGAAACATCAGCTGACCTTCCATTTTCCTAGTGTCTATCTCATCTAACCGACAAAAAGTTGCTATAGGATTGGTAAACATATTGAAGACGTGAAACAGTATCAATGACATTCTTATTGCGATTGGGCAGAGAAATTACACTCAGCCTTTCCTTAGTGCTTGTAAAGGTCTAGGCTATAACTACAGCATACATGATATTGCTGCACATCGTTATCAACAGAATTACTTTCATTAAAAAACATTTTCTGTAGCGTCACTAACCGTTTCCCATTTGATTTTTGGATTAAATGCTTTCCTGAACTCTGATTAACGTAGGTGTACTGCATTATCTTTGGCTAGAGAGTTGGCTATCTTGGAAAATGGAAGATAAGATTTTGTTAGTATTTAACTATATTAAGTAAGCTTGTGTTATACTCCATTCCATTTTCATTGTGCCTTCAGATCAGATTGTTTCCCCCTTCAAAACTCTTTCTGAAGCTTCGCATTTTGTTTGGATCAGTGTAATGGGCCTGTAGTAGCCCTGACCACTCTTCTTTCTCCTTCCCTGATGCTTTGCATGTAGCTACTACATACGTGATTTTCTGGTTAATTGGTACCATTCCATTTGATAAATTCATTGCTAATACTTGGCATCAGACCTGGAATTTTCTGTGGCCCTCCTTTTGAAATTCAGGCAAGACCTAGGCCCTCACATGTGGAGATTTGTTTCCAAGTCAAGACAAGTTCCATACCTTTTTTCCAACCTGTCCCTGCTTAATTTTAGGAACATAGCTATATGTTCTTTAATTACTACCTCTTCCTCCTTGTGTAATGAGCCTAATTTTATCTTTCCCTGCTTTTCAGTCTTATGAGTAAAGGGCATTGTTTTCATTTCCTTTGACTATTGAATATATTGACTTTGTTCTTACACGTCCTGACCAATAAGATGTTTGTTTCTTGGCTGACTGGTGTTTTTTTGTCATTTGCTTACCTTCAGTAATGTTTTTGGGACTTTTCCTATAATCTTCTGCCTTAGTGTATCAGTTCCAGATAGGATTGGCACCTTTGACTTAATGACATTCCCGCCTTCCTGAAGAAAGAGGTTTTTGAGCTTTTTCGCCTGGCTGACTTCACTAGTCCCCTCACTTCCTTAAAAGTTGTCCTTTTAAGTCTGGGAGCTTTCACTATTATGCATACTGCAACTCTCACAGTAATAATAATGTAGTGTAAACATCCATGGTGGCTTTGAATTAAATTACTCACGCACTGTTCTAACTGTAGCAGTTAGGTGTGCTTAGGCTAACTTACTCTATTTCTTAGGAAGGTTTTGCTGCCTGCCCTGAGCTCCAGGCTACTTTACTTCACCTCCTGCTAGTGCCCAAGTTTATTACGGACTGCTGAGTTACAGCCCATGCTTTTTGTTTGTTCTTCCATTCCATTTAAATGGCATCAGCTTCAGATCATTCAATTCAAGGTTATTTCCTATGACCAAGTTCTTTTATAAGCATTCTCATTACTAACAAAACCAAGCTTAAAATAGATTTCTGGCCAGTTGTTTTAACAATTATTTGATGAAAATATCTGTTGGTTATTGTACCAGGGAATAGCTGGCCTCTGAATTGTCAGTGGCATTTCTCTCAATCCTTTTGCTTGGAAAGCTAATGTCACTTACAATTTGTCTCCTTCCAAAGCCACAAGTTTCTCTTTATGTATGCAGAATCTCCTCTAAATAGTTCTTGGTCAGAGGGAAAGCGGTTTTGACTAGACCTCATTTTGTCACTTGTTCCTAGGCAATAGTCTCTGTTTTGGCTGCTGCTTTTTCTACCATCTGAATAGTTGGCTGTGTTTGCTCTTAAATATCTTCATTTCTCCTGTGATGGAAAAGTTACATCACTTGTTCCTGATCCAAAAGAAAACAATAGATGGCTATTTCTTCAGTGGCCTTTCTGCTCCAGTTTGATACCCTACATTATCTCTTTGTATAGCACCAACCCTGACCCTAATGAGCTAATTTCCTTTTGTATCCTTCTAACTGGTAACAAGCCTTTGCAACACTTCTCTCTCTATCTGGCAGAGATACTAGCTGTTGCAGTGCCTGCTGGTAGTTGAGGAGCAATTGTTATTGACTTGTAGATGACAGGCACTTCAGGGATGTGCTCTTAGGTATTGCCAAGTTGAAGAGTAACAAAGAAAGTCAGGGAGAGTCCTCTCAAGGTCACAGAATAAACCGCATCCTTGTTCCTATGCACTGTTTACCCACTGACATCCCTTCAATGAAACTCAGATGAAAAATGGGTTTCTTAAGGAAGTCATGCTTTGTTTATGGAATTTGGTTTGCAATTTATTTATTTATTTTGTATTCTCAAAATTTTTGCTGAAAGAGTGGAAAATTGGTGCCTGGAAGCAAAACTGGAGAAAATTCAGAGCATAAATTTAGAAGTTTTTCTTGCATATTCATGTAGAATAAGTATTCCACATTTTGTCACTGTGATCGGGGTATTTTCTGCCTGAATTCACAGACAGTCTGTGGGTAAGTTTTAGGAAACGTAGCAGATCACCAGCCACTCCATTTAAATAAATGTAATAATATTAAAAGAAAACTGAGAATATTAACAGCCAGGGTCTGCCACCACAACACCACAATGATTTGTGGTCATATTAATTTTATTTAAATATCTGTGAGAACGATAGTAATTTTTATCACTCTTTCTGAAACAAGTCAGTAAAAAAAATGCGTAAGGCAAATAAAATCCACCAGTTTGAAGCTTTCTAAGTAGGACCTGTTAAGGAGGAGGGAAGTGGTTTTGTGCATCTTTCACACGCATGATGTACTTCAACTTGAACATGAGGCCTCAGTTACTCAGCTTAAATTACAGTTCAACCTTCACCCTAATGCATTTTCATTTAAAAATGAAGTTTCGATTACAGATAATGATAGAAAAATTCATCCATTCAGAAAACCTAAACCTTCATAAAACTATTTTTGAGCAGTGTTCTTCAAAGTTAATACAAGCTGTTTACATGCAGCTTGGGCGTTACCTACGTACCCATGTTTTTGATTCCTTTTTCCTCTCTATGCATATATGTAGCGAAAAGCAAAAGAGAAGAGAGGGAGAAAGAAGGAGATACAGAAAGTTGAGAAATCCCTGCTTTGATTGCTGATAAAAAGTTTTCTGCAGAAGTCACTGGTGTTCAAGGAAGCTGTAGAGAAGTTTAACCACCACCATCAGTAAAATATTTCAATGTTTTATAATCTCAAAGAGAGAGCCCTTTTCAAATTTCTTGCCTCTTTCTATTACAAAATCTGCAGCTGGCTCTTCAGTGTGCTTTGCCTGATGTATTATGTTAATCAGTTCCCTTATTTTTGCTAGGCGGCACCCACTCCTTCAAAAATCCCACCTAATTGAGTGCACTATTTTGGGGTGTTTTGTCTTGCAGCTGGGAAGCCAGACTTTTTGCCAGTAATTTGTAGTCTCTGCTTATGAATGAAACAACTTTGTAGCTTCCTCAAGCTGGGTTTTTGGAAGCTATTTGTCAAAGCATTTTTCATAGTTCAAGGCAGAAGCCTCCACTGCGGAAGTAATGAAAAACATTTGGTAACTAGTGGAATTTGTTGATACTAGTTTTTCTGTTTTTAATCACAGAGGTGGTCTCCTGCTGGGAGTTTCCCCCTTTATATAAATCTTCTGTAGAGAAGACATTTCATGTCTCTCTGTTGTCAGACGTTTTGGATTCTCTAGATTCTTTTTGAAAAGTCTTTCTTCTCCTGTGACTTGCTTCTTTTCCTTGTTTCTTTTCTTTTCCTGTGAAAACTATACACATTCAGTAATATTTTTAACAGTTTAAATGATTCTCTTTTGTTTTTTTGTCTCCTTCAAGGCTTTAATTTTCTTGGAATTTTACAATCTGTGTGCTGTTAAAGTTTAGTTCTTAGCTTTCCCTGCCCTTTCGCCTTTGTAAGAGCAATCTTCTGGTAACTAGTGTTTCACAGTGCTGGAAAGATGGCAAAAATATTGACGTGCTCTTTCCTCCCTCTGAAAAACTGCCTGAGACAGATTTTTCTTAAGCCTGTTCCTTTTCCAATTTAGTCAAGTCACCAGGCTGCATCAGTAACTCTTCCTCAGTTAAGATTGTTTAAAGCAAATACCGTATTTTCCTGTTAAAGTATCTCCCTATTTCCCTCTAGAGAAGTGCTGCTACTAGAGATTGCAGGGCTGGCTGCACAGTGTTGTGAGGTATCAATTTTTGCCTTACCAGCCACGAATGAGCCTGAGCATGGCCTTCAATTTGATTATGGGTGTTGGGATGAAGGTCGGCTGAGGGTGGAGGCAATGTGTAAAGCATGGCTCTTTCTCTTCACAGGCACTGGTGACAGTGGGTAGTATAGTCTTTCTCTCTAAGGAATGACCACCTCAAGCCTTTTGTCGGCGCTCTCTGTTGCTTTGGTGGATGCCCAGGAGTGATGGGCACGGGGTCGGCAGGCGTGTTCCTGCTTGAGGAACAGGGTCAAAGCGCCTGGGCCATCACCTCCACCGCAGGAGGATTCCCAGGTGAGAGCTTTGCCGCAAAGGACCGAGGACAGGAAACAGGATGCTAATGCCAGAGCCAACACAATGGCCAAATATAGCAGGACAGGATTTAGCGCAAATTGAATGGTTAGGAGGTCAGCAGGCTGAAGTCTGGAGGAGGAGAGCTCATAGTGACTGCTGAAAATCGAGAGGTGGTAGAGCTCTAACCAGAGGCAGTAAAAGTCTAATTATTTTGTCTTCCTCTTTTCCTAATGTCTTCTGTGTATCTCATCAAAATTTGACATTTTCAAGGGAAATATTGACCTCTTCCAACTTTGAGAGCATGGTGCTTGCTAGAGTGCTGGGGCCACAGAAGGCAAGCATTTACCTACTGGGTCTTTGCTTACCTCCTACCAATAAACAATGGTCTAAGAAGTTACACTTGTGGTATTTATAGCCTTTTCTGTAGAAATGGAAGGCATCTTTTCTATTGAAAGTGCAAGTGAATGTAGAGCATTCCCAAAGGTTCTTGACTTTGGTAAAAAGATCCTTTACCCAGGAGACAGTCTAATCTTTTAAACTTCCTTCCCATGAGCCTGTTTTTTAGATAATCCATCTTTGCCTGCTAGCATACTACTCTTGATAATGAGCCTGTCGTCACATCAGGTTAAAATGTATCACTACAATTAATTTCTTTAAAATATATTGTTCAGAGGATAATGAGAACTAAGCCCTATTTTAAAGCTGATCAGGCAGTGCAAGACAAGAATCTAATTCTTTTCATGAAAACCGACAGACTTTTACTTCAAAACCAACTACACTTCATTAAAACTGTGATAAAAGCCTGCAAAGTAGAGCTGAAATACTGCAGCTGTGAGTTCTCCAAAGTAAGAGAAGAATTATTATATTGTTTCAGTATGACACAATGTGTACGTAATGGATTAACTCTATTTCCAGACACATTTGGACCTGAAGTATTGATTTGCTTCCTTCCTGTTCATGTAACTAAAGGAATTTGGAGCCAGACCCAACAAAGGACTTTTAGGCACTGTAGGTGGAACTTAGGTGGAATTTAGATGCCTATATCCAACCTTTTAGTGCTGAAAACCTCTGCTTCAATTGACAGTTGATCTTGAAGACAGCAGAATTCTTATCTTTTGATCTAAAGCTTTCCAGGCATTTTTTGCACAAGCTCCAAACTGTCTCAGTTCTGTGTTCGTATCTAATCAAAATCACAAACTACAGAGTAGACGGTTTTCTTCTCAGGGGCTTGAGGCTGTAGGTATTTCTGGAATGCATTTAATATTGCTGAGCCCTCTAAAAATAAATTTGTGATAGCCACCACCTTCTTCTAAGGCACAAGAAGAAGCACATGTCATTTCTTTTACAGCAGCTTAGGGCACTAATATACCCTAAGAGATCCAGGCTCGGTCCCTTCCCTTCCACCACTTGAGGAAATTGAATAGCGTTCTCAATGCATAGCATATTCTGAATGGGGAAAAAAGGGAGAACTGAAGAGGAGCAGGAAAGTAATTAAAGATTTCCCTGAGCTAAGGAGGAAGAACATAGGAGGTGGTAGAATGCTGTGCCTAGGAAGCTAAGGTAAACCTCATAGGTGGTAGGGAGGTAAATTCTGCTTCCACGTGTCTTTTTCTATGTTTAATGTAAAACACTATTTTATATTATCCAGTGATTTTTTTTACCAAATAAGCTGATTCAAGGCAAACTGATTTTTAGTATTATGGTGTTATTGTATTATGATGTGTTTCAATAGAACGGTGGTTTAGTTTTGGTTTTTTTTTGTTTTTCTTTAAAAAGTAACTTAATGGTAAAAGGTGCAATAAAAATACAAACCAATACAGGAAGGGTAAAACAAGCACAGAATTATGTGGTGTATTTATCATGCGCCTGTAGCGTGCAGCAGTAGTTTGCCAGTTAAACTCTTTAGGAAAATCAATTAATAAATAGTCACAGAAATATGATGATCTCATCTGTATGTCATGGAAATACTTTGTGACTCAGGTGACAGCTGAAACCCACTATCCTTTCTACAAATAAGCAGTTAAAACACATTAAAATTCTAGGGATATAATTTTTATGAATAAACTTAGAGTAAGGTTGCTTATTGTTTAAAACATGAAAGTTAAAATTTCTTAGCTAGTAATAATATCCTGTATATGAGAGCAATCATGCTAAGGGGTGGCTTCGGCAGTCTGGCAGTGTATGTGGTTAGAAGCTGGGGGTGGACACTCAGAGACATCTGTAGCATGACATTATGGAAAAAGATGGGTTACTAATAGTTCTGTATATAATTATGGAGATATTCCTATCAACTCATGCAGTGAAACCAACTCGTCAGACATGGAGGAGCTCACTACAGGGGATGGCATTACATCTGGGAAGTAAGACGATGTTACATAGCTTTTGTTCATCAGAAATGCAGACAGTGTGGTGATGATGAGGACTTGTCTGCTGGATGCCAAACCAGACTGCTGAGAGACATCTACGGGACAGAATTGCAGTGCCACAGGAAAATACTTTGAAATATTTGTAGGGTTCTCTGTGAAAAAATCCAACTATGCATAGAAAATTTAATTAATTTTAGAAAAGGGGTTGAGAGCAAAACAAAGAAGATTAGTATAACGCTTGGTGGACCTGTAGTGTTCCCACATCTTGACTATTGCATTAAGTTTGATGATTTCATCTCTAAATGAACATGGAAGAATTAGGAAAGAAGAACAGAACAGGACAATAAAAACAATCAAATGTTTTGCATAACTTCTGCATGAAGCTAGAGCAGGACAACTTCAGAGGGATGACAGACATCCATAATATCATGAATGGTACAGAAAAAGAAAATGGGAAATGATTAATGAGTATGTCCCACAGTATAAAGGAGAACCTGATGAAATCAGGTTTTAAAACAAACTAGAAGAAGTTGTGCAGTTGTGCAAGTTCAGATGTGGAACTAAAGATGTTGTCTAATCCAAAAAAGTGTTGGAATAATCTGTGAAAAGTAAGGAATCTTCTTAACATGATCATGTAGATCCAACATCTAATTTAGGACGTCCTTCTGTTCCTGACCTAGAGAAGGTTCATTAAATGTACTTTTGCTCTGACTCCATACGGATTTCTCAAGTAAAGCGAAGACTGGCAACATGAAAATTGTAGTTGCAGGAAGAACACGTGAACAACTTTCATGACCGTAAAATATTGCACAAAATGGCTTAGAGAAAACTGTGAAAATTAAAATAGAGACCCTCTACAATCTTTCTCCCCAGCCCACTCAAAATTTGTGAAAACTTTCTAAGTCTTAAACTTGAAAAACTGCAGACCTGCCCATTTCCGGAGACGCTATCTGTAGCTGGTTTAAAGTGACTTATGATTGCAAAGCCTGCTACAATGCTTTAGGAGTGCTGTGAGACAGCCTGCAAATTAAGTAGCTGTGAGCCTTTTGCAGAAAAAGAGTAAAGAAGTTCTGGGGAGAGGAGCTTCCTTACTGGCCCACAGTGAGAATTTTGATAACATCTTTTCTACCTAACCTTAAAGCCAGAAGGTTTTTTTGTACAGTATAGAGGAGAAATGCTGATTTACAGAAATAAATTAGTTCCTTAAAATATTTTTTTAATACTGCAAAACACAAGAACCATTAGAAATATCACTCCCAATGCTAGAATATGTCTGTTTGCCCTGAATACAAGCATTTTCATACAGGTCTAATCAGGATTAGGCCACCCTCTGAGGCTATGAATTTAGTGATTGGTTTGTGAAAGGATATTAAAAATCACTGAAAATATTACTCAATTCATTGCCTGATCTGCCAGTGGGCAGCATCTGAACAAAAGCATTATTTCCCTTTGTAAATCATGGGTACTATTGATTGTCTTTCCAGTAAATGTGTAAAGCTACAGAAAGAATAACATAACTTGGCCCTGTAAGTCGTATTCTGAGAGAATGAACTTTTAGAAGTGGAAGTTTTGGTGATTTAAATTTACAGCAGCTCAGTCTGAATTTCAGGAGGATGCTTGTTGAAACTGAACCACGACAGAGCCTAGGTGGCTGAGCCAGTGCTCTAGCCGTCATGGGATGCACAACTATTATTATGGTTACTACTAATAATGAACAGAGCTCCTCTACCTCTCAGCAGATCCTTCCTTGAGGCTGAAAACATGCAACTTCCCTACCTTGAAACAAGTGAGAGTTTGGATTATTAGAGCTGGGTGAGAATAAATAAATGTGTATATTAACTTTGCGTCTGTTCGTACGGGTAAGAAATTTTCTCTTATTTCATAAGAGCCCAGTGCTGCAAGCTGCTGATCATTCTTGATGTACATTTAAGGAGGATGCTCAGCATTTTCTGTCAGTTGGTTGGCATATTTGAGCCCTTTATGATCTTTTGGTAATCCCAAGGTGGTGTGTGCTTAAAGATGTCAATGCACAAAACTTACCTGTCTTTCATGAAATTTTCGTTAGCATAAAGGAATGCTTGGAAAATATGCTGAATCACTGACCTGGAAAGCAACATCTATTTAGGTTCCACTGCATCCAGTAGTAATTTAGCTGCTGACTTCAGTGAAATGGGAAATTATTTCAGATGAAACCCATGACATATCACTATGAAATTCACCTTAATTACTCTGCCTTAACTTTGGAATTGCTTATTTGGAATGACCATTACACAAGTCCATCACCTTGCTCAGTTCGGGTTTGTAAACTCACTTGCATCTATGTATGTAATAATATAATGTAGAAAATCAGCGGAACACAGGTTAAATGAAGCTGTATCACTGCTCTGTCAATGACAGGGAAAAGCACAATTGTGTATTTGGTAAGTCTAAGGAAGTGGATAGACTAATATAACTGATAGGACACAGCCAATATTTTGGGTTGACCTGACCCTCTCTCTCTCTTCAGCGACAGACACTGTCTTAAGAACTGAGAGGCATGATAACAATGCTGCTTTAAAAAATATGCATGTTAAATTATTCATTGCACTTTAATAGAGAATAATCATATGCAACAGGTGTTTTTCCTCTGGCTTGTTGAATTGCAGTATAACTAGCCTCTGGTTACTGGCCTCAGGAAAAGAAGCAGTAGAACAAATCAGCCTTATTTTAAAATAATTACTGCAATCCTACAGTGCCTGTCAGTTGCTATTTTCCTGTCTTATGTCAATGTACAGTACATGTACAAATAGGACTCTGAATCTGGGAGAAAAAATGCAACCTATTAAATAAAATTTGAGAAAATAACTTATGGATTTAGTAAATATGATTCCAGTAGAAGTGAAGGGCCCATTCCATACACTGTATTAAAATCCTTTTGAGCAGAGCGATAGTGAATTGCTAGCATGATAATAAGAGGAATAAGGATTATTACAATTTTGCTCCAAATAATTGCTATGATATAAGGATGTATTTGGGGGCCTCATTTTGTGGCTTTTACGTCAGCATTTAAACAAGATTAATTTAATTTAAGAAGGATTAAGTAAAATTCTAATAGGAGTTGATAGTATGTTTTACCACTCTGATTCTTTTACATTTCTAAAATACAATGGCAGTTAATAAGACATTAGTGTTATACCTAAGTGATAACTGCTTACCTATTTAATTCGACTGATGCAGCACAACCTTCTGATGGGTTCTGGATATTAACAAAGGGGAAATCCAGCTCATTCCCCCCTCCCACACTCGTGCACTTGCAACACTGCACAAAGTCTGCAGGTCAACGGAGAGCTTGCAAAAGAATCTCTCTGAATTTGGGCCTCTCCAAAATCTACAGAAAACTCATATACTGGATGGGCCATTTTGGATGAGGGCCTAGTGATCAAAGACACGCATGTGCATGTCCACCTCTTCAGCTGGCAGTTTCTGTTAGATCCCTTCTCCCACACCCCGCTCAGACTCCAGCTCTGAATAATCTCTGGCTGATGCCTGGTCGGGAAGATGCTGCTTGCTATGACGGAGCCTGACAATACCGCTATTCATGCAGCACATGTAGATGCACTTCTTTGGTGCCCAGATACGGCCCTCCTTAAGGTAAGTGACCCACACCTAATGGCAACCATCTGTGACAACCCTTGAGCAATATAGTGCAGCCCTATGCATCGGTTTCGGTCAGGGAGTTAAGAGGCATGGTCTTTTCAGAGGTGATAAATTACTCAGAGAATGCTTAGGACACACACTACTGAAAAGTTGCTGTATTCCTCATATTTTTTCAGTCTCTCCCAGGCTAACATATTAGCAGGACTGGGAGCTGTGGGCTTCTGATCAGCTGCAATGCACTGCGGCAAAGCGTTGCTCAAGCATGCAGCTTTCCTTGAGCTGGTGCCATCTGAGGTGGAGTTGTTCCCTGTAGCGGACTCAGAACCTGAAAAATTTGTTCCACTGTTCTCAGATCTACTCAGTGGAATGCAAAGAGAAATGAAGAAATAGTTTAAGATTAAATCTGAAGTTATTAAACTCAGGTAAATGTGTAGACTGTTAAGAGGACTTTCCCAACCGTAAAAACAATATAAATGGTTTTGTTATGGCTTATTCTTGTAAACCCAAAGCTGATAATTTTTTAATAACCTGTATCTCTGCAGTGTTAGAAACCCAAGGCCAATTTACTTGTGCTTCTGCATGAGGCTGGGTAGATTTTGTTTCTACGTTAACAATTAAAGATGCTCGCACAGCACAGACATGGACATAAATTGTTTATAATTTTCACGTTGTCCCCTTGCAGAAAATTATCTTCAGAGAACATAGTGCTCTCCAAAAATTGAAAGATGAGATAAAAGCGTATTTTCAGAACTGGAGAGTAATATAAATAAGAGAAAATTTGTTGGACAACAGACTAAAAGAAATGAAGCTTTGTACCACAAATGTTGGGTGGGACTGGTACTCAACACAGCTCTTTTCACAATCGGCAGCATTTTCAGTAGTGTTTCATAATGTGAAGACTGGATGATGATATACCAGCACACAGGCAAATGATAACTAATACAACATTTATTCTACTTGGTTTTTAATTAATGTATTTTGTTATTTTGGTAGAGTCTGGATGTTGATTTTTTTAAAGAATAAAAGTATTCTAGTTAGCTTTTCACACACAGAACATTAAAATAAGGAAAAATGTAGTCCTTGCATTTATTCAGAAATAATAAAAACTATGCATTTAAAATGTTAACGAAAGCCATTGAGTAATTAAATTTAATAATTTTGTGCATTTATTCTTCATTCACTAGTCTTGTATTAGTGAAATACATAGATAACAAAAAGTAGAAAATAGACTTCACAATTCAATTAAAGATAAAACAGAAGACACTTTAAAGGTTTTCCTTTCTATTCTGTTTCTATCCTGTATCTCTCCCTCTCAGTTTCAGAGGGAGGCAGGAAGTCAAGGGGTTTCTGCTGTAATAAACCAGCACTTCCGGCACGTGCCTTCGCATTCCTCCCTCTCAGCTCCACGCAAACGTTTACTTCTCTTTCCTTCAGCCAGCAAGGAGCCATATTGTGGGCCTGGTTCTCAGTCCAGAGGAACTCTCCATGCCCGTCAGTGATGTCATGGTGAACTTACTTTGAGCTACCTGAACTGTCACTAAGATCAGAATCCAACCCTACATCTCTGACAGGAGATGGACAAGCTGAACAAGAGTAGGCGTGCAGGAAAGTCCTAACAGCCTGCCCTTTTCTTCCTGTTTTCCTCCTTTGGCATCTTCACAATTCCTCCTGAAAGCTGGAGCCACAGGACATGGGAACCCTGCACTTACTCCAAACTGAGGATTCAACACAGGAAAACTATTTTGCAACAAATTTAAGACGTGAGCAGCTTAGATCTTGATGCCTTGGTTCTTGTGAATTGTATTAGTGAAGGCATCCATTTTTTTCCTCTCAAGTAAGCTCTGGAGCAAGGTTATTCAAGAATTACAGAAGAGATTTGGATTTATTTTAATACTATTTTCTCTTGAACCAGATGGAACGTATGAAATGTTTCTTACCATTTAAGTCTTTTTTCCTATGTCTCTTATTGCTCGAACGGTGAATGACTAAAAGTTACTTAGATGAAATATCAGCCAAAGTGAAGTTAGTTATGGTGAATCTTCCAGTTGTAGCTCAAGATTTGTTAGATGTAGCCTGCATTTTCATTACACGCTTTAAAAGATCTACATCAATTCCAGGATTCCTTAATCTAGGAATTCATACATGTACAGACTAATATATGTCTTCGGAGAGACGGTCCTCAATTTATAGGGCTTTACCTCTGTTAGAAACAGTACAATTGAGGTCCTTTTGGAAATCTGGACCCTAGTGGGATACTTAAAAGTGCTCAACGGGTGTAGATACTTAAATGCTCAGTAGCAGGTGCCTATGTGTATCTTCAGTTATATAAATATTTTTTAAACACCTGACAGCTGGAAATCCAGCTCTGAGTCAGTTTTCAAAATGAAATTTAGGCTCCTAAAGTAATTTTTATGTCTTCACAAGTTTTACTCTGTAGCCATTTTTCATGGTTTTGATGTACTGCATCTATCAGTTACTGATTAATTTAATGAACATATCAACATAGAAATTCTTCTAAACTCAACATATAAGCCCTATGATACTGTCCCAAAACCACTGGTTCTTATCTCATCTGTACATAGTTTTTATTCTCATCTTTTACAAGGTGCATCTGTAGAAGGAACAAGCACACGAAGTATATAGTTATTCAGCCAGTATCTAATTGTGACCAGAACCTTCCAATTGTTCTAACAATACTAAGTAACCATCAGGATCCATAAGGTATGTGCACACACTCTTCTGCTTGGATTTTTAGCTTTTTAAAATTTATTTATTTTGGGTGCTTGAAGCAGCCAGTGACAGAGTACATCAACTGCCTGCTTCACTAGAGAGGAAGATGCTCGGGAGTGTGTGTCACCATTGTCGCCTGCCGTAATTAACGGCATGCTAAGAGCTGTAAGCCACCTAGGAAGCTTGATTGCATCATGCGTCAAGGAAAGGACAGCTCAAGAATTTGTGAGTCTTTTTAGATTAAAAAACCCACCGTGGCCAACCAAAGAAATAACTTTAGATACAGTCCTGGGTTCTGTGTGTTTGGTCAAAAATCCTAGGTTAACAAAGTAAGTAATGAAGGTAATTTGACAAGCAGTGTCATTATAAGAGATAAATTAAATAAAATAAATCAAGTGAATCACTGATAAAATCAATTTACACTTATTTAAACTATGGCTTGATTTGGTCATGCTCAGTGTTTCTGGTTCATTATGATTATGGAGTCTGATTTCCCAGCTCTTTACTCCTGATTTATGCTAAAGAACGAGGTATACTGTCGGTTTCAGACTTTCCGTTTTATCTTAATGCTAAATTAACCTTAAATTATGGGTTGGATCTCACTGCATTTCTGATTCCCAAAATTAAAAGTGTGTCTGTGAAGCAGAGAAGGGGAGAGAGAAAGAGACTGCAAGTGAGAGCGAAAGCAAGAGCGCGATGTACTGCCCGGACGTCTCTAGCAGGAACTGTCTCTAATGCTGGGAAGCAGTACTTTACACTGCTGTCCCTACTTCTCTTTCTTATTTGTGAATGTTTGCCAGAGATTATTATCACACTATTTCTCATCAGAGCTGGAGTTCTAGTTTATCAAAGTGTCAGCATAAGGACTAACACTAGGGCAAATTTGCTGCAATATGGCTAGACTGTGTGCCCCGGTCTGACAGCAAACTCACTAGAATGAAACCTATCTCTGCAGCTAAAAAGGGGTTGTAAAAATTATTGGTCAGTAAGGGACAGATTTTACAGGGACGTAAGCCCTAACTAGTTTAGTGTGGTGTCTACTATTATAGTTTTCAAAAGCACCTTCATGACCGGCAGTGTTATTTTACTGGGAAGCAGGCATACAGGCATTTTGAAAAATCATAGTGATTTTTGTTTCCTGTGCTACTGCATACCTGACACTACAAAGCGTATGCAATTTCTTAGTCGCAGGGGCTTCACGGGGCAGGAGGTGCCACACCTCTCCGGAGTCTCCAAATCTCTTCCTTAGAGCCTACGTTCATAGTGACAGGGAGAGCTCCATCTGGATTTATGACAGTCCCCCCTGTTCTGATTTTCAGTTGTTCTAATAACCAAGGAATTAATCACAAATATTAGAGATTTTCTAATTGTGAAGCATACACGAAATATTAGCATGCATAGTCACTCTTTTTAGGAATTTAACTCATTTAACAACAATTGAAAGAAATACAGAACATTTCTATGCTATTTTGGCCCATTCCCCTTGACAGCAACTCTGCACCTATAAACTTCAGGTATTCCTTACCCCAAATCTTAATCATATCTGAGCGTTAAAAACCCCTCAGACTGTTTGCAATCTTTTATATGTTCGGTGTATTCATGAACACAGAAACGCAAAGTTCATGGCTCAAACAGAGTAGGGGACAAAAGGGAGGCAGTAAGATGAGGGGCTGAAAATACCAGCGAACTGACATTCACCATCCCGTCAACGGCAGCACGTAGCTGTATGGCCACCTGCAGTGAACTGTTTGGCAGCCTAACCCCAAATGAGCACAAGCGAAGGCTGTCACAGAAAGAGTCTGCAATGCTTTTTTACAGACTCCGACTCTTGTTTTGCAGCTCTGAATCACATTGTCATTCCCACTTACATCACCCGGCCTTGCAGAATAAAGCTAAACAGTTTGGGACTGTAATTCCCAAAAGCACCATTAATGCAAGTAATGTCTCATGGACTTCTCCTGGGACCAACTCTTCCCCAAAGTCATAAACCCCTGCTGTATTCTCTGGTGACTAAAACTCTACTTATGCCTATAAATTCATCATTTATGTCAGCAAAGTTTTTACTATACGCATTTTTTTCCTCAAGACGTGTTTGGTTAGTGGAACTAGAGTAAATATTTCATAGGATGGTAGCAGCAAAACTGAATGACAAACACCTTTACTGATCTTGGACTTGCTGCCTGGACATCACAGTGAAAGAGACGCTGGAAACTTGTGAATGGATGACTAGTCACTGCTCTCTGTGAAGCGCTATGTTGGTACTTGGGTCCGGGGCCCGAAGTGCTTATGCAGATAAAACACTGTCCATTGGAAGTCTGTGGGAGTTTTGCCCGGGTGAAAGTTGATGGGATGGTCCCAAAGAGCGGCCATCTACAGGGGACCGCATGGGTTAAGGTCACTGCTGACTTTCTACGGGAGAGGGATGCAGGACCTTCTGGCAGGAGTGCTTTCCTGGGTCTAGTGACTCAGACTCTGGTGTTGTTGACAATCATTGTGGGCAGCCGCTGTGATGAAAAATTACAAGCACATCTTTGAAGGGTGTAATTTTTGTGATCTAAAGATTTTTTTTATTTAGAAATAAGAGGCAAACCACACATGTGTAAGAGAGTTCCTTTTTCCTGCCACTGAAGGGATGTAAACGTGAATTTCAGTAATTTTTTTGTTTGTTTTCCTATGGCTCTGGAGCCTGTATTAAATCTCTACTGTTACTTATGCTAAAACGCTGCATGATCCAAAATGGTTAGTTTTAAAAGAAGAGCATTTCCTCCTTTTTGAAAGTTTCTGAATTATTATGAGCTCTTTTCTGCATCAGCTCTTTGCTACTGTAAGAACTATTCTGCATAAACAAAAATGAGAAACAGAAAAAAGCTAGTTATAGAACAAAACTATCCGAAGAAAAAAAAAGCTGATGCAAAATAACAACTAAACTGCTGTCTTCTACCAGGTCTGTTTTTAAAACTGAACTTTACTTTCTTCTCTAGGGCTGTGACCAGACTTTTATTGCTAAACTGAGCTGTTTCATCCAAGATTTGAATAATACGGTAGTACACATTAGACCCAAAAGCGTATATTGGGGATTGAATGCTTGCCTACGTAATCAAGGCCCCCAAGACAGTAGCATCTTGCACTATGAGCACTATCTGTAGGTGATGCCATGTTGAAAGAACCTGTATTCATACACGACATTTACTGGCATTTATTGTCATTCCTTTTTAAGATCATTCACAGGACTTAGAATGAGGCAAAAATATGGTTTGTGTAAGTACACATATATATGCAAATTCATTGGTTCACCCTCTAGGTTGCAATGGACTGTGAAAACTTCAGCTTAGTTGGAAAATGGTGTTTACTAGCTTATTTGTTAGGGTTTGCCTGTGAAAAGCAGGTCTACTTGAGCTTTGTCTAAGGCTAAGAATTTGGCTTTAAATATACTTCAGTTATCTAATAAAAACCTCTGTTGAATAATTCTGACTCTGATTCTATGGCTGTTTGAATGCGTTTCTGTTATTTTTCAACTTAATAGTTTCTCTAAACCTCTGCTATTTCATTCCTGGTCATTTTGAACTTACCTGATTTCATTTGGGGGGGGATGAGATTTTGTAGAAATGTGCTTTGAAAACGTGCTGTAAATTTGTCGTGCAGTTCAGCTAATCGCCCCCTTCAGCACAGGGTGCAGCTTTGCCTTACACACATTCGGTTTACCTGCCGCACATGCTAAAAATGACAGTCTTGTTTTCTTTGTCTCTCTGTCCCATATATTTCCACTCTGTTCCCTATATAAAATCTAGGCTGAAAAGCGACTTAATTCAGTTCACTGGTCTGACAGTATTTTAGGTGATACTTGGCATAATCTTTTTTTTTGGGGGTCTTGCTTTGGATCAGGCAGATTTCTGCTCAAGTGGCAAGCTGGTCCCACTCACCCTACAGCCACTGAGTTAGCAGGCTGAATGTAAGCAAAATGAGGGGCAGACCACACGGATTATGTATGACACAAAATAGCAGTCTCAATGACTGTTCTTTACTCTTGATACTCGCTATGTCTGGGGCAAAGTCCACTGCGCCATGCCGCTTGAGCCAGCTGCATCTACACTACCTGTAGCAGCAGGTCTTGAGCTGCACTAGTTTTGATCTCTGAATCGTCCCCACCTATGCCTGGCTCATCCCTCTTGACAAGCCAGCATAGGGGTGATGAGGGAGTTTTGGCTCAAGCCTGCGTGATGATATTGTCACGCTAATCTGAATACCAGAATTTACAGCCACTTTTGTAAGGCCAGATTGTAAAATTGTAGCACCACACTACAAGGGGCAGAGTAGGGCGCGCTCAGCATGACGGCGGCGGGTCACCCTCAGCAGCGAGGGAGTGAGCATCCTCATCACCTGGGATCCAAGTGCCTGGCATCTCTTCCCTCTACAAGGGAAGCGGTAAGAGAAACAAACTGTACTGGTTTGTATTTTCTTTCTCTGAAAGAAAATGTGTAATACAGGACCGAAGAAATACACACAACCTTTCACAGACCTTTATTTTAACTGAGGAATTTAATCCTATGTAAATATATTGCATTTAGGTAAAATAATGTAAATACATATATTCATGTAATTAGAAGACAGTTATCTGCCTGAAGGACCTTTTAATGATTTTATTGTTAGACTTTTTCCCTAGAATGAAGAAAAATCAATGTGAATAGAATCATCTGAAGTCTCTGAGATACGCATCCTATGTATCTTCTGCGTGTAAATTTACATACATTTTAGAATGTAAATACAGCAACAGCCTATTTTATATGGGGGGCATTAGAATCTAATAAAAAGTATAATAACAAAAAGTGTTGATATGAATAATAGAAGCTTTGTGTTTATGCAGTAGATAGAATAAGAATTTATGTTACGTTAGGTCACTGGAAATATGCATAATTTTTACCATCACTAGAAAAATACTGGTGGAAGTCAGTGAGAGTAGCTAGTTACCATTGTCATTTGTCTGAATATTACCAAAAGAGACAGTTGACTAGAAGTAAAATACAGCAAATATTTTTAAAAAAGAGAAAATCACTGTGCAGTTTCTTCTTTAGCATTCATAGCATGGGATGCATATTAGTCATCATAAATGCTGTACTGGGGGAGTAGATGCTTTAAAAGCTTTCTTCCTCTTCTGGAAACGTCTTGGATGAAGAGCGTAGAAGGAAATCCCTAGAGAAGAATAAACTATCGTGTTTATAAGAACATCCTATTGACTGACTAATTGGAAGGATACTAAAAAATTCCCAGGGGAAATGATCTAGAGCTCTATGACTTTTACAGCCAATACTTGGAGCAAACTTTTTTTATAAAGGCAGAGAAATCCATTTAAACTGAAGATACTCTGTATCAAACTTCCTAATCTGACCATAGATTCAAAACCAACCAGTGACAGTGAAGAAAATTATAAAATTAAGCATGTGGTAGAGAAAAAAATTCCTGTACTGATAGTGTGGCTCTAAGTTCAAAGCTGCTTTACTACTGAAATTTGTGAGAGTTTATTTCAGTGGGAAAAGAATCAAATACTGTATTTGACAAACAAAATGATTGCCTTAGAAGAAAGAAAATTAATGCCTCATATCTACAATGCCCTGTCCAAAGGGTTGGTCTCTACTCTGTATTTCATTTTCATGCCACCTTCTATTACAACAGAAGTACTGCGAATGGAATCAGAGCGATGTCACTAAGGAAGAGTCTGCAAGCAGAAGGTGACGGGCTTTCTCTCTTTACAACAGAAAACATGGGAAAACTCATGAGCCTTTCAGGGAAGGGATAGCGAACAAGCAGAGGAGCAAGTCGGTGAATACCGCATTTTACTTTTCTGGAGGATTCATGCACCAACTATTGCCCATCTTTCCTTTAGTTTCTGATCTCTCACTTCTTCTGTCTCCCCTCTCTCTCTCTCTTGCTCTGTCAATTTTCTTTCTCTCCGATGGAGCCGACTTCAAGGAAATTTCAAGATAATCTTCAAGAATTTACTGTGTCAATTGCCAGCTATCCTACAAAAAGTACTACCTAGGTATTTTTATAAAAAATTATCCTGTTTATAGCAATATCTGCAGAAAAAAGACCCCTATAATTGTTACTAACTGGAATGTGATACAGCTGAGCCATATAGGTTTATTTGAGTGTCCAGAAAATTATTCATATCCTTTTTTTTTTAAATGATGAACTGGTGAAATTGGTGAAAATTAATAATGATGAACTTGAAAAAGATATAATTTTGTCCCATGTTTTTCTTAATTTCAAAGCCATCTTTGTAAGATAAATTACAAGGTTGTTTTCATTATCTTTACAGTGAAAATATCTTACACACATATTATGAACTCACAAGTCTGAAAAGTAAAATTCAGTTTATAAATTCAGTACACTGTACCTGTCTGCTAGTAAATAAATATAAAAGAATATTCAATTCAGCAATGTATTAGACATACCACATATCCTTTGTACTCTTCCCAGGGAGGATATATACAATATGAAAGATTTATATGGGTTGGTTTCACATAATATCATGCTTTTCTTGACATTATGTTTTTTTGATAGCTTGTGTATATAACATCAGCATAGCCTAGAAGTTTTTTTTCATCTGGAGCTCTGCTACAGCTCTGCCTATCATATAAACAAGGAATTAGCACGGCTCTCTTCAAACACAATACACTTATTCTGAAGGTCTTTCTAGCTCCGACTGTGATTGAACAGCATTCTGCTGTAAGTTCCTGTATTATTTCACTTCATCCTAAGATTTCATTCCCTTTGTCAGTTCTTTCTGGCAAATACAAATGATTCACGTGGGGAGGAACGAGAGGGGAAAAGCAAAATAACGTGTCCTTTCTCTGTGTCAGGCCTGCTCACTTCCTACTTCCCAGCTCGCATCCAGACCCTAAAGCGTGGTTTGAACTGGTGTCAGCAGGCACACGGCGAGAGGCAGACAAGTCTGACCTGAAGTTTCTGGTCAGACTTATTTATTACAACGATGGTGTGCTACGTTTTCAGCGGCAACACTTTTTCAGGGTTCACCTGTTCTGCCAAACTGGAGCATTGTGGCTTTTGTTTGGGAGCCCTAGAAGACCGATAACCTTCACCGCCTAGGCGCCGAGGTGTGCCGGAGCACGCCCTGGGCTCCCTTTCCAAGGCAGTCTGTGCAGGCAGAGGTGCTGCACATCACGCACAGTCGCATCCCAGCGCTTCCTACAAACCGGACAACGTAACGGTGGGCGCAGCTCACTTGCAAGTCTGCCAAGTCTTGATAGCTCCTTAAATCCCACCGTGCCCTCACACCCTGCACGCATTCGCCACCCTCAGGTACACATTGTAAAAAGCCATTTGGTCCCACCTATTTGGCACCACGAAAGCAACAAAACACCAAGGAGCTACCTGAGCTCAGAAGAGATTCAGACACTCATCAGTGCAAACAGAGATGAGGATTCATCTCTGCTCTGCCAAGGAGGCTGCCTGACAGGACTGTATTCCGAGCACGGCAGAGCTGCCCCAGGCTGGCTGGTCACAAAGCAAAGAAGTTATGCTTTAAGTTCAAAAAAGAATTCACATCTGTGACACTAACTTCTGCAGACAGACAAGTCTCTAGCATCCAGGAGACCCACCTGTAGCTTCTTTCCCCTCCTTTCCCCTTTGTAAGGAGCTGAAACCAGGACGTGTGGACCAGCTAAACATCTGGAGAGGAGCTGAGTTGTGGTGAGCATGTTTAATGTTTTGGGAGTGGGGAGCAAGGGTTCTGTCGGTGATGGTAGACTGCTCTTCTTAGATTTGGGTCATCTGATAATGATGGGCAAGTTCTAGCCAGACAAAGACAAAGGCAAAGGGAGGACATAGCACTCTCAAGGAGCAAGGGAGGTTTTCAGAAACAACTCACCCCTTCCTTATCCATCTGCTCTCCCTTTCTCCTGGACAAAGGGGAATTCTGGACTGCTCATGGACGAAGCCATTCTCTGTGCTGGGGAGAAGCGGTGGTAGGTGTAGCAGGTTGGCTGGCAAGTCCACCTGGTAGGAAGCTGTGCCACGGGCAGGTTACTGCTGTGGCCGACGGCAGTGCTAGAAGGCGTTTCCAGAGGGACACAGACCGTCCCAGGCATCTGCAGGTGACTTGCGCACAAAGCCCTCCTTCCCCCTTCTATGCCAGCCTGGATTAGCTGCCATGGCAGCATGTTCAAATTGTTCTACACAACTGCTGAATGCAAACACACCATTCAGATTGGTAAACAATTACCTGGCAGGACTCTGTTATGACTACATGGCATGATCTGGTCGTGATCAGGCGCTCCCCACCCTAGCTAGACATCCTCTCAGGCACCTCCCCTGTCTTCTGGCCTTGGCTTGAGTCATGGGCTTGTTGAGGCACAAGTTAGCACCCTTCGCCCTGGGGATTTTCGACGCGTGGTTCTGGTCACATTCTGGTTGCTTTGCCTCCTCGTTGCCAGCTCACTAGTAAAACAGGGTATGGCTCAGCACAATATCAAATAACCCCAGGAAGGAGAAAGGTGCTTCCTGGCCACCCACTGGGACAGTAGCGCAAGTTGGCGCCTGCTGCTTTCTTTCTGTGGAAGTGATCTCAGGCGGAGGGACAACAGCAGCGTTATGTGCCAGGTCTGGGTAAGGGCCATGTCTCACCCACTTGTCCCCTAGCTCCCCGTGCTGCCAGGTCCTTGGTGAAGTACTCCATTAGTATGGCTCAGAAATGCGCATCCTCTGAGAATAAGGAAGTTTGGGAAAGGGGTGTTGTTGGTAACTTCACGTGTGGACCCTGACAGACTAGTTAGGGCCATATGATCCATAGCCCAAGGACTGTATCATCTGCAGGGCAGGTACGTAACTTGACGTCACAAATGTCTCTCTCTGCTCTCAGGAAGGGACTGACACCCTGCGTGTGCCGAAAAAGAGCATGATACCTGGACAAGAGAAGGTGAACTTGGTCATGGCACCTGAGCCACTTCAAAGTGAGAACACACGGAAGCACTCTTTGCAGGCATCCTATATTGGCCTGTTAACTTGGCTGTAAGTGTATGTTTAAAGTGGTAAAATGTGAAGGTAGATTCCTCAGTTTTTCTGCAGAGAGGAATGTTTAACACTAGATTCGCATTGTGCACACATACGCTTCACCCTTGTCCAGGCCCTGCAATAGCAAACAAAGACTTCTGGCCATGGCAGGTCTGGAGGGCTGTGTGCTTGGTGCTAGCTCCTTTTGTCTGTGCCTGGCACTCTACAAAAGTGAGACTGTTTTGGACTATACCTGAAGCCTGGTCTAAAACCAGAGGCAGGCCAGCTCGTTCTCCTGTGCATGGGTACAGGTCAGGTGAGGCACGGTAGATCACCCCCAAGTTTGCCGAGCCACCTGGTGGAAATGGAGGGTGGCCCTAAAGAGGGCCGGCTGCCCCTCAGTTTCAGGATGGAGCCTAAAGGACAGCAAAAAATGAGGTCTAGATTATTTAGAGCACGCTGGGGTGATGACAGGAGATGGCCGAGGCAGGGGAGTTTACTGAACTTTCCATAGTACAAAAGCATCTGGTTGTAGATTGCAAAGACCTGTGGGATAGTTCATGGGGCTCCTTCCAAAGCATGGGATGAACACCCTGATGGGCTTTGCCAAGGCCAGGGCACCGGGCTGGGTCTGGCAAACGACATATGCATCTGTGTGCTGTTAACAGAGTTAGAATGGGCACAGCCAGAGCAATCAGTTTAATTAAATGCTTTGAATATATAATTTGTCTGATTTTAGAGCATATTAAATTGAAATTAAACTTCTAATATATTATTACAGGAACATATTCTTTCCTTTATGTCCCGTTATAACTGTGATTAATATATTCAAAAGTATACATTACACTGCCACAATAATGAACAGTGCTAAACGAATATAAATATCTCCAGTAAAATACAATGAAGTCCTGCGGTGCAATGGCAATGTTAGTCATTTTTGCACGCACAAATGAAGGTAGAGTGTGAAATTCCATAACTCTGCTATGAACCAAAGTCTCCAGCTGGCATCGAGCTTCAAGTCTTTGCAGGACTAGTCTGTTGTAAATATTTATTGCTACTAATTTAATGCTTAGTCACAAAATGAACCTTTTCATTCTTCTAGGTGATTCCTTATCTCCACTGTGTTCCATTTTCATTCTTTTCTGGAAATGAAAGCTTGAGATTTGATTCTGACACGGTCAATTTTGGATGTAAAAATCAACAGAGACACACTTCCTCTAGTCTCTTACAGCAAATGATTCAGCACTTGTGGCTGATTGCTGAGAATCCTTTGATGCTGAATTTTATTGGCCAGATTCATTGATTTTTAAGACCAGAGAACAGTATCGGTTGGTCTCAGCTCCTTCATAGCACAGACCATAACTTTAACTGAATTAGAGCATATTTTAAAGAACAATAAAATCTTGTTTGCATAGAAAACTCCACATGCTTTGGTAAGCTACTCTAAAGATTAAATGTTGTTATATTTAAATAACTGCACCTTGTTTCTCTTCCCAATTATCTCATTTGATTGTTTTCATCCACTGTATCTCTTACTTAAGCTGGGCAAGCAGTGGAGTTTTTCTTTCAGTAGATACAGGGTAATCATCCATCCAGAAGCCTGTGAACATGCCAGTAAGTCTGCCTAAAACATGGGTGGAAACTTATGTTGGGAAAATATAGATTGGCTTTTATTTTCAAAGAGACAAAAAAAGTAAGAATATTTTGGGTTAATTCATAATGCCTTTTCTATAAAGAAAATTAATTTATTTCTTCAACTGGTTAAATAAAATCTTTTAAGCTTTTTTCTTTTAAAACATTTTTCAATTTCTCATTAGAACTGCTACAGAAAAGGCTTAAACCTTCATTTCAAAAATGGCTTAATGAAAAAATTGAAGCAATTCTCAAAGACATTTAGCAAATGTTGAAATGAAATATTCTTATATCTTAGAAATTCTCCACATTCGTACTGATCTTCTTTCTTTTCAGATACTTTTGCCACCTTGTACTGAAATTTGTAATTTTCTTGGTTCTTCTGAAATACTACTTCACATCAAATGAATTGATTACTGAAATAAAAAAGTCAGCAACCTATAATCATTATTCTCTTGACTACTGTACTAAGTCCTTTACTACCCAAATCTTCTCCAGTGCAAATACACAGACAGCATAAACAAGTCAGCTCTTACTCTGTTTCTGATGTACACTGGAGAAATAAAAAGTACAGTGTAAGACAGGCTTTCCAGACTTCAGCCCAAGCTTGCAACTCTTTTCTAAAGTCTTCCTGATTTCAAATGCAAATTCTGAAAGGGTATATAGATTTTCTAGTACTTTCATTACCAAACATGAGTTCAGAAGTACTAGCAATGTTATTATACCGATTGATATTCATAAAATTGGAGAATCATGTAGTTTGGAAGGGATCTCCAGACCTTGTCTGGAGCAATGTCCTGCTCAAAGCAGGGTCAGCTAGAGTGGATAACTGAGGGTAGCCCCCTGCCTGTACGAAGATTACCTTAAACTGTTGCACTGGAACTTGTATTCAGATGTTATCTGCCATGAACCTTGAACCTTCTTCTGAGTCACCTCTTGCCAGGTAAGCAAGTGCCGACTAAAAAAAGAATGGTTTAGGTCTGTTGACCTTTTGGATGCAATCTCCACATCTTCCTGACAGATCCTCAGTGCGTGTTAAAATGGCATAAAGTAACTCCAATGCATTTCTAGATGTGTTATTAAGGGTGCCTTTGGCATGAAGGAATCCTGAGATGCCGCAAAGGCAGCTTCATGTCTCTCCCTGCTGTCCCTGCCACAGGGACTTGTCAAGATTAGTTTGGGGATGGAAGAGTAAACCAGGAGTGTCATTCGCTCCACCATCAGTGGCTGGTTGCAAGATCTGTAGTTTTTCTGCTTTTGTGGAAGAATTCTAGCTTGTGTTGGGGCTTGCATTGACCTCAGGTAGCTTCTGGAAGAAGGGGAAGCCATTGGTTGCTGCCTTCCAGGGGGTGCCTGGAACAAGGCCAGGGAGTCTCCTTAGCCTAGTCATTTGTACATCTTTAGATCCCCTTTAATCCAGGCTTAGTAGACTGAAGAATTCAACCTGACAAATACTGCTGTGACAGTAAGTCATGGCCAGAGCCCTGCTGCCAGGCTACGGGGGCTGCAAGAAAAAATTGTTTGAACTTAAAAATACACAGTTGCCTGCACCCCAGGTGAAGTCCTCTCAAAAGCACCTACTGAGCATTTTGTACTGCTGGGAGGTTTTAAGAGTTCTTGGTAAAAACCATAAGTAGCAAAAAATGTCACATTTCTACACCATGGCTGAAAAGTCCTCACACAAAAGGAATATACACATTCTTCTAGGAACCTGGAAACAGCAGAAAATGTTTCTTACTATTTACCTTGCTGATTATCAGGAGGAGATAGTAAGTTCCTGGGCTAACCACTTTTTTGACATATAAAAGCACATTGTCCTACTTAGAGCTCAAATAAGGTTTTAGTGAAGTGTTTTGCTCTTTTCTGTCAGTGCACTTCTGTGCTGCTGTCTTCAGCAGGCTGTGCTTGAGCCAGTTTTTTTTTCTTTTTTGAGACACTCACTATTTCTATTTTTGAAAATAAAGTTGTGAAAACTATGTCAATGTCAAATACTGGGTAAAAACTGCTAGAGGTGACGGTATCAGAATGTGGTTTTACAGGCTTGTATAATTTTTGAAAGTGATTAAAAAAAAGAATAGAAATTCCTTTCCTGATACCTTAATTCTTTTAAAAAGTAGGGTTTCTTTGTTTAGCATAGATCCTTGAAGGTCTTAAGCAATCCCATTAAAATTAGCATTTTAAAAGAAATACTTGTGGAAAAAAATTCTTTAAAATTTGTTTGGAGAACTTTGGAACATAGCTTTACTTTACTCATCTTTTAAAATGAGAATTTTGCCAGAATTGGCTAAATGTTATGACAGCGATGGTCTCATGGTCAGTTGCAAGCTGCTGTCTGATGGTACTGTTAAAATACTTAACATGCAGCATTAATCATTACTCCTCTGTAATATATGGATCTATCTAGGATATTGTTAATAGTCCTGGTCCTAAACCCTGGATTTGACAATCAGAGGCTTTTGGTCCATGTTATGACCAGTGAAACCACTGTTTTAATTTTCAGGAAAATGGGAGTTTAATTTACAGCAAAAGCAGGTTCCTTCGCATTACATCACTTTGTGCTGACTTTCCCTGGTACCACTTCTGCACTTTCTGCTGACTCTGCCAACACATTAAAGGGCAAGAGCAGGAAGCAGTTACAGGACCCTCAATGTATGTGGAGGGACTGAGGAAGTCTTTAGGGCAGAGTAGCTCTTCAGGATTGCATTTCTGCTACCTGGTCTATCAATTTATTTTCAAAATGTACCACATAAAAAACCCGACTATTTTAAAAGTATATTGAAAGTGACATCAACTCACTTAAAAATCTTAATTGTTGGGAGAAGCAAGAGATTTTGAACAGCTGAACTACCTCACCTTAAAATCCCCATGGTTACAATTTCAGCAACAGGAAATATTCCTATAAATGAATGCTTTGCCCTGTCTCGGAGTAAGTTGCAATGTTACTTGTGCCACATATCAGAATGGCTTACTTATGAGAATTACGCACCATTTGGAGTGCTGAGGAAGTGCTAGTGAGTTTTTGCAGCACTTCCCAGGCAGGCCGTGTCTAGATCTGGGTTTACCCCTTTTAAAGCCAGGCCTGGACCCAATTCTTCAGCCTCAGGAAGTATGTATTGGAGGACTTTAATTAGAAAACAGGGAAGAGAGTTAAAGAGCTTATGTTTCAAAGAAACAAACTGAAAACTGAGTATCCATATCAAGGTAGCGGTCTATCTGTAGTACAGACAGTCAAGGAATCTGAATGAGAGGAAATGGAGTGAAAATGCTCAATTAGATTACAGCATAAAAATAAACAGTCTGAACTGAATCAAACTACTGACATCTATATCAAAATGTAAAAGACTCTAAGAACAGTATATACATTATTGAAATGCCCTAAGGTCATCATGCTTCAAAAACCCTCACAGATTTACATACTTCTGGAAGATTTATTAAAAATGCACTTTTAAAAGAAGAATAAAGAAGATGACTATGGTATTTTTGAAAACTACCTAGAACCAAGAAGAAACCTTACCTGACACAGGACAACATATAGCGATCATTTGACAGATTACATTTATTTAAATGATAGATAAACTAGAATATTACCGACTTCTCAATTTACTCTTGAATCTTGTCCCTTTGGAAATGAAAACAATTGGCAGTGATTTTCTTACTGATTTACTCAGTAGTATGAATATTATATTAAGCACACAATTTTTCTAAGATTTATGAAAACTGCAGTAGAGCAACTTGTTTTCAGAGTATTCTCACTTCAACTATAAGAGCAAATAGAAGGGAATATGTGAAAAAAAAAACCAAACAAAAAGAACGCTAAACAATGGTAAACCTATACACAAAGGAATCCATTTTCCTATAATCTCACAAAGATATGCATTTATAAATTTATAGAGTCATAGAATAGTTTGGGTTGGAAGAGACCTTCAAAGGCCATCTAGCCCAACCCCCCTGCAGTGAGCAGGGACACCTTCAACTAGATCAGGTTGCTCAGAGCCCCGTCCAGCCTGGCCTTGAATGTTCCCGGGGATGGGGCTTCTACCACCTCTCTGGGCAACCTGTGCCAGTGTTTCACCACCCTCGTTGTAACAGATTTCTTCCTTATTATCTAGTCTGAATCTACCCTCTTTTAGTTCAAAACCATTACCCCTTCTCCTATCGCAACAGGCCCTACTAAAAAGTCTGTCTTCAATGGTTTTGTAAATTAATTGCAAATTAAATTCATTACTAGCTTTTCTTGTTCAGATTGTCCACTCAGGATTGTTACAGAAATTCACAACACAATCTATATTTTACAGCTACCAAACTGAAATTAAATCAGATAAGGTAGGCACTTCCTTTTTAGAAAATGGAACCAGAAAGTACAACTTTTTGTATTTTAGGGGTCTCCATGCATTGTTTACTACACACTTAATGTACAAATGGAAACTATAATCATTCTGCTATATATGGCATATCTCAGTAAAGCCACTTTATCTACCTATGTAGTCATTAAGTGCCTACCTGGAATTAAGTGCATGCCAGAAAAATAAAAGCATGGAAAAATAATGATGGATGTTATTTCTTTTAATGTCACTTCCTCTTATCCATTACATGGGGAGAAGCTGTGACCCTGTAATCACTGAAATACATGCTTAACTTTACAAACTTCACATGTCGAACTTGGTTCAAAAGAACTACCAACATGTAGAAAGTTAACACGTACAGGGATGTTCAGACCTATTATCTTAAAGAAAAATAACAATAGCAAGAGTACTGCTCTGCATTTTTCTGATAGTTTCCAGGCTTTTTACAGAACTGAAATTAATGAAGCCTAACAATAACCTGAGAGATGATATTGCAATTTGTCTGTGGATCTGAGCTGAAAATCTGAGCTGTAAAAATGAAGGATTAGTTACAGTAAAAGGCAAAAGCACCTATAAATTAGGTGACACAACTTGTAAGTTTAAGGCACCTGGTGCTAAGAATGCGATCCAAAACCAGGCTAGGTGCTCAGGCTCCCCTTAGCAATTCATGCAGACTTGCTATTCAAAGCACCATCTGGTGAATGGAGAGTGATGTAAAGATGCCCAAAGGAAGTTAGGGAAGCCACCTTAGAGAATACGCAACTACACCTCTTTGTTCAAAGAGTTGAGCACAGTGGCAAGTCCTTTAGGGAAACAGAGAAGCGTATACCTTCAATGTTGTCTTCATCTCTTCTTTTCAGGTGGAGGGTATTCCAGCTTCTGTCGTTTATTTGTGTGGAGACCATCCAAACCGCAGACAAGAGGCAAGCATTTCCATTGGAGTTTTCTACTGGAGCTGTGCCACCGGGCAGAAAGGAAAGACTCACATGACTAATAAGAGAGTAAAGAAGAGCCTGGCACTGTGGTTAGGACACTAGCTGTAAGGGAGGATGCTGAAACGCTGGTCTTCCTATCCATCCTACGTTCGACAATCGCTAGAGAAAAATAAAAGAACCGAAAAAGTTTACAGCACTGGAACCGGAGTCCAGGATTCCGTACTCATAAGGGAATGCACTGGGCAATACCACACAGAGTGATGTGAGAGTAGGTTGACAGGGTTTTTCTGGATATGTTTATGTCCTGTTTTACATATGTATTGGCATTTTTTAAATCCGGCCCTAAGCAATTTGTTGATTCCATACAGCAATTTAGCGGCAAAACTAATACATGCTTTCGTACTGTGACCAGCAACTGTAACTCCTGCAGAGTGCTCTTGAAAGAAATTTTAAAAGCCTGAGGCAGATGTCAGCAATTCATGTGACATACAAAGGTGTGGCAAATGCCAGAGAATCTGGTTACCTCTCCTGAGGGAGAAAGGGTTTTTTGGCAGCTGACAGAAGAGTTGTTTTTTTTCATTGTTTGGCCACAATGGGCTGCATATCCCAGTGTAAGGTGGGGAAACCATGTAGGTATCTGGGCGACAGTTCTTCCTATATGTGTTCTTGACATAGGTTTGGCTCAGCTCTGCTGGGGATTATTTGCCACTCGCTGCTTGCATCTTATTATGTTAATGAATCGTATACATGCATGATGGGAGAAATTCGGATCCTAGCAGAGTTATTGGCAAACATCCCGCTGACTAAACAGGAGACTTAGCTGAACCCAGCGAAGACTAAGGACACAGATGGATTCCTGTGAGATGGATTCCAAATGACCTGCCCTGCAGCTGGCAAGCCTCTGACACGAGGCAACTATTAGCTATCCCGTCAACCCTTTAAGTACTCCAGGTAATGTATTTAACTGGAAATAGAAATGAACTGTTACTTTTATTTTTCAGACAAAACTAAAATTACACTTTCAGAAAGGTGAAAATAAATGTTCTTTTTTAAAGCAAAGAGCAAAATCAACTAGTCAGCTTTCCGAATGCAATCTGTATGATAAATGTGTCTCGAAATACAGACATTTCTATAAATTATTAATTACTTCACTTCTGGACTATATTAAATTACATTCAGCAGTTTTGAAATTCCTTCCATATATTTTTATGAGTAAGTAATATTTATTAAACTTTTTGATCATAGAAACCACTTCCTGTGTAATTTTACTCTTTTTGTTCAAAATTCTGACTTGTTTGCCAGGCACAATAGAAGTCCAAGGAGCTTCCTAGGAGCAGAGATGACTTTTGGGAGCAGGAATCTGAGGAATGTGCTTATTTTTGCTTATAGCTATAGTGTCCAATATTTTAGACACATGAATGTTGAAGAGTGACTGATTTTTTTAAAAAATATTTTGCTTCTTTTAACAAAGATAGCATCATTGTAGCTTCTCTAATTTAAATGATTTACACAGGCAAATCTATATGAAAGTTATGAATACAGCTCAAATGCTTGATTTACCTCAAAATATCCAGAATGACTGAAATGTGTTTAATTTTCTGCTTTACTAGAAAGAAAAATTCCCCTAATTGCAAAAGTAATTTGGTGCCATATTAGTTGTTTGATGTAATAAGGTTTATAGTTCATAAATACATCTAGCACTTAACAAGATTATTTTCTGTTTTCCTTTCTTATTAAAGTCTTATTAAGATGAAACTTTGTAAAGAAGGATTAGATTATAAGATAACAAAATGGTAATAATGATAACTAACTACTGCTTAATAAACACCATATTTTCTCTTATTCATGTGTTCAAAGATAGAGAGGAGTGCCACACCTCTTTCATGTGCACAACAGATTCACTGTCAGAAGAGGAAGAAGTTGGCAGGCTCATGAATAATGCTCAAGGAGGAGAGCAGCTGTTTAGTAACAAAACCTCCTTAGCAGAGCCTTTCAGCCAGTTGCTGTACCATTTGACATGGTACTCGTGAAAGCGTGCACGCGTTCATATGTAACTGGAAAGGCAGAAATGTAGAAAAAAAGATCACATTGAAGGTACTGATTGTCATATTAACTAGCTAAACATGTCATTTTTATAAGAGGAAAGTATTTTAAGATTTTAAATATGAAAGAACCACCTGAAAGGAACCTCTCCTCTCGCTCTTTTTAAACTTCCTTTTGTCAGCACAGTATATCTATCTACACAACGTACGTACTCTGCCACTGCCTTTTTCTGCAACACCCAGTCAGGTAAATCATGGCTTTTGGACAGTCAACGGAAGTTCTGCCATTCATACCAACCAGATCAAAATTTTACCTTATAACTTTTCTCAGCTTTACCAATACAAAAAAAAAAATAAAAATCATGCAATTGGAAAAGACAGCGTGAAAATTACTGAGGAAGAGACAATGGGAACTAAGAAAATGACCAAGAAAAAAATGCACCTGAAAAAAATGGCAAAGAATGACTTTCAGATACCAAATGAGAAAAATGTCTATGTTGTTCTTTATTGGGACAGTTCCCATAAATGTATATGCATGTAAGTTTTTCCTACTCAATAGAGTAGTTCTCTTGACTGCAGTCTGTAAAGTCTATATATACAGAATGGGAAGAATAGGCCTGTTATCCTGAATTCACACTACTGGGCAAAAGGAGAGAATTGCATATCTATTCAAGGCAATTAGCATCTATTATGAAAACATGGCAGTTCTGCATTCTTCACACAGGCTAAAGAGCCACATACACTTTTGGTGAAAAAACAGAACACGTGTGCAGGAACAATAGGTTTCTAGAGCTTATGTTCCACAGTTGTATCTGTTTGCTGTTGCCTAAGACTCCAAAACATGTTCTTCGCACCAAGGATTTAAAGATCCCAAGGTTTTGCTTTTTTTCTTCCAAATTTGGGCTGTTACACTTCATGGCAGAAATTACTTTAAAAAAGAGAGGTGTACAACATAATGTCAAAAATTCCATTACATTAATAAATTTAGATTTGCATTTAACTATGTTCATACAAATCCATTAACTCAACTTACAATGACAGCAAAAGATGTTTTTCCTGTTTATTGTAGGTGCATAATAACTTGGGCTTTTATTTGGCAACACCTTTTAAGACATGTTTGCTCAGCTGACTATTTTCATGCATATGTGTTTTAATGTGTGATTTAGATGTAAATTATTGGCATAGGCATATAGAACCCATTTCAGAGTCATAGCTCAGAATCCAAGTTTTAGGAGTAAAAATTCTTAATGTTTTGTTAACTTACTATGAGCTTAAACGTCCTGAATTCTCCTAATGTAGTCTCATTTTACTACATACTGGATTTATACCACTGGGCAAAAGAGCAGAACTGCATAACTGTTAAAGGCAATTAGCACCTATTAGGAAAATAATGGCTGTCCTGTGTTCTTCATACTGAAAAAAAAGAGCCACATACACTTTTGGTGAAAAAACATAATACATACGCACAACCAGTAGACTTTCAGAGGAGGTATTTCGTAGCTGTGTTTGTTTGCCTTTGCCCAGCA
The DNA here is from genome assembly GCA_034782735.1 of Sagittarius serpentarius. Classification (NCBI taxonomy): domain Eukaryota; kingdom Metazoa; phylum Chordata; class Aves; order Accipitriformes; family Sagittariidae; genus Sagittarius; species Sagittarius serpentarius. The sequence goes on along the minus strand of JAVKLA010000031.1, from coordinate 7,307,130 downwards.
TTCTGATACGTATATAAAACAAAAGCCTATTCAGCCTGTCCAACCTTTAACACAAGATCCGGCAATCCTTCCCAGCATACTTCTTTCCTAGCTCTCCATTTACATCCAGGGAAGGGAGGACACAGGGAGGTACAGCCCTATAATTGTACTTTAGCTTGAAAGCATTGCAGCCTACAAACAACTTCTTCGTAGCTGGTGAACACTCTTTATTTCTATTAGATTTGTTATTCAAGACAATTTCTAAATAAGTAAAACACCTTTACAAAGATAGTTTTGATAGCAGAAGTCAATATAATCAATGGTGTGATCACTTTCTAATGGTAATCTGTTGGTAAAATGAACATCCCCCCTGCTCCTTCCCATAGGATTTGTTGCCCTTAAATCTCCTCAGATGTTTGTAATTTGGAGGCAACCGCTCTTCTTGTGATATTAAAACACTGCAGTCTCTGACGATTTTTTATTGGAGAAGGAAAGGTGCTTGCCCTATAAGGAAGACTGCTTTGAAATACAATGCTTAGTACTGTTTCTTTAGAAACTTAATATTTTAGCATATATTTCTTGCAACATCTAAACTGTTAGTATCTGATATCACCACAACTTGTTCATTGAAATCACCTTGATATGTTTGGAATTTGACCAGTAATATTGTAGTCAAATGAAGCGATGTATTATTCATGCTTAGTTAGGTCAGCTGAACACATTTCAGCCTTACTGTGTTTGCAATCATCTTGACTAGTGTCATAATATTTTCCATCACCTCTCCCGAGGCACATTTAGCACCTTTTTTTCCCCCTTTTAGAAAAAGAAATTCTCAATTATAGCTGTAAAGCAAACAGGCAACTGAAATCCACCCGTTTCCTAAAGCTCCATTATCCCTGAGGCATCTGAAACAAAAACCTATCGATACTAATTACTTAGCAGAAAGCAATCAAGAAAATCTTACTCCCAACTCTCTCTTCTCCCCTTACTCCTACAACCAGTGTGCCTCTAAACAGAAAAGCCTCAGTTGTCTGAAAGCGCCCAGGGAGAGATGATGATAGCAAAGCAAGCCTCCTTTACGACCTTGTTCCCAGGAGTCTTTTCTGGTATCTTCTCCTCACAGCCCTCTTCTCGTTTACCTGTGATAAGTGTAATCTCTTCTCAGCAGCTCCCAATGCTTCACGCACTGATTTCAACAAGCAAGCAAGCAACAGAAGAGGTGTTGTTCATAAAAATCTATCCTTCTCTCCCTTCATCAGCCTGACGCCTGTACTGCAATGAGGTATCATCAGTAAGTGCACAGGAACTGGTCTCCAGGCCTGCCTGGGTTAGAGCAATAGCCTCTGTTGGCTGGAGAGGACGCTGCAGGCATGCCCGTTGCAAGCCTCCAGCAAAGGGCGCAGGGTGCTCTGGGTGGCCCGGTGCTCTGCTGAAGCCAAGGCTTCTGTGAGGCTGGGCTAGAGCAGCCAGTGGTTTGGAGCAGGAGTTAAAACTGGCTCATTAAAAGTAAAATACCAAACTGAAACGATTGGCTATTTCCTTCTCTATGTTGAGCTAGGCAATAGCTCTCTCCTCGGTATTTAGGTTTCATTAGTATATATAGAAGTGCTAAACTTCTCCTGAAAGGGTTTTTTTCTTCCTTTTTCTAAACTAAAACATGTCAGGTATCTGACTAAATTTCTTTGCCAGTTAATTTTTAGAAGTAGAACTGGATTCCATGTCTTTGCGCACTGTCTCTCTCCCATGCTCTGTTGGATCTTTCTGCACTCCTCTGGGATTTTCCAGTGTCATGGGCTCCATATTGGCAGAGTGGAACATAGCATGGCTTAGCAAAAGGCAGGGAGTCACGGCACAAAGAGCTAATTATGTGAATCTGGTAGCTGTCATTCCTGTATTGGAGTGTGATATGGATGTTTTGATCCATCTCAGGTCATGGGACAACTTCTTTTGCATGGCAGATTTCAGTTTACTGCTCTTTCACGAGAGGAATTTTTTGTGCCTCGCTCAGGAGTACAGGGGAACAGGAAAAAGAACTTTCTTCTACAACATGCTCTGCTCAAAGTCTCCTTCAAAACTTTTTTTTTTTTTTTTACCCCTATGAAGCATTTTTCCGGTAGTACATAGAAATATGGTTATGTAGCACCATGCTGGTCCACAGGAGTCATCAGGATGACAAGAATGTGATGTGTCGGCATCTATAAGAAGACAAATAAACCTGTTACATAGCAGTAGAGATACTCACCATGCTCAGTTCCCTTTCCTATGGTTTGCCTACACGCTGCCCGCTATTGGTCAGTATCACCTAAAATAATGGATTTTGTGGGGAGAAAAAAAATAAACAAAACCCAACAAAAAACCCCTGTGGATGCTACCTGATTTTCTTAGAGACATGGAAAGAATGATGGTTCTGTCAGTCACACTTAACCAAACCATAGTGAAGCCATGGAATGAGGAAAAAACCCCATAATTTTGTGAGTATACATACTAATACTCTTGACATGAAATTATGATTTTAGGAAATGATGTTGCATATAGCCAACTTGTATAAAGCAGTGCATTGACATATTCAAATATTTATTTTCATTTCAGTTTTCAATAGATAAAACAGCATTCTGCTGTTCAAAAAGTCAATAAAAATTTAAGGGAAGAAAATCTTCCACAGTTTATTTCCAAAATAATTGACTTCTAGAAACCCAGACAGTGATCTGTGGCTAATTGATTGTTTATTAATAGCTTTTTGTGTTTATGTGAAGAATCCTTAAGAGAAAGAGTATTGCAGGGAAAAAATGCTTTATTTTGCATAAGCCAGGTTCAGTGCAATCACTGATCGTGCTCCTGATGTTCCTTTTTAAATGGTAGATCATCCAAATTAATTAAAAATGGTGATCAATGTAGTATTACATTTAAAAATGAATAAAAGATTTGTTTAAAAAAAACACAACCCCAAAACCCAAACCCCCAAACAAGAACAAGGGTGGAGATTAGGAGAAAGGTAAAGAAAGGGGAATATTCTACCTGCTATTTGTTTTTTCAGGTGTACTGATGATCAGGAAACCAATAACACTGGTGAGCTTTCCCCTTAACACCATGGAATTACGCAGTGATGCGGGTCTCCTAGTACGTGAATGCATTTATCTAAATTATTCCTATTAGAAACCAAACAAGTTTTCCTCAATACTTTCAGATGACGGTGTAAGTATTTACGCTTCTATTTTGCCCTCTCTTCCTGTAGACAAATATTTTTACACACAGTGCAATGAATTAACATGAGCGGAAACAGTAGAACGATTCCAAAGTGTGTGAAGATTTTCTCACAGAGAAGGTGCTGTAACATTGATTCTTAAGCTTTATGCAAAACAATGTCTTTTCCTTGAAGTGAGACAGACCTGGCAGTTCTACTGTTTAATGAGGGATGTTGGGGGAGAGGTCTGAAAAGCAGCTTGTGGTAAAATAATATTTGCAGATTTCATGTTCTACAACCAACAACAGCACATTGATTTTTGGTTCAGCACACTGGTAAGATTGCTTGCTTTGCACTTCCAAGCAGTGTAAAGAAAGCAATGATGGAAGAGCAAAGGCAATTAAGAAAATGCTGTACACATGAGAAGTGTGTGCATTGCTGATCTGATTTGTGGTTTGAAATCCCTCAATTCCAGAAGCATGGGGAAAGTGAGATATGAACTTTTCTCTCGTTTGGCCCTGCTTAATGACAGAGACAGAAAGAGACTGGGAAATGGTGGATTGTTGATGCTGTTGTTTTCTACTCCGAGGGCCCTGCTGTCCGAAAGGAAAGACAAGCAAACTGTCCATTCTTTGCTCACCTTGCATGGACTGCCAGATATCTGGAAGCTGCTTACTTTATTTGTGTTTATAACCAGCCCTTGAAGTATGAGGGTATTTCTAAGGGGAGAAGTATGAGGGTGTTTCTAAGAGGAAATCTGCCACAGAAAAAGGCTCAAATAATAGTTGTTATAAATAACAAATGTTGCACATCATTAATGACTTTCTTCTGAGTTTCTCAAGGTTTACTAAAACATTTCTCTGAAATGTCTTTCTGTATAATTAACAAAACGCTAACCTAGCTAAATTATTAATCAGATTTCATTATTATACTTTATTTTTACACCTTCTCTAAGTTATAATGCTCCATGTATTCTTCTCCATCATGGAAAAGATTTTTTGAAAGATTTACTCTGACAAATATTCACAAATATTTCTGAAGTATTGTAATAAAATTTTGTATTAAAAAATACTTTGATCGAGTTGTTTCCATTTATCTTATTGCTTCATTAGTGACATGAAATCTTTAAGTAGCCCTATAGTTCTAATTATTATGCTCTCATAAGGGCATAAAACTACTTGTATGCCTACCACTTTCTCATGGATTTGCAATTTTCTCACCACTTTCCCTTTGAAACTTTATAAACCTTGCATGTCTTCTTAATATGCATCTGAAATGGGCTGTTTCTACCCAATAGTTAACACTAAACTGCAAAGCTTATAAATTTCATAGAGTCTAGGAAAAACACTGTGTCATAAATCTGCTTATAAGTCTGCTTGCTGGTTCATTGGCCATAATTCTTGACTTTTTGTAGCTTTATCCAAAATCAAAGGGTTTAATAAGCTCTGCAAAATCATAGCAAGCTGCCTACTGTAGCCTGCCAGAACTTTGCATGCTTCCTGGAAGGCAACAAGCAAACAGAATTTCTGCACATGAGTTTCCTATAACTGTGGTGATCTGAAGTGAGGAAATCTATATGAAAATCAATTTCTGACTTATACAGTCTTCCCCTATTACATTAATTTTTTTGGAATATTTAGGATCAGAGGAAGAAGAATTAGCTGATCTAATTCTGCCTGGAAGCCTGTTCCTTTCTTTTATGGAGGACTGCTTTTGGAGCCAATGGTGTGCCTACTGGGGACTAACATCACAGGAAGCTACTCTTGCCTGTTGCCTTTTGTCCGGTCACTGTGCATCGTGAAGACAGTACCTCCACCCTCCCTGTAATTAATGGTGTTGCCATCTGCTTCTAAATGAAGCACTCCTTCGCTGTCCTTGCATGCCTCAGGTTTGAGCTTGCTGGGAAAGGCTTCCTGCTATTCCCAAGCACATGTCCTGTTTCATTAAACTTTTTTTTTTTTTTACATCTATACCTATGTAAGCCTACTTGCTTTGCTGACCTTTTTTTTGACTCAGAACAGGATCAAAGTAAGTGATACAATCAATTCCTACATGTGCGGTCTTCTACATGAAAGGTCTTCTACATGATGGAACTTTATGAAAATTCATTAATATTAACTGCTTAAGGTAATTAATACCTGTGCAGAGTTTCAGGATACAGATCTCACTCCTTTAAATTTCTATTTTATTAAGCTAAGAAATCTCAAAAGATTTTTCTTCATATGAATACAAGGTTTTGATTCTGGTAATGTGAAATGGAGCTTTAATACCCCAAAGTACGTATTTTGAACAAAAAAGCCCCAAGAAAATCAAAATCAGTAAATTCAAATTAAAATTAAGTTCTGATTTTAGGCTTGTTTAGCTTGCCTTTTTTTTTTTTTTTAGAACTAGGTTGTGACTGCAAAAAACTCTTGATCAGATGCTGCGATTACAGTGCCAAATAATTTTCTGTCTCTTTAGTGTGGACCTACCTAAGATGAGTATTTCTAGAAATACTGTCCTGTAAGGCAGTGTCCACACAAGGCTGTTTGCTCAAATTTAACACAGAAAAGTTCAGCTAGTTAGAATTTTCTCAGAAATTCAAGTTTATGGGCAATGTGTCTTTAGAATGGATCTGAATTTTTAAACCTTTTAATTCCCTAATTTTCAGATGTCATACTTTAAGGTGTGCATGCAATCTGTAAAATTGCACAGAACAAACCATACTGTTATTAAATATTACGGTTACAAGTAAAACACTCAAAACTTGGACTGTGCCAGGAATAAGGTTGCTATTAAAATATTAATTTGTTCCTTTGTATGTATACGTAGTAATAAATGATGGACCGAACACGCATTTCTGCGTACGCAGAAGTAAGGTGTACGTGCCCGATGCCCACAGATGCCCTGTGTCCTGCAGTGGCCAGAATGGATGAGCACCTACTCACTCGTTTTTTCGCTGCGTCCCTTGCTCACCTACCACCGCCTGCGGAAACCCAGCCGCAAAGGCAGAAGCACAGATACCCGCGGTGGCCGCTTTGCAACACCATCACTGCGCGAGTGCTTCACCGGCCTTCATTACAACCCGGGAGGCCTCTGAGAGTGGGAGAGGGGCTTCACCTCCCGCTAGCCACCTGCGAAATGGTGGCATGTGGGGATAACGCCGAAAAGCGTGCATTACATCTGGTCGCTTAATCTGAGTCATGAGTTGTCAAGGTGGCTGGTATCCTCTGCGAAGCCATGTCCTGCGCCTCCCTTGCAGGCGGACCTTACGTCTGTAGGCCGCAGAGGGGGCTCTGCTGCCAGTCCTCACTTTTTTTAATGGTTAGAAAACAAAAGAAGTGCTGTTTTACACTGGCTAAACCTGGGAAACGTTGTGAAAAGTTACAGGCAGCCTGGCAAGACAGAAGTGGGGCGGGGGAGCGTGAAGAGGGCTGACCAACGCAGCATTCTGGCATCTTTTAATTCCATTCCGGCCAACTGCCTTTTCCTCCCTTGGAGGCACTGCCGCTGGGTGAGCGCACAGGATGGGCCATCTCCCTCCGCGGAGCCGGCCGCGCTCGGGAAGAAGCCCCATCGTCGGCCACACCTCGGAGCCGCTCTCACGCAAGGAGCGCGGCGGCGCCCCGGCCTACACCGCTGTCCGCGGCGGGACTAGAACTCGCGGTCCCCCGCTTCCCGGCTCCTCGCGCTACCCGCGCGGCCACCGGGGGACGAGCCAGACGCCCGGCGCGCGTGCCCGCACGGGCCGGGGAGGGGAGGGGAGGCGGAGCGGCGCGCGTGCGCGCGCAGCTGGCGGTCGGCCGCGCGCACTCTCCCAGGCTTCCAAGGGAATCCAGCGGCAGCAGGAAGAGGCGCTTCCCCGCGCACGCGCAGCTGGCCGGGCGGGCGCGCGCTGAGCCGCGGCGGCGGGAGGGAGGGGGGGAGGGGAGGGAAGCTGCTGAGGTAAAGTTAGGGGGAGAGAGAGACTCCGTCAGCGAAGCGAGAGCCGGGGAAGCTCGGCGGCCGCCATTACTGAGCCGAGAGCGCCGGGGAGGGAACGGAGAGGCGGGACGGGGCTGCGGCGGCCGGGAGCGCTCGGGAGCTGCGGGCCGGAGAGCGGAGAGAGCCCCGCGGGGAGGAAAAGCCGCCGGGGGCGCCGGCGTGGAGAGAGCGTCCCGGGAATGCTGCCGCTCCCGCCGCCGCCGAGGAGCCGGATCCCGACGGCGCGAGGTGAGGGGCGGAATTCGGTCC
>JAVKLA010000031.1:7232020-7299305 GCA_034782735.1 Sagittarius serpentarius | reverse complement strand
TGCCCCCTGCTTCCCCCCCCCCCCCTTTTCTGTTCTCCTTTCTCTGTACTTCTTTTCCTCCTCATCGCGCCCTTCTACTCATTCTCGTCTTCTCTGTTCTTTTCCTTCTCTGCTAAATTTGAACAGTTGTCAGTTCCTCTCCTCCTTCCTTTCACCTTCAAATATTGCTCGATATTAAATTTCAGAAAACTTCACTCTCCTAATGATGTGTGTGCATTTCTGTTTTTCCACCAGGTGGATTTTAAGGCTTTGAAATAGGGTAGCCAGTTGCAGTGTTGCAGCTTTCAAGCATTTTGAATCCCTTCAACCAGCATAACCTTTAGACTCTCTCCACCCAAGGAAAGCTCCAGAGATATACAAATATAATGCCACGGTGTTTTAAATATAGGACTTGAGGAATATAAACCACTGTTTTAATTAAAAATAGAAGAAAGACCATTTTCTTATAAAAGGAAGACATACTTGTCACCTTCCCCCTAGAATATACCCCACCCTTCCTCCGTACCCCCCTTTTACCCTCTCCTGCATCGCTTTCAATATCAGTGTGGAATATTTCCTTAATAAGTAGGAGGGAGACGTTTTAAATCTAGACCAAAATAGGCCTGTGGGGGTATGTGTGTATTCTTTAGTTTAGTGTCATGCAGATAACTGGAGGATTTTTTTTTTTTTCTTCATAAAGATCCTTGGCAGAAATTTAAAAAGTCTATACTGCAGAGTAAAAACAGTAAAGAGAGAATAGCATTTGCTGGTCAATTGGACGTCCATTTTAAACCTGTGTATTGAAGCCAGTTACAGCACTGATACTTGCATACTTATTTCATAAATGAGTGAGGAGTTAATAAGTAGGTTTTTCTGCTGTGCTGTCTTACCTTCCTAAGGTTCTTCGCTATGACAGCTGTTTTCAGCAGTGACATCAGTGGCCAGAGTTAAGTGCTTTCTCAAAAACCCCATACATATTTTAAATTTACAGTACATATCTGAACTAAACATAGTAAAAATATTCACCCAGGTGCATTTTTGTAAGGGTTTATTTTCCTTTGTGCTTCTTTGAAAATTATTTTTAAGAAGTGCTAAAATTCTTAAAACTCTATTTATAGTTTTCTACTGAAACTCAGTGCTGCTAGAGCTTAGGAAGCATGATGTAAATACAGTAGTTTTTTTAAAAGAGTCTATAGTACTTAAAGTATCAGAAATTGTGTAAGCATTTGCTACATTATCACTAGCTTGTTTTAGTATAACAAGTTGCTTTTAAGCTTGGCACATACTGAGCTTAAACTGTATGCATTTTTTCTTTTTTGAAGTATCTCTATATAAAGCAGTTGCCAGCGTTGTAAAAATGTAAATAATTGCAACCAAATGCTTCCCACTCCCTGGTATTGGACTTTATTTTAGCTAAGGTGTTGCATGTGTATCATAATCCAATTAAATACTTTAGGCTCAGACTAAATTGTTTTAAAATGCTATATTTAGCACTAACAGTATCAAATGCTGCACATCTCTTTGAGGCTAAAGAGAAAATGTGCTTTCCTAAAGCCATAGGTGTTTTTCCGTATGCAAACTTTGTAGGAAAGAAAAGCACTGATCATAATGATAGATTGTTCTGTATAAGTTTCCGCTTTGGGATGTGTTATTTGGGTAGATGGTGCAAAAATAATTCCATTCCGTTTAATAAAGATATTAAAAGGATGCTGACGGTATCTTAAGACTTCCAGAAGTACTTTCGTAACAGAAGAGAAATCCCATGTACCTACATCCTTCAGGAATATTTTGCCTAAAACTTCAAACCACTCTGCATCGCTGCTTCTAATAGACTAGTAATACGTGGTGTGTCCTTAAGATCAAGCGTAGAAGGCATCCTCCAGGGATGATACTCTCTGACTTTTGCTGGGAGAATGGAAGTTTGTGAAGCCAAATCAAATACTTCAGCATTAAGTTCTGCTGTCACAGTTATGTCGGTGAGCAAACGGAAAACAGCCGCGTTTATGGACGTGACGTACCTAGGCGAGTGAAGCCCGTCACGCATTCTTGCTGTGTGATAAGAGAGGAATGCTTTTGGAAGGAGCTTGCGTTGTTCGGGCAGAGCGTCCCCCGTTCTGCGGGAGCGCCCTGTGCCGCTGGCGGCCGCGGCGCCGCTAGGGGGCTCGGTAAGCGCGCCTCTCCCGGGGCGCCCCGCCCCGCCCCGCCCGCTGCCGGCGGGCTGCCTTTCGCGGCCCCGTCTAACCAGGGCTCTGAAGTACGGAGCGCCGTGTTTGACCCAGGCTTCCCGTTGCTTTTAGAGTACTCCGCCGTACTCCTGACTACGAGAAAACGTTTCGTTTCAGGTAGCCCCAGTAACCAGTAATGCTGGAAATTTTGTATTAGGACTGTCAGGACTTGTGCGGTTTTTTTGGTTCCCTCCGCCCCCCCCCCCCCCCCCATCTGTGTTATTTCTATCTTAATGGGCGCACAAAACTCTTAATCGCTTTTTGTTGTTTTTTCTTTTTTCCCCTGAGAATTTTTAGCCTAAAGGTCAGTGTAAGTGAGCTGGAATATTCTTGTTTTTTTCATCAGCTTTAAAAAGCACTTTTAAGGGTATTGCATTTTACAGATTATTGGTTGAACCCTCTCATCACTTCCTTATATTTATGAATTTTAATGATGTATTTAAAGAAAACTGAGTTCTAAATTCCTCACAGGAAAGTCTGAAGCAGTTGTAGTGAAGTTATTTTGAATCTGAGTATTAACTGTGCTTTTCTAGTCACTAATACCTATCCGAAGCCAAAGTAATTACTCTAGCTAGCTCTGCGTGTTACATTTTGTGGTAAATTAGAGTTATTTCTTTGGCTTTGAGTTAAAATTCCCATGCATTTTTGCAATTCTGCATCAGTTGACATAGAAGCATAACAGAAGAATATTTACATTTAAAAAAGTAAAACCTGCACGCGCAATTTTGGAAATGTGTATATTGCATCTTGGCATTAGTTTATTTAAGTTGTCTAATTATTATTCACAATATTATTTGCCTTTTCACTTGCTCATTTCATACTTTAAAAAAGAAGTGGGTAGCCAATGTTCTCATTTTACACAGGTAAAAATTACACGTATGGCTTGTACAAGGTCAAACAACAAACTACTGTTTTGAATTAAGTCTCAACGCTTACGGTATCGGGTCATGGATTCTATACTGCAGTTCCTCATGAAGCAAAATAACATGGAATGATCCAGATACGTGGATCAGTGAAATTTCTTGAAGTTGCTGCTGCCAGGATGCAGATTTTTCTTTTTGTAGCAAATGCATTTTAGCCCTTTTTCTGTCCTTACTTTGATCTCTCCTTCCTCAACTGCTTCTTTTTCTTTCTTATTTTTTTATCAGTTCTTTCTTGGATCCCCTTTGTAAAATTTCTCCATTAGTTCTTTTATGTTCTTCCTGAATGACTTTCTAAATAGGCCTGATCAGGTAGTCTTGCACTAAGAAACTTCTGTGAGCACGATGCGTGTCTTTAGTAGGAGCTTGTCCTGTGCAAAAAGAATTAAGAATTTATTTTTTCTGTAAACTTGCTACTATTCCCTTTGCTGTTTAAAATATAGGTTTTTGAACCTATATTGAATGCTCTCAGGTATTCAGAAATCTGTAGATAGGTAACTCGAGAGGCCTAAGTTCAGACTAGCGCAATGCTGATAAATTAAACCTTTGCTGTTTACCTGTTTATTGTGCCTTGCTCTAATTTGTGTAGGTTCATTTGTTTTTTGTTTGTTTGGTTTTTGTGAGCAGCAACAATGATAACAGATGCCCCCTGGAATGCTGAGTTTCAGCTAAAGAATGATGTTTTGAATTTAGAAATAAAGTTTAGGCCTTGATTTAATTTTGGGTAATACACTGGCAGTCTTCAGAGTATTGTTACTCATAGGAGAAATTTAGTGAACTTAGTAAGAACTAAAAGCTTTGAACTTCTGTTTTTAAACACAGTTTTGCATTGATTTGTAATATGAAATTGGGCAGTCAGGTTTTTTTCTCTTTTTTTTTCTAAATTGATTACTTTGCTTTTGTATGCAAAGAATTATCTAGGCTACATAACTCCTTTAGGGATGGTAGTTGACCATCATGCTAACCGAATCTGAAATGAACAGCGGTTGGGGTAATCCATTCTCATCCTTCGTTTAGCTAGCATGACTGATCGCCATACCACATAAACTGTATTCCTTTTCGGTCAGAGTATCACTATTGAAGGCATTTCAAGACATTTCCTCTACTATCTTGTTATTGCTTGATTGAGCTTATTTTCTGATAAGCAATCTGCATCTTTTTTTGCTAGTGTTGTCTGGTACTTGCAGAATTTTACCAGGGAGCATTGTGTTTACCCTTATTTATAAATAAGAGTTCAAGTACAGTTACTTAATTAAGATTACCAGCACTTGTGAAGGCAAGAATATTGGCATGTTAGTAAAGAGGACAGGACACATTACGTGGCTAGGACCTCAACAGAGTTTGGTGAATTGAAATTATTGATGAATCCGTATCTGGTTTAGTTTCTAAAAAGGATTTTGATTTGAAGAGAAGATTTCTTATGCTTGTTTAAGTGAAAAAGATACCTCTTGGTAAATGTGGAATGAGAAGTAACAAGGTTACCTTAGCTCTTGAAGTGAAAATGGTTGAATTGTTATTCTGATATGTTTTGGGTAGAGCTGTAATTACTAATGTGCTGATATGTCTTGGAATTTGGATACCATACGAAATATTTTCCAATTCCAAGTTTTGGGTCTCAAAAAAGTGTGATGTGAGGGATGACTTGATAGAAAAACTTACTGTCAGCAGTAACCTGAATCCAGAGCTGTAACTTCTTTGGAATCATTGGTATATTGCTTATCTCTACTGCTGAATGTTTTTTGTCCAAAAGAAAGTCTACTAAAGCTTAGACTTTTAAAATTAGCTATGTTATTCCCAAAGCAAAGTGGAATTACTAAGAATATAATTGTAAGCGACAAAACAAGAAAAAAACTCTGCTATACCTTCTTGGTATTAAGCAAGATGCAGTACCATGCTGTGTATGTGCTAAAAAATGACACCTTTCCGTAGTTAAAAGTGGCTTACATCATGATCCATTTCAGGAGCCTCAAGTTCCTTTTCCTTTTCTGTATCTTAATATATGCATCACTGGCCTGACATTCAAAGTCTGGGTTTTGTGTGGATGCAAGCTGAAGAAGTTCCATGGAAGAGAGTTCCATTTTTGGTTACTTTATAGCAGCATCCCTGCAGTAAAATCAACACTTATGGGCATTATACTAACAATTTGTATCCTAGTTAAGAATTCACAATCTTCAAATATGTTTTCAGTTTCTGATTTGTCACAGTCAGTGAGGCCTTTTAATTTAGAAAAGCTGTACTACAGGTAAAAGGGTTTTGAGGTAGACTGTACTTTTTTTCTAGTGATAAAATGTATATACATGTATTTAGACATACATTCATTTTATATATTTTGTAGTATACCAACTTGATCTTATAAAACTATGTTCTAGATATTTTAGAATTCCAAATTCTTCTACAAGTAATTTGTGATTTTTATATCTCACATTTTGTGTGTTATTTGAGACACTATATTAATTTTTTTTGGAAGAGGCTTCTGCAGCCTAGATATTGCTAAAATACCAAGTTGAACTTATGAAATCACAGTCACTTAAGAATAACTGTGCCCTCTCTGTCCCAAGTATTAATAGCTGCGTTTACAGGATTTAAACCCTCTAGTTTAGAGGAAGACTAGCTTGAGCTCTGAGTTCTGTTTATGGGTTTAAAATGAGGAAAACAATGCTCATGCATAGGTGAAGTGTTATACCTTCTCTGATTGCTGCTTCTGCTTTCATAATTTTGAAATTGTTAATGAATCTTTTTGTTTTCAGATCCCTCAGGGAAGGACTTACTGAAGGACACTGCTTAAATGTATGACATTACTGCAGGAAGATCACAGCAGGATAATCATCTTGCTTTGCACCTTGTTTTCCTAAGGGTAAGTTTGGGCTTTAGGTCTTCATAATCTTGTGTTTAAGCGGGGAGGTGGGTGAATAAGTACAAGATGAAACACCTTACTTTCTTTATTAACTACATTTGGAAATCTAAAAGCCTGTAGAGACAAGGTCCTATGGTATGACTGTAGAAGGTCAGAGATTCTTCCTGCAGTGATGTCACACAATTTGTGTTTTCTGTAGTTCTTCAGAATTTTTCTGTTTAAACATAGAAACACTATTATTTTCAATTCGAAGACTGAAATTAGTTGGGGAAATCAAACAACCCCTCCTTTGAATCTGTAACAAAGACAAAGGGGGTGGAATGATGAATTGGAGTGTTTTCAATTTGTTATAATAGAATTAGGCAGATTGAAGTAAGGTAATTGAACTAACTAACCATGAATTTCCAGTGTGTATATTTTAAAACTGTACAAAACTATAAAGTACCTTTAAAGTAGTGGTATACTGAAAAGAAACATCTTCCGTTTGGGGAGCAATTTAATAATTACATATTAAATGTGAAGCCATTATAATGTCAGGTTTTTACCAGGTTTATTACTTAATTAACATAGATGTCATTCTGTGACTTTGCTTTGTACAGTCAGTGCAAAGTAGAAACTGTATAAAAAGTGAAAAGGAAACCACACTGGTTTTGAGTATCTTTGGTGATTCAGCTCCCACTATGGTGAAAATCTTCCATGTTAGAAATTTTGTGAGAGACTAATGTGTTTGTTTTCCTTGTGTCAGTGTTCCATTTCACCTTATTCTTTGTACTTACTCACTTAAAAATGTATTGATTTGACAAAACATTTATTGCTGCAGGAGGAAGAACCTTTGCTACGTGAGGATGTAGAGTATCTGAAAGTATTGATTGTTTCTTATAAACTAGTTGCAAATTGACAGCATCTTCATGATTAAATGAAGTAATCCCGTGGATGAAGATTTTTGTATTCTAGTTTAGTCCACGTCAAATCTGTATTTGCTGTGGCAAACAGAAAACATTTTATAGTGGAAGTGCTGACTAAACTTCTCATTCTAATAGTATGAATGATGCTACTATGATAAGCTTTGCTTTAGAAAGAAAACACTGGGTTTATTTGTAATAATATAAACACTGCTTGTGAAGGATTTACTTTTGCTAAGTATTTTTATTCCGAGAGCTGTTTTCTATTAGCTCTAAATTATGTGTTTTAAGAATATAAAAAACACAGTGGAAACAGTAAAAAGCAAAATTTAAAATACAGGCTGTGTCTTTGAGTAAACTGATTTAAACAAAAAAAAAGAAAAATCATTCCTAAAACACAGCATAAAAGTTTCAGTTCTTGCAATATAAAAACTCTCAAGTATAAAAATTTAACTGAGTTTACTTTCCTCTTCATTTTGTAATGAAATTGATACCTTGTTATAAAGAAGATACTTTCCTTGACTATGATTTCTATAACTGAAAGCTGGTTTTACATATGTGTATTTTATATTTTGGTCAATAAATTTCATTACAAATATTGTTACATAAATACTATGTTTCTGATCAGAACATCAGTTTTCTATTTCTAGGTATTACTAAGTTGGAAAGCTCGGTTGGCCAGGCATTGATTCTATACAAGATATTAAAGTTTTCAATATTTTTATCTTCTATTACAACTTCTAATGATATGGATACTTTTTACTGCTGCATGTCTTCAAAATCAGATATGTTTTAGCAGTCATGAATTAGTTTTACAAGTATTAAAGCAGATTTCGAGAGCTTTTTGGGTGACAGATCCTACACTTCTTTTTAAACTAAAGTACTGCAGTACCATTCTCAACAAATTGTTGCTAAGAATGACAAAATACGTAACAAATAAAGCTGGGATATTGAGACTAAAATTTCAGTATTGATACTGGTTATACTTTTTCTTTTGTGTAAGTGCTATTTACAAGTTTGTTTACATACATTTATGTTGTTATTTTGTACTCCACAAACATAAAACCAAATATGTTAAGTATGGTAGTCTGTACCTTTCATTTATAGTGCCATGTGATAGCTGTCTTTTTACCAAGAAAAGTATTTTTATCGAAGTATTTTCACAGGATTATAGAATGGTGTAGTTTGGAAGGGGCCTCTGGAGGTCATCTTGTCCAGCCTCCCTGCTTAAGCAGGCAGGGTGACCTAGAGCAGGTTGCCCAGGACCATGTCCAGGCAACTTTTAAGTATCTCCAGTGAGGGAGCCTTTACAGCCTGTCTGGGCAACCTGTGCCAGTGGTCAGTCACCCTCACAATAAAGAAGTGTTTCCTTATGTTCATATGGCACCTCCTGTGTTTCAGTCTGTGCCCATTGCCTCTTGTCCTGTCACTGGGCACCACTGAAAAGAGGCTGGCTTTGACTTCTTTGCACCTTTCCTCCAAGTATTTGTACACATTGATGAGATCCTCCCGAGCCTTCTCTTCTTCAGGCTAAACAGTCCCAGCTCTTCCAGCCTTGCCTTATATGAGAGATGCTTTAGTCCCCTCATCAGCTTAGTGACCCTTTGCTGGACTTTCTCCAGTAGCTTTGTATCTCTCTTGTGCTGTAGAACTGGACACAGTACATCAGGTGTGGCCTCACCAGTGCTGCGTAGAGGAGAAGGTTCACCCACCTTGACAGTACTGTGTGTCTGATACCACCCAGGGTACTGTTAGCCTTGTTTGCTGCAAGTGCACCTTGCTGGCTTGTGTTCAGCTTGTTGTCCGCTGGGATTCCCCAGGTCCTTTTCTGTAACGCTGCTTCCCAGCCCTAGCATATATGGAGTTATTCCTCCCTGGATGCAGGACTTTGCAGTGCACAAGGTTCCTGTCAGCCCATGTCTTCAGCCTATTGAGGTCTCCCTGAATGGCAGCACAACCCTCTGGTGTATCAGCCAGTCCTCCCAGTTTTGTCATCAGGAAGCTTGCTGAGGGTACACTCTGCCCCATCATCCAAGTCATTAATGAAGATGTTGAACAGTATTGGACCCAATATTGGCCCCTGAACTACACTGCTAGTTACTGGCCCCCAACTAGATTTCACGCCACTGATCACAACCTGCTGGGCCCAGTCATTCAGCCATTCAATTTTTTATGTTTTCGTCATAATGCAATTGTTTCTAAATGAGAAAATATCTTTCCATTTGCAGTATGTATGTAAGCAAAGTCTTCTGATTGATAACTGGGAGTTAGTGGTCATTGTTATACTTGATGACAGCTTCAGTAAAGCTGCTGGAACCTTGTAATAATCCTGTGAAAGTCTGAGTGTAGATATAGTAGTTTTTGTTTACAGTTACTAAAAGTTTTTGGTTTTTCTCATAGAGACAGAAGGAATGGTACTACATTGTAATCTTAAAAACTCAGACATAAGTCTTATTTTTCTGTACCTAGTATCTGTATGGCAATATTTGTCTTTTTCTGTAGAATTCAGGCTAGAAACTTCTTAAAAGCAGTTTACTGTTAGTACACAAAGTAGTTTACTTCTGCAGATATGTAGCGGCTAAGCCACATTGCTAACTTCCTGGTTTTACAGCTTCTTATTTTGAAAGTTTCTTTACTGGAATGTAAACCCAAACCTACAAATGCACACAAAAGTAGTGTTATTCTCGCAGGTAAGCATGCTATCTAGTGGGAAGTATGAGCATGAATAGAAGTACGTGTATGTGAATATTGACTTGGGTTTAGAGTGTTTGTGTTGTATTTCTTGTAGTGGAAAATGCTTTCTAGTGTCTAGTACCCATAAGCTATGAAGCAAACCAGTAATTTGGGGGTTTGGGTGGTTGTTTTTTTTTTTTTTTTAGAAGTATGCTGATTGATCACCTATCAGAACAGGTGATGAACTGTTATTAAACTGTGCCTAAAAACTGTTTATTTTTAAATTTATAATATAAATAGCATTTACATGAATGAATTATGAATTTAAGATCTCATTTAAAGTAGTTGTAAAATTTTCATATACGTAGAAAACAGTGTCAGGGTGAGCAAGCAAAAGTGCTTTTTAAAATCTCTTTTCTCTCATGAACGTTAGAAAGAAATACCTGCAATCTTTAAATTTTTTTTTCTCCTCTTTTTTTTCTTTAGGAAGATGGTCCTCCTCGTCCTGGTTATCTGAGGTTCTCTCAATGACAAGCTGAAGCAAGAACAACTGAAAGCTATTTCTGGAACCCTGGATATACAACTTAAATTTGTAGGAACCTTTCCAGAATGAAAACCACATACAGTTACCTTGATAATTGCAAAAAGATGAGAGGAAAGTTATGATGGCAAAAAACAAAGAGCCACGTCCCCCATCTTATGCTGTTAGTGTTGTTGGACTGTCTGGAACTGAAAAGGATAAAGGTAATTGTGGAGTTGGAAAGTCGTGTTTGTGCAATAGATTCGTTCGTTCAAAAGCAGATGAATATTATCCTGAGCATACCTCTGTGCTTAGCACAATTGACTTTGGAGGAAGAGTTGTTAACAATGATCACTTTTTGTACTGGGGTGACGTAACACAAAGTGGTGAGGATGGAATTGAGTGCAGAATTCATGTAATTGAACAGACTGAGTTCATTGATGATCAGACTTTCTTGCCTCATCGGAGTACGAATTTACAACCATATATAAAACGTGCAGCTGCCTCCAAACTGCAGTCAGCAGAAAAACTAATGTACATTTGCACAGATCAGCTAGGCTTGGAGCAAGACTTCGAGCAAAAACAAATGCCTGAAGGGAAATTAAGCATAGATGGCTTTTTGTTGTGCATTGACGTAAGCCAAGGATGCAATAGGAAGTTTGATGATCAACTTAAATTTGTGAATAATCTCTATATCCAGCTCTCAAAATCTAAAAAACCCATAGTAATAGCAGCAACGAAATGTGATGAATGTGTGGATCATTATCTGCGAGAGGTTCAGGCCTTTGCTTCAAATAAGAAGAACCTTGTGGTAGTGGAAACGTCGGCAAGATTCAATGTCAATATTGAAACATGTTTTACTGCACTGGTACAAATGATGGATAAAACTCGTGGTAAACCTAAAATAATCCCCTATCTAGATGCCTATAAAACTCAAAGACAGCTAGTTGTTACAGCAACAGATAAGTTTGAAAAACTTGTCCAAACTGTGAGAGACTATCATGCAACTTGGAAAACTGTTAGTAATAAACTGAAAAACCACCCTGATTATGAAGAGTACATAAATTTGGAGGGAACAAAAAAGGCCAAAAATACATTTTCAAAACACATAGAGCAGCTTAAACAGGAACATATTAGAAAAAGAAAAGAAGAATATATTAATGCATTGCCAAGAGCTCTTAATACTCTTCTGTCAAATCTTGATGAGATTGAACACTTGAGCTGGTCAGAAGCCTTGAAGTTAATGGAGAAAAGGCCTGACTTCCAGTCCTGTTTTGTAGTGCTTGAAAAAACACCCTGGGATGAAACTGACCATATAGATAAAGTGAATGACAGAAGGATTCCATTTGACCTTCTCACTACGCTAGAGGCAGAAAAAGTTTATCAAAACCATGTGCAGCATCTTATATCTGAAAAAAGGAGGGTTGAAATGAAGGAGAAATTCAAAAAAACTCTTGAGAAAATCCAGTTCATTTCACCTGGACAGCCATGGGAAGAAGTTATATGTTTTGTAGTGGAGGATGAAGCATTCAAATACATCACTGATGCAGATAGTAAGGAAGTGTATGGTAGGCATCAGAGAGAGATTGTTGAAAAAGCCAAAGAGGAGTTTCAGGAAATGCTGTTTGAACATTCAGAGCTGTTTTATGACTTGGATCTTAATGCAACACCAAGTTCGGATAAAATGAGTGAAATTCATGCAGTTCTGAGTGAAGAACCTAGATACAAAGCTTTACAGAAACTTGCACCTGATAGAGAATCTCTTCTGCTTAAACACATAGGATTTGTTTATCACCCAACTAAAGAAACTTGTCTCAGTGGCCAAAATTGCATGGACATTAAAGTAGAGCAGTTACTTGCGAACAGTCTTCTTCAACTAGACCATGGCCGCTCAAATTTATACCATGATAGTGCCAACATTGATAAAGTCAATCTTTTCATTTTGGGCAAAGATGGCCTTGCACAAGAATTGGCAAATGAAATTCGGACACAATCCACCGATGATGAATATGCATTGGATGGAAAAATTTATGAACTAGATCTTAGGCCAGTTGATGCAAAATCCCCATACCTGTTGACTCAATTGTGGACCTCAGCCTTCAAACCACACGGTTGTTTCTGCGTGTTTAACTCTATTGAATCGCTGAATTTTATTGGGGAGTGCATTGCGAAAATAAGGGCTGAAGCATCTCAGATAAGGAGAGACAAGTATATGGCTAATCTTCCATTTACGTTAATACTGGCTAACCAGAGGGACAGTGTTAGCAAGAATCTACCTATTCTGAGACATCAGGGACAGCAATTGGCCAACAAATTACAATGTCCTTTTGTAGATGTGCCTGCTGGTACATATCCACGCAAATTTAATGAGACCCAAATAAAACAAGCTCTGAGGGGAGTACTGGAAGCAGTTAAACACAATTTTGATGTTGTAAGTCCGGTTCCCACCATTAAAGATCTGTCAGAAGCTGACTTAAGAATTGTAATGTGTGCCATGTGTGGTGATCCGTTTAGTGTGGATCTTATTCTTTCACCCTTCCTTGATTCTCACTCCTGTAGTGCTGCTCAGGCTGGCCAAAATAATTCTTTGATGCTTGATAAAATAATAGGTGAAAAGAGGCGTCGAATACAGATAACTATATTATCATATCATTCTTCAATTGGTGTAAGGAAAGATGAACTTGTTCATGGGTATATACTGGTCTATTCTGCAAAGCGGAAGGCATCCATGGGAATGCTTCGGGCATTTCTTTCTGAAGTTCAGGATACGATTCCTGTCCAGTTAGTGGCTGTTACTGATAGCCAGGCAGACTTCTTTGAGAATGAAGCGATCAAGGAACTCATGACTGAAGGAGAGCACATAGCAACAGAGATTACTGCTAAGTTTACAGCTTTATATTCATTATCTCAATACCATCGTCAAACTGAGGTTTTCACATTGTTCTTCAGTGACGTATTAGAGAAGAAAAACATGATTGAAAGTTCTTACATGTCAGACAGCACAAGAGAAACAACCCATACAAGTGAAGATGTTTTTCCAAGATCTCCCAGAGGAAGTTCCCTTGACTATAATTACCCAGATTCAGAGGATGATACTGAAGGACCACCACCTTACAGCCCAATTGGTGATGATGTAAGGTTACTCCCAGCACCTAGTGACCGTTCAAAGTACCGATTAGATTTGGAAGGAAACGAATATCCTATTCACAGTACACCCCTCAATTGTCATGACCATGAACGCAACCATAAAGTGCCTCCTCCAATAAAACCGAAACCACTTGTTCCAAGAACAAATGTGAAAAAACTGGATCCTAACCTCCTGAAAACAATTGAGGCAGGTATTGGCAAAAACCCCAGGAAACAACCTTCTCGAGTGCCTGCGGCACCACCAGAAGATATAGACCAATCTGACAACTATGCTGAACCTATTGACACTATTTTCAAACATAAAGGCTTTGCAGATGATATCTACGCTGTTCCAGATGATAGTCAGAATCGTATTATTAAAGTTCGAAACTCAATAGTTATAAATACCCAAAGTGAGGAAGAAAATGGGTTTTCTGATAGAATATCCAAAAGTCATGGGGAAAGAAGGCCTTCAAAATACAAGTATAAGTCTAAGACTCTGTTCAGCAAAGCTAAGTCTTACTATAGGAGAACACATTCAGATGCAAGTGATGATGAGGCTTTTACCACCTCTAAAACTAAAAGAAAAGGAAGACATCGTGGAAGTGAAGAAGATCCACTTCTTTCACCTGTTGAAACATGGAAGGGTGGCATAGATAACCCTGCTATTACATCGGATCAAGAACTGGATGATAAAAAAATGAAAAAGAAAACTCAAAAAGTAAAAGAAGATAAGAAGGTAAGTCAATTGATTTAAATTTTATTTACAACTTCTGGTGCATTGTAAGAAGGGAAGAGTCAAAATATTCAAGAGTTGCACCCTATTTTGAAACAGGTGGTTTAAAATTTTGATCTAGCATTGTTTGATTTTTGTCCAAGTTTCTACTTAACTTGCTTGGAACTAGCAAACCTGAGGGAGTGAAATGGTTTGTCTACCTAATCAGTTGTTCAATAAGTTTCACCTCTCTTCACCTTTGTGTGTACATGTGCAGTCTCCCTTCCATATGAGTAAGTGAAGGCAGAATTTGGTCCACAGATCCTTTTTTCTTAATCATAACTTTTTTTAAAAAAAAAAAAAAAAAGCTGCTTTGTGAGGTCTTGGGTAGAACTGGTTCTTTCACTTCTTGCAGTTCTGGCTGTTGGAATGAAGTTTAGGGCTGGTGAATGAAAGGGGTGGTTTCTTTTTAATTCTCAATTGTCTACTTGGAACTCTAAAACAAGAGCACGAAAAGGAAACTTTGTATAGTGGTTTTACTGACTGCTGCATTTTCCTAGTGTGGGCAAGCAAGTAATCAAGTTGAAAGCTGTGCTACCTGTACAATTCTCTATTCAAACAAAATAAAGGGAACAAAATGCCTGCCCAGTGTGGGTTTCTAAATAATGATGTGACGTTCTACTTGAAAGATGTCTACATTTTGTTTTGATCTTTATGCTCGATAGTTACTTACTTTTTTACTTCCTGTTAAAAAAATGATTATATCAAGATATTGTTGTGGTGTAGGTTCTGGATGTATACTCTTTGTGGTTTAGATTTTAATTTCAGGCTAGCAATCATTGTCTTTCATATGGTTTTTGTTTAACATTAAATCAGGAGTGTTCCTGGTCAGTTAGATATTTTCTTTCTTGTCTCCAAGTAAGTCAACCTTTTTAATATTGTCTTTTGTAGCATTTTAAAAACGTCCCTTTTAGCTTAAATGTGACAGTAATTGAATAGCATTTAGAAATAAGTTTTGTTCAAGAAGATCATAGTTAAATTTTACTAATGGATTAAATTCTGCATTGCATGTCCTAGAATGCAGCTGTGATTTGAATTACACATGACTGATTTAAAGGGCACTAAATTTTCTTAAGGCTTACTCATAAGCATAGATAATAATATCTTGTGGGAATAAATCATATGGTTAAAAATACTTTGAAGTTACTCTTTTTGGGAAACAAATGTTTTTAAAAACAATGATTTGTATACTTTTGTTTGAAATAATCTTGCTACATAGAAATTGAAATGTAGTATTCATAATCCTTCTACTGTCTCAGCTGTGTTGAGTTGACAGAAGGTTCCTCCAAATTGTATATTTATGTTTAAACTGTGTAGACCTAGTATAGTGGGGTCTTCTCTTCGTGGCATTTTGTCAGGAAACCCCCTGATATCTTTACCAAAGCTGCAACTGAGAGGCAGCCTAAGTCGAAAGTTTCAGGCTGTTCTAAATTTTTGTAGGGGTTAAGACTCTCGAAGGGTACAAGAGTTGTTTCAAGTTTTCTTTAACATACCTCTTGGTTTTGTTGGGTATTTTTGTTTTGTTTTTTATTACTTGCAAGTTGTGGTTCAGGGCTGATCCTTTCAAATTAGAGAAAACTTTTAATAGTAGAAGTACAAATTATTGTAATGATGGAGAAAGCAAATTTAACTTGATAGCTAAAATGTTTGCAAGCATTCAGAATATCTAAGAAAGTTGAGCGCTTAGTGCTTTTGGTAAGTAGTGACTTCTATGTGTGTTGACCTGCATTATGTTGAAGTGAGAGTAGTTCCAGTTCATTTTTTGAGTCATTCTAGTTTTTAATATATTCCTTTGGTTTTTTTAACAGTTGATTTTTTGCAAGAGAGAGATGCAGTTTTATTAGTTTTGGAACTTACTCACCATGTTTTCCTGTGTTGTTTTAGATGAGCAGCTAGCAGTCTTTAATTACAAAAAATAGAAATTATTCCAAAGATATTTTCCTTGTTGAGTGCTATTTAGTCCATGTGAGGTATGTTAGTGCACCACTATTTACAGATTACTTGCCGGGTTTTTTTGAGAATTTTGACTCCTTGAATGTGGAAGGTGTAAATAAAACTTTTGTACTCCTTTCTGAATGTTTCTTAAAGCTCTTAATGATACTTTTTCTCAATTGTTCAGCTGTATGTAAAGGGAACACAAGACACGTGTAACTATTCTTGCTATATCTATAGTGATTCTGAAACACAGAAATTTTAAGAACAAAATGAATTTGTTTGGAAAAACAGAACTTTTGAAATCTGAAGTTCTCGTCTCTGTCAAAGATTACAACTCAATCTTTTTTTTTTAAAAAATTATTATTTTTTTTAAAATCAGCTTTATAGTATGATGTTGCTTTTTAAAGCCCAAATAGGATGTAACATTCTTGATACTCCTTTCATCTTTGTTGGTTTGAGGGGTTTGAGATGTGCTGGTTTTGGGTGGGTTTCTTGTATGGTATTGCAGAAAGCTCCTATGCACAGTCATTTGTGGTTTTTGCACTTCAGTTTTCAATTACGCAAAGCAAATTTCATCTAGAGACAGAATTTGCCAATGCAGGTTTTTACATTCAGAATTTTTTTTAAAATAATGTTGGAGGGCGTTGGTTTGTTTTGGGGTTTTTGGGTTTGGCTTCCCCTCCCCCCCATTTATGACAATTACTTTAAAAATAAACACAGTGAAATTTTCTTGAAGTGGTATTTACTTTCCTCTTGGAGGTTCTGGAAAGTGTTTTAAAGGCAGGCCCAGAATAAGAAAACATTTAAGGATAATATGTTTCAAGAAAGAGACGTGACCTCGCTGAAGGATGCTCATTCTGTCCTGATGCTTTCAGACCCCAGTCTCCCAACTTACAAGATGAAATCATACAAAGGTATGGGCACTAGAACAGATGTAGGGAGGCAGGGGATGGGTGTAGAGTGATTGTGGGATTCAGATAAAAAATTGAAGGGAAGAAGGCAAGAGCAGTTCCTTTTTACAACCCTGAAATTAACAGCTGTAGTTTGACTGGTCTCCTAACACATATGTACCAAACGTTTTTTAAAATCTATTGTGAACACAGGTTATTAAAGGCAGAAGGAAATACTCAGAATTGTGCTACTTATTGCTATTCAGAAGCAGAAATTAAAATGTTTTACTGTGGAAAGTATAGCAGTGACAAATCTGTGGCGAGGAAGTAATGTGACTTGCAAGGTCCTCTAACATCACTTACTACCAAAGGAAATTAAACAGTTTAAAACTGAGACCAGTTAAGTAAGTGTGCTTTGGTCTGAATTATTTGCCCATTGTTGTTGTCCATAACACCGTGTTTGTGTTCTCAGATCTTGTTTCTATATACTGTAGTCAGAACTGGAAGAACCATTCTTGAGCTCTGTTTCCTCTGTACTGGTGAGGAATCTTTGTGCAATTTCCAGCTTTCACCTTTCTTTGTGGTAACCTTTCTCCTGAAATGTTTTTTCCTTTTGTGATATCTGTCACCTCTGAACAGGCGAAAAGAATATGGCTGCTTCTTGACCTGAGTTTTAGAAGATTAAAAAAGGTTTTGTAATTCCCTCTGAATTTACATTTTTGAATGAGAATGACTGAAACGATGTATAGTATTGCAGTCATAGCAGTGCATCATATAATCTCTGTTTGTTGATCTGTACTAGAAGTTACTACCTGACACAGCTGTGTGATTGCACCCAACTTTTTCTTAGCTGCAGTTATTGTCACTTTAGAAACCTTTGGCCTATTCTAGTCTTTGGTAATTTCCAGCTGATGACTTCCTGCCTTATAGTACAGGTGGTTTATAGTACATGCACGTTATAGTACATACACACACATATAGTACTTGTACATTGCAGTACGTGCTACGTGCACACTCCAGTGCATGATTTTTCCATTAGTCTGTGACTTTGTCCTTTTTGTTGTCGAATATCATCCTGTTTCCATTACTCCAGCTGTCACAGTAGTTTCCTATACGCCACCATCAAATGCCTTACTAAAGTCTAGATTGGTAAAACCAACTGATCCTGTAGTTTCTTTGCCTCTAGAAAAGAATACGTTTTCAATTGAGAAGGTTGAATGAGTCTAGCATAGTCTAACTTGTGATACACCCACCTTTATCCTGTTTTACGTTATTACCATGTTTCTAAATGTTTTGAAAAACTTATTGTATGGCCTTGCATGTTCTGTTAACAAGTGGACTGTTAAACTTTTTCTGGTAGGGAGGTATATGAGGAAAAGTGGAGAGGAGGAGAAAAAAGAAAGACGACTGGATTCAGAATCACAGGACTTTTTAGCCAAGTTGGTGTGGAGTTGTGTGTGCACACTGTGCTTGAAAGCTTTCAACTGCATGTTGTGTGCCAATATTTATTAAGCTATGGTGTACTTTTTTTTCCCCATGGAACTTTTACTGAAAAAGTTTCTCTTATGAGAAAACACCTAGTCCTTTTTGCTGTTCTTTTGCAAAATATCTCTTAGTTTAAATGCCTTTTCCAGAGTGAATTCTCCCCTGTATCAAAATGCTTTGTATGTTTGATGATTTGTTTCCTTACCAGTGTTCACAAACTTGGAGGAACTAAGCACAGAGTACAATGTTCATATGCAACTTTGTTTCAGCTGAGATGTGTGCTTATTCATCTCGATGTCTTTTTCAAAAATTACAAGTGGGAACTACAAGTAGATGCTTATCTCAGAATCTTTAACACTGTAATACTAAGGTCTAGTATTGAATGTTGCTGTGTGTTGGTACACAGTAGCCTCTTTAAAAGCAGCCTTGCAGGCCATATAAAAAATTAATTTTGTCTTTAGTTTAACTTGATAAGTTTGGAGATATGAAGCAACAGAGAGAAAATGCAGAAAATTTCAGGGCGTGAAAGGGCAGTGAACATTCCTAGAGGACAAAGATCTTGCTGGAGGAAGCGTTCTTATATCTCAGACAGGAGGAACCCTTTGTGTGTGCACAGTAATCCTAAAGCTGTAACTGTCATGCAGTTATGCATTGATATAAGGCCCAAACCACAGTGCTCCTTGGCTTTTCATTGTTACCACCGTGTTCTTCATATGTGTAAACAAGCTTGATAGAAATATTTTGAAAATTATTTATGAATTATTATTGATTTATATATTATTACATTAAACAATTGCAAGTTATTTTTTACCCTTGTCTTAATTTAGTAATTCCCAGTACAGCAGGAAGCCTGCCTACTCTGGAAACCTGTAGCTATTCCATATCGTTAAAATTAATAATTTTATTTATTTATCTATCTATCTTTTTATGGAATTGATGAGTATTAAAAATTTACCCTTCTCATTTAGAGCTCTGATCTTTGTGAACACTTTGAGATATACTGAGTGTCTAATTTAGGCTACGTTTTTTCACTCTTATAAAGTATAGGTTTAGGTTTTATCCTCCCCAGCATGTCAAGAACAGCAAGTATCCTGAATAAATTTCTGCAAAGGGAAAGGCAGAGCCTTATCTTGAAATCAACTCTGCAGGCTTCTTGCCTTGTTACGGAAGAATTATTTTGTTAATACATTTGTAAAAGTAGGAATAAGATTAGTATGAGTATCTTTCATGTTTGTATATGGAAGAAATTATTTGAAGTAATTCTGAAAACAAATCCTAACTACAGACATCTTGTAAACAATATAGTACATTAACTGACCAGTGATAATTCTTTGACATGCCATTGTTAAAAGTTGTTAAATATGAAAAAATTTGACTGTTTTTATTCTTTGACCAATAGTCAATAATTTCATTATTCAAGGTCTGATTGTTTGTGGGTTTTTTTGTGACTGGAGTTTCTGTCTGTGTTGTTAAATCTGAAAAACAGCACTTTAAGACATTATGCCTTGTAACCTTGTTTACAAACAACATTTGTTGTTTCCAAAGAAGATTGTGAGTTATGTTCTTTCCATTTTCCTTTATACCAAGATGATTGTAAGATGCCTTTTACTTTAAATTAATCTGGTAACTTGTCTCAGTATTTCAGCAAGAAAAATCCACTAGCAGCTAGATGAATTCTCGCATATCTTACTCTGACTTGTTTTAGAACACGATGTAAGTAGTACAGGTTTGACATCTGTTTTTCTGTGCTTAAACTTGTTTGCTCTCATTATAATTTCAAAACTATATGAAATTTTATGTTGAAACTATTACTGAAATAGTGTCAGGAATTGTATAGCCCATGTGTGTTGATCTCAGTTTTAATAAGACTATGGTAAACATGTGAGAAATGAGAGATAAACTTACATTTTTATTCAGCTGTTCTTGTGTAAATTCAATGGTTGATTTAGCAAAGTGCTGTCTACTTCAGACTGGAATGTGCAGTGAATTTTTTTTTCCTCCTGAGATTATAGGAAATATCAAAATCTGTACTTTCAGGTTTCATCTGTTCATGTTTAACACTCTTAAAATGCGTATTTGGAGCCATATGCCTTCTTGAGCCTCTGTAGTTTAAAACTTGGTGTAACAAGCTGGAACTCTAAAAATGGCAGAAGGCATGAGGGGAAGAAAGAAAGAGCAAGTTAGGGACCATCATCTGCATTATTCATGTGTCGTATAGTTTCTGAAGAGCTAGCCATGAATTAGAGATTACAAATACTTTATTAAGCCTATAAAATGA
Organism: Sagittarius serpentarius; assembly: GCA_034782735.1. Lineage (NCBI taxonomy): Eukaryota > Metazoa > Chordata > Aves > Accipitriformes > Sagittariidae > Sagittarius > Sagittarius serpentarius. Next base: position 7,278,743 of record JAVKLA010000031.1, on the reverse strand, counting down.
ATGCTGGTCATGGTGCGTGGTTTTATGAAGTATTTTAATTGTCCTGAAAATATTGACTTTGCCCTCTGTGACCCTAGGGTTGACTGCAAATGAAGCAGGCAGAAAATTTCCTTTGTATTAAAAGCAGTAGTGAAGTGTGTGGGAGGTAGAGGAGTGGCTGAATTTCCCCTTTGATAAATAAATTATGATGGTAGTTCTGGTGGGATGGAGGTGAGAGGAAAAAAGGAAAGGGAGCCCCTCTTGAACAGCGAGGACTTGCTAGAATAAGCAGCCCATCCATAATTTGATTGATAGGTTTGGGCAGTTTTTTATTCTAAGTTAATTTTAAAAGGTTGTATTTAATTGCATTGTACTCTCAAGACTCACAGCTGGCTGAAGTCTCAGCCTAGTTTCTCTCTAGAAGATGAGTGCTGCTTAGCTGGGTCCCTGGTACCTACAGTCAAGAGGGTTAATCTTGAGCGTACTCTAAATCTACATTTTTATGGCTTTATGCTTTTTATAATAATATTTCTAGTTTTGAAATCAAGAATTGGATACTGTGCTGTGCTAGAATACATGTTTTCATGTTTACCTTGTCTTTTATTAAGTGGACTTCAGCTAATCTTTTGCAATACACGTTTCCATGATTAAACTACTGTAATTAAAGCAGTATTCCAGGTAAATGCTTTTGGTATCAGCAATGCAAGGCAAGTTTGAAATTCTCAGAGTTAAAATGCTTTCGTGCCAAATATATACAGGTCAGCTGGAGGTTTGGCATTAACCTCTGTTAGGGTATGAAAGAAGTTGTCTTTGGCAAGAAGCAAGTGGTGAAACCCATGCTGGAAAGCTCAACATTATTGCAGTAATCGGTTATAAACCCCCCAGATTTATACAAAAAATAAGGATTTCAGCTTTATGGTGTTGGGCTCGTTTTTTAATTACTAACATGAAACAGTGGTATGTGAAACAATGAGCATTTTGCTAGGATTAACTAACAAAACTTTCGTGCTGGTTCTTGTCTTCTTTAACTTGGTGCCTGTTAGTTCTTTTTTATGATGATATAGATAGAAGTGTACAAAATTGTCTTTGTGCCTGGATTAGTGCTGGATGTGTGCAGCATTAGGTGACTGCTGTATTGTGGGGAGCAGCTATATTGGGCAGAACTATTGAACTAAAAATACCTCTCGCAAAATCATAATCTCTCCATGAAAATCAGAATTTAGAAATTATTACCTTTTTCAGGTACTGTTTAACAAAATGAAAAATTTAATGTTTAACAGTGGTTTTGTTTAAATATTATTTCATTAGAGAACTTTTCAAAAGATAATTTTACACAGAAAAATGTATCATAGTCATTATCTTGACTAGGAGATTTGGGAGTTACATGCTATGACTGATGGATCAGAAAAGCTGCTGTTTTCTTAGAGTGAGGAACAGGGATTTTAAAAAAGCTTTCACTAAAGCTTATTTTTGTTAGAAATAACACGTGTATTTTTCTTCCTGAACTCAGTTGATCTTTCGACAAAGATCAGGCCTTTTGCACGGTAACGTGCCTTTTTGTTCAGAACAAGTTCTCTGCTTAAGAAGTGTAGACATCCAACTTAAGGAAACTACAGAAGTCTCAAATCAGGAAATAACATGGTGGTTTATTAATACCGTAAAGTTTTGTTGTTCATTTGCAGAAGGTTTTTTTTGTGAAGATCGTTTAGATAGTGTTATTTGCAGGAAGATTTGATTTGTGCTGTCATTGGAGAGTTAACCCACTCACATGCCCCAAAAGAAAGGGAAACATGAGAAACATATTTTAATAAATATTGGACAGGAGAGAGACATGATACATAATAGGAATTAGCTGATAAAAATTATTATTGTAACTTTGTCTGCCTTGTGAATTCCTAATTTAATGTTTATGGAATAGCCTTGCAACAGTCATTTCTTCTCCTACTCTTGGATCAGTTTGAAAAGGGCTTAAGGGTTTTTTTTATTTTCTTTTTTTCCTTATTCTTTGTTCTTTAAATTCTTTAGACAAATTCTCACTTTCCAAATTGGAGATTAAACTGATAGTTTCAGGTAGATAATTCACCTAAGGAACCTTTCTGCTTTTTTTGAGTGTGTAATGTCATACCTGATATCTCAGTCCCTTACAACAATTATTCTAAACACAGGACAGTTGTTGGAAAAAAGAAATTTCTTTATTCCAGCTTTGCAGGCATGTTTGATATTTCATAGTATGTCCAGGTATTCTACAAACATAATAATATTCATTAGTATTATAACTGTAATAAAAATTCTGTAAAACCCTAGTTTATTATTCCATTAACCAGATTGCTTTCCACTCACACCAACAAAATTTGTTTATATTTAATTACCTTATGCTAACATTATGTCTTAATCATAGAGAAACCCACAGTCTTTTTCTATCTGCTGGGTCTGAAATACGCAGTGTGAGTGTTGCTCCATTTATTCTAAGATCGTGGGGATGTGCACTGAACACCTTGGGAAAAAAATAATTTCAATTTGCTTTTGCTTTTTTCATTGTGTTAGTGTATGTATCTCTAAGACGATCTTTCAACATTTGACAAAGATGTTTTCACTGGGTTTTACATGTTCTTTAGCTTCAGCTTGGCCCTTTCAGCTCATCTGAGCTGGATGTTGTCTAAATAAATATGATTTTGCCACTAAAGAGAAAATGGCCAGTGAACTAGGTTGAGTGCTGGGGGCTTCAAAGCAGGCGACAGTCACAGTGAGAAGGAAGGAGGAAAAAGCTGTTTCTGATCTGCAGGCACATACTTGTGGAACCGTCAATGTCCGAGATTGTAAAGAGTTGACAGCTGAAAAGAATGCTTTCAGATAGTGTCTGCTTTAGTCATTAAAGTTTATCCTAAAGTTTTATCCTAAGCTTTTTATTAAATTTTCTGGGGAGAAATGAATTGCTGGAGAGCAATTTCTTTCTAACGTTTTGAAGAACTCTCTGGTCAATGTTCCTTCCTTCCAAACTGTAAGTGCCAAACCCTTTATAGAAATCCCAAATCTGAAAGATAAAGCTAACAAAAAATTAGACTTCTGTTACGGTCAATCATGGGTACTCTGCTGCTGATTTCAAGAAACACAAGCTGTCTTACAGGGAGACATTCCACATAAGAAGTCTTACTTGTTTAATTAGGTTATTGAAAGGCTTTGATTAACAGATTTTTCTTTTATCAAGTGTTGGAGAAGTTCCACAGGTGCTGGTAGGGTGATGGAGAAATGTTCTTTAGGCTGTAGTTTCCACTTTCCCCCATAGAGTTCAACTTCAGCTCGTTAATTCTCAGTGAGCAAGTCGATCATGCATATGTATCTTGCTGACTTGAAGTTCTAAGTAGTCTGTAAGGACTGATTAAGTAAACTTGATGGTACAAAAGAAGTTAACCCTTTTTTTTATTTTACACAAAGATACTGAAGTTCAAGACTCTTCTAGATGTAAAATACAGAAAGGAGACATGTTTTGTCTTAATAGTTAATTGAGGTGTAGTTTTATTAGAAATTATAAAATTATAGAAACCTTACTAAATTTAAATCTGGCTGTTCTTTTTGTTTTATTTTGTACCATTAGATGTTGACTGAAGAGCTTTTATATGAAAATGTAACTGCTTTTAACTGACTTCTTATTGTAAATAAAGATAAAAATGCTAGATTGTAATGGTGATGTTTGTTCAGTTTCCATATTCAGTTGCCAATGTACAGCTGATTGATTGACCACTTTATATGGCCATCTCTGAGTATTTTCATCAATATTCAGAGATGAAACATGGTATCTGATACAATATAATTTTTGTAATCATCCAAAGATGATTTGTCAGTTGAAGTGATAAAAGTCCCTCTTGGGGCTTGGGGGGGGAGGCAGAAATCAAAGCTAGTGAGAAAACTCCACAGGACACTCGTCTTACTAGATATCATTGGGTGCAAACCTCCTTTTGGCTAAAATCCTGTGCTTGTAACAAAGCAATCATACTTAATAGGAATACCTGCAACTCTGCCTCTGAGATTGATTGCTAGACATTCTGGATCATTGCATTTCTAGCATAGTTGCAATATAAAGATTATTCAGTAGCTTTAATGAGGTGCATACAGAAGACACTCAGGGTTTTTTTGTGATCTGACACTTCACAATCTTATCCTAAAAATTTCTGTAGAGGTGTGCTTCAAATGTGATTCATGTAGATTCGTTTGTGAGTGGTGCTGAAAGTTAGTATGTAAAGACTTGTCATAGCACTCTAAACAAGTAATGTGTTTATTTTTGTTCCTGTAGTATTGCAGTTACTGGTGCATTGGGTCATTCTGTTCCTAATGCGATACAAAAATGACCAAACCTATTAGAAGTTATTTGAGTCCTTTGTACCTACTGTATACTATTTTAGAAGTACATTTATTTTTATTGTTTGCCGGAGAGGAATTTTAATGTCTGATAGATGTGTGATCTGCTTGTTTTTACTGAATGGTTGCAATATGAGTTAGTTAAAATATTACTTGACTATTACTTAAATAACTCTGTTTTGTTGTAGCCGAAAAAGAAAACTAAGACATTCAATCCTCCAATCCGTAGAAACTGGGAAAGTAATTACTTTGGGATGCCCCTACAGGATCTGGTTACACCTGAGAAACCGATACCTCTGTTTGTTGAAAAATGTGTGCAATTCATTGAAGATACAGGTAAGATAGGAGAACTGTTGGAGGAAAGACTTTCCCACTTTGTGTAATGAGTAAATCCTCTAATTTTCCGTTTTTAAGCACTTTTAGAATTTTATCCTAGAAAGAAATAAATATGGGAAAAGCACATTCTAAAAGTAGAATATGTTCTCTAAATTGTATGGTTAATATGTGATGGTCTTTTGTCTTTATTTACACAAATATTTAATTTCTTTTTGACAAACATTTGTAGTTTTAACATTTGTTTCTTGTAATTTAAAGAACTTGCATCACTTTCTAGTGCCAAATGACTTTTAATCCAATGGCATTCCAGTCTTGCATATCTCACTGTTGCCACTGTATTTGCTTCATATATTAAAAAGCTCTGAAATACACTTTTTCCAATTGCAGAAGACAGGTACTTGGTATGGCTTAATTAGTCAGCTCACTTGCTTTATTTTGTAAATTACTTGTAAACCTAGTTTTGCATTTCAACTTGTTACAGAGATGGAAATGTATCTCTTCTAAATACTGTGTAATTCTACATGAAAAATGTTAAGCAATTTGTTTAACTTGCAGGTTCCAGTTTAACCCAAAATATTAACATGTATGTGTCTGCACTAGGGTGAAATTTCACAGTATGGTTTTCTCTCTTTCTTCCCTGGCTTCCTGGTTGTGTGTTTGTCCCTGCTTTCAGCGTATTTACTGTGTGACTATGAGGCGAGTAGGATGATCTTGCTGGTCCAACAGAAAACTACATTTAGGAGTGAGGAGTTGTTTTGAGGTGTGGGAGTGACCTGTGGTTGGGTTTTGTTTGTTTGTTTTCTTTTTTGTTTTTAAAGATGGTGAGCACCAGCTTTCAGTTTGAATGTAGATATTGCTTGCTCTGAAGTTGCATATATCCTATATTGCTATATTTGAAGCAAATGAGAGTATGAAACTGACTGACTGGAGCTGAAACATGAGCAGAACCATTTTTGATGGGTGTCTGCAGTTTGATATTGTTTAGCATAAGGTAAAACCACCTTCTTTCAACATTTTCTTAGTTCTGTAATATACTTTTGGCTGTAAGATGACTAACAGTTTTAACAAGAGTAAAACTGAAGGCTTTTCTTTCTTAAACTCAGTTTTACTGCCGTCTGTAAGAGTAGTGTTTCCAAAAGAACTACTACAGGTAGTAAGCTTAATAGCTGTTTTTGAAGACTTATATACTGTATTATTGCAATAAAAAAAATTAGGTGAATCCTCAGGCACTGATCTTTTGGGAGTCAGAAATGTTAGTATAAATCTCTTTAACCTTTACCTCCTATTGATTCCTTGCCTAAACGTAAGAGCTTTATTTTTTTCCCCCTCTTGCTTTTGCTTTCCCCACCTCACCCAGGAAAAAATGGGGAAGGAGGAAGAAGGGCAAGGAGTAATAGAGTGGTATAGACAATTTAATATTGCATTTAGCAAAAAAAAAAAACAACCAAAAAAACCCAACCAAACAAATCCCAAACCAAAGAAACATGATTTTATGGGTCTGAAATTGTGTTTGTTAAAAATGGCTACATACAGCTACTATGTATAGCTATACAAAACAGACGTTTATCAGTAATGAAGACCAAATGACTTTTTGAAGAGTTTGTAGAATCTAGAAGTAATATCCTAAATTTGAGCATGTCTAACTTTGTAAGAATATTTCAAACAACAAAATTATAAATCCAGATTTAAAGAAAATTGTATTTGCTTAAAAATAATGTTGTCTGATATCTGTTGGCTTTGTGGTAGACTTTCAGAGAAAGTCTAGTATTTCTCCCAAAGGATTTTCACCAGCTTGTGAGGTGAGAGAGAGAACTGTAATAGTGTAGGAACATGATTCCTTGTCTTTGTTTCCTCACAATCATCAGTCAGGCAACCAGAAGATTTAACACTTTTATTCTCCTCTAATGACCTGTCTCTGAAGAATAAGATATTTAGGTAAGCTGCTGATGTGCTCAGAATGTGAGGGGCTCCTCAGAAGTGGTGACTCAAGAGGTACTGCTTTTCCTTTAGCTTGTTGAGTATATGTTAGTTCATCCTGGGATGCTGCTATGCAGCTACGGAAAACTAGAGAATTTTAATTCTGGCCGTATGTGTAAGCTGGACAAACATCGTGCCATCTGTATGCTTAGTTTGTGGTTGTGAAGACAGTAGTCATCCTGCTGTTTCTGTTAAGCATTTAGTAAGGATGCAACAAAATTTCTCCTTTTGATCTGTATTACAATTTACTTTCTCCTACTCTGGTTTCTGTGTAAGTAACTTTGGTTGTTCTTTTCAACTTCCATACTTGGCTGTGGGAGTTTTATTTTTGGTGTGTATTATTTTTATATTGGGTTAATACTCTGTAGGTATTGGAGTTTCAGGCAGTGTCCTGATAGAACGCATCTTTGAGGGAGGAGGATGTTCACTTGCATTACCTTCAATTCCTATGCTAAGATAGGCTCACGTCACTGACTTTGGACTGTCTGAGAGAAAATTCCACAAGTACAGTTTCGGAGGTGATCAGTCTGCGCAGGCAAGTCAGGATCTGTTGGCTTCAGGCTAGAGTCCAGAATGGTACCATTCCCATTTGATAAAGCTATTGTATCAGCTGCTTATCAGCTGTATCAGCTGGGCCTGGGGAATCATCCAATAGTTCAGCTGTCTTTTAGCAAGTCAGCCTACTATCAGCACTTAACTGAACTGAAACCAGTACTTGTAATCATTGTCTTTTTAATCAAGAAGTGCAGTCTTTTCCAACTGTTCTTGAATGAAGCTAATCAGTATATTTCTCTTACAGAGGACATATTTATTTAGTTTTTCTTTTTAAGGTACTTTCATGGAGTTCAGTTCCTTCTCTTTGTGTTACCACATGTAATTTGCTTTGTGGCTGAATTGCAAGTTTTTTGCGAAGATATGATTCATCTCAGATTGAAGGGTTAATCTTAATTTTTAATGTTCCCTATCTCTGCCTCATGAAATCATACAAGACGATGCTTTGTACCCACTCATGTAAATTGTGACTGAGGCTAGAAAGTACGCAGTATGAAAAAGTTTTCTCTGCTTTCTTTTGGATGCTTAGGTGAGAAGATAATATCAGAAAGTGTCTTTGAAGAGTCTTGCTTTGCTGTAAACTTTAAAGAATTGAGCCCATGCAGAAAATACCATCAGATTTTTGTTTTACTGTACTGTTCTGGAACATCCTCACCAAAAAAAAATATTCTGAACTCGTTTAGCTTTATGGAGTCAACTAATTTCTGTTTTTGAAAGATATCTAGGGCTTGAATTCCTTTTGGAATCATTTTGATAGTATTGGAAGTAGAAACCGAGGGAGTGAAGTGGTTAATACTTGAGCAGATCTAAACCTAATAAGCAGTAAGTATGTATCAGAACCTCCATTTCAGCAGCAGTGTGTACTGTTGCTGATACTAACAGTACAAAGCAGTAATAGCGCATAATACTTTGTCTTGTTGGAACCTATTGATAAAAAAATTTTGTACGATACCATGTAAGATTATCTTAAATGTAATAACACTGTCACTTCTGAATAAGGAAGGAGGAAAGCCTAGCTAAATATCGTAAACAAACTTTGCTTGTGTGTTTACACATTGTCCATGATTATAGGAAAATCTTTTCTCTATTCAAGCCTTTCATTTTTTAATTCATTGTAATTATAGCAGGATGAGTACTCTTTTGGTTGTCAGAGCTCTTTCTTGTTGGTTCATTGAACAAGATGATCAAAAGAATTTTTATCTTTCAGGTAAGTAACTTGATAATGGTGAATTACCAAGTTTTCCACTAAACGTCTTGGTATAAATGTATAAAATTTTCCTGAAAACTTATTTTCAGGTAAAGATACTGTGATCTTACCTGTAACCTTGTACTGACTATGTAAACAGTTTTCTATCATTAGTGACATAGCATAATGTGTAAGCTGCTGATGTTCGTATGCTTTTACCTCTGTTGCATTCTTTGCAAATCAGTATGTAACTTGTTCTTGAGGGCAGCTACTTAAAGTGGCTTTTTGACATCGGTAGTTATTTTCAATTATGGGCTCCCAAAAGAAGATTTCAGTGATACAGTTGTTCTGGTGTATTTTGTTGCTTTCTGCTGATGGACTGAATAGGAGGTCATTTTGTTACATCATTTGAAATGAACTTTTTAAGTGTGTTGGTTTTCTGCAAACTAGATTTATGGAAATGTATTTAGCAGGGAAACTAGATTTATGGAAATGTATTTAGCAGAGAAACAAGTTCAGTTTTGATTTTTAAGAGAATTGTAGTGGCAGTTTTTATATAGACATAATGGTGCTATGATAAGATGTGCTAGAAAAAATAAACTAATTTTTAAAAAAAATTCTATCGATTACTTTTTAGCACAACTCATTTTTTCTAAATGTAGGCAGCGGAAATGAGAATTTTTGAAGCTTAACTGTTTGTTAACTGTATTAATAGTGTGAATTCTGTGTTTCTCTAAGAATTATGTAGAGACTAAGGAGAATATTCTGATACCCTGATAGTTTTGTTTGAGAGAGGAATGCAGATTTCTGAATGCTAATTTAATGTTTAACTTCAACAAAATGTTGATATGACTTGGTTTTTATATTGCAATACCATGTAAAAATATCTATGGAATGTATAATTTTTTTTAAGTGTAAAAAGTTTACATATTTATGGCAAGTTTGTAGCTTGAGTGTTTTGTTAGTAACAGTTTAATGCTGTTTTATATGCCACCAGTTTAATTTCAAGTACTGTTTGTGTGCTGTTTGACACTTACAGTTCATTATTTTTAACTTTCCCAAACTTACAATAATTAGGGCAAAAATTAGTCATGCTAACTGATAGTATTAGTATATCAGAGTTTTTAATACTTCAGTATTTTTTTAACCGGTGTTGTGGATTTACTTTTTTGTATGCATCATTATGCATTGGTGAAAAGTTTGGTATAAATCACATTTCATTCTGTTTACCAAGGAAGGAGGCATCAAATTAATATTATGAACACTAGCACAGTTTTGCCATTTAATACATTTAGTTCTTGACTATATTAAATTCTAATAATAAAAACAGTGTTTTAATATACTTTTTCTTTGGGTTTTCAAATATTTTTTACAAAATCTTTGTAGAATATTGATATCCATGTGCTTCATTGACAATATTAGAAATTTCAGATTCCGTACTTTGTAGAAAACTGGTGGCATTAATATAGTGTTAAGTCTACATGAAACAATTGAGAGAAGAGAAGCTTATTAGAATAATATGTATTTTAATAATTTAGTTACTCAGTTTATGTGAGACAAGCAATGGAATAAAGAAGGAAGAATGAATTTGACAGAGCTACATCTCATTTAATATCTCACATGATCTCTGTGGAGAGCTATAGGTGAAATTAAAAGTTGTGTACTTGGTGTATGTGCTATAATTACTGCTTTTGATATTTATACTTTTTTGTAATGCTGTTAAATTTACGATTTTGGAAGTAATTAGAGTAAAAGAATATTGCCTTCTGTGAGTTTCCCTCTTGCCTAAGTTATACCCAGGTCTTTTATGCTGAATCTGCCACAAGGCCAAATTTTGACATTGAAAGTATAGATATGGAAAGTTTGTCTTCAGAGCATGAGGACTGGATAGAAATAGGCAAAGAAAATGAGTCAGCAATGCCTGTTGAGGTAAAAAGGCTGGTAAATCATTGAAATATATTGCTGTGGTTTAGGCCCAGCCAGCAACAAAGCAGAACATGGCTGCTCGCTCACTCTTCCCCTTCCGGAGGGATGGGGAGGAGAAAATAGAATGAAAGGCTCCTGGGTCAAGAAAAGGACAGGGAGGGATCACTCACCAACTGTGGTCATGGGCAAAACAGATTCGACTTGGGGGCAGGGGGGGAATCAATTTAATTTGTTACCAATCAAATCAAAACAGGATAATAAGAAGTAAAACTAAATCTTAAAACACCTTCCCCCCAACCCCTCCGTCCTTCCCCCTTCCTGGGCTGAGCTCCACTCCTGGTTTTCTCTACCTCCTCCCCTCCCCGAGTGGCACAGGGGGTCGGGGAATGGGGGTTGCTGTCAGTTCATCACACTTAAGTCTCTGCAGCTCCTTCCTCTTCAGGGGCAGGACTCCTCGCTCTGCCCCTGCTCCAGCCTGGTGTCCCTCCCATGGGAGGCAGTTCTTCACGAACTTCTCTAACATGAGCCCTTCCCACAGGCTGCAGTTCCTCACAAACTGCTCCAGCATGGGTCCCTTCCATGGGCTTCAGTCCTTCAGAGGCTGCTCCAGTGTGGGTCCTCCCCAGGCTGCAGGTGGGCATCTGCTCCGCCACTCCCCTCCATGGGCTGCAGGGGGACAGCCTGCCCTCTCACCAGAGGCTGCAGGGGCATCCCCTCCTCCGGCGCACTGCCTCCCCCTCTTTCTTAACTGATCTTGGTGTCTAAATAGGTGTTTCTCTCACATTCCACTCCTCTCTCTGCTGCAGGTTCTCCCTCCTTAAATCTGTTATCCCAGAGGCACTACCACTGTCGCTGATGGGCTCAGCCTTGGCCAGAGGCAGGCCCAGCTTGGAGCCAGGGAAGCTTCTAGCAGCTTCTCACAGGAGCCATCCCTACAGCCTCTCCCCTTCTACCAAAACCCTGCCACACAAACCTAATACGTGTATTCATAGTGGCTGCAAAATCCAGAAATTCAAGATGGATTTTCTCCCATTTTATTCAAAGGGCTTGGGAGAGCTAGAGGCTTTTAGGATTCTGTTCTGTTGGAGAAGAGAGAACAGGATGGGACAGAAGTGGCCATCCCCCTTGGCCCCATGTATGAGACCTGGTATTCTGAGGGTAGTTCTGTAAGAAGTGTAACAGCCAGTAAGATCCTCTCCTGCTGTGTGCTTCTGCCAGTTTTCATTTTGGGCACTTGTCAGACATCTCTGAATCAGTGGAGTTCAACGTCATGGAAAGCTACATCAGCAAAAATGGACAAGGTCCTGCTGTTTTGTATTACAACTGGTAAGTTAGGGATCAAATATGTGTAAAAACAAGTGCAAGGCAGGGAGCAGGACTATGCAGCTAGGAGCAAGGGAAGGACAGAAACAGTGATTGATGAGGCAGGGAATTAGACCATCTTTTTTAGTCATAATGATCAGTTAAGTTGTGTACACTGCCCATGAAGCTATATGTTTAGCAAAAAAAAGCATAGGCCATGATTCTGTTACTCTTGATTCTGGATACGGTAACAATAGAGTTAAATAGCCCTACAATACATTTTGTACCCTCATCAAGTTTTGTGAGTGATCCTAGAGTGGGTGGTGTGGTTAATATATTCAAGGCCAGGGCTTTTGTTCAGGGGAATGTAGACAAGCTGGAGGAATAGGACAACAGGAACCTGATGGAATTCAGCGAGGACGAATGCCAAGTCCTGCAACTAGAGTTGCAAGGACTAAACCCCTGCAGTGGTACATGCTGAGGACTTGACTGGCTGGATAGCAGTGCTGCTGAAGAGGATCTGGGGGTCGTGGTGGAGAATAGGCTAAGCGTGAGTCAGTAGTGCATCCTGCTAACGGTGCCTTCTCTATTGGACTGTCCCAACAGAAGGGTAGGCACTACAGCAACAGGAGTGATTATTCATTTTCACTCTGCACTTGTTAGACCTCACCTGAAATACTACAAGAAAGGTGTTGACAGACTTGATTGAGTCTAGCAGAAGAGGGTCAGGGGCTGGAGCTCCTGAGCAGTGGGTTTGTTCAGCTTGGAGTGGGAAAGGCTGAAGAGAGATCCATAAGTGGCTTTGCATACCTATGGGGAGGTTACTGAGAAGGTGCAGCCAGGCTAAACTACTGAAGTACACAGCAGGAGGATTAGAGACAATGATCATTAAAATACGAGGTTCCCACTAGAAAGAAAGGAAAAACTCTTGCTCTGAGTATTATTTAAGCACTGGTTCTGGCTGCCCAAAGAGATTGTGGGCTTTCTGTCCTTGGAGATATTCAGTATCAGATTTAGATAAGCAACCCAATCTGAATTCAGTGTTGACCCTTGTTTGAGCAGGAGGTTGGACTAAATGACCTCCTAAGGATGCCTTCTGTGATCACTTCAAAAAATAATAGATTTTAGTAGTTAGGAAACTCTACAGCAGTTTGTTTTGCAACTTTGGAATTAATCAACAGGGAGGAAGCCCTGTCCAAACTGTAGAGGAGGGGAAAACAGGCATCAGTTGTTTCTCCTAATGGAAGACTGACTACCAGACGGATGGAGGAGGAGCACATGCGTTAATTTATTGCTGTGTGAGAAACACTGAAGACTGTAAACAAATATGTTTTGAAATATTCATAAACACATGTTGTGCACTTGAGCTGTATTGCTAATTAAGGTATCTCTTATCAAAGGAAACATCATGGGAATTATGTAAAGAATTCCTAAACAATGCAGATAGGGCCAAGATGTCAATATCTTTAGCAGAGTACTTACGGTACTTCTGCTGCTTCTCTTCTTCCCTTAGCTTTCTTCAGGCCCAAAGTGACCAAACAGGTAATATGTTTGGAAAATTAGAGTATCTTCAGATGTCACCCATTTTTAATGAAGTAAAGAATGCATCTACCTTTTCCTAGGCATGTTTGTCATGTCACATTAATTGAAATCTTTTATTCTTTTTTTGAAATGAACAGGCCGTGAAATATGTGATAGAGTGACACTTAATAAAATGATTGAGAGCTTGTTTAATAATTGGTTAATGTAAATTATAGAAATGTTAATTCAGCATTGGATGAGAGCTTCCTATTTTTTGAGTCTTTCTAAAAGTACTGCTTATTTTCTTAGACTGTTTACTTTTTACTGAACATTTCAATATTCTATAAATTATTTTATTACAAGAAGCAGTAAGATACTTATTTTTTGTTCTGGTTTTCAGTGTGTGAATTGAGTGTCATGGATCTTTAAATGCCAGTGTTGATATACACAGATAAGAGCACATTAAATGTAGAATTTTACATGTATTTTATGTAAGTAAATTTAGTGCTAGACTTTTACTTGAAAAGAGTTTAGATTCTTTGCTCTGTAATTTCAGGTATTCTAAGTGTATGTAGAAATTACCATTCTGGATCAGTAAGGTGGTGGTTCCTTTAGTCTTGTGTAGTCTGGGTAGCAGAGGGGTTGAGAAGAGGTACACCAGGTCAATGTGTCGAATAAAATTATAGAATGATATAGATCACAAAATTTACAAATATAAGTGTGGGAATGATAGTCTCAGGTATTGTAGTGGAGAATGATTCCTGAAAAGTTCAACTGGTCACTGTAGGGGAAGGAATTAAACTGGGGAGAGACAGATCTGCTGCGATTAGGTGGTATGTATTCAGAAATGTAGACAGAACAGTGATAGTGGAACCTGGCTACAGATGTCAAGTTGGTAGATACTGTGTGACTTTTTAGCAGGCTAAATATTAGTATAGCTGTTGACACTCAAGAAGAGACACTCAAGAAGAAGCTTTAAAATCATCATAGACAGCTGTCTGAAAACTTCAAGTCTCAGTACTTGCTATCAAGCAAGCAAAAAGAATTAAAAGAATTATGAGAGTGATACGGGGAAAAATCATGCTATTCCATTGTAATGCACACAATTTGAATACTGATTACAATTTGGGTCAGTATGTCTTAGAGTAGAAAAGAATTGGAAAAATGCTGCATGTGACAATGATAGTAACTGTTGGATAAAGAGGGACTAAACTGATTAGCTTAAATTTCTGAGCAAGGGAGATTGTATAAATTTAAAAAAATGGTGCTGGGAAAGAGTAGAGAAGTTACTGCTTCTTGTTAATTAAGAAAAAAAGATGTTATGAAAACTTCAGGTCCTGAGCATAAACCCAGTGTGTTTTCATGATGGTACATTCCTGAATTACAAAACTGCATTTGCTGTGGGTTGTTGTAAAGACCACAAGTAAATGACTAAAAGTGGTTTGGATGAATTAGTGGATGATAAATCCCCAAGTGGCTATTACAACACCTTATGCAAAAGCCTATGTAAGCCACCATCTGCAGGAAGCTGGGAGGATATACCACAGAAAGATAGCTTCCCTTGCCCCCCGTCGCCTCCCGCTCTTCCTCTTTCCTCAAGCATATACTGCTTACTGCTGTGGAAAATGGATATTGTGCCAGCTAGACTTTGGTCTGCCCTTGTGCTGAAGTTAGTATGTTCTGTGGAGGAACCAAGAGTTGTGAAATATGTTGATGCCTAAGAAAGTAAGTGTCCTATAAACCAAGTGTGCATATAGGTACGGATCTACCTTGCTTGTTTTCTTTGAAATGCTTTGAACCCCGTGTGAAGTTCCAGTTAGATGGAATGGAACCCTCATCACAACCAGCAGCACAAAAGAAGGCGCAAGAAGAGAGTTTGTTAGGCACTAGGGGGTACTTTGAGAAAGGGATAGTCTAGACAAAGGAGGTGAGCTCTGTCGTGAGGTAAATATAGGCTATTGTGATGTGAAATAAGGAGGATTTAATTCTTTAAACCTAAAGGTGTAGTAAAGCTAGCAGGACAGAGAAGCGAATAAATCAGATGATTGTGATACATAATATTAAAACAACCATTGTGTCCAGTAAGGATATCTTGAAAATTATAGCTGGACCAGAAGGGAAGCAGGATAAGAACATAGATCAGAATTTTGAAAAAATCAGCAGGCTTGCGGATGAAGGAACTGAATTTTTAAAAAAGCTATCAAGAAAAAAAAATGTTGCATTCTCTCTCTCTCTCAGTATGGATATACATTATAGATACGCAGGAAGTTTCAAAGCTAAAACTAGTGAACTAGAGCGTCTTATACTTGATGCCATGCTTGTTACATCAGTATCTTCAGAGACCTAGTTGGATAATAAAAAACAACAGAGAGAATTGAAGCATTACTTAAAAATTATACTTTCAGACTTCTAGCTGTGTGTATGCACACAAAGATTAAACTTGTCTTCTTGTGTGCCTTGGAGAAACAGTATAATGACAGCTGACCAACCATTTCATGAAGTGTTACTTTCTAGAATATACAAGCAAGCAAAATTATTTTTGCTTGAGGAATTTAAAAGACAAATTTAGTTAGCTTAATCCAGAATTGCAGCACTTAGCTGTTTTTGGAAGATGCCTAAATTCAGTAGGCACCTCCTTGTTTAACCTGAAAATTTTCTGAAGTACTCTTAAGTTGTCTTTCTAGGTTTCTCAGAGCTGTACTGGTCTGAAATAGGAAAAAATATACATGATGAAATAGTGGGGAAAAAAACCCAAACAACAAACCAAACCCCAGATACTGCGACAGAGCATCTCTGTCTCCAGAGCAGCCCAGTTCAAATATTCAAGGTTTAAACACTCCTACTAAACAGTGACTGGATCAGACTTTTCAGAAAATGCTGTTGCAGCACATTCAATTCCTTTTGTGCACAAAGAAAATGAATAGTAGTTGGATAAAACACACAATACCCTGGGGCTGTCTTGTCTCCAACTGAGAATTCTCTCATACTAAACAAAGATAATCTCTGTCCTAGCTTGTTCTTATCTACCAGTGATTTTTTGGATTTCTTTATTTACAACTTCTGGAAGAGGAATGCAAAGTGTTTCTGTCCGTGATAGTGTGTAGCGCATTCGGGACATTCTTTTGAAGGGAGGATTGAAACCCCTTCCAGCTTTGGAAACCATTGAATCATTGAAACCACTTTTTGCCCTGTGCCACCAAATTATACCTCCTGGTGCTTTTTGAGGATGTCAGTGAATGAGGCTCAGGTTTTTTTGAAAGGACTGTTTAGGTGTATATTTAAAAGAGAAAACTTTTGGCTATGGATTTGGAAAGCTAAATGGTAGGTATAGAAGTTTACTGAAGAAAAGCTTATTAAAATAGCCTTGATGCAGCCAGTAAAGAAAAAGGTGAATTGTCAAGGCATTAAGAAGAAAGAATTGAGTTAGAAGAGTTGATATCAAATTAATTGGTATAAATTTCCCAGCAGTATGAATCAGTTATTTACTTTCTGTACTTGGAGCATTATAACAGAATTCCTAGTGTTTCTTGGTAACTTAAAAGGCACACTCAGTGACTGTGGAGCCACAGAGGAGTTATGTGTTGATCTGATAATCTAAAATGCATTCAGTTACTAGGCTCTGATGGTAAAAAGCCAAGAGATTTTATAAAGCTCTAAAACTTGTGAATTTTTCAATAGAGCCATGTACTGTTATGGAGATCTAGCATATAGATAATTTTGCACCTATAAAGGTAACTTGGAGAATTGTGGAACTATAAACTGCTTGTATTCCTTAACGGGTTCAAAATTAACAAAGAAAAAGATCTTGGGTAATGGTGTGATTAGTAGTATGGGTGCTCTCATTCAGTGAGTAGCTGTGGGTAAAAAAGATAGCAATGTGATAGGAAGCGTAATCACTGGAGTAGAGTGAGCAAATGTGTGTGTGTGTGTGCATAATAAAGGTGTATTTTTTCGTGTTGTTTACCTAGAATGGCTGCAGTAATTCTGACAACTCCATAATACATGTTAAAACAAAGTAATAATGAGAAACCTGGAGAACCTCTGCTTCCTCCCACCCTTCTCCTTTTCTCCTCTTCCCCTGCCCCTTAAAGAAAGACTTGTAAATGATGTGATAATTTACCTTAGAAAAGAAGTGAGGACAAGTGGATGCAAAGTTTAAAATATAAATGGTAAAAGGGAAAGTGTGTTAGAAGATTAAGTCCTTGTCTCGTACAGGAGTGTGTCACACCTGAAATTAAAAAAATCTGGAATCAATTACAGATGTTTGATTTTTCTGCAGAGTATTCTATTAGTGTGTTATTGCTTACCATACTAAATTATTAAGCCCAAATTGTGAAGACAGTTTTTAAAAAAGTAAATTCTGTGGGTACCAAACCCCAGAACTAAGATTTTTGAGTAGAGATCAGGAAGAGAATCATTTGGCGTAAATCACTCCACAAATGCTTGCAGTCAGGTTCTTGTTATCCTACAATGTGGTTTCCTCTGATTCATGTTAAATGGAATAGTGGACTCAATATACAACTGGTATTTTGTGTTTTGGTAGTCCTAGATCACTATAATGGTTAACATGTTACTTCTTAGGCACTTAAGATTTGTATTCCTGCTTTTGGTTTCTGATTTACTAATTATGACTAGCTCTGTTTTGCTCTATATTATATAAACTTGTTTTTGAATATTTTTTTTCTACTCCCCTTCTAAGGATTATGTACTGAAGGCCTGTACCGTGTTAGTGGGAATAAAACAGACCAAGACAACATTCAGAAACAGTTTGATCAAGGTAATGACAGATTTTATTATTTAAAGCCAAAACAGAACTTGAATTCTCCATGGATTTATCATAGTGCAATATAAAAGGGTCGCACTTTCAAACTGACTTCCATAGCACTGAGTACTTAAAGCTCTGGTAGGTTATATTAGTATAGTCCAGGTTATTACCAGTGAAGCTGTGTATAAACCAAAAATGAGATAGAATCTTGTTGCAGCTGGCTTTAAGTGCTATTAAAATATTTTCCAGGTGCTATTCTAGTGTTTTAAAAGAGTTTAAATGCAGTCCTAGCTGCTCCTTGTGTTAATAGTTCATCAGTCCTAGGCATTCAGGCTTTCACTTCCCCCTCTTATCCCCCTCAAATGTAGTACTTCTTGATACTTATTTTATTGAAAGCTCTCTTGGATAATGTGAATTAACACATTAAATAATAAATTTATAATAAATTAAATAATAAAATTATAAAATTAAATAAATTTCTAACACATCCTTTCTCAAGCTAAAATATACTGGAATATGATTGGTAGATTATGCTGTTCATTTTGATGTGTTAAAAGAGAGGGTCAGCATTATTTTTTTCCTTCTGTTTTCTCTATTTATGATCTCAGTTGATATTTCAAAATGAAAACATTTCTTAAAAGTTTTTGGTTATTAATCATGAAGTTGAGCCTGTGAAAAATAGTAAAATTCCTCCTAGATGATAAGGAAAATAAATCTACTAGTTTTTTTATGCCGCACTATGCTGTTTGAGATAATCTGAGTATAATGCTAGATTTTCTTCAGTCACCTTAGTAAAGGATGTTCCAGAGTTTCAGGTGGAGTGGACTTTTGAAAAGTAAATTTAGCATTTTTAAAATTTTATTTTTTTAAATACTTGAAGTTCTGCAGCTTACGGTGCTTCCACTTCTAGCCTTCGTTTCAAAATTACGTAGCATAGCTTTATTATTATAAATTTCAATTTAAAAAAACTCTCTAGTTACAAAACAAAGCTTCTGTTATTTGGGAATCTCACAGTAGATTATATGGCCATGTGCGGTCACTGGTATGTTTTGTTGTCCTTTTTTAAAAGGCTTCATGTGGTCACATGAACACAATCACATGAATTCTGCAGATTGATGTGCCCTGTACCATTTTTTAACAAAATTTTGGGAAATAGAATTTAAAACTTATTATTGGGCAAAATTGATTAACCAGAAGCCAGTCAATTGCAAATAGAAAAGCATTTAAGCCTCCATGGAGAACTAGACTTTATTTTTCTGATCTTCTGCTGTTTTATTATACTGTCAGATTTTCTTCTATTTGGTTTCATGTGGGTCAAAGTGGTGGCAGCTTACCCATAGGTTCACCTTTTCATGCTTTTTTTAACAAGTGTTTGGCAACATTTTCGTTTTCACTGTTTTGGATAAATTCTCGTTTTCATAAAATACTATGAGGATAACTGTAGGTTTTACTTACACTGCTATTTAATTTTGTTTTACAGATCATAATATCAGTCTAGAGTCTATGGGAGTAACAGTAAATGCAGTGGCTGGGGCTCTTAAAGCTTTTTTTGCGGATCTGCCAGATCCATTAATTCCTTACTCCTTGCATCAAGAGTTGTTAGAAACATCAAGTAAGTAATAAACAATCTTGTCTTGATCAAACTATGTTATATTGATTGCCCTTATTGCAATTTTTACTTTATTGTAAGTTGAAAGGACTAGCTGCTCTGAAATATTTTTTAAATTGCTTAGACATTTTTTCATATTCTTTACAATCAACAGAACTATATGATGAAATAAATGTAATACGTTAGTTTTTCTAAATAAGTTGTGGCTTATTATTTCTCCCTTTCCTAGAAGATTTAATTGGAGAAATCTACTTTTTTTCCATTCTGCATTAGTGCTGCATGTGATGAAAACTCTTGGAAATGTATCGCAGTTGTTAACAGGGGGGAAAAAAACCTTGAATTCATAAAGTCTTACATTCAAAGTAGGCTTTAGAAATCAGACACATCTATGGAATATTATGGTAATTCTCTTTCAGATTTTTTTCAAGTTCTTTTTGAACTTCTTATAAGATGAAATGCTTAATTTTGTTTGCCTTACAAACATTTTCATACACTTCAAAGTGAAATGACTAAATTGTTCCCTTCTTTTAAAGAGTATCTCGCTTGTATTGGCAGCGAGCTGTTTCAGAACAAGACTGCTATGCGTTTTTGCAGGATACAACTGTGACATACAATAATCTTAACGCTTTCTTGTTCAAAACATGAAAATACTAGTGTAAACCTAAGGCTTGGGCCTGGGCTTGATTAATATGTAGTCCACTAGAAATTTTGTATTTTTGGATGATATCTGTAGATACGTATTTGTGATATTTTTGCTGTACTTTTCAGGCAAATTCCTTGTTTAATGTAATTAGGTTTTATTTTTTCTAAAAAGTGTATCAGTTAAATGTCAGTCAAAACATGCAATAGCTTAGAATGTAAGTGCACTTACTGTTTTAAAATGCCATTAATACTGTTTTAAATTTATATTTGGGATATATTGGAGCATTTTTACCATTATTTCCATGGTACTAGGGTACATCAAATTTCTTTTTAGCAATGCAGTCAAGTAATAGAGGTGAGCTTGTATTACTTTTTATGATAAGAATCATCATGCAATAGAAGTATATTCTGCAGAATGTATGGTTCTACAATACTTTGGTGGTATTTTCCACAAGTGTTTTAGCAGCAGCACTAGTTGTTTGGGTTTTTTAAAATGTTATTTTATTCCATAGTCCTTTCTTACATGTTGTTTATTTCCTCTTTGAAGCATAAATAATGTCCCTTGGGCCTGTGAAAATCCCTGTTGTCCTTTAAACAGTATATTTAAAATAGCTGCACCAGGCTCACTCATAATTTTTTTATTATTTGAATAACTGATAAGCTTAAGATATTCTAAGTTCATATGAATGTTTTCCTTTGCCCAAATCTTTTTGAAATTTCATTCCAAATAAATCTTACAGGTATATCTAAGTCATAACATTTTGCAAGCAGAGGAAAATCTGACAAGAAATGTCCCTATCACATTCTTAGTTATCATTCTGCAAGACAACGAGCTAATCAAGTGATTCTTTGCTGTTAAACACAGATAAATAATTCTTCTTAAATACAGAAAAATCTTTTTGTGTTTAGATAGTTACCTCTATAATAAAAAAGTTATTCTATGTGATAGTATATGCAGATAGGAATTTTATCAAATATTTTCTCAATTGATACTTCTTTGTGAGTATCTTATCTGGACCATTATGCTAGGAAAAAGACTTAGCAACACTTTATTCAGTATGTCTGTCTAGGTGTGTCAGAAAATGTCACTTATTTCTATAGAAATCATGGATAAGACGGAACGGCTGCACGAGTTAAAAGAAATTGTGAAGAAATTCCACCCGGTGAACTATGATGTCTTCAAATATGTAATAACGCATCTAAACAGGTTTAGTATTTTTCTACTAAAATTTTGTTTAAGTTGTAACAATTGCAAAAAAGACTATGTTAGTAACAATGAGTTGACTACTAGAACTGAAAATTTCATGCTGCATTTCTCATCTGTTAGTATAAATGCGGAAAATGAAACTAGGAGGTAGAAGTTCATTAGAAAAGGTTTGTATATTCTGTTCTCAAATTTTATTGATGCATAAATATCTGGCATCATCACTACTATAAGGTTATAAGAATGATTGGTGTACACAGCAAAGAAGCTTGAAAGAATAACTATGCACCACAGTTAACAGATCTTTTTTTCTTTTTTCTTTTTTTTCCTTCTGTGCTCTCTGTTGTTTTTTTTTCCCCCCCTTTTTTCTCTTTCTCTCTTCTCTTTCTTCTCTTTCTCTCTCCCCTCCCACCCCCCTGGAAGTAGCTATTAAAATTATAGACTAATATAGGTTTTCAGGGCCTGAAAGTCATTTGGCCTAAAACCACCCCCCACCCCTCCCCTGACCCCTTAAAGCAGGGCTAGCTTCAATCAGGATCTAAAATGTAGTACCCAAAAACCCTGCTGAATAAGTAAAACATAGAACAAAGCTATAAGTAACAGTAAATTGGTTACACTTGCTTCCCAAATCTTGCCTCTTGCATGGAAATTTAATGGTTTTCTCTTTAAAAATTATTTCTCTAATTACTAAAATAATCTGGTATTAGTAGATGTATACTACCTCATAATCTGACCCTTTATGTGCAGAAGTGTACAGTATTCAATCATAAAAAAAACAAGAAGAAAAAGACCAGCTTACTCATCTTTTTTTTTTTTTCAGCTAAAATGGGATTATTCTCTGAAATCCACTGAATGAGATTGTTTAAAAAAAAAAAACAGTTATTTTAGCTTTGGCAGTGTTTGTTAACTACATTATTAAAAAAAAGAACAAAAAACTTTGTTACCCAGTAATCTGTCACTTAAAGATTAGCTTGTGATATATTTTTTTTCTGTGTTTTTAGACAGAATCACAGAACTGTTGAGGTTGTAAGGGACCTTTGGGGATTGTTTAGTCCAACCTCCATTGCTTTGGCAGAGTCAGCTAGAACACATTGCCCAGGATGGTGCCCAGTTGGGTTTTCAGTATCTCCAAGGAGGGAGACTCCACAGTCTCTCTGGGCAATCTGTGCTAGTGCTCACAGTAAAGAAATGTTTTCTTATGCTCAGCCAGAATTTCCTTTGTGCCTGTTGCTTTTTGTCCTGTCACTGGAAACCACTCATTTGAGAGATCCTCAGTCCCTTAATGATCTTCATGTCACTTCATTGGGCTTGCTGCAGTATGTCCATGTGTCTGTTGTGTTGGAGAGCCCAGAGCTGGACCCCATGCTCCAGATGTGGCCTTTGCAGTGCTGAGTAGAGGGGAAGGATCACCTCCCTAGACCTGCTGGCAGCACTCCTGACGCAACCTTGGATGCAGTTGGCCTTCTTTGCCACGGGGCACATTGCTGGCTCATGTTCAATTTGTTGTTCACCAGGACTTTCAGGTCCTTCTCTGCAATGGTGCTTTCCAGCCAGACAATTCTGTGTATATACACCAAGCTTTTCATGACATTTAAGTTGTTAAATTCTTCTGGACTAGTGTGTGTGTTTGTGGTTTTGCAGGTATTTGTAAAGATCTAATGGGGCATGTAATATGGGGGCAGAAATGAGACCTTTTAACTTCCCAATTTAGTCAACAAGGAGAACGTAGGTGCTCTCTGTTGCAGTTTGGAAGGAGTCTTCTCTTTTCTTTTTTATGAGAAACTTTAAAATTTAGGCACCTACTTTTACACTTCTCTTCATCACATATATAACTTGCTAAAGCTTTATAGTTACCTGTTTTCCTTTGCAGGGAAATGGATCAGTTTTTCCATTGCAATCTTGCAAAGACAAATTCAGCCCCAAAACAGATCAAATCGTATCAACAGATATAATTATTCCATGCATTTACATATTACAGAATTGTAAGATGTGCTTGCATGTATCTGAAGTAAAACAAAACAGCTCAAACTTGACCCAGCTGTTAGTTACCTGAAATGTTGCAATAGTTCGCAATGGACCTGATAGAAACTTTTGTGGAAGATGGCAGTCTCTGAGTTGTCAAAAGTCTTCAGCTGGTCACCTATTTGCATAGCATAGCTGAATGTAGAGTGTCAAGTACCTGGATTGCTGCAAGTAAAAGAGCTAAATATAATTTTAAAAATATCCTGAATAGGTTCTAATGCATGCATATCTACAGACAAATGAAATACATTAATCATGGAACTTACTGGAGAACCTAAGTGATGTACACTGGGTTTTGCTCTCCAGCCTACTTTCTTTCTTTTAATGATGGCTGATTTACATTCCGGGAAGCTAGTAACAAAATAATCTTTTCTTGAGTAAGAAAGGCTGTGATATTTTTTGTCTCATTTGCAGTGTCAGGTAGTTGCGTTCCATTCAACAAGAAAACTGCTCGAGTGTAAGCAATTGCATATATATGCAGAGAGAGAGAGAAAGGTAGATAGGAGTGGATACAGGATCTTAAAGGGAATTTGTAACTAAATTCTTTACAGTCTATTTTTAAGAGATTAATCTGTGGTAAATTACTGCTAGTGTAGATACTAGTTATCTAATTGTGGTTGATTAATTGTCAGCAGAAGTGAGTTTTAAAGATGGGGTTGAAACAGGACAGTGCTGGATTGACATTGGCTTTTTTTATATTGGTTGTGTTTTATGTTTGTTCTTTGATAATGACTTCCTTTATATATAAGGGCTAATATGGCATAATATGCTTGTGAAGTCTGGGAAAGCATAGGTGTACAGCTTTTAAAGTCTGATCATAGAGTGGGTATACAGCCTGAAGTTCCTGAAGAGTTTGCAGTGGAAGAAGGTAGCAGAATCAAGAGAAACAGACTCTTCATTTTTCAGTGAACATAAAAGAAGGTGAATAGACATTTGCTAAGTACTTACAAGAAGTAGTTTGGGAAAGTTTGGTAGGAGATGGCATACAGGTTGGTACGTTTTTGTTTACCCTTAGAAAGGACAGAGGTGAAGTTTAAACATGGGAGAGAATGAAGTTGATTTTCGTGATGTTTAACCTAGTTGTGAGCTGCAACTGGGAAAGAGGTGCAATGCTCTTCTCCTTTTCTCACTTCTAGCCATAGGTTCCCACTGCTTCATTTTTTGGATCTAATGATTATGCAGCTGCAGTGTGTTCTAAAAAAGACCCCAGAAATAGGGGAAATCTAATTTTCTCTAGAATACAATAGCTCATCTCGGACATCCTGTGGCCACCCTGTGGTCTGATGCCAGAAAGTTGGTGGAGAGGGAGAAGGAAGAGGGGAAGAATTAAACTCTTTAATAAAAATGCTAAGCAAAATGTAAGCTTACGTTTACATTTTTGGTTTCTTTAATCCTTATATGAAGTTAAAATGTAATTCTTTTGGGAAAGAGATTACTAATATTACTGTTACTCGGAAGTAGTATCCAAGTATCCTTTGGACCAAACTTATTCAAAACAGATCGAGAGGCAATATTTGTGTACCCTCACACTATTTGGAGTAAGTAATGCGTATGCTAAAATGGAAGTCTACCCTTTATAGTTATCACTATACATGCATTGTAAATGAGTGAAAATATTTTCTTATAACATTAATTCTAGTGTTTACTATGGTTTTCACAGCTTTTGAATCTATGGACTACAGCCAGCTGTCAGAAATTCTGGCAGTCTGCTCTTGTTAATCATCAAAATTGTAACTGACAAGTTGCTGAAGTTACATTTTCTGTCTATTTCTCCACGACAACCGTAGCTCAGTTACCTTTGTGCTCTCTACTGTAATATAGGAATTGCATGTTCCCAGCTGAATGAGTATCTTAGGTGTTTGTCAGATTTATTAGCACATGATTTTTCATGTATCTCTCACTATTTACTTCTAGATAAAATTGTGATGTTACTTTAGAATGCAGAATATTTTTAGAAAACAAAATATCCTGGCTCTTTCTAGCCTATTAACTATGAAAAGCAGTGCGTTTTTTCTGAGGAGGCATTTAATTGTAGGTGATTAAATTTGGTAACAGGATGGTTTGTTGTTTTTTGTTTTGTTTTGTAATGGTATTGTAATAACGAATTTCAGTCATAAATGAAGAACCTGTTTCCGCACCTGCTTAAAAGCAGAAAACTTTTAGGAAGAGAAACCCAGTTGGAAACCTTTGGGTTATATGTTGAAAAATAAAACAAAATTAAAGTGTGTTGATATTTGTGAAATTTCCACTGATGATGTTCATTACAGTTTGGCCAAATTCTGCTGCTGGCCAGTATGAAAAAACCTGCAGAGATGTGCTTTAATCAACACTTCATTTTTTTGGTTTTGTGTTTATTTTTAATGTGTGATCTAATGTGATGCCTTTTTCTTTGAGTGCCATAGATGTTAGTTAATATCTGACTGTCCTACAGTAAGAAGCCATTTCTGTCATTTTTCTTCTAGGCATTTTAATGGGTGAAATTTTATTTTTATGAAATCCTGTAGCTGGTTGAGAAATTTGAAGTTTGTGATTGTCACTTCAAAATGTTGGTGGAATGTTGAATTTCTTTCCTGATTAAAATTTAATCAGATTTATATTTGTCAGCTATCCAAATCTGGAAAAGTCATGGTTTCTAAATTTTCTTCTGCATAATCACTTAAAAAACCCCCAAGAATTATTGTTTTAATGGATAGCTGGAGGAAAGTAATAAAAATCTTGAAATTGTTTAATAATAGCTCTTACAGTTAGCTATGAAAATACTTATAGTTGATTGCATACCGGTTTTAATTCATTGTGTGCATGTCATTCTCATTTCAGGGTTAGTCAGCAATATAAAACCAACTTTATGACTGCTGATAACTTGTCGATTTGTTTCTGGCCTACTTTGATGAGACCTGATTTTGAAAACAGAGAGTTTCTTTCTACCACCAAAATCCACCAGTCGGTTATAGAGACCTTCATTCAACAGTGTCAATTTTTCTTTTACAACGGAGAGATTGTAGAAGCGCCTAACCCAGTGGCATGTCAGCCACCGCCTTCCAGCGCAGTGCAGATGGTGGAGCCAATGGTACCTCTTCAGTTACCACCACCCCTGCAGCCTCAGCTGATACAGTCACAGTTACCAGCAGACCCTCTTGGTATTATATAAATAGAAGATGATTGCAGGCAGCCTGGCACTGGACAGTAAAGACAAGCTATAGACATGCATGTTTCAGGATACAGTAATGTACTTCATATTTATGAAAAATAATTCCCATCCAGCTGATTGGACATCTTTTTGTTATATCCCGTACTGTGTTCCTCATTTGTACACACTGCAGATAAAAACTATGTGATAAGCATGACTGGAGAGGTTTAATTTTTAAAAGCAAAAATAGCTATAAAGTACAAAGCTGCTGCTGCATGATACCTTATTGCAATCACTATATCATTCCTGTGACGGTTTGTCACAATATATTGTGAATAAAATTTTTCTATAGAAATTTAATGGTTTAAAAAATTACATTTATGAAACATTCAACGCTCACAGCCTGCTTTATGGCTGTTTTTGTTATTTAACATGCTATTTTTGGCAATTTTATTCACATTCAAGCATTCTGTGTAAACAACTAAAGCCCAGCTGTAGTTTATTGTAATCTCCTGGCTACTTATGTGACGGTATGCTTAGGATGGTTTATGGAAGAATGCAAAATGCACTGTTCAGAATTTTACAATCCCTCACCATCCGTCTTTACTTGTAAGTAAACCTGTGGACCGTTTGTTAAGGGTGAGTGAACTTGCTTATTATTTCTTACAGCACAATACCAAGGACATGCTTGTTGTAAAAGTGAGTTTCAAATATTGTACAAAAATTTTGATGTTGCCTACTTATTTCTTTATGTTCCATTACTGAACTAAACATTTTGTAAAACTGTTAATTCTGTAAACAGCTGCATGTTTAAAAGATCATTGATGGTCTTGTAAACTTAATCTAATATATTTTAGACATTTTAATTTTTCCCATTTGGGAATACATGTAGTGTTTAGAAAATAGTTCATGACATTTTCATATAAGGTTATATAACTTTTCATACATAAACATGAATTTTGTTGTAGTAAAATTCTCTAAACCAAACAATGTTTTAATCTAGGACTTCAATTAATCTATTCTTTAAATCTATTTTTATGTGACCCTTTAAAGATATACAAAAATGCATTGCTAATACATAGCAATAAATACTTTGGGTACTGACAATTAACCTCTTTGGAGTGTGTATATATAAAATTACATAAACTTGTATTCATATTTTTTTCCTGTGGTATGCTGTACTAAAAATTCAAATGAGTGATTCCCCCCGTTCCCCCCATTTTTAAATTATCTCTTTTTTTTTTTTCTTCATTTATTTTACTTTTACATTGGTACCAATTTTGCTGTAAAAGAATGCTGCTTAATTTAAACAAATCTTTTGGTTAAATATTTTGTTAGTGGTAAAAAATTTAGAAGGTTACAAATCGTAGCAAAGGGGAGACCATAGATGAAAACTACCTGTTAGACTTTTCATAGCAGCTTTTTTTCTTTCATGCTTAAAATACACCTTTTTAGGTCTGCAAAGAAGAAAACAGTTTTGGCTCATTCAGCTGCTAGAATGTTTTGTGTAGTTTAAAAAAAAAAAAAAAAGCTTTATGATGGTCACTGTTGTAATCTTCACTTATAACAAGATTTAAGATCGTCTTGTATGTATTATAGTAAATAGATGATTTTGAGAATTAAGGCTTTTAAGAGTTTGATTTGCTCCATTTTCCCAAAATAAAAATTTCCTTTCCCACTTATGTCCTAGGTATTGTACTTCTAATTATGACTTGGATTATCATTCTAGATTACTATGATACCATAAACCCGGCTGCTGTTTGAAGTACATGTATATTATAAATTATCTTGATATTGTGTTATATTCTTGCAAGTAATTATCTTTTCTAAGAAAACATAAAAAAGAAAGGTCAACCTTATTCGTATTGCAAAGCACACAGGAATTAATAATACAATAAAGTCTGTCCTGTAAATTGTAGTATTCTTAACTTGTTCTACTTTACCTTTTGTCTATATAGCTTTTATTTATAGTTGTCAGTCTAATCTTGGCATGTTTAGCAAAGAAAATGAAACTTCAAGAGTTTTATAAACTATTTCTAGGTTGCTAAAGAATTTATTTTTCTACTGTATATGGTATAGACAAAGCATCACCTGTACAGGAAACAAGTCTATTTCTAATAGAAGAAAGCTTAAAAATAAATGCCAGTCATAGCCCTATTTAAAAGTTCTATCTATAAAGTATCTCCAGTCTTTGTAATGTGAATTACATTTTAAACTTTCTACAAATCCCAAGTTGTTTGCCATAATATCTAACTAATCTTTGAATACTAATTTTTAGAGTAATTTACATTCCATTTCATGACAAACTTTCATGTTGAGCTTGTATTCAGAAGTGTTTGCAGTATCATTTATTTCTTGTGTATGCTGTTACGGCTAAATCACTTCGATTTTTAAAAATCTTAACACTTACATTTGGCCGAATATGAAAGTGTTACTACATTTACTGGATAAAACATAAAAAGAGAAATAATAAGAACGCATGGCATGTGGCACTTGATTGTCACGTGGAAGAGTCCCTGCATACTGTTTGCATTATAGAAGTGTTATATGCAGGAATGTGAATATGTGTGTATGTGTAATGTATACACTTTGATATTTTTTATGTGTTTGTGTGTTTAGGTACACAAGCACAAATGCACAGACTTGCATGCACATACACCCACACAGTAAAGTTTTTAAAAGATACTAGGAAATGATACCATCGTTATTAAAGATTTATAATAGAGCTTTCTCTATTATTATTTTTGTTAGTGCTATAAAATGAGGAAGCATGTCATTATATACAAATTCCTCATACTTTGGCTCATGTAGTCCCTTCTAGTTTTAATGAAAATCCAAACAGTAATAACTATATTTTTTAATGTGAGCATTTTTACAGTAATATCTATCTTGATAAAGATACAAATGTATATTATTTTTGGTTGAGCATCTCAGTGACACTTTATGGAGTAGTTTGTCTTTTTTCTGTAATATTGGTATAGACATACCGCAGCCTATTGTCTTTCAATGTTTTAGCAGTTTTAAAATCCCAGACCTGAGTTACAAAAGTGCCATTTTAAGTAATGCTTAACAGGTTATTTCAAAATTCCCTACCCTCCATGATCTTGTGGAATTTTAACATATATAGTGTAAATAGATCACAGATGTCAACTTCGGTGAAAAGAAACTTTTTTGTTGTTGTATGTTTTCCCCATTATTTGAATTCTGGTTGCTAGGAAATTATAGATATGTTTTAGTTTCTGGAGTTCAGCTTCCAATATTTATGATAAATACAGGAAAAATATCAAATATCAATTGGAGATTAAAAAAAATTGGCCTTAGCTTACGTGCTTATTTCAGTTTTTTCAGTAATTGTGATGCTGTTTGTCAACTGAAAAAATTACACATACATAAAAAAATTTTGAAGTCAAAATTTTGTTCTTTGTTGATAATGTAATCTTTTGTTGCTACATCAGCAGAATACTGCAGTGAATTAAGTATCAGTGAAGCTTATTCTGTATAAAAGATGCAACGAATAAAATACTAAGATGCTTACTGTGTAGAATGTTCAGTTTAGTTGCCTACTAAATTTTTAAAGGCAAAAGCACCTTGTCTTTCACATACACAGATGAAATTTAGCAGTACGTCTTGCTAAATCGCATGCACCAAGTGTGTGAGGCATTCTCGGCAGGGGCGGGGGGAGGGTGTCTCTCTTCGTGCGTTGGATGCGTCTTTTAAACTGCTGAATTTTGGAAGTGATTGTCACAATGGTGAAGACTTGTCTGTAGGTAATGCACCCCCCCCCCCCCCAAGACGGATATGTGCGTACACTAGGGAACAGACCTCAGAAGTGACAGAGGGCGAGATGTTCTGTTTCGCTGCGCAGGGCAAGTGAAATTCTGTGGCTCATGTGACCTCTTACATTTTTTGCCTGATTGAGCTGCTCATGAGGAAAGGCTGTGATTATGGAAATCGTTTTTTTTTCAGATTTCTACCATGCTAAAGGAATGGGTCTCTTAAAATTATTTTTTCTACAGAATTTTTAAACCTGAAGTAAAAACTGTGGGTTTTGAGGTCAGCTTTAAATTTTCAGAGTTGTACGCTATTGACCATAATACTCTAACTATATGGGATAAATCCAGCTTTGATAATAGTACTGGTTTTAGTTCTTGTGCGTGCAGCATCTATGCTTAGTTTGTTTCTGCAGAGCATCTTGAGTCGTGTG
Source organism: Sagittarius serpentarius (assembly GCA_034782735.1). Lineage (NCBI taxonomy): Eukaryota > Metazoa > Chordata > Aves > Accipitriformes > Sagittariidae > Sagittarius > Sagittarius serpentarius. Next base: position 7,248,038 of record JAVKLA010000031.1, on the reverse strand, counting down.
GCAGATGCAGAAATAACTGCAAAAACTTCCTGACAGCCTTGAAATCTGAACACTCTTCAGGTTTTATTGTATATCTTAACACTTTCAGATACTGGAGCATTTTAATCTCAAATAGGATGAGTCTTACCTATAATTTACTCATTGCGCAAATCTCAGGTTTTTTAGATTGCTGTATCAAAAAAATCTCTGCTGAATCTGAAGCATAATGCAGTGTTCAGGCTCCACAGCAGACCGCATGTTTCTGATGAACAGCTGTCCTAGAGAACCAAAGTGTAACATTAGTGTTCACTTGTGTCAAATTCGATCCTTCAACTAATTCGTAGTTTCCACGGAATCAGAAGGGATGAATTTAATCTGTCATCATGGCTAGTGAAAGCGAACACTTCCTTCCTTTTCTTATTGACAGTTTCTTTCCCAAGTGTGTAGATGGTGCATGTTAGGGCTGTTGCCTGTATGTTTCTCATCTTCCTTATAAAATATAACGTGTGTGTGTTTAGACCTGGTATTTTTGTTGCTGAATTGAGTGTTGTTGATGCCTAGCCGACATTCTGGTGCTTTTATATTACAGAACAGGGTTTAATATACCTGATTGCATTAATAATAATTTGTTACTCTTTTTTATTTGGAATGATTTAGAAACTACAGAGAATTAAATAATTTCACTGAATACCTGCAGTGCAGTAACTGTGGATTTTCAGTCTTAGAGGGTGATAATAATGAAAGGCCCTTGTTTCTTCTACCTACAAGCTGTTTGAGTTAAGAAAAGATGGGAAGGGAATCTTGCGGTGGTGCTTCTAGCCGTGACGGCATGTCAGTGCTTCAGGGGTAGGTACGCTGACTTGAAGAGTACCTCTGGCTGCTCATGTGACTGACTGACTTACACAGCGTAGCTGTGGCTTGTATTTTCCCCAGAATTACGGTATCACAATCTATCTATTCTTACAGATTTTTCTGCTTCAGAACTGAAGAAGTGAAGGGAAGGCAAAGTAGCCGTTCTCATCTCTTCCTGCCGTTCTCTCAGCTTTGCCACTGATGAGAATTGTCAGGGGCTCCTAAATTGCCCTTGCAGGGTTTTGCTGAATTAAAAGTAGAAAATGTGTGGAAAATGTGGTAAGTTATGAGCTGAAGTTCTTTGGTTAACAGACACTGAGTGCGATGAGTTGGTAAAGCATTTGGAAAGAACCAAGTTGCGCTATGAAATTAGAGGTGGCGCGTTCTCCCCTTGAAGGTTCCACCCCCGGTACTTGGCAGTGCAGCCGGAGTAACTGCAGTGACTGCCCCTACTTGGTCATATTGACCCCGCGCGAGTTGGGAATGAAGAAGAGATCAAGAAACCTACCTCAAAAAAAAAATCATGTACTTTGAACAGCTGCCTCTTAAAATACTTGGATGAAATTATTAAACATAGAATGTAGCAAAAAAAAAAAATACGGAGAATGAAATGTCCATGGTTCATTATTGAAATACGTGTGTATATAAACATATGGATTTTTTACTAAGTAAAGAAATGGATGTTGGTATAATGGTTCTGACACAGTAACAGGTGGCCAGCCTGCTACAGATAAATACTGCTTACAATTCAGATGTCAAGTTTTGAAAACTGAATGTTAACATATGTATCTAATTTTGATATCCTATCTGTGACTTGTCTAGCTCTAAAGTTGGTTTAATTTTGTTATCCTATGTGGTCACACAAATGAGCCTGGTTTTATGTCCTTTATTTAACTGTGTTAGAGTTGAAAAGTTTCTTTATCTCTTCACAGATGACTGCTTTCTTTATTCTTTCTTCTCTTAGTATTTCTTTTTTTTATTTAATTAGTCTTAAAGTCAAAACTCTAAAATTTATAACATGATCATAATACTCGTCTCCTGTAAAACATGTTGGGTCCCACATAAAGTTTATAAAAGTCTGTCAGTACTCTTTTGTCCCCTTTTGTCTGCACTTGTCTGTGTGCACTCATTTGCTATTTTGCGTATGCAGGGCCTGGGGCAATGTGGCACTTGTCCATGTCTGGAGATTCTGATCGCTAGGAGATAGATACCGGGGTGATCCTTTTCCATATCCTAACCTGCTTTTAATGAAAGTGTGCTGGAAAGAGCAGCTGGGAGACCGTTTAAAAATTGTGAAGGATAAATATTAAGAGTTCTCAGTACACCAGCGAGGTGAAGATGCTCATCTCAACTGGGCTTCATTTCTGTGCGAGAGGTTTGTGTGTAGGGAGCTTTCAAGCCTTCCACTGATAGTGTAAAGGGAGAAAGGGATGGGAAAGCTCTTCTCTATACCCTTCTCTAACCTCAAGGGCCAGTGTTGTTCTTGCAGAGTTTGGGGCACCAGGTCTCCTGTGTTCGGTGTGGAGTTTCAGCCCCACAGAAAGAGGGTCACGGATTAACGTGTCCTCCAACCAAAATTGGTACAGCTGAACAGTGGGGACATACATCCCAAACTTATGGTGTTCCTCAGCATCCCTGTTCCCGAAGCATGCTGCCCTGAGAATCTTTTGTTGTTTCTTTAATACAAAATGGTTTTGAGTGGTATTGCCACCGTGATCTGCAGTTCTAAGTCATCTTTACATCTCATAGCTGGCCAGATTTATTTACCAGGATACAAAGCTTCTCTGACCTGAAATACTTCTGGGGAAGTAGAAATCAAGCTCTGTTCTCCTTGGTGCTATCGAGTACTATTTTGTTTTCTCTCTTCTTTTCAAAGAAGGTAGTTTCTAAGAAAAATGAGAGGGCTGAACTCTTATCTGTCAGAGGTGTGTTTCTGTAGCATGATAGTGACACTGTGAAGTAAATGCCCAGCTCATTCAGTGAAGACATGGAAGTAGTCTATGGAGATGTGAATCCTGCTGGAATCGTTTGGAAGACGGTGGCAGAGTAAGTGAATTGTGGAACAAATTATCCTCTCAATCATGGCCATAGTTCCTCTTTGAAGGAAACTTAATCCTTTTTTTTTTTTTTCCTCCAGGAGGGAGGTGAACTGGTGTGCATGTAAGGTGATTGTCAAAGCTGAGCTCTGACCCGGTGGGGAAATGAGCAAACAGTTTGACACCAGGAACACCCTAAAAGACTGCAGACATCCATGTCCAATCCTAGTATTCGCAGCATCGGGAAGAACTGCATGCTTCTCTCTTTCTCCAGGACCGTGTGTTTCTCAAGCTGAGGGGCAGGGTCTTATAGCTCCCTTTGGGTTTTGACCGCTGCCCGGCATCCAGTATTCCACTTAAAACATTGGCCGTAATAAATGTTATTTTAAGCTACTGATTGGTAAATAGGTTGAGTCTGATTTCCTCAAATGTGTACCTTCCCCCCTCCCCCCTTTTTTTTTTCTTTATTTTTTCTTCATTTTCTTCTCTCCCCCTTTACCTCACCCTGGCAACAGCAGAGCTGCTCAGCTTGAGTTCCCTCAATATGAAGAAGGGATTCTGCTGCAGGGCATTCTCATTTGGGAGTAGCTGGCTTTAGATCTCACCTCTTCTCCTTTGCACTGTAAGAATGCGTGTTTGTTAACTTCGGGGCTTGCTACAAAACCTATTTTTTCCCCCTCTGTAAAGTTGCTGAGGAGGAGTGGGCTGAAGCAAATGTCTACAGGCATTTATTTATCTTTGTGCTTTAATTTATGGGACAGGTGCCCACAGCCTTGCGATGGCAAAATTTCTTCAGAAATGTAAAGGCAAAAATAGCTTACAACTTCGGAGCCTCCTTCCTTCTGATGTACTAGTTACTTTTTACTACAGTACCTCAGAATGTAAGTTCTGAACTCATTTAGATGACAAGTGTCTATATTCTGAAACTTACTGCAAAAAAAAAAAATAAGCAATTGCCTTCTTGCAGGTAAGTGTTGCATGTACAGCTGAAGTGAAGGACTACTAGAAAGTGTGCTAAATACGAGCAAATAGGATGTGTGACTAGTTTAGCTCATCAGTAGGAAGCTAAGAAAGAGTGAGAACTTTAAAAGCTTAGAAATTTTAAACTGAATCAAAGGAAATATTTACAGTGGGTATTTTTTCCCTTCTAGTGTTTTCAGTGGCATCTGTCTGCATTTTTATTATATGAGGCCATGTTCCAACCCACTCCATTGCCAGTGCTGCAATGCTCTTAACGGCCATCTAGTTGTATGCTTGATGAGGAGACAGCTGAGGAGGTGCTGAAGACAGTTTGCACCAGCCTTTTCCCTTTCAACATAAGAACCAAGAGCTTGAAAAGAAATGCCTGCTTAGAGGAAGTCTTTTCTGGTTTCATGTAGGGTAAGAGAGTTTCCCACCCTGACAAAGTTCTCAGGAATATATATGGTTGGGCAAAACCACAAACTCGACAGTTTCTTTGGAGTTTTTGGGTTGGTTGGGTTTTTTTTTTTTCTTTTTGTTTATAAAAAGGAGGGAGGGAAAAAAAAGCTAACAGGGATTTTTATTGTTGAATTGGAAAGAACATTTGAGGGGGGGGATGGAATTTACTATTCAAAGAAAGTATCGGAATCAGCTGAGTAACCCTCTGGAAATCCCAGTGAAGTATTCACATTGAAGAGAATAAGCTTTTATTGTTAGTTTTCCTAGTGGCATCAAAATTTTCTGACCAGCAACCAGGTTCGTTCTTATAGCTTTGTATATTTTATTCACAGGTTTATTAATGCCCTTTTAAAACTACTACAATTGCATTCAGTAGTTTCAGAAAAATGTTGTGTGGAGGTATCTGCTTATGAGAGGCCCTGGACTGTTTTTTTATTCTGATGGTGAGTAAAAGAAACCCAGATTTCTTACTGAGAATATGAAAAGGACACAGCTGACATTCTTCCGTATTAAAGAACAACTAGGGTGACCTTTTTTTTTGCCTGAACTGGCGGAAGTCTGTTTTCAGCTGCAACGGGCAGTACTGCAACTGCAACATCTGGAACACCCCTGTACAAAGGGAAGAGCGCCTATTCTGTGCATGTCACTTTCTAAAGAGAGAAGCGATAGATAAAGCAGATAAAAGCATGTCTTCATTTTTCCTTACTGGAAAAATTTCCACCTCAGGTTAGCTTCTGCTTCAGTTGGAAATGTTGCATTGGCTGCTTTGGTGAAGGTTCAGTTAGCAAGGAAGGAATGACAGCGTTCATTTACTTGTGGAATCCCCAGCTGGGAGCCTCACATACGTGCACGTATGCATGGAGAGTGAGGAGAATGGCTCTCTGACACTGTTGTTGTCTCTGCTTGTTAATCTATTATTTCTGTGTCCCCCAAATGTCTCGGATTCAGCTATTTATAGCACCTTGTGCTGGAAAATAAAAGTCAAATTTGCTGTAAGTTCATGAATTTTTAGTCTGTGGTTCCTGAAGAGCATTTGTGCCTTATCCATATATTTGGCATTCAAGAAGCAGAGGAGAAATTAAAGGTGAGTGATTTTTACCTCTGAGTTTCAGAAAATTCTGGGAGTTTCTGCATTGGGAATTGGCCCCTGTTCTGCATCTCTGGAAGAGATCCAGCTACACTGTTCCTACAGGTGTGCTGTGGGTAGCTGGTCCCTTGTGTCTTGTTTCTCGGCAGGGCAGAGGCTCCAAGATTGGCCTTTCATGTGCAGTCGTATCCTTGCAAACCTGTGGTACATGGCTGTGTACTGCCCTCTTTAAATACTGCAGAGGGAGAGATCTCTCCCTCTGATTTTGAAAATGAGTTTAGGAAACTATCCTCCTGTTTCACATCAGCAATGTGAGTATTTGTGCTTTTCCTCAAGAGGTTTAAAGGAACACACTTCTGTTCCTGAACTGCAAACTTTCCCTGATCCTTCTGATTTTAACTGATGTAGGAGATAAAAAATTGTGTAAACAAGTTTTCAGAATAACTTAATAGCAAAATGGAAGAAAGAAGTTCAAATACGTGCATGAGATCTTCATGTGCACATACTCACTGAGCAGAAAATAATGAAGTCCTTTCCCTTTTTGACTCTGAAAAACAGTTGTTTAAAAGATGCGTATAAAAATGCACGGGCTCAAGTATAGTGGTCTCAAATCTGGCGATCTGATCTCACCCTTTGGTTTGTTACAAGAACTGCAAATGCTATTCTTAGCAAGCTTACTGCTAAGTATTTTGGCCCTCCCTACTTCCTCAAATGAAACAAGTAGCAAAGAGCAAGGAATGACCTTGCCTGACTCGCATCACCGGCTGTTACGCCGTAGGTTGCCTTGCCTATTTGTTATAGCCAGCTGTTGTCTCTTGCCTTATACTTTAATCACAAGGTTTTGGAACAAGAAACTTTTCATGCTATGGGGTATTTGGCACCTTTTGGGTGGTGCGTCTAGGAGCCTCACCTGTACAATTAAAAAAAAGTAAATTAGCCAATACACATACAATGCGTATTGTGGGATTATGCTGACTTTTGTAAATCATATTGGTGAAATTTCATTGCATACACCACCAATAGCACTGTAACTGTAACTTTGTGTATATTTTCTAGAAAGAATAAGCATACAATAGGAACTGCATTTAGAATTGAGAGGTCTTATAGTGATTCTATCTTCACTCATTACCCCCCTTTTTTTTTTCTGATCCTCTGGAAGTGCTTTCACTTTTTTCCTTATGTGACAACCTACTTTGTTTTCCCTTGCTAGGTGGTAGACTTCTATGGCCATATAGTGTTTTCTGCTAACAAGATTCCGGAAGTTGTGGAGACTGCATAGATAGTTTAAGAAATGTATGGTTTTGGAGGAGAGGAAAAAGTTCTGTGACATTGAGAATAATAAAAAAAGGCCATAAAACAGGGAACCAAATATGGAAATGCATAAGAACTAGAGTTAAAGCAAAGGTCTTCAAAGAGAGGAGAGCTTAGTTTTTAAAGAAGGTGAAGATTCACTTCAAGATTGAAAAGTAAGCTACTTCAAACACAGAGGGGAGTGGCTGCACCTGTTAACATAAGGGTTCTGGCACAAGGTGTGCAAGTGGGTTTATTTGACTACTCTGTATTAAAATTGTTATGCTGGTTTAATCAATGCAAATGCTCATAAGGTTTTAAAATTTACACGGGTACTGAGATACAACAACTCCTGACCCACAAGAGATATTATAAAGATAAATATTATCTTTGAATATACAAATGTAGGTCTTACTCATGCTTGTATCTCTGATGGAAATTCCTCTATACTTTTCTTCTAGACCTGTGAAATAGATTCCACAGCTTTCTCCATGTCTTATTTCAGTGATGCAGTATCTGTATGGGAAGAAAGATTCTCCCGATAGCTAAGCTAAATCTTCTTTACTGCAAGATAAACCAACTTCTTCTGGTTCTATTGCAAGTGGGTGTGGTGTATATTTATCACTGTCACCTTTATGGTGATCTTTAGATGCTAGAAGACTGCTGTGTCTCATTTCTCTCTCACTGCTTGCCATGGCTGTCTTTTCTTTGTCCAAGTAACACATTCCTTCAAGTTTTTCTACAGTTTGTGTTTATAAACCTTGTAGTATTTTTGTTGCCTTTCTTTTAAGTTTATTGGTGGTCCAAACTGGGCACAGTCCTGACCACTCTACTAATACAAATTATACCAGTGTAATATCTCTTGTAAATAATCTCTTGTGTCTTGTAAATAACGTGTAAACCTGATTAGCCCCTAAGCCAATATCCTACAAGCCCTGCATTTTTTTACTAGTGTGCACTTTTAAAATGGTACCATTCAGACAGGGGGACTGGTTTTAGCTGAAGCTCACGAGACCCAAGTTCTTCTCTCGCACTGTTCAGTGCGTGTTTCTGTCTGCTTGAGGAACTGAAATGGTGTGAACTGTTGGGTTACAGGCGCCTCCTTAGTACGTGCGTGAGCGATGGGGAGAAGATGCGGGATGAGGTGTTCTGCAGTTCTGCCTTTCAAAGAAATCAAGAGGCAGGTGGTTTTATTATTAGTTGCTCCTGACATACTAGCTGTTAAATCATGCTACAACTCTGTGACCCAACGCTGTCATTGAGAAGGATGATAGAGACAACACAATAGACACAGTGAGCCTTGGATGAAAGCAAAGGCGGCCTTTCAACATGGTTACTGAATTGAGTGGTGTGGAATAGAAGATGTGTCTCTTCCTAAAGCATATATACTTAATGCAGATGTGCTGTTTTCCTCAATTATCATGGCTGGCTTGCTTTAAAAAAATATTAAAATTGCTTCATTCAGTGAGGATTCTAGAATTAATGTTTGTTCTTTAGTGGATGCTTCTAACATTCAAGAGAGAAATATAGTTAGGTGATGTAAGTTAGAAGTCTTCACTTCAGAATTACTCTGATGTATCCAAAATGTGAAAATACTTGCCATTTCTCAGAGAACCTAATTAACATTTTATAACTCCTTATTCTAAAATTGAAAGAAATGAGGATTTTCTTGCAGCGTTTTTAGCTTTGTCTGCAAAGATATATGTGATGTTGTATAAACAATGTGAATATCTTTGGCACTGGATCCCGTAATAAAGGTCTCATTTATTCCACGCTAATTTAAGATTTAATGTCATGTTTCCATAAGGTTTGTTGACTATTAAATTTATGGCTGCCTTTGTCAGTTACAGGGCTGGATAAAAGCAACATAAAGCCCAGCAAAAAACCTCTTTAATTTGTGAAATAAATATCACTGTCTGAAAGTCTGTGGCTTGGCCTTTTAAACACACGGCTGTCCTCCTCTCATTCTCTGCACTTCCTTTACATTCGTCGGAAGGTGAATCCATAGCACTGCAGTGTGACTCCTCATCACAATAGAGGCCATTAATCAAGTTATGCTGCTGTGGTATCAGTATCACTCCCTTCAGCCTCTAGTGTTGACAGTGCATTCCAAAATAGTGAAGCAACAGTTTCCTAAATGACAAAGCAAACAACTTACAGTACACCTGTAAAAGATAACAACATGAAAGGACTGCTTTAAGAAAAATATCCTATTAGGAAGCATATTTCTCTAATGTTCTTGTTGATATATTTATAGATACAGCTATGCACACATGATATGACACAGAATGTACTGTATGTTGTTCTAGAAATGCAATGCATGGTGGTGTGAATGTGAAGGATTTCTTGACGAAAGTGTGGGATAACTGTAGGACCAGTTGATTGCAAAGCCACTGCAGGAAGCACTGGTTATATATACAGTAAAGAATATATAAATAGATTTATTTTTTGCAACCTAGCACATTTGTGTTTTGTTGAGATGCTAACACAAGATGGATTTGTTTTCTTTCCACCCCAGTTATGTTATCAGTATTCAACTGGAACTTTATTAAGGTATGTCTGGGAACCAAAAGGGCGTTTACTGGGGGTACTGATCATATTATTGAAGATCATGTGTCTTTGAGGTTGGAGTGGAAGGGGAAGATCACCAATGTACTCAGGCTATTTACTTACATCGCGCTGCTTTGAATAGGCACCAAAATAATATATATAACAGTGACACGTGAGTTCTTTTGGCTGGCAAAGACCTTGCTGGGAATGTGGTTTAGGTAAGCTTCCTTCATCATCGTTTGAATGGTTTGGAGGATCTGGTGACTAGCTAGCTGGATGTAGTAGTATTCATTTGGCCTGCAAGTGTTTATTTTATTCCCAGCAGCAGCCCACTGCTGGGCCTCAGCAGCGAGGTGGTTCTGGGTTGGCATGTGTTGATGTGAAGACAGGATAAGGTGCCATGTGGGCTGGGGTTTCCAGCTGTAGACCCAGTACTGTCTATGGACTGCAAGTAAGCTGCCTTCAGCTGAGGTTCACAGCTGGCCTTCAGAGCTCAGTGAGTGAGTGTCTTCCTAATAATGAAGCAGGCAAAAAGAAAGCACCTAACTAGGCAAGTAAAAAACAAACCCCCAAACGTTCCTGTTGAAAGACAGGAAATGATTTCTCTCTTCTTCTAGCTTTCTCTTCCCTATGAAATGCCACAATGCTTTCAGGGAAGCAATAAGGTTTGTGAAATATTTCACTACACACACTTTCAGTACTGATGTTTTAAAGGTAAAATGTTAATTTATTTAAAAATGCGAACTTAATTGCTTGATCTATGAGATTTTGCTCCTTTTAAAATTAATTTATTGCTTTAAAATATCACACCTACTTGAACCATTCAAAAAAAGCACTTACTTTCCTGTTTGGTGAAAATACTTTGGCCAGTTTTCACATTCCTTCTCTTAACCATATTCGCACATCTTGATGTTCATTATTGAAAGCATTCGCTACCAACAGCTTGAGGTCTCCTCAGGGTGCATTAGATGTAGGAGTGATCCTCATGTTACCTTTTCAGTCTGAATGCCTTCTTTCTCTCCTTCCTTTTTTTGGGAGGGGATCAAGTGCTGAGTGGTTCTTGTGCCCAGCGATGCTGATCGGTGACTTGGACAGCAAATTTAGCAGAACTCTTGCAGGCCTTTTGCATAAAGAAGTTGTTGAACAACGTCTTACGAGTTCCTTCTCTCTCTGGCACTCAACTGTCAGTCTTTTGAAGTGATGGTTTGTATTGGTTGCAGGCCTCCAGCCACAAAATATTTGCTAGGGGACAGGATACACCTGAGTCAATGCTCCAGCAGAGACGTGCGGCAGGACAGCAGACAAGTTCATTATAGACAGCTAAAGGCCAGGAGGTCACATAGCCCCAAGTGCATACGTTGTGTACGAAGGAGGGCACGATGCCTTCCCTTGGAGATCTGATATCATCACTCCGATCTCCAGGTGAACATCTGGGAGCTGGCATGCTGCCAGCCTCTGTGATCAAAGCGGCCGAGTGCTGTGAGCGCACCTCTGGAGAACCGACCCCTGCAGAAATCGTGCACCTCTGTTCCTTTCTTCACTTTCTCCCAGATCTCCCGTGGCCACAACGCTCTACTGAATGTTCGCTTGTACTTTATCCCTGTGTGTCGGTTTCTTTTGTCACAGGTGGATTAGCTTGTATTTTTCCCGGCTAAAAATCTCTACTCTGCCAATACTGAAACCTTCCTGAATCTGTTCTCTCGGTTACGGTGATGTTCATGAGATGTATTATTGGCTAAGGATTTGACCAACATGCTGCTCTCTTCTTGGCGTATTCCTTTCAATTAATCAATATAGCCATTAAACAGAATGGGGTTAATAGGAGTCTCTGGGATGCGATGTTGCGATAAAAGCTTCAGCTTGACGCTATGCCATTTACTGTTATCTTTTGTGTATGACTGTACAGCCAGTTTTCATTTGTGTGACTTGCACAGCTGGAGTAGCCCTCAATTAAAGACTCCGGAATAACAGTATTGAATGTTTTATTAAAATTTCATCTGAGGTATCCTCATCATCTGTGATGTTCATTTGTACAAGAAAAAAGTTACACATGGCATTATCTCAGATTTGCTATTGATCAACTCTGTCTCCCAGTGTGGCCACTTTCTGTGCAGCCTACTGTGCATCGTGTCATTTCCGCTTCCACCAGCAGCAAACCCAATAAAACACTGGATAGTATGTCACTATTACATGGAAATTTATGACTAGTTTTGGTGGGGGTGTTCACTTCTTTGATTCTCATATTTAATTGGTTTACCGTAGAGTTTCATTTTTTAATGAGGTTTTTATGTACTTGTGAGGTCCCATCTAGCTATTCTAGGCTATCTAGAATTTAGTTAACTCCTTTGGTTTTATGGAAGGTAGAGTAATAGTCTTGCTTACTCCAAAATAAATTTTTCTTTCCATCAACGTAACTAGGCGAAGTGTAATCCCTCAGGCAAAGTGGATAGTGCTGTTCATTCAGTTCTCGCTGTGGTATCCTTTCTACCCTTTTTCGAAACTGTGCATGGGACTTCATCCAGATTTAGCCTCTCCCAAGTTTTGCCTTATGGTTTGCCTTAAAAGCACACATATGAGTCAACTTGAGTTTTCTTCTAAGCATTATTTTTGAATGCAAAGAAAACCAGAGAATTAAGTACTTTCGTATTTCTCATTTAATATCTCCTCTGTTGTCACCTAAAAGAAGTCTTTGCTTGAGCCTGTTCATAGTCAGAAAATGAGCATAGGGAGTGGTTAGGACATAAAACAGTACTCATGGCACTCATACATATTTTGGTGTTGGCTGTTATCTCGAGGTGTCCTTGCTGTGCCTATAGTTCTTCAAGTCTGCACTGTAAAGCAAGCAGCTTTTCTCTTTCTCTACCACTGTGGGAGACTCACTATTGCCACTTTAAATAATTATGTTTATGAAAACAAATGTCAACTTGCCATCGCTACTGTTACTTTATTTTGTCAGCAATAGGACTGAGGCAAATACTTCACTAAAATATCTCTGTGTTGAGTAATGACCCTACTGTAAACACTGACTATCCCTGTTTAATAGAATATGTAAGAAATAATAATCTTCACCATGGGTTAGTTTTAGAAAAGATTTTTTTTTCTATGTTTCATACAGTAGGTTTGACCTCTAAGTTAAAAAAGAAAAAGGGCTGTGAGACCTCCATTCACGTTCACCATTGAACCTTAGAGCACAGCAAATACATAGGAAGAGGAAAAATAAAGATTTAATGCATCAGGCCTGCATGATGGACAGACCCTCTCCGCGCATTACATCTCTTTTAACCAGATGTGAATTGTATTATAGCTAGAATAATGGTTATGTATGCTAGAGGCTAATCTCTTGAATCAGAAAGGCATTTGTTTTATTATTCTTAAGGCTCTTATACTGCAGGAACCTGCTGCGATTCAAAAGTGTGAGTAGACAGGCTGATGCTGATGAAAGTAAGTATTGCAAAAAAATGTTTATAGAGAGAAGCATAAACTGATGTGTCTGAGCATGTTGTTTCCATTTAGAAGATTTCCAGTGTTGCATCAGTGCAATTCACCACAGATAACTGAAATTAATATTACTGGATTTTGTTTTCTTCGTGCAGACATTGTTACTGAAGCTTTGTGTCTACACATACACGTTTAATATGTGTTGAAATGATTTGAATATTTTGAATTGCAACAGGTTAAAATAATTAACATTTTAAAAAAATACCAAGTCACTGCTGTTTTTCCTTTCTGTCCATGCTCTAGTGAATGTTATGTATGTAAATGTTAATTGAAGCAAAGATTCAAAACCCAGTTTTAAAAAAAGTGATGAAAGCAGCCCACACCATCACTGGAAGTAAGACAAAAAATTTCAAAATGTCTGAAGAGGAGAGTGGATCCAGACACAACTCTTCTGTGTCTCAAATGAATGTTGCAGCCATTTAACTATAGGATGAAACTGAAAAACCACCGCCTGGTCTCCTGGTTTTGTTTTAAGAGCAATGGCTGTTGGAGACACCAAATTCCAGGAGCGTGCTCAAGACCAGGATTTCCACGCAGACGCGACCTCTCGGTTTGGTCCATATTTCTTCTGCCAAGACTGTGTTTTTTGTAGATCCACTTTTAGTTACCAAACCTTTCCACATACCATAACGGAAGTCTAAGTCCCAATTAAAGGCTGTGTGTTGTACTAGACCGTGAAGTGCTGAAAAAATCAGTGCTCTGAAAGCCAACTGTGGATCTAGCCTGATTAACGGAGGGTTTTCTCAGGCCTCTGAAAATAAGCAGGAAAGGCTTATGCTGGGACAACTTTCCCGGTAACTTCTCCAAGTTTCCTGCCCTACTCTGTCCATGTCCAAGTTGTTTATGGTTCAGGGGCTCATGTTTTAGGTTAGAATGTAACCTTTTACAGAGAACAATCACTCGTTTCCATGTGCTTTAAAACTGTACTGTAATACAGCCCTTTGGGAGCTGTTTCACAAGGAGTTTGAAAATCCATGCAGTGGAGATAAAGAGATGTAAGCTTGTCATGTGTCCCAAGGTAATATGTTCTGGATGGTTAATCAAATCCTTCAGTTAAAGCAGGGATTGGAATGACTGACTTCCTTTGTGTCTTTGGAGCATATTTGGAAAACCGGCGCTTAAAAGACTTAAGAGGTTGTTAAAAGATACTCCTCTGAGGGAGGACTGCTTGCTTTGCTGCAAACTAGTTGTCTAACAGGCAGCCAACTCGGGTCCGTTTACAGCATCAGGAGAGGTGGACTGCAGGGAAACTTCTTTTGACTGTCTGTTCGGTTGTCATCTGGAAAAAGTGGTTTGTATATGCTGACATTTCAGTATGATGTTGTGTGGTATGTATCTGGTATTTTTTCAGGAGTTACTTTCATTGTTTTTGTCTTGGTTTTGTGACATGAAACAGGCAGGAAGCAGGAGATAAAGGCAGTGGCTGAGAGACAGCAATGCTTACTTAGCTGCCTTCCTCACTACATGCCGATACAGTCGTCTTTAATTCTCATTTATATTTGGTATATTTGGATTTGCATTTTTTCAGACTTTTTTTGCCTTGTTCACCTTTATTTGCTTCTCTTTTTCAGGCAGTTACTCTGCTTTATTGTTCTTGTGTGCACAATTCCACTGCAGTTGTATTTATGAAAGAGAGTTTAGCCAAACAAACCAGCTTAGCCTGCGCTCCACAGGGACCTATTAAAGTTCTCGTTATTCTTCCTATTCATGTTAATGCTTTGAATTTTAATTACTTTCACATGCAGATAAATAGAACATGTTCTTTATACTTGTAAAGCAGGTTCTATGAATTCTATAAAATCACTTCTGTTTCATCTAGTATTTGTTTTATAAGATTTTCAAAAGGAGCAAATTCTGTAGTTTGCTGCGTTAAAATTCACACTGAAGTCCTTAGTGATTTTCATCTGTGCTAGATGTAACTTTTTACAGTGTTTGGTACGTAATTGCTAGCTTTTACCATATGCGCATATCGGGTCCATGTTTAGCTGTGTCGCCGCACTTTTAGAAAGTGAATGTCACTCGTGATCCTTTTTTGGATTTTAAACAGAGACACGCACACATACGTGCAGAGTTAAGCAATGACAGAGCAGACGGAACACATGACACAAATAATAATGCACCAGGTGATTCCTAGGTAAGATCTTATTGAGCCGCAGAATCAAGAAAGATGATTTCTAACAGAGTTCACGGAGTGGTACAGGTGTATTGTAGTGGGAAGAACGCAGCTCTCCCCGCATAGCCTTAGGAAACATCACCATTAGCAGTGGCAGGTTCAGAGGCAGACGCGTTCTCTGGAACTTTCTGAAAGCCAGCTCCTTCCATAGATAATATGGCTAGGGGCTGCCATGTTAATTTGTATCGCGCAGTTAATTCAAGTTCAGGAATGACACTTAAATCTGGCTGACTTCCTAAGACCAACAGCAGTGGAGTGTATTATGGGTTGCAGTATTTTTCTGTGAGAAAAGGATGTTTCTTGACACCTAAGATAGTGCTAAGAAACCATGTAACAGTTTCTTAATATGACAAGCAATTTAGTTGTTAAATGAATGATTCCATATGTAGAATAAACCGCAAAAACTTTAGTCCTTGAGTTCTGTTGTTTGAAATGCCTCTATAGCTGTGGATTAGAAAGGGGCTTTAAGACTTAAAAGGTAAAATCCCATAGATGGAATTTAAACAGGAGTAGTTTTTCATTTTTTGTTTTGGTTTTCCCCTCAGAGAGAACATTTCTGCCTCTGACAAAGGTTTTGAAAAGTTTAATGATGTTTGTGCTTTGCGCTTTGACTTTGATAGACAAACCTGTATATAATCTTCTCTCCCTCAACACAGGTTTATTTCAGATTGTAGCCGGTATGATGTTCAAAGGCAAAAGTAAATAACATAGGTTTTCCTTGGGCTGCTGTTGCAAACCATGTTTTCCTTAAAGTAATGAAATTTATTTCAGCTTCCAAATTAATTTGTGCAGATATTTAGTTCTCTAGAATATTTACAGAAAAAAGAACACTTTAACTCCCTAATGATACAAAAACCAAATAAAAAGCCCCATTTTGATGTAGTCTTCTGAATCAGCAGGTGAACCAAGATCTTTTAACTTCTCTGTAGTACTGAAATGAAAATTTTAATTCAAAAGTTTTTGCAAGAGAGAAACAAGCAAAAAAAAAAAGCAGAAAAAACAATGCTTAGTTTTCACTGGAGGGTAATATCCATTTTACTTAGTGTCCTGGTTTTGACTGGGATAGAGTTAATTGTCTTCCCAGTAGCTGGTACAGCGCTGTGTTTTGGGTTTAGTATGAGAAGAATGTTGATA
>JAVKLA010000031.1:7204815-7231596 GCA_034782735.1 Sagittarius serpentarius | reverse complement strand
ATTCTCTCCCCCATCCCACTGGGTGGGGGGAAGTGAGTGAGCGGCTGCGTGGTGCTGAGTTGCTGGCTGGGGTTAAATCACGACACTTGGGTTTACAATGGACTGGTTGTGCTCAGATGAACAGTTACTACATCGTAACTCTTGTAACAAGGCTAACAGGAGTTCAAGCAGTCATCATATTAAAACCTCTAGAGACAGGAAGGCAGCTTATATATTTTAATATTCTCTGGCTTGGTGTGCCCTGATTTAAAATACTCCTATAATATCCTTTACACATACTTTGGATTGGCTGTGTTCACAGTAATGGTATGCAAGCTGTGGTAGTTAACAGTGACTTAGAAAATACGTAGTGTTTTCCATCCAAAGATTCCAGAGCAGTTCAGCACATAATTTCCTTATAACCTTTCTGAAAACACAGATTAGATTTTAAATCTATATCAAGACATATTAGAACTGTTACTAAAGAGGGTTACTGGTATTTTTTATTCTTTCTTTGTTCTCTGTTACATATTTAGTTCATCTGCTTTGGAGATGGAGTGCTACAGATCCAAGCAGAATTACAGCCAGGGTGAATTTGGCTGGGTACCGGCAACCACTGCATGTGTTATTTAAATTATTTATATGCTCCTTTGAGAGACTTTCTTCACTTCTGTCAATCATAAAAGAAAGAAACAGACAATGAATACCTTGTGATTCTCTCTTTGGCGGAATGGGACAAAAGGTCTTTGGGTATTTCTTTCTTTCACTTGGTAACTCTGACTTCCTAGAAATGTTAGTGATCAGTAACTGAGCAATTTTGCATATGGATTAATTTTTCAGCTACGAGGTGGTGAAATTCAGTATCCTCAGGTTCATTTAGGAGGGTTTCCACATAAATGTTGTGTACAGAAGAAAGCAAAAAGTCAGTTATTAGAACGGAAACAAGTAAGTACCTAGGCAAAGCTGATTTCATTATCGCAAAGCTTGGCTACTTAGGCCAGATTTTTCAGCCTAACAGCTGGGAGCTGTGGGCCATTTGAAGTATTTGTATCCCTGTCTTTAGAGTTTGTTTGTAGGGGAATGAAATTTACTAAAACAACCCCTAGTTTTTACCTACAGGAAGGAGTGGGCTGTGCCTCCCGGTGTCGGGGCTTACACTCTGACCTGCATCCTCGATCCTGACCACCCTCGTCCTGCAGCGCTGCCTTTGCCTGTCCCTGCAGCCAGCTGCACGGCCTTTTGCAGGGCGCTTCCCGGACAGCAGGCCTCTGCGGATGTCCGGGTAAGCCACAACCATCGCTCTCAACCCATCCCGGGCTTTTTCACTCTGAGGAAGGGGGGATGAGATGGGAGGAGGCTGCTGAGTCCTAATACTCAAAACTGAGACTGCATCTTGCTTCTGCTTAACGTGAAAGAGAGCGAGCCAGAGCCCCGCGCTGCAGTAGCCTGCGAGGGCTGACCTCACTCTCGTGGCCCTTTTTACCTGGACTGCTTTTGGTTGTTGCATGCGCGCAAGTTTGCGGGGTTTGTTTTCTTTGCAGTGCTATTATTCATAACTAAAACTCTCTTTTCTTCTGACTCTTGACCCTAAGTAGTGCTGGCTGTGATTTAACGCTTTTCTCCCTCACTGGCAGTCCCTGCAGTTGGCTCCCAGTACAAGGCTGTGGCAGGACTTGGACTCCAGCAGCCTTAGTACGGAGTCCAGCTCTTTCTCTTTTGGACTGAGAGGCATCCTAATTCCAGCTTGCTTTTCCTGTAATGTATTTCATTATTGCTTCCACATTATGAGGAAGAAATAATATTCAGACTATTTTTCTGCACAGACAGATGGTGAATAACTGAGCCTAATGAGGGGAATAAGTTGGATCATGGTGGTAGAGTCAAAGAGGGGATTACTGGAAGTCTGTCTTGTACAAGCTGAGAATGCAACAAACATAAATTGTAGCCAAAGTATATTGCTGTGCGGTTTTCTTGTTTAATTTGTTGCCTCTTTGCCAACATTTTTGCAACTGTCCTTGTTACTGAAAAGTAAATCAGTGCCACTCACGTGTAGGCATGTGTCCTTGTCAAAAAACAGCTTTAATTTTTTTTTCCTAGCTCTGTCCATACGTGCCTTTTAATACTTCTCAGATTTTCTCTTTCTTTTTCTCCAAAGTGATAGGAACTGAACAAAATCTTTTATTTTTTTTGTTATTCATGTTGTATGCGGAAAATGTTTGGCAAGTGTTGCTATGCCTGAGGATTGCTCTGACTGACTGGTGAACTGAGAACACTTAATTGCGCTTTGCTGTCTCTGTCTGTTCTTGGGAGATTATGGTTGTGCATGCGTCTTCGAGCCTGGCAGTTGGCCTAATTTAGGTTTAGGACCCATTGTATCTAGAGGTATTCAGGGCTGGCATTTGGCCAGGCCTATTTTAATTGCAGCTTCTTTCAGCCTCCTTCCTTCTTTTGCTTTTCTCTCTCCCCTACTCTTCAGTTGTGTGGCTGGAGGGGGCGTAGAAGAGCAAACCGTTCACAAAGGCTTGAATCTTGGAAGGCATGCACAGGAAAACTCCTTTGCTGCGGACTAGCCACCCATGAACTCTCGTCACCCAACTGGGTAAAGCCTTTGGCACTCAGTGGATCCAGCTTTTCTGGACTATGGGTGGTAACAGGAGTGAGTTCAAAAACTGAGAAGGAAGATGTAGTTTTCACCCCATCTATCTTATGAATAAGTGATCCTTGTCTGTGAAAAAGATTTTTGTTTGCAAAATTATGGCCTGCAGTCAGGCTCGGGTTCCCAAGTGGGTTGTTTAAATCAGGCTGTGCCTTTTACTTACATTTTTCTTTGTCAGAGGATGAATCTTGAGCCAGAGCCCCCATACTGCTCTTTTTTGATTTGCAGTATGCAAATGCTTCAGCAGACAATTGAAATTTACAGAAAGAAATATGATTATTTGTTTCTAATTTCTTAAGAGTTCGGAAGAAAAAGAAGAGTCTTGGTTGTGAGTTATTTCTTCACTTTTGTGTTATCCTTCGGAACTCACTTGCCATCTAACTATAATTTTTCTTCCATTTGCCTTTTATAGCAAGAGGGAAAGGAAACCTTCGTGTAACTGAGCTGTAGCCTTGCAGATAGGTTATCTGCTTCACTGCTCTTGTATGGGGTGATGAGGGAGCATTTAATTCAGTAGGAAACTTGACCGCCTTTGTGCCCTATCTTTTACTTCTGCTATAAAACTTATTTTCATTCCGTCCAAATCTTGTGGTACCACTCCTGCTTTCTTGCTAACACATTTTTTTCATCCATTTACAACTGAAATGCAAAGTCATGAGGCTTAAAACATCACATAAAAAATTATTCAATACAGGGAGATGAATTAAGTGAGTTTCAGAGGAAGGTGGTGAATCCTCCTTTACTTAATATGTTTAGAAAAAAAAAAAGGCGGAAAACGTGGCACCATATTTTAGAAAGAACATGCAGTAGGCTAAATGTGTCAATATTTCTCTTTTTACTGGAAAAGATTTAGAAAATGACCTCAAAACAATCAATCCTGCAAGGATCAATCTTGCAAGATTGGTTGCACATCTGCAACAAGGCTGGGAAGAGGCTTCTTTCCAAATGGAAACAACTATTAGAGGAACAGCTCATTTCTCACCACCTTTTTATTCCTTCCCATCTGATCTGTTCTGTAGCGTAACACAGGTGCTCCCAAGCACCTCTTCCTAATGTAAGCATTGACTAGTATTTCCAGCAATAGAAAGTGCTCTCAGAAAAAGATCTTTGGTTGATGGCTAATGATAGGGGATAGAAGCTGGGGAACAATTTGTGCCTATAATAAAAATTGCAATCAGGTCTCCTGCCAGTGAGAACAAAATTCACTTATCCATTGAAGTCAACAAGATTTTTTGCAGAAAAAAATGCTCAGGGAGAATAACACTGGGAGAATATGGCTAACAGCATCCTCTGTTGTGATATTGAAAAATCTGGTAGAATGACTAGCTAATATGGATGACTGACTTTCTGGTTCACAAATCTGATTTGTGGTGATCGAATTCAATTGCATCTGATGTTGCCATTAAAAGATCTAAAGAAGTTAAACACTGAAAAATACAAGAGTAAAGCACATGAACCTTAATGATTGCATCTGATTCAGCCAGAAGAAACTGCTGTGATCAATCCATTAGAGAACCTTTCTTCTTGAAAGCTCGCATACCTTGCATAGTCTGCCAGCCTTTTGTAACCAGTCCCTGTTCTCCAGGAAACACAAGCTTAAAGGCAATCTCACCTTTCTCTGAATTTTTATTCTAAACACCATCCATACTGTGTCTGTCCATTACATCAGAATACAGATAAGGTTTTTGCATTTCTGAACAGGGTGTTGCAGCTGAGCTTCCTAAGTCAGTTAGAAATGCTAATGAACGAAGCCTCCCAGGCTCACCTTGTTTGACAGTTACCATTTAACAAAGGCCTGCGGTGTTTAAATAAAGGACACACATACAATACTTTACGAAACAGAAAAAGAACTCAAATATCCTGTCCTTCTCTCCTGAATATGCAGGTGCTCACTTATTTCTTCTTTCTCGTCTTCTCTCTCATCATCACCATCGTCACCATATGGAGCTTTATGCCTTTTTGACTCCATGGTTTGCTTGGTTCTTTTTTTTTTTCCCCAGTTTGGGAATTTAATTTCACCTTTCCCTTGCCAAAAATAGGCAACATCTGGTAAATTCTTGTTCTTTCAGGACTATCTCCAACACTCTTCTCCTCTTCAATTTTTCTTTTCTGGTAGAAATATATTTCACACATGAAATTTCTGACAACTAAATCTTGCTTCAGCTACGGTATTTTCCTACCTTTTTAACCTTTTTATTTTGAAAATGTTTTAAATCTTTGGATGAATTTGTTCTGAACCAGACAGGGCTGTTTCGGAGTCTTACCAAAATCAATCGGTAATAACAATAATAATAGTTTTCCTTTTCACTTAATCTGAAAAAGACGACTAAATTTCTGAGAATTCTGATGCTTTTAATTTTCAAAAGAAAAACCTAAAAATGCTGTACTGCAAGAGAGCATTTTGTCACTCCTTTGTCTCTTTTCTGGCTTTACAAGGCCTTTTAAGGTGAAAGTCTTTGTGCTAATCAGGGGAGCAATCATGTACTATGCAGGAAATGTTGTCTTGACCTTCTCAAGCCCTGGAAGTGGTTATCCTGAAACATGAGGATTAATATTTCCTGCATTCTCACAGTGTGGTTTACAACTTGTTATATCACAAGATCTCAACAGAAGTCTGAAATATCGGTATTACTTATCTAGCAGCTGTGAGTACAGATAATACTTCAGAGCAGTAACAACTGAAAAAAGAGCAGAAGTTAACGGAATGCTACTACTTATCTATGGTAAAAAAAAGAGTATTCTCTTCTTTTCTGTATGTGTATGGTTGCATTATCTCCTCTGCATGGTTTTCAGAAGTACAACACTCTTCCTCTAAATTGCTCTTCACATCAAAGCACCCTCCTCGCTGTTTTTTTTTTTTTTGTGTGTACTGATTTTTTTCAAAGGGATGCCATAACTGAATTCTTTATCTTTTCAATATGGAATATAACTTCAGTTTATATTTCAAAACTTGTAATAATTTTACATGATCTGTTAAAGTGCTCATTAATTCCAGCTGGTCACGTTTAGCATTTATTTAGACAGAGGTCAGTTAGGATAGGGAAAGGTCCGAGAGGAAATGGTGTGTCATAAGGGAAAGGATAACTCGTGTTTTTTGTAGAGGTCGTTTATTGTTTAGTATCATACAGATTATTCACTCTGCTTACCTGTTTGTCAGTGGCCTTGGAGTATATCTGTGAAATCCTCAGAAATCCATGAAGAAATGCATTTTCCCTTGCATGAGAAGAGGTTGTCCTTCTCCCCCATAGCTGCAGTTGGGGAAGATGGAAAGTCATCTTTGGCCGTGTACTGGATGTCATCTGAGAATCAACTCCAATCATTGCAAATTCATATTGGGTGCCAGGTGGACATCCTTCATTCTTACTGCCAAATACCCAGAGAGATCGTTTCTGTAAACAGGATTTAACCGGTCCTTGTTTATTTGTCTGCTTTCCTTGACCCAGTGTGTAATGAGATATTCATACCAGAGTTCTCCGAAATTCAAACAGGATTATTTGCTTCAGACAATGAAAGGAGGTCTGCTTCGGTCAGAACTCCACCCTCCAAGGTCCTTTAATGCAGACTGTCCATAGCACATGTGAGTTAAATAGACCTCAGGTATCTGAAAGAGATAATCAGGAAGAGATGAGCAAACATCTCCTTTTTCTCTTTAAAGAAAAAAAGCCATAGAGAAACACAGTTGTCTCAACCAAAGGAAAGGGCACCTGGTTTAGCTGGTAATAATTTTTTACTGAATGAGAAGTGTTGTTTAATTAACTGACATGTCTTCACAAAAACCTCATCTATGATAGGAAGGTAAGCCTTATTATGAACCCATATATAAAGAGGGAGAACGTGGCAGAGTGGCTAAACAACAAAATGCATTCAGGACCTAAAGCAGAAGCAGAGTGGGCCAGACAAGGAAAATCCATCCCATGAAGAATCTCACTGGGAGGTGCTTTCCAGGCCAAAACTCAATTTGAAGCTCCCTGAAAATGAATGTTTGCCTCCAGATTACTTGCTGGCAAGGATCCCATCAATTTTGCCCTCTGAGCTACATGGAGGAGATATTGGAGACTGATAGTTTGGCCTTCCTTCTTCCCAGGCATCTCTTTCCAGCCTAGCAATAGTTTCTGTTTATGTAGCTGGGTCTGGTATGTTAATCCCATAAGAGATTTTTCTTTCCTTGACTCGTATACAGTTTATGGGAAACATGCCCATCTTCTGTAAAGAAATTTCAAGTGTCACCTTCATTTAAGTCCATAAAATTTCTTGTCCAATAGGCTTAACTAGGTATGTCCCATGTGCCCGCTATGGAAACAGAAAATTTCAAACACTAGTCTTTCTTGAATTATATATATAGTAATGTAATATAAATATGTATTTATATACTTTTATTCAGTGTATTGAATAAACTCGTGGTTGTTCAAGATCAGTTCCTCTTTTCTTTGCTCTTACTGAAAGAAAGTGACTATTTGATTATAAAGTCTATAAAACCCACTGTCTCATCCAGAAATAAACAGGTCTTTAGTAGTTTTACAGGTTTGTGTTTCTTTTTTTTAATAATCTTTGTCAATGATGAGACAACCCCTAGTTATTATTTCTATGAATGAATTTCAGTGCTCTATTCACCTCTGGACCTATACTGCAGCCTCCGTTTCTTCTCTCTCTTACATCTAGCGTGCCATTAATGCAGAATGCTATCAAACACCTTTATCTTTTCCTACTATCCTGGACAGCATTTCCATAGCTGTGCTGCTTGCAGGATTACTGCACCACTGTTTCTGCTTTACAGAGGGTATCCTGTTTTGTGATTCTCAATAATACATCCACTTCTTCTAACTTGCTTCTCAGGATCTTTTCAATTATATAAGAATGCTTTGTTTTTCATTGACCACACTTAGTTCTTTAGTCCAGTTAAACACGGTCCTTTCACTCAACATACCATCTATCTGGGTATATTACTCTTCATAATTAGACATCCTTTCCCAAGGTAAAGTTCTTCCCATCAGCTGTGCCAATCTCAGTGCCAAAGGCTGTTTCTCCAGATCCTTATGTAGCATTCACCCTTCAAAATAATTGTTTTTGTGCAAATTTTTCCCTAGGAATTATATATATATGTGTGTGTGTGTGTATATAGATGTATATATATATATAAAAAAACCTGGGTGCAGTAATCCTTGAGCCTTCTCTTGATCTGCATTATTTGTCATTGCAGTTTCCTTGTCAGAAACTCTAAAACTTTTACATAACTGGACTTCTTCTGTGAGGAAATTTTGATTTTTGGAACAAGGTCACTTGTCACTACTTCCCTCGCTGTAACTACTTCCACTCTAAAATCTGTCTACATGCACTAGAGCCTACCTATTAAAGTCCAATTATTGGCAATCAGGGTAGGATTTGTTTTCAAGCAAGTGTTGCACGATTCATCCTTCTTAGACCAGCTTATAGCAGTTTCTTTATAACCCTTGATTAGTCTTTGCCTGTTAATATTAATTAGATGCTTAAACATCCTGTACCATCAAGGATTATCATGCTTCATTAGTATTGTTATTTGAACTGAATGCCCAGAAAGTGTTTGGTCACAATGAATTGTAATATCTGTGGTTTTAGAAACATTTGAATTTGCTGCCTCACTTACTAAAAGGATCAAGACTCTCTCATTAAAACATTGCTGAAGTTCAAGTTCTTAACTGATTTCAGATGCTTTTCCTGTGAAGGATGAAACCAAAAGATTTGAGTTAGGATATTTTTTGTATAATACATTTAGTTTCTTACGGTTTCTGTAGAAGCCAGTAAATTACCACGTATATGGTATAAGATGTCAGTAAGCAATATATGTTACCTCCTGTGTGTGCTAGGAAATTAGAACACATTTGGCAACTGTTTATTAGATTTCAAACTCCTAATTACTGTGGTAACTAGTGATTATTAATAAGGCTAGGAATCCTTATATGCACAGTTGTTTAGTGACAGAGAGGACGGGCATACTACATATAAGGAGCCGCTTGTTTCCTGAAACAACCATGACCAAATTTCCTTATGCAACTGACAGCTTTGCATGTTCTCAAGCACTTTTCTGAAAGGCAAGTCACTGAATGACTATGCATTATTTCAATTTCTTCTGCGTTTGAAGCAAGTAGCAAACAAAGTTGGAGCAGTCTTAAAACACATCACCAGGCTTTCAGTTGCGAACAGGTTGGTTTGTTTATCTGGAACAACAATACCTATAGAAATGGGGGCAGAGGCTGAATTTCCATTTGGCAGACTTGCTGCTGTCAAAGAGGCACTGCCTGTGGTAAATCCTGGAGTGCCATCGTATGTGTGTGGCAGGTACATGACGAATCTGTCATAATCTGTGCCTCCGGCTGGTTCACTGAGGACACCTGATTTCCAAGAGCTGCCCAATGATGTCGGCCGGCACAGTGGGGGATTTCTGATAGAGGAAGGGTGGCAAATACTTCTCTCCTCCTTCCCCACCAGAGTTACTCTGATTGCTACCTCCGTTATCTTGTACTGCTGTTTTTAAAAGCTTGCCCTAAGCAACAGTCAGAACAACTATGGTGTGGTGTTAGTAACACATATTTTTTTCTGTTCACCAGCTGTGCCCTAATGTGAAGGATCACCTGTGGTAGTTCCACATCTTCCTTCTTTGGTCTTTGGCATAACTTCTCCGACAGCCGGTCAGGAGACCTGTTCTAGGGGTATGGTTGGGGAATGAAACTGATACGAACTGGACTGAAAGGTTAAATGTGTGGATGGTCACTGTGGACCAGCAAATTCATAGTAACACTTTGTGTATGTGCTCTTCACCAGAAAAACTGTTAGGTAATTAGATTTAGCCCATTTTCATTGAAATTCATTAGTACAAGCTGCTATATAGACTAATTAGCCCTGCTTATTAGTCAGACTAATACTGCACTGATGTGTCTGTCTTGTTTCTGGTACTTGAATTAATGCTTTTGGAGGCAGCTCGGGTAGCTCACCTCAGGTCTGATTTGTGTGATGTAGACATACCCCTGTCATACCATTTAACAGAGCCGTGCCAGGCCACCTCAGCACATGGAGCAAAAGTAGGCAGTTGAGGCTCTTCCACAAATACTAGAGGTCAGGTCAAAGATGATCCAAATCAGCCCTAGCAAACAGCTAGGTAGACTGCAAAATGTGGCATGTTACTTGGGAGTATCTAGGATGCAGCTAAAGCAGGTTGTAAGACTTCTTTTTCTTTGCTGCACAAAATCAGATTTTTTTGCAGCTGAGATGTATATGCAGTTGTCTCTTCACTTTACTAAAAGTAGCCTTCAGCAAAATGGCTTAAAATCTTGAAAACACATTAAAGACATTAAGGTAGTGGGAAGTGTGTTTTCTTTTATAGGAATATCTTTTGGTCAGTGCTTTAATGCAATGATTGATGAAAATGTTGTCTATGGCTGACGTCTGGGATTATTAATGGATGTAGAATCAAATTTCTTTGGCATTAGAGGAAAAGGGTGATCTGTGTCTCACTAGATAAAATGTTCAAATGGGAATGGACCTTCAGTTTAATTTTAGGTATTACATTTTAAACCTGTCAGGCTAATAAACGATGCTTTTTGCTGCTATTGCTTAGGTCTGTGTTACTTATGAAAATGTGTAATTTGGTAATGGATAAGAACAAGAGCTTTGAATTCTATGGCTAAAATCTGAAGATTTGATATCTGCAAAATTCTAACCAAAGCCAGAAGGACAACAAGTAAAAAGCAATTAGGCAAGTTCAGAAGGTGGCACTTTGCTCTGTAATTGTTACATTTTACAGCACTCCATGAGTTAAAAGTAGAGCACTGCACAAGGCTGCTGTTGTGAGAAGCCAACTCACGGATTTTTAATGCTGTAAGACAAAGGGTTCCCTTAGCTTAAAAATAATCTTTTCTTTCCTCCTGCTCCCAAGCTTTTCCCTCCAGGGAGTAGATTCATTATGCTGCGTGTACGCGTTCAGTGCATTGCGGGAGTTGCTGAGATTTATGACGTCATGGCTCTAAGCCTTCCCCTTTTGCCACAAGGTCTGCACGCGTTGCTGTTGCCCTTTGTGTCTTGCTAAAATGCCACTTTGATATACTAATGTGCTTTTTACCTATGTAGAAGACAGCATTTGCTGTTCTAGGTCAGTAAATTTGCAAAGAGAAAGCATGGTTAAAGAAAGTGGGCTTTTTTTTTTGGTTGTTAGACAAAGCTTTCCCTCGATTTTAGGGCTTGCTAATCAAACAAAACAAAACACACACCTCATCAAGATTTTACACGGTTCACTTGTCAGGCAGAAGTGTGCCTGGAATCCATTTCCAGTGAAGGTCAAAGATCAGAAGTGCTAAGGCAGCCAAGGGAATGATTCCCCTGTGACACTTTTGCTGTGTTTTGATGAAAGTGAAAGCCATGTGGTACACGGATGAAAAAGCAAACAGATTTTTTTTTCCTGTGGCAGTGCTGAATTTTGAAGCTAAACACAGCGGGTAGGAAGAGTCTACTATTTGAAAAGCACTGGTACATTGAGCCACCAAAGCACTTATCTCTGTCTTTTCAACTCCTTGCAACGTTTCTTACACAAGTCTGTGTTTTTAAGATTCACAGTACAGGGTTTTTTGTTTGGTTTTTTTTTTTTTTCTTTGTTGGTTGTTTTTTTTTTTCCTCCTAAGAGCCCGGGTGTTTCTCTTAATTAATCCCACACTGGGAGCGGGAGAATTGTGTATGTAACGCATGGGAAGTCATAATGTGGCAAATGATATGTGTAATATCTTACTAGGAGTATACTTTCCCAGTAGAAATGGCCATGTTAACTTAAATATATGAGTGATATATGTTGGAATGTTACCTAAGGATGGGACTAAAAGCCAAGGTTATAATTCACTTACTACAGCTTTTTGACTATGCCAGAAATAGTGTATTGTTCAAATATTTGGTTATACAGTTCTATTCTCCTTACAGAATATTTCCTTCCAGTGGGTAGCAAGCCTCTTACTTCTGATGCCTTTGACAGTTACATAGTGTTGATTCCATTGTATTGCCACATTTTGATGGTCTTTTAATGCAAATGCTTCCATCTTTTATACCTGCAACTTTTTATTATACATTTTTCTGAAGCCTGATGAACATGCAATTTTTATAAGATAATAAATAACAATACTGCAAAAGCCACCTAGAAAAAAATTATCAAGGGATTTTATGACTCAGGGGATCAGTAATGGAATACAGAGTTTTTCACCTCTAGGGCACTGATTCAAATATAACCTAGGTCATTAGTGAGCAAAAATCATTACCAGCAGCTGTTCAGTGACCTACAGAATGTGAAATGAGTTTGTGGTCTCAATACAGTTTCTACTACATGTGTATACAGATAACAGAAAAATCACAATGTTGGCCTCCTTGTTGGCATTCTCACTGGAGGAATAAAATCCAAACATGCATGGAGTGACTAAATGCCTCGCACATTTGTGAGTCTGAAAAGCATTTGACTGATATAAGGAAGGAGAGACATCCCATTGACAGCATGTTTAAGAAAATGTACAGCTGACAGTTATTGATTGAAAATCCTCTCTCTTCTAATAAGGATAGATTCCCTTTCAAGTGACTGCTGCTGTGGACATCTGAAGGTCTTGAATTAGGCTTGTAGTGATTTCATTGTCGTTAACATATTATGCCGCCAACGAAGCAAAGAATCGTGGGTTGAAATAACAAAGCATTAGGATTGCCAAGGGATGAATTTCAGTTTCTTAAAGTTTAGGTGGGGATTGTGCAGCAGCACAAACAATGTGGGTGGAAAAATGTTGTGGGTGGTGGGAGGGATTTCATGGCAGCTCTTTCCACATGACTGAATTAGTTACTGCCTTATCTTCTAAACCAGTTATGTGTTCTCGCCTCAGCTGATGGATGTAGGAAGAAGATACATTTTTTCTTGGCCTTTTTGCTAAGAACAAATGTATCCTCAGCTTACTATCTGATACATCTTCTGTGACAGCCGTTGCAGTGACATAAATTTGATGAGCTCTGTAAGTCATTTCCATCCTAAACTACAGTGCAATTAGAGCTTAACTGACTAAGGATTTGACACTGAGCAAATTTTCTTCCTGTGTGATTTTTATAGAATTTGCTAAATTCCTGGTTGCATTATTTTCTTCCTTTTTCTTCTAGTATTCCCAGCAAATGAGTATAGCGTTATAAATGCTTTCATATTTTTAGACAATTGATCAGATTTGTCACATTTTATGACAAGATTGGGACTTTCTTTTAAAGAACTGCAAACTTGATTGCACTTCAGATAATGTTTATGAGAATAAGAAAGATGTAGCCATGCTTTCTCTGCCACACTTAGTTAAACAGGTTAATTTGGGATAAATCATCTGTGAAGACACCACAGAAAAAAAACATTTGCAAGGGAGGTTCCTGACTGCATTGCTTTTAGGACTTTATACTATTTATCTAGGTACGACACGAAATGATAGCTGCTAGGTAAGACATACAGAATGCATAAAGCTATCCTCAGTTTTGGAAAGAGTGGGCAAGGCAGTTACAGCTGTATGACCATGATCAGTAATGGCTGTATCAGATCTGTGGTGTTTTAGCGTGGCAGCAATGTGCCTTCCTTCTGTGTAGTGCTCCAGTAACTTACCTTCATTTTACCTAAGCCCGTTTGGTCATAATTTTCTCTGTACCACCCTGATACCCATTAACTATAACAAGCAGCTTTGCAAAGTAGATTACCCCTTATATAGTGAATCCCCACCTTGTTGAAAGCTGGGAACCGTTTGCAGGGTTTGGTCTGGCTCATTCTCCTGGGGGAGGGAGCAGGCTGTTCTAAGTGAGTAACTCAGATATTTAGCACTGAAACCAAGCAGCTTTAGAAGACTGCAAGATCTCAGCAAAAAGATGTAAAAGCCGTTGTACTGCTTCATTTCCTTCGTTCCTGCGTGCCCCATGTTCTGGCAGTGTGGAAACCTAAAAGTTGTCAGCCAGAACAAGCACCCACCTGCATGGGGGTGCTTATCAAGGCGAGAATTTGCAATACAGACTGGGGAAATTGGTACTGACCCCGTTTGGCTAGACTTGAAAATACAGCTCCAGCATACTCTGGAGATGGCCTCTTCATGGACAGAGTACATTTGGCCTACCCCGATACACTTCCTTCTTAGCTTTAATACAAAATGTCTTGGCGATCAGGGCAAAAGTAGAAGAGCAGAAGCTCCCCCACTCAACAGCCTGTGCCGGGCCTGCCGGGCTCTTACTTCCCCTCTCCTCTGAAGTGCCGCAAATAGTTTGGTTTAAGCACTGAAGGGCGTTTTATTGATGTTTACTTTATTAGTCATCTTGTGTTAAGAAAAAGCGAGCCCTCAGCATTTGTTCCTGTCCTAAAAAGAAGACGATTTAAGTAGATCAGAAAGGCACAGATGAAGCAGATGTGACACACTGCCTCCATCATTTCCCAGGTGAGAGCAGAGATGCAACTCACCTGAGGCCATGCGGAGAACCTGTGAACCATCTGGGTGACAAATCCCTGTCTCCTGAATTTCAGCTGCAAAATCGCCTTTTTTTCCAGCTTAGGTCATGAATGAGATTCATCTTTTTTGCACATGAAACGGAAGCACTTGCAATGTGCTTTCTGTTGCTGTGAGGAGAATCTTGTTAAATGCCCTGGCTTCTCTCAGATGTAGGGCAATATCTCTGTAGATGCACAGTCCCGCTGGTATAAACAGAATCTATTCTTAAACTCCACTAAATTACCTTGGAGACTCTGGCTGCTTTAAACTGAAAATCCAATAAAGGATACTACGAGGTTTGCTTATGGCATCCCAAACATGTTAATGTATTCCAGTCAATTAATTTTTTTAACTTAGGTCTGGCTCACCTGATTGTAGAAGAGGGGGGAGAGGCAGAGAAGTCCCACTTCTTAGGTCAGACACCGCGTGGATGGGACGGAGATGAAACGGAGGTACCTCTGCAAGTCGGCTGGGTTTGCACAAAAAAGGCCAGCTTCTTACAACCCTGATCTCTAGGGCCGGAGCAGGAGGGAGGGATGACACTGCTGAGGCTGCAGTCACTGTGGCACTATGGTGGACATTGAAGCTGTCGCATAGCACAGCCCAGCTTCTTGTGTTTGTTCTGTTTGCGTGTGGGCAATGCGTTCAGTCAGATGATGTATTTTCTTCCTGACAAGCAAAAGTGATTAAAAAATCCCTTTTTTTACACTTTGCAATTTTAATCACTTTAAGCTGATTTTTAAATGCTTTCTTAATTTGATTTTCTGGCTTCAACAGACATTGGAATAATTTTTCAACAAAAACATGGACAATTTCACAAGTTGAAGAGGATGTTTGTCATGGAGACAAGGTCGTGTCAGGCCTTCTCAGCACATGACCGTGTTTACTCCATCACCGCTGTGTACTTGGCTTTAACGCCTCTGTCTGCTTTAACTGGCTTTTGCCCTGACTTCTGGTTATCTTTCGGTTCTTATTTTATTCCGAAATAACTACAACAGTCGGTTCCACTAAAAGATATTTCATAAGCTGTTATTTTTTAAGCCTCTTAAAAGGCCAGTTACTCATATGGTATGCCAGGGCTGGAGGCCTTTCTGGAGGGTGTGAGGATTATTCCTACTGCTGATCCTCAAGGGGGAAATTGCAGTTTATTGATTGGAGGTGCAGATGAACCTGGGATGATCATCTGGTGTATATAAAGTGGAGAGGGACTCCTATGTATACGCAGCACGGCTTTTTATCTGCTGTAAAAAAAAAACAGGGTCGGATGGACACTGAGAGAGGGACTTCGGGGGCAGCGATCAAAAAATACAGTGCTGGGGCAAGAACTGCTTCCCTTCTGGATTGCGGTGGTCAGTTATAGCCAGTTTAGCCAAACCTGGGAGAGGAACAGACAGGTGATCTCTAGTTCAGAGAAGTGACTTACGACCTTTTTGTCAGGAGGGAGCCTGCGGTGCACCGCAGGGCCCTGGCCAGGGAGCCGGCCTGCCGGCTCGGCCCCAGGCTCATCCCCGCTGTGGCGCCGGACGGCACCCCCGCCCGCCAGGCTGACAAGCCGCTCCGAGCTGCAGAGCCTGTTTCCAGGATCCCCAGCCTCATGCCTCACGCCGGCTTCACGTCTTGCCCCTGCCCCTGCCCCCAACCCCGGATCCCCCGCCCCGCCAGAAGGCTGCCGCTGCCAGCTGCCCCGGCAGCCTTTGCTCTGCCTGCTGCCTCCCCCCCCTCCCCGCCCCCGGCGTCCTCCTCTGAGGGCAGCCCTGCTCCCCGGGAGCTGGTGGCCCCGCCGTGCGCCTGTCCCACCGGCACGTGAGCGTCGCCCCCTTTCGTTGCCAGAGGCACAGCCCCCTGCGGCCTGGGGCTGGGGGGGGCCTTCGCCACGCATGCCCCGTGCCCTCATTACCCGTCTCGGAACTTGCCTTTTGAAAGTCACTTCGCCTTGAGCCGCCCTTTCCGAGGCTTTATTGTCCGGAAACTCGTCCGACGTGAGATTATTGCCCTCCGGGCTGGTTTAATTTATATTAAAGTATGATCCTCTTTCTTATCCAAGGCGCTGCCGTATCCGTTTCCATTCAGATAACCAAGGTGTCACCGGGCAGTATTTGCGCAAAGCCTCCATTTGCCTAACAATGTTTGAGTAGGTCACGATGACTAAGCAGTTTAATCTCTTCTGTTTGTGATCTTCTTCCTTAAACCTTCGTTATATCATATGGATATATCGCGCTGTTCCAATTAACACAGAATTAATTGTTTAAGGATTTATTTCGCTTGGCTGGTAGGACTTTGAAAGTGGTGACTCCGTGACAAGACAGAGGTTGGTTAGAACCATTATTGGTCAACTGTGTGGTCTTTCTGCCACCTTGTGGAGAAGAATCACTAAACTGTTGAGATGAAACCAAAAAGAAGACGTGGTTATTAAAATCCGTACTTTTCATAATTGTGTCTAGGAACTGCTGTAGCAGAGCGAAAATCATTGCTCTCCCCAAAGGTGTTTTAAATCTATTTTAAAAAAATACGCTGAGATCACCCCGGATCACTAAAACCTAAACCACTTGCAACTGTACCAAACTATTACCACATAATAACAAAAGTTTTTGTTTTCTGCGTGGCCTATCCATACCCGCACCAGTCTTCCTGGTCTCCCTGGCTCACCCATTTTGAGCAATATGTGTTGACAAGATTGTTCTCACTTGGACCTGCCACTTCATAGCCTATTTTACAAGGGTTACCGTGTCTATTCCCCAATTTAGTCACAGCACATGTGATTATCCTAAGAGATGGACCAGCCTCTGTTCATTGGCTATGGCGAGTGTTAGTGAGCACCAGACGTTATTCATATCTGTCTTCTCACTCCTGGCTGAGCCTCTAGCATCCAGCCTGTATGTAGACACTGAAATTATGCTGTTGCCAAATGGGGAAATTTTTGCCAAGGGTAACCAGCTTATTCAAAGATGAATTTCATCTGGAAGCATGATTTGTTTCACCCAGACGTGTCAGAAGTTGTTAAGTGACTGTTAACTCTCTATCACTCATATGCAAAACGTCTAAGTTCTTTGCTATACACTGTACATAGAAAGTTCATATCGTTGCAGCTCTGTGCATTATAGATCTTCAATCAACCAGGAGGTAAAACCTTCTTTAAAGATTTCTGGCATTTGACAGTCAGTCGAGAAGGGTCCTGCGTTTTCCTTCTTCCCTTCCTTCTCTGCTGTGTAAAGGACAGAGAATCCAGCTTCTCCTCTTCCGTGTGTTGGGACTTCAAGGAAATGGAAAAGATCCAGTTTGTTCGCTCCCACTTCCATTTTGCATGATCATTGACTATGTGAATGCTTTAAACTAGACAGGGAAAGGAAAAGCCCCTCTGGTTTTAGAGTGTTTTACGAAGACAGACTATTCAATCAGAAGGCTTTTCTCGGCCTGCTTGTGCTACTGATCAAATGACATATGCCAGCCAAATTTGGGTTCCTTTTGTGTTAGGTACTCTACAGGTATATACTAAGAGAGGTCGCCCAGACATATTCTGAGCTGATCAAGGCAAAGGGTGGGGAAAGTAGAGATACATAAGGAGAAAAGTGTCATTAGCCCATTTTATACTTAGTGATCTGAGTCATATGGAATGAATGACTGATGCTGCAGATGATAGAAAGGTTTGTGAGTAATTTAACCTACGTGAAAAGAATGTGAAAGAAGGGGCTATTAGCATGAGTAAGATTCCTCATCTGCAGGAGAATATACATGACTGCCTCTAAGGCAGCCCAAGATCGTGCAGATAATGTGCATCAAAGCCCCCAAATAAACTCAGATTTCTTTTATTCTAGTCAAATCCTATGAACATTTATACTCTTCAGTATGAATGCTTCTATGGATTAAAACATGGAACATATCTATTTAATAGAACTGATATGTTTGCATATCTGTATAATCCATTATTACAGTTTCTGAATTATGTCAAGTTTAGACATAGAGTTTATATTTTTAAACGACAGCATTATGCTTTTTGTAGATGACAATAGAAATTATTCTTTTGCTAGCTTGACTTTCTTTGCTTCTATAGCTCTGCAGAGAAAGGGCTTGTGCATTAGTTTACCTTTGTTTTATTTGTTGCTTTTTTTGCCTGATAAGAACAAATGATACAACATAGATGTTGTGGTTGGTAGGAGTATCTGTATCTTGCTTTTGATTAGCTGTATGATTCCAGTCCCTGTAAAGATGTCTTTCCCACTGTGCCAATGCCCTGACTCCTCATTGCTCTGGGTGACAGAAATCTGCTGGTATTTCGTCCAAGATCTGTAGCAAGTGACCAACATTTTGTGGAATACTTCTGGGGAACGCATTTTCGGTTTGGCAGTTCTTTCAGTTCACTTGGCTTTCTTCTTACATTTCACTGCCAGGTGTAGCAAAGAACAGAGTCCCTAGCTTTTGCTTGTATTTTAACATGTAGTTAATACAGGTTGTGAACACAAGCGTATCAGAAGATAGAAATAAAGTTGGTTAGCATGCTGTATCTTACAGTGTTTTTGATTCAATGTAGGCCAAAGCAGTACAGCAGAGGAAAACACAATATAGATCGGAGTAAGAACTCTGTGTGTCACCTCATTCTCCTTTTTACAGAAGAGGCAGGTTTTCTGTGTTGCAAGTTGCTGTGTTAAATCTTTCAGTGCCATGTTGGCTGTCTTGGCACTCAGTCAGGGGAAATCAACTAGAATTTCCTTTCTGCTGAGAATGAATATCACAACATGAAATTGCTTTAATTGCTGTGCCTGTTAATTATCATTACTTATCTATTCCACTGTGCTGCCGAGGATTAATTCTGAGGTAAGTACCTGGATGCTATTTCATTGTTAGATGAGCCCTGGCAAGTTTAATTGTGAAGAGATTTGGAGGGGGTTGTATGAAGGAAGCAGACACAAAAGCTGGAGAAGGGAATTCCCACTGCCCCAGAGGGGCTGGCTTTATGTTATGGCTCTCTAGCCTGTAACAACTTTTATCGTCTCTGAAATCTGTCCTTCCCTTGAAGTATAAATACAAATGCTGAGACTCAGGTTAGTTCTGTGTAGATAATGATATTGGGGCAGATACCTGTACTTAAGAAAGAAAAAAAATAATCTGTTTTTCAGTCCTTGAATCTGTATTCAAAATTCTGTGGAGTCCCCGCCCAGGTGCTTCGGGCTGGGATAATTTTACAAAGAAGGAAGACTGCCTCAGCAGAGGTAGCAGCCTCTTCCTCGGTGCCTGTGTCACCAGGAGAGAAACTGTCTTGTTGTGTAAATAAATGCAGAATAGCACTGAAGAGAATGGGCGCTAGACATCTTCTGAGTCAACAAAGCCGAGCCTTAATTCAGTACTGTGCAGAACTGTGTCTAATACTTAAGAAATGCTTAGCAAATTCACAACAGGCAATTTATTATCTATTTTGTGTGTTTACTCCTCCTTCCTGTTATGTTGTTGTTAAAAAAAAAGTTTACACTGGAATGTGTCCAGATCACTGAAGGAGCCAAGCTTATCTAAAACCCTGAGTGGAATATTTTGATTAGAGAAGTTAAATTTGTGGAAAGTGCCGCAATGCAGTACCACAGAGGTTACGTTTGCTGGCTCTGCTTTGTGCTGGTGTAGGCAGCTAGGTGGGCTACAGCCTTTGTTTTGTACACATTGAAAATATTTGCCTGTTGAATGAGCAATTAAAGTGGTAGGGGAATGATTTCTCCAGATACTTTCACATACAAGATTTGAACTACTTTATGTAAGAACCTGCTGAACTATCCCTGCTTAGATAGAAATGCTGGATGCTAAAATGTTTGTACATTATTATCTTTTTATTTAAGGAACTCGCCTTAGAACATGTGGCCTTTCAATGTGAAAAATAAATTCTGTGTTACATTTAAACACCTACCAAAAAAAAAAGAAAAAATAATTCCATTCATTCAAAATTCACACTCAAGCCAATTTAAGTAATTTATTGGTCTCATATGACATATGATATGTAAACTCTGAGAATTTTAATATAAACCATATGTAGAACAATCTAGGCAAGGTAGAAAAATCTTTTAGTCTCTTGTACCACTGCCTTTTTTTTTTTTTTCAGAGGGCTAGACATCCTTCCTTGAGGAAATGTACTGGGGGTTTGGTTTTTATTGTTCTCCCTATGCAGGTTTTATATAAAGAGGTCAAAAACCAGAGTGCGAGTGGGCCTGGAAGGCAGTGGCTGAACCAAAAGAAGTAGTAGCTACTGAATAAAACCTTTTGATAAGTGTGTAAATATAAAACCTGTTTCATAGTAAAACTCAGAGGGGCTATTTTGAAGAGCGAGATCAAGTGGTAGTTGAAGCTCTGTGTGATAATCTTGGCAGAATCTCTGCTAGATCCTAACTTCTGTTTTCCAAACTAAAAGCTCAAGTATAAAGAATTTTCAATGACATTTAGGATTCTAAATGGTCAAGTCAATCTGCAGTGTAGGACTTGGGAGCTTGATTTTTTTTGTTGCGGATCAATATCATTCCAATGACTACCATGTTCCGTTGCAGAGCGGTAAGCTGTAGGTGAGTCATCCTATCTGTGTAGGCTAAAATCTACACTCAGGCGGTCTCATAGACTCATTCAGTTCATCAATAAGAGGAAAAAAATAGTCTTTCAATTGGTGTGAGATGGTTTTATTGCAATTGTTTCAGTCTAATGCCCTTAGTAACTTTAGCAGGTTTCACATCCCGCGGTGACTGTTTGTCTCTTTCACACTTCTATGCAGAAGCTTAAAGCAGAGCAAAGCTGCATTGAGATGTGCAGTCTGTGGCTGACCAGTTCCATCTTGTCCACTGTTAGTAGCATCCAGCCTCTTGCAAATGAAGCTAAGAAAAGTCTATTACAGACAGCAGGATTTTCCCTACTTCCCCTGCAATATCTGTGTAGAGGAGAATGCCCGTATGTTTCCCTGTCTTTGAGCCAGACAGCATTGTGGGATGATGTTCATAGTCTCATTATCTGAGAGGTTCCACACAATGATATGATTCATTAAATGATGGAATGTCTTTTGAAAGCTCTGGAAACAGGCTGACACCTCCCATTGAAACTGTCAGAACGCAGCTGCTCACTCTCTCTGAACCAGGAAAGGCTCAGAGGTCTGGAGGCAGCGTGATTCAGGCTGACGCGCCTGTGTCCTAGGCTCAGGGAGCAGTATCTGGGGAGACTTGATTGTCAGACTAGTTTCAAATCCAGAAAAGAAAAGAAAAGAGCGGTGAATAAATATTTGAGATAATAGTGGATATAGACACACACATTTCCCTGTTGCATTCTAATTCTGCCAAAGATTTAAGCTGTTAAATTATGCCTCCTTCTAAGTCCTCAGTCTGTGAAAACTTTGAATTCCACCTTAAAGCACCAATGCTCAACCACTGTAGCCTAAATCTGACTTCAGTTGCTTGAAGCATAAGCCCTGCATGCTCCGGAGTAGCACAGACGGTCTGCAACTGGGATGTTTCCTATGTCATCTGCTATTTGTAACCCTACCGGTTGGAGGCAGACTTTTCAAGAATAATGGGTGGTGGGCTGTGTAACAAATGGGAAAGTTCTCGTTTGTTTTTACAGGGGCAGCTTTGCAAGGAGGGCAGAAGGGAAATTTCACTCCTTTCTCCCTCTGTTAGCTGCCACTAACTGTTCCATCATGACACTGGTACTTCATATGCTCTTTGCTGTTTTAAGTTGCCACTGCTGTCTCCTGGATTGCCTGAAGTCAGAGAGAGACAATGACACTGCCATTAGGATATGCAGCATATATAGTGTGGGGATTTTTATGCTGTCCTATCATTTTCCTACTTCCTAGTCCCATTTAGACAAAAAAACCTGAAACCAAACCAGCTTATTCACTAGGAAGGTAGAGTAGCAGTGGAGCAGGTTATGCAGAGAGGCTGTGGAAGCTCCATTCTTGGAGGTTTTCAAGACTTGGCTAGACAAAGCTGTGGTTGATCTGATCTAGTGCTGGCAATAGTCCAACATTATTCAAGCCATGGGTTGGACCAAACACCTAGAGAGGTTCCTCTCCCTCCTCTACAGCCGTGAGCTATAAAACCTTGGAGGGGCATGACCCAGTTTAAAGGATGGATTCAGTTCTCATCTTTCACAGCAGACCTGAGTCTGCTGGTAGTGTGACGTGCATGTCTGTTCTTGTCTTGCAGTAAGATTGCTCAAGCACACCTGCTTTTATGGATTTTTTTTTTTTTTTAATTTTGGTCACTTGATGAAAGAAAGCAAAGGAGGGAAAAAAGAAAGAGGAGCATTAGTGTTACGTCTTTCAGAGACTGAGTGTCTACGGAAAAGATGGATGGAGTGGAAACCCACGCTACATCAGATAGAACATTTTGCAGGTTCAAAGCATGCATGCTCCTATGCCTATCTGTTGCTTTTGAGCAAATCTTGATGGTGACTAAGTGTAGTTTACCATGCATATTGCCAAGAAGAGATGATGTATTGAAACAGGCACGTATTTTCATTTTCCTGGCAAGACCTGGTTAAACCTACCACATCACTCATCCCATTGGGAGAGAGCAGACATCCTTAATTAGCCTGGAAATAACATCAATGATGTGCCCAAAGGCATTTCTGGGATCTCTCTCTTGAAATTCTGACATAAAATTTATGGGAGGATTCCTGGGATAATTCTCTCTTCTCTTTCAGAGTTTCCAAAATGCCCTATGGATAATGTTCAGTTATTTCTATATCTTACAAAAATACCTCTGGAAAATAAATTATTTGAAAGGTAGAAACCTTAATATTTTCATGAATTGCCCTAGGATATGGAACCTATGGATTTCTGTATCTTTTCGTTTTACAAAAGTTTCCCTCTCATGCACTGTGCAATAAGTATATAACCCTCTATGTTCCAGAGCAACTACAAAGTTTTACAGGGAAGTCTAGCTTATTAGAGTATCATTCATTAAATTATGGTGCTTTATTAATGCTGAAGTTAGCTCTTTGCATTATTACTGAACATATTTAAACTTACCACACTAAACAAACAAATAACTGCCTTCAGGTAGGGAAACACAATCTTTGTTCCCTTTGCCATCTACTCTGTGGCTGTATACATCTTTAGGATACAGAAGTTGCAAGAGCTGAAGAGGCAAACATTTTGGTAGTCTCATGTTATGCTACTGATTCCATCAGAGATTTGAAATAGTGCCTTGTAAAATGCAGATTTTGAACAAAAATTTTGTGAAATATCTGAGAAGTCAAATATTCTTGCAATCTTACTAATACCAGTAAGCAATTAGTATTTAGGAAAAGGTAGGTGACAGCCATTTAAGCAAACTGTACTTTTATTCCTAGTTGCACTAGTATGATTGATACATATTTTTAAATAACCTGTCTAACAGCGAGAGTTTCTAAATAGACACTAAGAAGTACGCTTAGGGTTTAACTTTACTGAAGAACATGACAGGCCACTCATTTCTAGCTGCTGGGAGCCAGCATAGGAGCTTCAGTGCGCTGCCAACAAAGTTATTCCCTCAGCAAGTTACAAACAGGATGGCTTGTAGAGTATTTGAGCACTTTCAGGGAGAACCACTGGCAAAGATTAGACTTGTATGAGGAAATTATGAGTTGTGAGTGTTCTCCCTGCTTGTGGAGCAAAGGGGAAAAGCAACCAGAATTCCCATGCCAAGGAGGACAGACAGATGGGCTGTGGGCTTGCTTCCAGTAGGGGAGACACTGACTTCAGCTTAAATACCTCTATTACAGCAGGACGAGCACTTGCTTGTGCTAGTCTGGCAGGAAATAAGTAAAGTGTTTTATTTGCTTTTTTGATTTCTACAGCACTGAGCTCAGGTTTGCGTTGAATTATTTACGAAGTCCACAAGATCTCATTCCTGACTCATAATGGACACCTCAGCACCTACCACTGTATTTGCAAAATTATGATAATTTTTCTTAGGTACGTTACTTCACACTAATGTTTACTGAATTTTATCTGCAATTTTAATGCATAGTCATTTACTCTTGTAAGCTCTTCCTGCGCTTCTTCAGAGACAGCCCTCGTCTTCACTGGACTGAATAACTTAGAATTACCAACATACCATGCCACTTCAGCTACTGGCAGAAATCCCCTGGTGACGTCTCTCTACTGTAAAAACTGTTTTATTCTGCCCTCTCTTTCTAGTATTTCATCTGAGAACTCCTTTTTATTTCTAGGCTGCTTAATATCCTTGAGAGCCTATGGTGAGAGACTTTGTTGAGTACCTTTTGGAAATCCACGTGGATAGTATCACCTGGACCTTTTTTGGTCATATACTTGCTGACACCCTCAAAGGTCTCAATAGGTCTGTGAGGTGCATGCTCCTTTATTAAAAAGTGTGCCGACTCTTCCTCACTATATTGTTTGTCACAAATTCTTTCCTACATTCTACTTACTCCACAGTGTAGACACCAAACTAACTTGTCGTGTCCAAGATATTCTGTGAAATCCTTTTGAAAATTGGTGCCAGGTTTCCTATATGCCATGCTTGAGATATAAAGGCAGTTTTAAAATGAGAGGTAACATACCATTGTTAGTATCTTAGCTATTTCGTGTTTGAGTTTCTTTTGTACTGCTGATTGAAGACTATGATTCTGTTAGTTTGTTTTGCCTATTTGTTCCATAACAGCTTCTCAATACTTCAGTTTGAGATCCATCTGGTGACTGCCCTGCAAAGAGTTTTGGGGTATGAACTTTTCCATAGTAACCATAGAAGTAGCTTTTTTGTTACGGTCTTTGCTTATTAGTTTTACTTGCATATCCAGGTTATCTGCTAGCTTGACAGACTCTTGACAAGCTTTCTGCTCCTGCTACGTTCAACTGCCATGGTTTATAGTCTTTTCTACATTCCTCATTTGGATGTGGCTTTTGCCGTTTGAATGATGTTTTCCTGCCTCTAAAAACTTCTTTACCCTGCTGGTTAGTGGCTTTTTGCCCTTCCATAGCCTTCTTAGAAAGATGATGTGTTTATTCTGTGCCTATAAAGTGATGTCCTTAAGTAGCCTGCCTGCAAAGATTTAACTCTTAGATTCCTCATATAGCTTCTTTTTAAGAAGCTGTCTATGTAGTATCTTTCTGAAGTTGATCCAGTTATGGTGGATCATTTCTTCTGTAAGGACACAGTTTTTGTACGTTACAGAACAGCTTTTGATCATGACTTTCTGAAATACGTCCCGTGTGCTACTCCAAAGTTATATTAGTTTGATGTTATATTTTTATTTCATGCCACCAGCTATTCTCTTTTCTCCCATATATGATATTTTGTCCACCTTTCTCTTTCCTATTGGAGAAAATCACTGTATCGCTATCCTCTCTCCAGCACCCTTTTCCACTCTTAAGTACCAGCTCCATTTTCTCTCACATATTGAACTAAGCTTTTTTTGAAAGCATTTATTCTTAGCTTGTGCATATCTTTGAAATTCTTTGCTTATGTTTACAAAGAAGGACTAATGTTGAATTTTCCAGCTTTGTGAGTTGGTCTAATGAAAATATGTACTTTTCCAACTTTACTTCTAGTACTGATCCATTTGATAGGCTGCTGGTACCTTGATACCTCTGCCTTATTATATGCACAATGCCTAAAATAAATAAGGGAGTTTTAAGATGAGATTTCTTTGAAATTGAGAAGAAAGTTCTTCAGAGCTTATGAGGAGCTTTGCCAAAAAAATGAATGCTAGTAAGCAATCCGTTCTGGAGGTTTTTTAAGGGTGATGAAGTTTTGCACCTTAAAC
Source organism: Sagittarius serpentarius (assembly GCA_034782735.1). Lineage (NCBI taxonomy): Eukaryota > Metazoa > Chordata > Aves > Accipitriformes > Sagittariidae > Sagittarius > Sagittarius serpentarius. The sequence continues at coordinate 7,205,760 of JAVKLA010000031.1, read as the reverse complement.
TGATTTGGAGATGGAAATGAGAAGAGATTGGTGTGGTGGTGATGGGTTAGGAAAGGAACTGAAATTGAAGCAAACAATGTACACATGTGAGAAAGCAGAGGAATGCAAAGAGCAATACAGGCAAAGTGACAGTCAATAAAAAAAAGGTTTTAGTTTCAGTCTAAACCTATCAAGGACAGATGCCAAAAGGTGACAGTAACTGAGTCATGAAATGATGACTGAGTGGATTAAATCTGTAGCTGTGCCTATGGACAGACAAGAAGGGCTGTGTCTTAAAGTCGTAAGGCAAAAAGACTCTATAGGGTTTAAAGCCTGTGGTCATTTTGCTGGCTGTTGAAGAAGCATATAGGCATTTGTTTTCCTTTGTTAAAGTGAACTCTGGCTTTTGGAGGACTAAAGCTATTTCGCTTGTATAATGCCTTGCTGCTAACACCCCCAGTGTGCTGGGGAGCCAGTTGCTCACTGCAGGCACTCTCAGCCTCCAGTGAAAATCCCATGCAAGGGATCTGCTGCATGGCAGCCTTGTCTGCTTCTCCTGTTGTCAGAGAGGGACTCACGCACCAGCACTGTTCAGAACAGAGGGAGATATTTAAAAATTAGAACATTTTTCAAAGTGTACAAGTGTCACTTTTTGATTTTTAGATCATTAATGTCACTTAGTTTTCAGATCAGTATCATGAAAAGGCAGATGAGCAGCAGACTATGTGGCTGGGCTATCACGTTCTCGTAATGTTTTCCAAGCTAAGCATTTGCATGTTTTCTTTCTTCTTTCTTCAAACTAAAGTTGCTGGGTGAGGGGGACCTCAATCCATCCTACTCCTACCAGTTTGATGCCAGTGGCAGCAATAGATGCCCAGAGCCTGGACAGGGATCACAGGTCAGCAGGAGAGCACCTGAAGAGCAGCACAAAGGAATCCCAGCCACTCCAGCCAGTAAGTCAGCTTC
>JAVKLA010000031.1:7179970-7202436 GCA_034782735.1 Sagittarius serpentarius | reverse complement strand
GACATGGACCTGTTGGAGCAAGTCCAGAGGAGGGCCACAAAGATGATTAGAGGGCTGGAGCACCTCTCCCATGAAGAAAGGCTGAGAGAGTTGGGGTTGTTCAGCCCGGCGAAGAGAAGGCCCCGGGGAGACCTTATAGCAACCTTCTAGTACCTAAAGGGGGCCTACAAGAAAGCTGGAGAGGGACTTTTTACAAGGGCATGTACTGATAGGACAAGAGGTAATGGCTTTAAACTGAAAGAGGGTAGATTTTGTCTAGGTGTAAGGAAGAAGTTCTTCACTGTGAGGCTGGTGAGGCACTGGAGCGGGTTGCCCAGAGAGCTTGTGGATGCCCCATCCCTGGAAACACTCAAGGCCAGGCTGGATGGGGCTTTGAGCAACCTGGTCTAGTGGAAGGTGTTCCTGCCCATGGCAGGGGGCTTGTAACTAGATGATCTTTAAGGTTCCTTCCAACCCAAACCATTCTATGATACTATAATTCCATGACTCTTGAATGCTTTCTTTTTTTTTGAACTTTTCAAGTATTCCTATATTGTAAAAATCTACATGTATAACTGATTTCTATCCTTTTATATCTAGATATAATAAACTATATATTCTTATTAACTAGGAGACTAATTTGTACAGAATATATTAAGTAACTTAATTAAACCATACAATAAACCAATTTATTTGATGGAAATTTCCAGGAGGCATGTAAGATCCAGATTTTGTTTTAATCAAAAGCTGATAATTATCTTGTCTGGGAAATGCACATTCAGAACTGAAAGCTTTAAGTAGAAGCACAAACTCTGCAGAGCTTTATAATTTTCAAGGTACTGATATAACCAGCTATGTATTAACTAACCTCACTTTAGAAAGATGATAAATTGTTCTCTTTGTCTGCTGGCAGCCAGTAGTTCTATGCATTTATCACCTAATATTCTTCATACGGAAATGTGTTCTGATTTATTATGTATTGATAGTCCAAAGATTACTAAAGAAAAGTCACTTATACCATAAGTCAGTCAGCTGCCTATTTTACTGCGTTAGAGTTTAGCTTCACTTGATGGCGAGACAATATCTGGGTCTCCCCTTTGGCTTTTGCTTGTACCTCCTATGCACGTACGTGCGTCAAACTGACAATTTGCTGCCTACTTCATATATAACATAGAGCTTTTATTTTAAGGTAAATCAGAGATATGGATCTACCCCATGTAGGATCAACCACACAAAATTACATGTATTGTTCGAAAAACTGGTTCTATATGTCACTGTTAGGATTTGGCTGCTTGACTTGGCTAAGGTAGGCAACATTAGAATTAACATTTAACCGACCCTCTTGCATGAGTGCTTTCTAATATAGTCTGTAATTATAATGCTGATCTATTATTTCCTCCCCTCAAAATGGCTGCATGGGAAGGATCTGTGATTAATGAGTGAAAGCAAAAAAGGGCAGGAGAAGATTTCTGTAGTATCCATCACTCCTTTGTGGCAGAAATTGAAAGCATACAGTGAGTACAGAAAGTTTTTAAAAAAGCTTATAATTTAGGCCATTGAGTTCAGAATGGTTCTTGCCTGTGTTTCTGCCCCTACTACAGAGCTTCTGTATGATGTTGGCCAACTTGTTTAAGCTAAACTTTTTTCACATAGATACTTGTTTCCTTCTTTTCCTTGGTCCTGACTTAAAACCCTGGGAATTGGCTTGCTGAGTGCTCACAGCTGAAACTGAAATCAACCGCAGCTGTGCTTTGAATAGAAAACATGCTATAGGAAGCCATGTGCTCTTGAAAAGTAAAATCTTAGATCAGACACACAAAATAAGTCATACTTTTATTTTTAATCTTTGTGTGTCTTTGTTTATCTTCCATAAAGCAGGATTAAAAACTCTTCCGTTACAGGGATTTTGTGAGCATGAAGGAGCTTTCAGGTACCCCGGTAAGGAGTAACATAGAAATGTTCACACGGAAATTTAATCATTCTGCCGCTTGAATTCATACAATGAATGACAGCCTATGGCTGTCCATTGAGTGACAATAAAACAAGATAGAGGAGCAGCATGCTAAATAAAATTGACCTACATTATATAGGGAATGAGATGGCATCCTCTAGATTACCAAAACCATGGTCTCTCTGAATTGCATAAATACATCTCTGTATGCCACAGTGGGGGATGGGCAAGTATTTCACAAAACCCACAGAAGAGGTAAACCCAATATAAGCACAGTATGAAAAGAATGACACAGAGGACAGGGAAATATATGCTCTGATGATGTTTGATCAGTTGGAGGTATAAGCAGCACAGGTGATGGAGGAGGACAAGCACATAAGAGGACAGATACATACAAGCGTTACGCAACCACACTGGAGTAAGTGTCAGGCTGTCTCCTGTCATCACCAGCCCTGATCCAGCATCAAGCACTCTCTGAGGTATGAACCCTTCCCCACCAAGCCCAGAAAAAATACGTCAGAGTAATATGCAGTTTGGAGAGAGAGGTGACACCATCTCTCATCTTACTTCTCCTAAAAGTGGGAGCAGCACAGACTCAACTCTTTACCCTCAGTCAGTCAATTTATTTTACTAATTTAGCAGGAAATAAACGCAGCAAAAATTGGATCATTTTCTGCTGAACTAGTGAGTTAAATGGGCTGATGAAATTATCTGACAAGTTTCATTAGTGTGAGGGAAGGGGTGGAACTGCCCTGCTGGAAAGTTAAGAAGGGACTAGGAAGGAAGGATTAAGGTTTATCTTTTTTTGGTGGAAAATGAGCTGGATCAGCTCAGATGCATTTGAAAAATTTTATATGGGAAATTGTGGAATCCGGTCTTGCAATAGTAAGATCCCTTTTCCATTTGTCATCCAAAGCACAGATGCCTGTTCCTTCCCAGTGGCAGGCAAAGGCCAGACTAGACACCTATAGGGGCTAAGAAGGCATGGGGCAGTGTCACCTCTGCTATACCAAGGACTGTGGAGGCTTAGCCACACCAAGTGAGAATGCAGTTTTCAGAGACTGTGGCTAGTAACATCTGAAAAGTTCTACCAACATACGTGAATTGTGGTTTTGAGATATTTCAAAGACTGAGAGCACATGGAGGTTGCGTGATACAGGTAATTTATTAGGGGAGGACACAAACAAAGGAAAGGGGTGGTGAGATGGGCTACGGCACAGGGAGAACCTGGAGAAGGAGGAGGGTGGGTGAGAAGATGTGGTTTTGTTGTAAGACTGGAAGAGGAAGAGGAAATGATGCGCAGCCAGCTCAGGTCTGCTAGGACTTACTAGATCAGATGCTGCGCTGTGTGAATGCAGATGTACTGTCTTCAGGGAGAAGCCAGATTTTGAGGCTATGCAGTCTCTTTAATGCAGAGCTAATAATGCTCGTTCAGAGCCAGCTGTTCCTGGAGCTGTGAACAGTGAAGGTGCATTGCAGTGACCCCACAGGGTCAGCCTGGTCTCGTAGCCCTGCCTCAGTGGCAGTACCTACCCAAGCCAGCCCTGCCTCTTAGTGCGAGCGGAGCTGTAGAGCAAAACAGCTGGCGCTGGGGGCCTAACATCTACACTAGAAGCATTGCAGGAGGTTTCACTGCAGGCTAGACCATGTCTAGTTCCCAGGATTAAATACTCCTTAGCAGTTGGAGTGCATTGGGTGCACTCGTGGAGTTCATCTCCTGGTTTGGCTTTGTGAGAAAGGAATGCAGTTCATGTCCTCGGAGACTGCTCAGTGATTTGAATGCAAGTGCAATAAACGTGGATGATGGGGAGAGCTGCTTTAAAAACACGCTCCTGCTTTGAACCAGAAAGCTAACTTAAGCACGCATGTGAGGATCAACAAATCTGGATCTAGTTTGTCTTTTGAAAAGCACCTGGGTGGCCTGACATGGCCTTGGTCTCTTTTCTGGGTCTGGGGGAACCATTGCATTCAATGCATCATGGGGACAATGCTGCCTCTTGGTATTTTGGTGCTGGTTGTCTCAGGGGACCACAGGCCGTGGCAGGATCCAGTGTTGCTGCTGAACATCACCGGCACACCCAGCCCTGGGCCTTCCCTGAGTGGCAGCGGGCACGTTGCACCCAGAATTTCAGGTTTCAACCCTGTTTGACTCAGATTCCAATCCCTCAGTATGTTTTGCATACAAGTTCATTGGCCAACTGGCCATACGACATGGCAGATAAAACTGCTCTGCGCCTGAGGTTTGATGTAAGTTGTTTTGTGTCGTCCTGTGAGCACGCCTAACTCCCTAACTCTTTAAAGAAAACGTGTTTAAAAATCAGAGGGCCGTTCAGTCCCTGTGCCCTGGCACAACTTTGGTCTTTTCTTCTCAAACTCGCAACAACTTCGCCACTTTGAAGGAAATTCTGGTAAAACACAGGTAAAGCCTAGCCAGAGCCTTGCCTGTAAGTCACCAAGCCCATCCTGCGCAAGCAACTGTGGCCGCTCTCTAGCAGGAAATCTACCCAACCTGTACTCCAGGGTCAAACTTTAGATTTTGGGGCCTTGAAGAAATTGCCAGAGCTGCAAAAAGCCTTTTTTTCCCCCGGTACTCTCTCAAGGACCAGATTTAGCACCTGCTGGGCTGGGAACACCTGCACACGGTGGGGAAGCTGAGGAGAAGGGGGGTGGGAGGTGGCAGGGAGGGCCCCACAGGTGGGATCAATAGGCCCCGATGAGCTCAGGTTTCGGCCATTTCAGCACGGGGTAGGTGGGAGAGGGTGTGCTTGTGGTGACAGGTCAGTAAGGGACCTTTCTCTTTGGTGCACTGAGGGTGTGTGGGGGGGATAGCTGTTGATAATTTTACTTTTTCTGCTGGTGGGAAAAGCTGTTTCTGTGCTGGTTTTGGTGTTTGTGGGGGATTTTTTTTTTTTTTTTTTTTAATACGGATGCTGAGTTCATGTAGGCAGGCAAAGGAGGGGCGGACTTGGGGTTTGTGTGCTGTTTCCATGTAGAGAACTTGTTTTCAGAGCAGTGTTATCTGCAGTAGGCCCAGATTTGCTGGGATATCAAAACTATGCTGTGCTTCTTTCTAGGTGGTAAATGTTACACTTGCTCAACTGTTTTTATTGTCTCTAAATCCCAAAACATTTGTATAGACTGTAACTGCAGCCAGAGCCACCTCTTGGATGTAGAGAGGCAGTTAGTGATACAAATAGTACCTCAACTCCGACGGGCAAAGGATATTTGACCAGGGCCCAAAAGATAGTTAATGCCTGTTCTGACGTGAGCATGTTTGTAGTATAAAATTTAATTTAAAAGTAATAGAAATAATAAATAGTGACTATGTTTTCCATATATGAAATGAAGTATTTAAAGATACACATGCATGCCCACATGGTAGGGGTTCTGAATAAGCAAGTCGGTAACAACTTATTCTAGCCATAATAATAATGTAACTAAGTGTTTTTGTCCTTGGATAGTAAATGTAAGCAGTTATTGTTTACAGCACAGAGTGAGTAAACTTGCAAAGTTTGGTGAGGTTGCTAGTACGCTGCTAGTAAGGCTTTGCGCAGACCTCCCAAAGAGCTGTAGCTGTGTGCCCTGAGGATGGTATATACAGCTCTACTCCAGGCATAAGCATCTAGCTCGTATCCAGTTCGCTTGTTAGCGAATGACATTGGTGGTTGTTTGATACCAGCAGCCAAGGTGAAAAAAAAGAAGCAGCCACAGCTTTTTTTTAAAATTTTTGTTAATTTTTTTTTTTAAAAGGTAATGATTTGCCTCCTTGGATAAAAATAAACAGATTTACTGTCTCCCAGTATCTGGGTCATTTCAGCAAATGGGTCAATGACTGGAATGTGAATTTTCTTATTCTGCTTATAAAAGTGCCTGCTACACAAACTAGTTAATATGAGGTGGTAATATGCCAACTAGGGCTTGTAATATGCTGATGGACCTATTCTGCGTTTTATTCTCTGAAGTTGTCTTTCTTTGGGGCTTATCAAAGTTGTATATAACGTTTACTTGTTAAAAATATAATGGTTTTTTTTTCTGCCAGTGCTAATTATTTCTGCTGTACAGTGAGTTTTAGTACCTTGCAGCAACCTATGATCACCAGAAGTTATCTGATATTTCTTGCTGTGTTCTTGCTGCTGTGGTTTTACTTTAACCCGTAGCTCTGTATTCCATTACACTAGTAGCCAGACTTTTTTGCAGTCCTACTGTGTTTAAATACTAACTTAGACTCCACTGATTGTCAAACTATGTTTTTAAAAAGAAAATATGAAAGATTAAAGCAGCCTTGCTATAAATAGGTGCTCTTAGAAGCATTTGCCCTATAAGATAGGAACAATATTTTTTAATTATTATTTTTTTTGTTAAATGGCTGTTGCCTTCAGATTCTAAAAATAGATCCCTGCTTTAACTAGCATGGGGAACCATGCTGTGTTTTAGCCTCTGTGGGTATACATACGGTAGGTGACTTAGGCTAAACTTTTAGTTTAGTTTAAAGCTAATAGTGGAATGCCTGAACTAACTTTAAACTAGCCAGTTTCAGAGCAAATAGCTGTAAATCCAGCAGCATGAAGCCAAAGTGATTATTCAGCTTTTCCCATGGGTTTTTCAGTCTCTTGCATGTACTATACGTTTACGCCATTAGCCTGTTGTTCCTAAAATGCAATACATAGTGAACACGTGACACGAGTGGGGAGGAGCATCACAGGTTGACTGGAGGGGGCTGAAGTGGAGGAAAGAAAGTAGGATGTTTTAGAACATGATGGCCAATTTTAGTATAGAACTCAATCGGTGATGGTAGTCAGCCTGTTGTTTTCCTATTTGTTTACAAATAGGGTTAGAGCTGTGCAAAGCAATGTTAGAATTTTAATGAAGTTGAAGATTATTCCTGATGTGTGTGGGTTTTTTAGGTATTTTTCTTGTTGTCAGGAGGGAGTGGAAAAGGAAGTGCTTGTAGGAGGAATAGGCTGGAAAGTTACTGGCAGAGCAAAGCATAGTCAATTCTATAGGAGCAGGAAGATGACACTACGCAGAGTTTTCCAGAATGTGTGAAGCAAAAATAGAAAAGAATTAATTATGTATGATTTAATGCTCAGGGATTTAAAGCTTACTGTAAGGTGAGCCAGAAACATGAATTTATTGGCAATACCTTGAATGGAAAAGGGTGAAATTGATCTTTGGTGGTTGGAGAGGAGGATTTTGCAGTTTTCAAGACTTGAAATGATCAGGTCTCAACCTTGAATCAGAGCAGTACAGCTGGAGAGGAAACATGAGAAACAAGTTCAGAAAATACAGAAAGGTGCACACAATGACGTATGTTAGTCAACAGATACGGCTGTAACAGAGGCAAAACTAAGACTGTGACCTCTGGTGCAGTCTATTATGGTAAATGATGGAGTAGGCAGAAAAGTTCAGAGACAAGATTTACAACTTCATTTGGGAAAGCTTAAGTTTTATTACTAGAAGTGACTGGTCTTCATATTGCAGATAGGTTGTATTTAATAACATAAGGAGAAAGATCTCAAGGTAATTTTAGGGTTTTTCTTCATATGACTGTTATTTTAATAAGCTGAAGACCTTCTAGGGCGTTTTCTTAGTGTGTTAATAATATACTTCTTGGGTGGTTGAAAGCATGAGACCAAAGGAAAACAAGTACACTAATATCACAATATTATATGCCCTGGAGCGATCTAACAATGTAGTATTTGGTCCAGAGCTAGACCAGAACACCTGGAATTTGTGTTTCTCCATGTGAGGACCTCAGCTCCTTAGTAGGTAGCCGAAGTGTCCCATTACTTATGTCCCTGCTGTAATCTTTCGGTGTGTTAGGAAAGAGGATACTGCCTTGCTTTCTGACACGATACATGGAGTTGTGACTAAATAAGGTTTATGCTGTAATGGAAAGATTTTGTTCTACCATATGGATGTAGAAAAGGGGTAACTGAAAATTTTCAGGTTGTAGTTACTGCTGTCTTTGTTTATTATCTGTTCTTGACTTTTTTTTTTAATAATTTGTGAAGCTGTTTCTGGATAGAATGAGTATTGGATGTTTGCACTAGATGCATTCATGTTATAGGGAAAGAAGAAACAAATGTACTATCTGTTACAAAATTATTAACCTTCAAAAAGAATGAAGCAAAGAAGTCCCACTTAGGTAAACTGAGTTTTCAGCCTTTTAATCTCATGGCCTCTCTTGAGACCCACATGCAGATAGCAAACCAGTGACCCAGTTCCCTGTAGTAACAAGTGTGAATGTGTTCATCATGTAAACAGGGTCTTCTCTGTGTAATGATTTAGTACGAAGGAGGGGCTCCAAACTTAAAAGAAACAGGTGCATGTTTCTGGCCAGCATGTTCGAGTTCCGTAGTTGTGGGAGCACTGCTGCTTTTTCTACTTCATACAAGGGTGCAACTTTGCAGAACAGCAGTTCCCACACCTAGTCTCCCTTAACGTAGGAACAGAGGCTCAGATGACCTTGATGACAGAGCGGAAAATATCCCCTACCTACAACAGCAGGTAGACATAGATGTTTAATGACTTTAGTCAAGGCAGACTATGTATATCTCTGACCTTTGCAATGCAACGTTCAGTTGATAGATTCGATACAATAGCTTCAATAAGACCTTAATTTATATACCTTTCCTTTTAGAGAAAAGGGATAGAGTTATTATCAATGTGTGTGACCTAGCCTTTCCTTCTGACAGAGTCAACAGTGGAATGGAAACCCTGATATATAGCTGTTTAGTTAAGGCACTCCATGCAAAATCTGGGAGACGGGTTCTTGAACTGGATTGCAAAATCTTGAATGACATCACTGCTTCCTTTGTTGAGTGTCATTACACATTGCTGATCTGTTGTGCATCAGCATTCAGTACTTATGATTTTGCTTTTTATGCATTTTATTTTTAATTTAAAGCCTGCTTCTGGCTTGTCTGACAGGTAATTTGGAACACGCAATTCTCATTTCCTTTGGTCCTTCAGTGTACTTCCCTCTTTCTCTCTTGGCTATTTGGGTAGGGTAGCTGGCAACTGGTAAGCAACTGCTTTCCTTTATTTGGAGGGGGAAACAACACAAAAGGAAACATCTGGATTTTGCAGAGAAAAGGTCTGCAATAGCTTTTTACTTTGTTTAGCTGTGTTTGTGAGTTTGCTGCTAACTCATTTTCTTGAACTTAGTTAAATGGAAAGTAAATCATGTCAAGGTTAGTCCCTGACTTATTACTGGTCTTACTGAGGGGAAATAGAACTTTTTAAAGTTAAGGCAGTGCCTACTTATATGGCAAAGACTTGCTTATTAAAAACCTCCGTGGATTGTGCAAATGTTTGTTATCCACAAACTGAGTAGGGGAAAACAACAGCAGTAGATAGATGAAATGCTTCTTCCATTCAGATGAACATAAATAAAACTTGTTCCCTTCAAAACAGTTGGGGGGATCCTGATCTGAGAAAAGAGAAAGACACTACAGCTTGTGTTGGAGAGGAAGAATTTGATTAAAATAAGAATTCAGAATAAGAAATTTATGCCCTGCATTGACCTGCATTGTTATGATTAAAAATAGGATCAAATATTTCTATTTTGATAGGAAAAAAGTATATTCAAAGCCCTGTGCTTTTGGCTTGGAAACCTGCTGGTGACACTTCAAAATGATCAAGGTGTTCATGCAGTGATAGGATGGGTTAGGCTCACTCTCTGCATTGCCTGTTCCAGTGAACTGGAAGCAATGTGAATGGAAAGCAAGATATGTCAGTCCTGGGTTGCATGAATAACTGCAGCTCTCTTAAAACAAAGGCTTCATTTTTTTTTTTCCCCCTAAAAAAACCCCCAAAACATCTGTAGCCATTAGGCACGGCTCTCTTCCTCTAGATCTGCAGTTTTACTTAGGAGGTTACAAAGCTTGTGAGTGCTACCATTTGTATTCATAAGGTAGAAATTCTTTTTAGCATCTAGTGGTTTCAGTCCTCCACGTAAAGTCACTATAGTACCGTTCATAACATGCAACAAATCCTTCATTTACACTGTGCACGGGCCATTCTTGGTATTGCTGTCTTGCGTGCAATCTGACGTGCCCTGGCTCAAAATGAACTTTTTTGGGGAAAAAATAAACAGCAGACTGATATTTAAAAAATACCAAACATCAAAAGTCAGGAAAATCACTATCATTTTGCCTCCATTTACTTATTATCATTTGCATAAGTGAAGAGACAGTTTCACACACTCTGTAGTTAACAGTAAATAGGCAGAAGTCTTTGTCAAAATCGCCTGATATTTTCCCTGCTCCTGCCTGACCTCCCTTCTCTCCCCGTACTCCTCTGTGTCCGTGTTAGGCATGCTTCTACTTTGTCCCTGCAAGAGGGGCTTACATGCCGGTCACACGCAGCCAGGTGTGTTCTGGAGGGTCTGGGGCAGGGTGCCTGGTGGGGACAGCCACCCCACTGTGGTGGGGCTAGCCCAGGGAGTGCTTCCCTGATGTGCCCACCCCACCAGTTGCACTTCCCCAAGGTTCAGGATCAAAGGCCAAGGTGACAGGCATGAGGCAGAGCCCATAACTAGATTATGACTCCTGGCTGGCCATAATGATGATCCTGGGTCTCATAGTTTTTCTACGAAAAACAAAAGCTTGCTGCCTCCATTCAACTCCATTCCCATAGCAGTAAAGGTGGTAAAAATTATATCAAATAGTAATTAGCAAAGGAGAAATAGTTCCTTTTATGAAACCTTTCAGAAATGCATGCCATTTGAACAGTATGGCATTCAGCATACTGTAAACTTTGCTAAGTTGCGTTGACATTCCTTAGCTTTGATGTCAGTCCAACCCAAATCATGTTTCAGTGGTGTTGTGCGCTAAATTGTGAATTATATCCTCAGAGACCTAAGAAAGTTTTTAAATGTTCAAAAATCCAGAGCTATAGCTCTTTTGTGAGTAACACTTTATTATGGGTCACTAGAGTGGGTTTGGTATTGAGTCAGTTTGAGAGCTTTATTGTTGTTGTTTGGATTGACATGAGTTTAACGTTAGAAGAGAGAAACTGTCAAAAATGAGAACATACAGTGTCAAGACAGCACTAATTAGAAATGCTATGACATTTCCTAGGTCTATGGAGAGGCTTTGTATTTAATCCATTAATTAAAAGGTATGAATGTCACTTTTTTCTTTTCTTTCAAAGGTGGGTGATGGGTAAGAGGGTATAATTATTTCCTGCGGTTTCCTCTGAAATCAAAGATCAAAATTTTTACTCACAGGCTGAAGTTTAAAGGAGTGAAGGGCTTCAGATAGTGACACCCATATTTGTTGGATATCTTTGGGGCATAGAGGCTTCTTGGTTCAAGTTGGGCTTTTGTTTTACTCTGGGCTTCAGCGTATCAAGTGTATAGGGTCCAGACTTTTGTGTACTGTTTTTCCTACCATGTAGAAAGGGATTTTCATGGCTAGGGAAAGCAAGTTTTGCCAGAAACTTTTCTCATCCAAATAGAACTGGCGAGTGGCCAAAAATGTGCTGGTTCTTCTTTGGTTGTGAATTTTAATTTCCAGACAGCTCCTTTTAGTACTTGTTCACATAGCTTTTGCTTCTCTCATCACTACTGTCAAGGGATGCAAGCAGGTTCCTGGTGCCAAAGGTAACATACAGGCTCAGCCTCCAATCCCAGTCCCTCAGGTAGGTTATGGGGAAAGGCTCTCCCCTTTGCTGGCCTTCCTGCCCTACCTGGGAGGTGGAGGCTAGCAGCAGCATGGCCCATGAGGCACGCAGTTGCCCCAGCTTTCGAAGTCCTCACTCATCTGCCTGCCTGATGGGCAGATGAAAGCCAGGCTACTCAGCATGCAGATGGTAGTGCAGGTTGCCCTGCAGCTGAAAAATGATAAGGAGATTTTTACTTCGTTGGCTAGAAACTTCTTCACCCTCTTGTGAATAAAAAGAAACTCCCCGCCCCCCCCTTTTTTTTAACTCATTGTCATTCATTCGACAGTGTGAAATCTGCTCATTTTGAAGTATCAAGTGTTTTTTCCCTAGCAACAAGATTTTTCTTGTAAATGACAGATTGGACGTAGGAGCAGGGTGGGGCAGAGTGAAAATATATATTTCTTAAAATACTGTTCATTAACTATTGTCTTTACAGCCCTAGTGTTAAAATCATACTACTGACTGTTTATTTTAAGTAAGGTTTCCTTACACGATAACCAAATTTGACTTATGAAATTTGTTCTTAAATTGACACACACGATATTAAGTTTTAAACATAAAAATCATTTATAGCTCATACATCTCAATTCTGTATCACCATGCAGGAAAAATTTGTCTGAAATGTTCCTCAATAAAAGGCATGTACTTGAACATGGGCTCTGAAATCTAAGGCACAGTACTTTAAAAGCCTGTTTGCATTTTGTCTGTTTCTTTAAAGGGCTTCCGTATTGTCTTGGGCTCCCCTGGAAATGCAGTAAGGATTCGTATCACATCTCGGTTGCCATAGCAACAGCAGTCTTTCCCATAATGAGCTGCATCATCTGAACTGATGTCACAGCATCATGCAGCAGGTCACACAAGGCACCTCCTAGTATTGCATCTTACAGATGTGCCGTAAACATCAAAAGAGGATGATTTGAACAGGACATGGTAAGTGCAAAATGCTGTGCTGTTCTTAATTGCACCATTATTATTTCTTGTTTTATGAGGTTTTCCTAATATAAGAATGTGTGGGTTTTGCCTTGTGAAAATCATTTTGAAGGAAGATGCTGCATGCCTAAATATTATTTTTTCAGGCAGACAGGCTAAGACAAAGGCCTACAGAAAACACATTCAGACTGAATGTTTAGACTTGTCTTTGCATTTGTGGTAATACCCTGAAGATTTGAAGAGAATATATTTAAATTCCACAATCCAATTAAAGTTGCTACAGTCTGATTTGCTTAAATGGAAAGAATAGCTGTTTTCAGTTTTAATTCCATAAACATGGCTTGTTTCTTTCCCTGTCTCTTTATTTAAGTATTACTATTATGTGTAGCTGCTCTTCTAACCTGTTCTATTTCAATAGCACAAATACCACCTATTTACTTTCTCTGGCCTTCCATAACGTGATAGTAGAGAAAATACTCTGTGAACCGGTGCTGAACAAGCAACTGGAACAGTATTGATTTTAAACATGGTTCAGTAATGTCCTATTTCTGTTAGTATTCTTAAAAAAGCAAAACATTTGTATAATTGTCAAATAATAACCAGCTATTTTGAAAGTATGGTAGCTTTTCGCTTTTCTACTGTTTGACTTTCTTTCAATCATTTTTTTAAAATAGTAATATGAATTTAGTGAATTTTAGATCTATCTTTCACTGGAAGGAAAACAAGATTTTTTTTATTTATTTTTTTTTTTCCCCTCTCCTTCCCTGCTGCAACTGCAGTAAAAGGTGTAGCCAAAGATTCAGGCATTCTGAGGGGTTTTGCTATGAATAAAATAAGAAGAATAATTATAAAGGCCTCCGTCTCTATCATGGGGATAAAATACATGTCTTTTATATTTAGCAAGCTGGTTAAAATCATGTCTATAATATTTAGCAATTCTTTACAATGTCCAATATTTGTTTATTTTGTATTAAGGTCTTGCACCTGGAGGCCAGGCTAATTTTGCTTAACTTCAAGTTAATCTTACAAGGATGGTATACAACAACATTAATTGTTTGATTTTGCATGTTTAAAAGATTCAGTCTTTCAGCTGCTTTCTATTAGAAGGAAAGAAAAGACCAGACACATGTCATTTTTTAATTGATCAATATGTCCACTAGGAATTAGGGAGTGGTCTCTGACTCTATTCTCCCCGTGTAGTTTATATTTCAAAAGTGCAGTAAGAAACAATAGCAACCACTAATCTTGTAGTGATGTCTATATTTATTGTGGGTTTTAGTCCCTTAATCTTGATAAAGTATGAAGTACTAAATATGAGATCTGACTGCCCTTCATAGGGATGGGTGTGATGGTCTTGTCTGGCACAAGCTGGAGTGGAGCTCCTATATCTTAATTAGACAGTCTGTACTGCATCGTATATGCTTTTTTTTCAGCATGGTCTGGGTACGTTTGTTGGCTTTTTTTTCCTACTGCAAAACACAAAGCAGATGACTATAAAAGAACATTAGAATGATGTTGCTTTATTTATTTGTGGTGCATTTTACAGTGTGAAAGTAGTGGTCTCCTGCGCTTGCTGTGCTCTCATCATGCAAACTTGGAAGGGATGAGTTAGCAAGAGGACGGGAGGGAGGCCGGGACAGCTGATGTCTGGCTAGTGTCAGAATTAGAGACGTGAAGAGAGCTGGTGAGCAATGCATTTACCTTGCAACTTTAGGGACTGTCAAAGAACAGTTAATAAGGAGTAAATGCAAGACATGCTTGGTTGAAATATTATGCCTTTATTAATAACGTATTTTGCTAGATTTTGCAAGTGGCTTGATTATCACTAGAATTTCTCAGAATAGAGTTAAAAATGAGGGGAAATATACTGGGAGAAAAAGAACAACTTTTGACAGTGTTAATGGAGAGATGATTTGCTATGAAGACCCCAGTGCAGATTTTTTAAAAAATATTTTTCTAATAATGAGAATGCAAATCATGTTGGGTTTTAAACATTATTTTTTTAAAAGTTCCTGTTACTCTCTATTCCACACGCTTCTTACAGCATTGTTTGCCCTGGAAAACACCTGCTAATAATGGAGCTGTGATGACACTACTTGTTTCTTGGTGAACATCTCAGCTAATTCTGACTCCGGATGAATGCCTTGATTGTAGAATACCTCCTGTTCATTTTTGTATGGGCTCAAGTGTTTCACTGAGGTCTGTATATGAGGATATGGAAGAGTATGGAGTGATGAAGAGGGTCTCACTGTGAAGAGCAAGCCTGATTGCCTGAGTCAGAGCATGACCGAATGTAGAAACAGTACAGATCTAATACAATTTTGCTTGCTGTTGAGGCAGATTCATAATAGCTACAATTATGAGTGAGACAGCATTCAACAGTAGGAAAACTGTGCTCCTCTCAGTTTTGTTCCCCAGCTGGGTTTACTCATCATTACTGAAGGCAATACATTTTGTAAATACATGTATTCTGCCCCAAATTTGGACGCTTAATCTGGAGGCGAGAGTTCTGTATATGCAGTTTCATGCTGACCTGTAGTTGGAGATGGGCGTATACTAATGAACTGAAAGGATGTTACTGTTCAGTCTTTACTTGGCTCTAAAGGATTTCATTGTATCGTCAATTAAATAGTTCCTACATAGCTTAGCACTGAACACAGAGAGAAACAGAAGCTTGGTTCCTCCCAAAATAGCTGTAGGAGTTGATGATAAAACCTGACTCCAGCAATGGAAGTTGGTACAATTTTAATACTTTGTGGAATTTTTTGTCAACATACGACAATGCAAAGCCTACTTAGAGGGGATCAGAGCGCGTCTTCAACGGAAGGAAGCCTGCTTTCCTCTCTGAACAGGAGTTGAGGGAACCCTGTGCTCTAGACTTTATCTTCTATAGGTTGTGTTGCAGTAGAACAGTAGTGGGTGGGTGTCCTGTCCCTCCTGCCCCTGGCAGGTCTGGAATGGGTTTGTGTCCAGGAAATTATCCCTGGAAAGTCAAGCCAAAGAGGTCCTCTTTATCAGAATTGCCCAGGCACTGATTAGAACTGGTGGCATTTCCAAAATGCTGGTGAAATATTTCCCTCAAAATAATTGAGGAATTAAAAATAATAATAATGATGATAAAAATCCTATGCCATGTCTTAATTTACTTGCACCCTTCTCTAAAAATCACTGCTGTGTCATGAAAGAAATACTGACAAAATTCTGGGCTTGACTTTTTCTGCTCTGTGCTGAGTGCTACTAGCTTCAGGGAAAGGTACAGCTGGCCAGAATGTCTGAAGTTCCAGATTTGTATTTAAAATAAAAAAGATTTGTATGTATTAAAAGATATCATATTTGTCTGTTGAAAGAGTATATTTATGTTTTGTATTATAAGTATGGCCTGTGCTATATAATGAAGTGTCCGTACGTTCTGTAATAAGATGTACTAGTATTACTGGGATAAAATTAATGATACATGAATACAAAGGTGACTTCAAGGAATCGTCTTGCAACTAATTTATGTCTGAATACTAACATTTCTGTCGACTGGAGGGGGAAAAGGTGCCTTTTGCTTTTTCCTTTTGATGAAAACAGCCACTCATTAAACCAGATTCTAGGTGCAGAAAATAGGGAAAGTTGTATACATTACCCCTACCACGAGTCACACGGGCTGGGCCAGGGCTTTCCTGCCACAGGAAGGGAAGGAGGAAAAGCTGAGCTGGATGGAGAGCCAGGAGGAGTCTAGACTGCTGCTCTATGCAGTGCAGGAGCAGGATGTACAGTGGATGGAAGTGGCAACAGATGGGCAACCGTATCTGACATCACTGTCATGATCCAGAACTCTCCTGAAAAGGCAGCTGCGACCCTG
Organism: Sagittarius serpentarius; assembly: GCA_034782735.1. NCBI lineage: Eukaryota > Metazoa > Chordata > Aves > Accipitriformes > Sagittariidae > Sagittarius > Sagittarius serpentarius. The sequence goes on along the minus strand of JAVKLA010000031.1, from coordinate 7,186,057 downwards.
GGCTTCTCGGCTTCTGCAGGCTTTCATTTAGGGTGAGAGAGACCTCAGCTACATTCCTAACCCTAACAAGTTTTTGCTGTAGATGTTTTCTATTTTGTCAGTGCTTAAAGGCTCCCTGTCCCTTGTTTGCTGAGCAGGCATGCATGCTGTTTAATCAGTTCTCTTGTACAAAGGCCCGTGGAGTATTTTCTTTCTCATATTCCATTTTGTATCTAATACCTTCTATTGATTTAGAAATAAAAGCACCTAACCCCACTTTACATCTATCAAATCAAACCTAAAAAATGCGTAATATAAATCCCTTAATTGGTTTGGTTTGGTCATAGTAGTTTTAGCTACATGAATAGTCATGCTGCATATGTACGTATACACGTGTGTGTGTGTATATATATAATGTCAGAAGGGTCATCGCAAAAATCACTTTAAGAATATCAAAATGTGCTTTCCTGAAGCAAAAAGTTTCTTATTTTTAAAATGCCTTCAGAAAAGCTTTGCTTCATGAGGGAAAGTGTCAGGTAATAAAGAAAAAAACAATCCAGATAGCTCTTCCCTTCCTGTTTTGTGGTTGAACTACAGCTTTCAAATATCTGGACTCTTGGGTACTTCAAATCCCAGAAAGGCTGACTCAGCTTTTCATCCCTCCAAGGTCAAAAAATTCAGCTCTGTGCAGTTTATAACGTCTGGCACTTTCAGACAAGATGTTTAAGGCCAGGAATGCTCTCCGCTCTGCATGAACTCTCAATTCTCACGGCACGCGTCAGATACAGTCTTGTCCTGGCAGCCTTGGCCAAAATGCTGTCGCCTCCTGCTCCTTGTCCAGTATTCAATCCTGGTGCCAGGCAAGGAAGGGACTTTCTCTCAACTGCTGAATGAGTGTCTTCTAAGGCACCTGGAAGTGGATAGAGTTTGTAAATGTAAGTGACGTGTTCTCCAGCCCAGGGAATAATCATTGTGTTCTGTGGAGAGTATCGGCCTCAAAGTTAAGGGTGGAGGATGAGCACTGTGAATTATAATGACGTTCTTACCTTTGCCAGCTAAATGGCTTCTGGAACTGTTTAAGAATACCCAGGGCAAGTAGTCTGCTCTCCGGAGGACCGATTGTTCTGCAGGGTGAGAGGGTAAAAAGGCACCATGTAAGGGGAACCTCAGGGCCCTCCATGCGGCAGTCAGGCTTCTGTGAGCCTGAGTGCAGGCACAGAAAGGCCTGACCCCAAGTACTGCTGGTGCGCCAAGTCCAGTTACTTTCTCATAGACACCGAGCGCACTAAGCGTATAGCTGAAATGTGCCCTCTCTCTTTGGCAAAGGGATCTTTCAAGTGACAGTGATTTCTATGAGGAAATAGCTCTATGAAATAGATTTCCCAGCCCCATGGTACAGTGTCTTGTGGGAGCTGACACACCTAAAAAGGTGGCCTTTGTTAGCATTAGGTTGTACTAAAAGAAGTCCTAGCTTTTAGGTGAGGAAGAACCCAACTGCAATAATTAGTTTTGTTCTCAGTCTGTATATCTTACTTTTGCATATGCTTTTTTTAGTTTCAAGAGTTGCCCTGTACTGATTGTCTTGTAATCTAGATATTGTCATTGTTTCAGGACTAGGATGCAGACATGAAGTTGTTTCATGAGCTATCAAAGAATAATACTAAATTTTTACCAGCTTAGGGTGTGGATAAAATAACGGAGGCATGTATCTGAATATAAAACAAGTTTTTTAGGTTTTTTTTTTTTCCTTCTGTCATTTTTGCAGCATTTTCTCTCTGGACTAAAATCTTGTAGCCGAGTTTCTACTTCAGCCTTAAAATGTATCCCACCTAACCTCTGCAGATCCTCCTCACACACACTGTTGGGCTTGCATTTCTTGTTTTCAGCTTCTGCTCAATTCTGTCACATGTTGACTTTCTCTGTCTTTCTTGTTCCTTTCAGCTTTCTGTTCCTGAATGTTATGCCTGTAAATGCTCTCGTCTAACAAGTTATCATTCTTTTCTTATTTAAACCCCTTGGAAAAAAGTTGCATTTCCTTTGGACAGTCTCCAAAAAGTGCTTTATGAAAAGTTACATACAGAAAACTTGTGGGACTTCAGGGTTATCACTATGTTTTAAAGTAACAAAACAATTCAGATATCCCTACCAAAGTTTGCATAGGACCCTTACAGTGCCAGGGGCTGTACAAATACCTGAGAAATGGTGAAGTCTTTCCTGATTAGGTTGCATTAATTTTCAGTTTAAATTGAGGTGAGAAAATATTTTCCTCACTTTTCCTAAATATCCCTTATGAGGGATAAGTAACATGCCCAAGTTTCTTGGAAAACTTTCGGCAGCCCTGGGAGAAGCAGCTATTTTTCTTATTGCTCATATAGTATTTCAGAAAGAATATGATCTTTTCTTTGTCTTTGTACTTTCCTGTTTGTGCTTCTGTGTTTGTTTTCTGAGGTTGGTTGGTTCTTGTTGTTGTTGTTGGATGTATTCAATAAAGCTGAGCTCATAGTTGGAGATCCATGAAATTTCAAGGGATTTAAGGCAAAAGATGATTGTTACCGACCCTAAGTTTGGCTGTAACTTAACACGATGAGCTTGGGAATGTTCTAGTCTCTCAAAACAGGAGGATCTTCTTGCCATCCTTTTCTAGGCAAACCTTGATTGTGCTGTTTAAAATGAAACTAATAATAAAAATCCATACCTTAGTCGCTGGAAGCTGGACCTCTGTATGCTTAAATGGCCACAGAGAGGACAAATGTCTGTGTGCTTCTTGGTTTTTTTAAAAACATGAGCCTATTTGTTCTAAAAGCTTTAAAACAGCATTTCCTCTATTGGCTAGATAACTGCTTGTCCTTTGTTTGACAGATTGCTGTTACAGAATATTTGCTACCAAGTGAGTCAATATAAAAAATATTTCTGTAAAACAGATTAAAAAAATTTAAGAAAACATACTTGCCTACTGAAATATTAGGCTTATTAGGTAGGAAATCAGAAAGTAAGGATAAATGTCTGGTTTGCTCTACAAAGTACAACCTTAGATGCTTGTAACTGAGCCCTCCAAGAAATAGTGTTGAACAGGTGACTTGTATTGCATTTTTGCCCTTTCAATAAACATAAGATTTTTGACAGTTACTTGTTTGATAGAGGCTGATAGAACTCATACAGTGAATACAAACTGAAAAGAAAGGAGCCAGATATTAAGTCTGAAAGCTGTGTAAGATTGTTTTTAAGCTGATATTTTAGTTTCTTTTAAGGCTTGTCTTACAATAAAATACTAGTTACCAATGAGAAAGCTGATGCAAGACTTTTCTCAACACTTAGTTTTTGTCATGAAAAACTGCACTTCAGAGCTGAGTGCTATTGACAGAATAACCAGGGTCTATTGAGAATGTTTTCAAATAAGGACATCTTTCAAAGCTGTTGCATGTAGCTACTCCAGGCTGCTTACAATTTTCAAGTGTGTTAGATCATATTTAGAAGCAGCTTTTCCTGCTCAGGAGACTAACTCACTGTCCAAGACACTTCTGTACTACCAAGTATGCATCCTTCCTGTACTTCAAGCTGCGCTGGTAGTCTCCAAGAACATACCGTATTTTGTTAGAATAATAAATCAGATTTTGATTGCCACAAAAACCCCCACCCAAACCCCATAGCTTCAGCTAGAAAAGGCTATCTGTCAGATTTCAGCATATCTATTCTGTGTTGCTAAGGCAGTGACACAGCAGATATGAGTTGCTATTTTAAGGGTCAGCTATTAAAATACACAGGGTATATTTTATGTATCATTAATGTGTCATCTAGTCGTCTTCCTTCTCAAAACTTCATCCTAGTATTTTACTAGGTCATTAACAATAACACCCCAGTTTATGTTTTGATGACATTATGCACAGATACCTTGGAAAATCATTAGGGGATTTTTGGTTTTCTTGTACCTGGAGAAGGTGGAGTCCAGATATGCTCTGTGCATGATGTACGAACAGGCAGTGTACCAGCAACAAAGATGATTGCTCTTTCAGATGAAAACAAGTTTAACCCTCCAAGTGCTTGGCACCTGTTTGCAATGCAATAGCTTTTTAAAGTAAACCTTTAAATAAACGGAGAGACTTGATTTTGTATTTCTGTGAATTATGCAGGAAACGTCTTAATTGTTTTTGTTCAGCTTCATTATGGCATTTTGAATTGGATTGGAACTTCAGTTTTGTTTGCTGGTCCCACCTATGTGATTCCTTTTCTTTGTTGTAACTTGTAAGGTCACTTTGGTCAAGAGGGGTAAATCCCCGTCAAATCTCTGTTGTTCCCTCTTCTCGTTGGACAATATGGAGAAATGTTTATCAACATGTTGAGGGCCTGAATGGTGAGTTATGTAGGACACAAGTACTAAATTAATATTTGTTTGAGGTAAAGATCTTCGGTGTTCTCCCTCCTGTGCTTGCCATGAAAATGTACCAAAACTAGTATGAGGACTTTCTGGGTTTAAATTTTAATGTAAAATAATATAGAATAAGAGCTAGTCAGATAAGTGATAAGCTACAAGAAAGGCAGCCTTGAGCAGCAACCTGTGGTACTTGAATCAAGGAGACCTGGAAACTGCTTCTGGCTCTTGAGACTAAATGTGGCCCTTGCACATTGTCTCTGAACCCGTGCCTCTTGTTCGTCACCTTTGGGATGGACATAATGATACTGATCCCTTTTGTAAAGCACTCGATGTAGGTGCTAAGTGACACTACTACCAAATCAACTTTGTGTGCACACGCGCACACATATATACAGGCAAGACAGTAGCAGATGCCAGACAGAATGGTGCAAGGAAATATTGCTGAATAAAAGACAGATGTGGGTGCTGAATATAAAATGTAAGAATCTAAAGGAAGAAAACTAGCTTTTGGGATTTTTGTCCTGGGATAAAGGATTGCACAGTAGAAGACTTCCCAAACGTACGGAAAACTTAGTAGTTTTGGCAACACAAAAAATACATTTATAAATATTGTATGTCAAACTGTTGAGCCTGCTTAATTGAAAATAAAAGCTTAATTCCACAACTAAGTTTGAAAAGACCAGGCAGATATCTCTACTGGCTGAGTCGAAGTGATTTCCATATAGATAGAGAGGCAGCAACACCTGGTCTGCAAAGTGTGAGGCAATATATGCATGCTATTCTGCTGTAAAAGGAATTACTCATTTCTGGAAAAGAAGGGGGACACACCATGCTTTTGCATGATGTTCAAGGGCTCCTTCCCACAATTAGAGCTTGATAAGAATTATTCTGCAAAATGCTGTTTTCTCAGTCATTGCCGATTCACTAGAACACCTATTGTTGATCTTCATGAAACTTTTTTTGCCTACGTTTTTTTCAGACAACAAACAACCCCAAACAGCTAATGACATGGATATGCATTAAAATGAGATGTAAGGTACACAGGACTAACATCTGTTCCAAATTAGGCAGACCCCTGGGTTCTGGAGATATTGTTGTTTCCAGTCTAATAAATATTTATTTATAGAAACCAGAATAGCTGTAAGAGTCAAGTGAGCTAAGGATGTATATTTAACAATTCATGTGCCAATAGCTCAGAGAAGAGAAGCACGGCAAGAAAGGCACCTTATGAGTGATCAAGAGTGAAAGTAGCCCCCACAATTAACCTGTATTGTTTTCTGACTCCCAATATGATTTAGAATCCACTTCAGTTTAGTCTTCCTTAGACCTATATACTGGCATGTAGCTTTGATTCCCATATTCATCCTTTAACTTGTTAAAAAAAAATAATAAAAGGATGTATATAATATGTTAATAAAACAAAGTAGTATGCTAAACTCGGCACCTAAAATTAGTGTTAGGCACATTTGAATTCCAACAGCATATTTTCTTGAACTTTCTTGAATGGCTTATAAATTGAATTGTGTGTTTCTCTGTGTTCTTACTGGGTGTTAATTGTTGATGGAGTATTAGTGGGTTTTTTTGTATTATTCTTATAAACTGACTTGTACCTCATAGTTTTAACTAATTCTTAATAAGTTCAGACTCCAGACAGCAATGACCTAATCAAATGTGTGAAGATAAAATACGGTTCTGAGAAACATTCTTTGATTTGTCTGGTGCTTTCACTGGTATGGGAG
>JAVKLA010000031.1:7122675-7174425 GCA_034782735.1 Sagittarius serpentarius | reverse complement strand
ACACACCCCGAGTCCTCAGCCGCTCCTCACAGGGCATGCCTTCCAGCCCTGTCACCAGCTTTGTTGCCCTCCTCTTCCAATTTATACTGATGTCCAGCGTTACCCAGCTTTATATTACATTTTCATATAATATAAAAGTAGACGTGAAATGGCTAAAGTGATTGGGCTCACAAGCTCAAATAGTCTTGTAAGCTTTGTTGCATTTTGTGCCTAGTCCTTGATTCTTAATTCACTTGTAGATGTCCTCTTCTTTGTTTACACAGGTGTTTTGCAGTCAGAAATGTTATGTGAACCCTTTGACGATGGTGGATCTTCCGCCAGATGTTATGGAGGTGCTCAGTCAATTAACTAATGAAGCCTTTATTGCATCTGTTTTCTCCACCATTAATTTTGTCTCTATGTCATAGATTAATAAAGACAACTTTAAGTAAACAGATAAGAATATAATTAAAACCCCTGTTTCTGTAGAACCTTTATATCTTTACTTAAAAGTAATTATCGGTGTATTTACCTATATCATGAAACAATAGATCTGTCCTGTATTTACTTCAGCATCAGTCCACATAGAAAAATCTTTTTTAAAGATATGTGCTGTGATTTTAAAATGAGGAACTGGAAGCGAAGAGTTTTTACTGACTTTGCAATATCTGAAATATTAAATGTAAAGAATAGGCTACTTGCCTCTGAAAAACAACAAACTATTAATATAGGTAGTTGTGTTACTTTCTGAAAAGAGTATCTACATCCTTCTGGCATGGAGCTCAATTTAATCAATGCTGACTTTGCATCCTCTGTTAAGTATTTTTTTCCCTGGACTATTAGATCACAATACTGAATTATGATCTGCTTAATAATTCCAAGCATAGTAAAACTACATCTTTAAAACAGCAGTTGAGGACTTAAATTAAAATTCTGACATAAATGACATTTTCTATGTGTGAAGCTAAATGAAAGCCACAATTTTGTATGGTTTTTTACTTCTGGAGTATATAGGTTAGGCATACATTTTTACAACAAATTTTGTAGACAAGCTTAATAGGCAAGGGATTTTCTTTTCTCTGGGAAATAGTGCATTTTCTTCAACCATTCGAAGATTGCTCATGGTTTTAAAAGTATCTAAGAGGACACGTACTGACCTAGTACCATAGGTCACTAGCAGAAATACCCGAAGATTGGAGTGAGACCCAGGAAGTTTTTTTTCAATGCATTTACATGGGCCAGAATTTAAAGTTCCTTATGCATCCCAAAGTAAGAAAAATTGCTTGGAACAAGACTGAAAAAGCCAGTTTGGTTCCCATAATTCAAATTTTTCTATGATGAGCTTATTTGCAGCTTGTTCATTAGGAGATATGTACCATAACTAGATTATCTTAGTGTATTTTATAAATTTTCATTTTTTCCTTTTAGAAGTAAAAGATGGAAGTGATTCATGATTCTTTACTTGTTTTTCATGAAACTGATGGAAACAGATATCTCTGAATTTCCTGCCTTGATGAGTTTATTCTTAAGATTTTTGAACATATTTACTTTCACATATTTTTATATATATGAAATCACTAAGAATGATTACGTTGCAAAGCATCATAAAAATTGTTGATCAAAGTAATACAAAGATGAAAAAAAATTATTTTGTTGTAGAGCTTTTCCTTGTTTCAAAATTTAAAACCTTTTAGAAACTGATTCTAAATGATACTTTGGTTCTAAAACTTCATCTACTTTATTCTGAGAAATGTAGATACAAAGCTAATATAACATTTTGGAGTTATTTTTTTGAACAGTCTTGTTCCCCAGTATGCTGACTTACAGTTAAAAATTTACAAATAGATTTTAAAGAATGGGGGAGAAGAATTTGTAAATCAAGTGATTTCTCTATGAGAGAAATTTCTGATCAGTGCTGAAAAGACTAAAAAACTGTGACAAGTCAGAGGTTAATGGATGATGAGATATTAACAACCTAAAAGTAGCAAAAACTGTGTAACACTAGCCATGTATTTACAACCCCTTTCACACATTTTCTAATCTTTCAGAAAAAAAAAAAAATCTCCCTAATCACATTAACTAAGAATCATCTGTGGTTCTAGGGGTATAAAGTTATCAGAATAAAACAATTTCAGATACAAAAATAAATGAAGTAGTAAGAGTAAAAATAAAGTTAGTAGTAAAGCTGGTACCCATTCCAGTCTCTGACAGTTTCCTAAAGAATAATGTATTATATGTAATAACAGAATTAAACCCAAAGTGAGAAATTGAAGTGCAGCTAAAAATAGATAGCTTTGAAATCTGCAGCTTTAATGTACAGCAAAAGATATTGGCCTCTTCAGGCTATTTGGTCTTCTCAAGGTATTCAGTCTTCTCAAAAGAGAGAAGCATTCCTGTGGCTAATATGTGGATTAGCCTAAATGGTTGTTTGGGCCTAAAAATAATTTGTGATGTGAATTTTTGGGAAGTTTTGTCCTACTTTGCTCTCTGTTTACTACTTTTTGCATTTGGAAATTCTGAAGTACTATGGGAACACACTCTTGTTTTGTTCCTGACCTGACCCAAATGAAAAATGAAATACTAGAAAACACTGTTACACCTTTGGCGTCTGCTGTTATCTGTTGCCTCTGTGATATTCACGACCATCATAACTTTCTGAAGTCAGGGAAACTAGTTACCTTAGGAAACATTACGCTGGCTGCTGAGCGTAAGGGATGTTTCTAATTTTAGGCACTCTTGAGGCTTAGATGAGACATGGGTGTTCACTGAATTTCAATTCTGCTGATATATAAGTAGCAGACCTAACTTCTGAATGATTAGAAGTTAACTGAAAGCTAAATGCTTTATTTTTATTTTCACAACCATTACCTTTCATTCAAAAGTGCCCTTGGTTTAATTCCTTGAAGTAAGGAGTGATGGGTGCTGCTCAATGAAAGAATTAACACTGGAACAAAATAAATTAAAGTCTGGAACGAAAAACATTGATGACTGAGCTAGCAGTCTACATCTGTAAGTCATCTAGCACTTGATAACTTTCATTACTGTCAGTGGAACTAATGCAATTTTAGGTGCACTGCTTTTTATGGAGGTTTTATAAAGGGTGAAATCCTTTACGGAAGTTGGAGAACTGGATCAGCAGGAAGGGTCCTTTAATAGTTTGTTCCTAAACTGTACAAATGTTGAGCTTGATTCCCGCAAAACTGGTATGCTGACAACTCTGAACAGGCCTATATTCAAGCTCTGGCTGGTTAGAGCTTGGAAGAGCTATATTGCACTCAAAATGTGCTGTGTGTTTTAGCACATTTTTAAAAGATGCATGTCAGTGACTATCGGGGTATGAACAAGTAAAGTTACAATAATGCCCCACAGTTCCTAAAAACTGGAATGCATTTATTAAATCTCTTTGCAAGAGTCCCAGGACAAGTCTGGCGCTGGCAATTCTATAATGAAATGCCCTGTAAAAACCCCACAGTAAATGAACTTGACAGCTTTGCACCGTATAGCACACTGATACAGGGAGCTCAGGCCACTGAAGCAGTAAGGCCACATTAGTGGAGTACTCTACCTGAGGCAATACATTTATCTATCAGCTGGACTTATTACTAATTGAATATGGCTACTTTTGGAGTAATCAAATTCACAAACTTGAGAAGCCCCTCACTGCATCCTGCTGGATGGTAGAGATGATCAACAGTGTGTGCCTCACACGTAGCCTCACCTGATGTCTACAAGCAACTAAAGTAATGACGAAAGGGAATCTTGAAAACTGACTGATTAACTTCAGGTGAATATTCACTATGGAAGAATTTGCATTATCATAGCATGACTGATAGAAGATTTATATGAAACCCTAATGTGTGCATGTATGTATACCTAATGACTTCTGGTATACTGAAAAGCTTTCCTTTATTCAAAAATCTTTGCTTGATGACTCAGTTCATCTTAATTTCAGGAGGCCTCTTTCCATCTTCTCACAGAAGGGTGACAACGCTTCATTTCACCACCTCCAGTTTGGTCACTGGCAGATGGGAAATGGGTCAAACCCTCTCAGAAGCCATATGTTTGTTCCCAGTGGGGAGCTGAAGGAAGAAAGGATTGATTTAATCCTTATTACTGCAAGAGCAGCCATGTGGAAGGTGGATTTCTCTTAGGACCTTAAAAATTAATTCTAATTAAGGTAGAAAGTGAATTGGAAGGGCAATACAATAGAGTAACTCTGTGTACATGCATTTCTATTCCATCGTGATGGGTGCTGCTGCCTGTTTGCTGCCAAGCAGCTGCCTCAGCATTTCCCTGGCTTGCTGTTCCCTCAGCTGTTATCAGTGCTGCCTTTCCTCCTCCCCCTCTCCTCATTGAGATAATGGGCAATGTAGTTTGCTGTAACCTCCTGCAGCACCCGCTCAGCTGCAGACCAGCCCTGGCTGTTGTGCTTCTCCAGAAGCTGGTTTGAATTGCTGGCAGTTTCCTTTGCAGCTCCTGCAGCAGCTTGCCTCTAGCCGTTTCTCTTTACTTAAAGGATTCGTGTTTCTTTTCCTGACACATACTCGCTCCTGTGGACATGCCTTGTTTGGACTGGAGCAGAGTTTCGTGAAAAGCAGTGTAACAGTACTTTATTATTCCGTCTGGAGGTGGAGGAGAATTTTTTCCCCTTGACGTTACTGAGTCCCAGTGAAGAGGAAATGCTAGCTCTTTATCTACTTGAGGTGTAGGCTTAGATTCCTTGCTCAGAAACTGCTGTAACCAGTTTAACCACAGAATAGGATAAGAAGTGATAAACAGAAACTAGGAACAACTAATCTGGCAGCAGGGCAGGGACCTTGCAATAGATATAAATGGTCTCAGCAGTAACTAAGACATCAGTTGCCCTAGAAAGTGACCGACGTGTCATGTTCTGCAAGGTCCAGACTGGAAGAGGAAAGAGGCTTTTCAGATGTTTCTTTTCAAGTGTTCCGTATTTTCTGATGTCTTATACAGAGATAAAGCTCTAAGAGCTCTTGTGAGTAACAAAAGCATAAAAGAACTACAGATGAATCGTTCTGTCGTGTTCTGTCAACATGTGGCAGTTTTTCAGAGCTGCAATACTGAGAAGATTTGAAAAATTCCTGATTTGAATAGTGGCACAGATGATAGTGGCCTTAATACATTGCTTTTTCTTAAAATTCCTCAGTGCTGGTGTTGATGTCAGCAAGTGCACATAGTGAAAGCATATGTAAACATGTATGCCTATATTTGCACATTCTGCTCTGCTTGTGCTAGTTGGTGCACATGGTGCTGCCAAACAGAATTGTCTGCTGTTTCTATGCTTGTTTCTCCCAGCTTCAATTCTCTCTTGAATGTCTGGGAGGTAAGAGTGGAAAACCATGACTCTTCAGGCTTTAATTTCAACAGCAAAATGAGATTATAACAGGAGTAGGATTTGCTTTATGTTATAATTTAACTCCTAACGTACCTACCTGTTTCTTCCCTTGTTGCAGTAATTAAGGCCTTCTGATTTTTCTCCCTGCCACTGTATTCTTCAAAAATTCTGAGCCATGAATCTGTCAGCAGGGTGGGTGTGGGCACCAGCCCCACACCTTTGTCTTCACTTGCTCTCGGAGCTGCTATTTCTTCACTACCTCTCCTTTCTCGCCTAAATGTAGCCAGTGAGAAAGGGAAAGAGTCAAACTTCTCAGTAAATCCATGTTGCATCCCTTTGAATTTATGAGCCGTAGATTTTGCATGTGCAATCTCGAAAACATGTTGTTTCTTGGTTTTTGTTTTTTTCTTGGGCTCAAAGGGGCATCCTCTGACAATTATCTGCTGCTGCTTGAAATTTTTATGGTGGAACTGCTGCATCCTGATGCCTTTCCAAAGTCAGGAGTCATACTGATATTCACTTTACCAGATTCTCCAGAATCTTCATGTTTTGGGTTTTTTTTTTTTTGTTTTGTTTTGTTTTTTTTTTTTCTTCTGCTAGTGGACAGCATGTCAGGAGGAGGACTTGTTAGGTCAAGCCTTTCTGTCGAAATGCTGTGTATGTAGAAATATGGCTGAATAGCCCAGGATGTAAAAATCAAGCCAGTGTAAAGCATTCCTAATAAAGAAGGGCAGAAAGAAGAAACAAGAGAATGTAGCTGAGCTGGAGGGAAGCCTCAGTGAATGTACTGAAGGGCAGTCAACTCCTGTCCTTACATTCTCGGAGCCGGATCATTAGCCTGTACAGAAATAAACTGAGGTCACATCTCTCTCTCTCTCTCTCAGACTTACCTGTTGGCTGAAGTTTCCTAGGGCTTAGATCTGAGAGTTTTGTTGGCTGACAGAGAAGTTAGAGAGAAAACTTATAAAACCCATAATTATCTTGCAGTTTATTTTAGAGGTACTAGACGTGTTCTTTATCCCAGGCTTTATTTATTTCCATTTCCCTTGCTGATGCAGCTCTGTTCATAACAACATTTATAGGAACATCGGTGCAGACCAGCCACTAGCACTTTAATCTCTGTGATATGTATGTACAACTTGTACTAGTCTAGAAACCAAAGTGGTGAAAATGCTGACAGCATTCATGTATTTCTAGCCCTGTTTGATAGCTACAGGTACCACAATGGCAATCCCAGGATGCTTTTTGTACACCTAAAATACGCTGTAATTCCATAATGTTCAAACTGCAGGCTGGATAGCACCCAGGGCAGTGATCTCTGACTCGTCAAAGAACCAGGTGCTGAGAAACCACTGAAGATGATTGTGTGTGCAAGCTTGGATTTGCAGCTAGAGCCGTGAGACAGAATTGAGAAGCAAGTATGTGTGAATATTATGATGGGACTGGAAGACTTAAAAGATCACCACCACTAGGACTAAAAATGAGATCAGGGTAATTCTCCACTGTACTGGGAGAAGTATCCAGATGCATTCTAGTGACAGGAGGATGGTGCATGTTCTTCACTGTGTATTTAACTAGGAATAAGGTACAATTAGAACCAAGGCTTAGCTAGGAACAAGGTTCAGTATGTTTCTCCCGCATCTTTGAACACATAGACTTGAACCAGTTCTGCAAGTGGAGCAGATCAGTGTAACTCTATTAACCTAATTGGGTCTGAGGATCAACCTCGAGGGGCTTACGTGTTTGTTTTGAGATTATTCCTTTTCTCCTAAGTCTCCCCCCCGCCCCCCCTTTTAGCTTGTAAGTTTGCAAAATTTTATACAAAGACTATTTATCTTTCCTTCATGCAGTGGCTATTTTGTGATTGTTGTGAAGAACAGGAATAAGCAGGTCACAGCAAAATACTTAGGATGTAGAAAGTATTGCAGCTATGTAAATGTGCCCATTCAAGCAAAAATACAATCTATCTACTAGACAAGATATTGTCCTGTATGAAACCTATTTACTTGTGCCTGGATGGTCACATAAAGATATAAATGCATTTATATGTAGAAAAATTATTTTTTTTATATCTGTATAAAGTGGTGTGTAAGACCTTGATGAATGTTTACCATTGACATGAAGTTTTCCAGATGGATAAATGCCTCAGGCTGAATTTTCTTTGGATTTCTTTTGGGAGAGGGAGACAGCATTTTTGAAAAATATGAGAGGAAATACAGATTTGCTAGTATTAATAAAAAAAATGAGCAAACAAACCATAAGAATTTCTTTAAGGTGCTTTAGTATCTTTAAAATGTTTAAAAACAATACTTAAAAAGCGTACTGTAAGATAAGAACTTACTATTGGCAGGAGGCTTTTCCTCACGTCTTGCATGCTCTTTTGCTTCCACAGTTGATTAGGTGATATGGTCTTGAAAAAACTTTCTTTGTGTGCATGAGATTTATAGTTGGTTGCAGTTTACCATGCATTGCCCCTTGAAATTTCCAAGGGTAGTTCTTGTACTTAGCATGAAAATGAGAGCAGGAACATAGTTTTCCTCTGTTTTTTATGATCTCTTTGCAGTTTTGCAAGCAGTGAAGAGGTAGAAGTGATCTACAGGTTCACAAAAAGTGCAAGATTTCCCATATCACAAAACAGTGTTCTAGCTTCAGACTACATGCGTCTTGACAGAATATTCAATCCTCCAGAAATTTCTTTTTCCTTTTCAAGTACTTAACAGGTTCAAAATTATTTGTCAATTATAAAAAAAAAAAAAAACCTTTTATGACTATAGATTGTTTAATTTCCCCAAAAGCACCTTAAATAAAAAATACAGCCAAAATGAGTTTTACATGCTGTATTTCATTCTCTACCACCAACAAATTTCCAACATTCGGATCCATTAAATATTAGTTAAGCATGACGTGCAGATATTCTATGTACTCCTGTGTAGCCTGAGAACCAACATCAATGTTGCAATAAAAATGGTTATATAACGGGTGTTGCTGAACTCTTACTTGAGTAAGCCCCAGGAGTCTAAGCTAACTTTATTTGTTGGAGCTTAACGGTTTCCCTTTTTCTTTACTTTCCATTATTAACTTTATGATCTTTTTGCGTTTCTTTCATGGGCTTACAGTAACTTGCATATGGCATATAACTACAAATCTACTTTTGTTCTAGAAAATTTCCAAAACCGTGAAAGATAATGAGTAACTGTTGACTTATTATACTTGATATGTTTTACCTTGTCTGAACCTGGTGTTAAAATAACTGAGCCACAGATACGAGAAAGATAATGTTCTAGTACCATTTTTTGGCAGATCTATAACCCCAGGGTAAATGATTTTCCACTTTCTTTTTTCCTAATGATGCTTAGTTATTTAAAAAATAATAATAATCATGTCACATCATGTCATTGGAGCTTATAGATTTTTCAGAGGTACCTGCATTTTGAAAAAAGCTGTAAGGCAAAGCATAGAAGAGATGAGAAAAGGAGGAGACTTCAAAACTGTAGTAATTTGGATTTTTAGTTTACGTAGAGCTAATGACTAGAATACGAATATATTTAGAAAATTAAAAAGCCTGTAACACTTTAGCTTCCTTGCCCATGATCTTGTCCAAAACAAATGGCAGTTAATTTGGTTAATCATACTTACAGAAGTGGTCCCAGAAGTTTTTAGGATTTAGTGGAAACAGAAGTTAGTCAGTCTTGATTGCTTGGTTACTGCTGATTATGATGCTCATAAAAAGAGCAATCCTTATTATTGTTTTGAATTTAAGTTGCACACGTGTAGGTTTCTTGTCTTTGGTTTCATTTGACTCTGATTGCTGTAAACTACTTGAACATAAATTATCACAATAAGGTGCAATTGCATCAAAGCATGCCTTATTCATGCCTGAGTGGAGCCAAACATTGCCCGTTTGGGGGTTTGTTTTTTCCTTTCTTCTTTGGTCTGTTTACCATGTGTTATGGTGGCATATCACCATCTCTCATTTGATAGGAGCGCATTTCAAAGGAAGACAGCCGAGTCTTTTAAGAGATCATGTGGTTTTGAGAGCATGGTGTGCACAAAATTTACCAGCTATGCAAAGTCTCATGTGTTTTATCCTTACAGTTTTACTGCAAACATAGACCAGTGTGATGCTCGTTTTGTGTGCATTTGAATGCACTTATGAAAAGTTTTGTCAAAACTATGTTAGTCAATCTTCTGTTAATCTAAACAGATTTGTCTTTGTATTTTTACTTGGAAAGAAACAGTTTGGCATCTTTTAATGTATTTTATATAAGAAACATTAAGTTAATGCGTGCGAAATACTTGCATAGATGGCTCTTTTCTCCTTTTCCTTTCTTTGCGATGTACCCCATCGCTTTTTTCACTTACATAATTCTGTTACACAGCAGCAAGATGCGCTGCAGAGAATGCTCTGTTCTGATGCATTGTGGCCTCATGCTCAGCCTGTGTTTCAGTTTCTTGCATTAATTTAGAAAAAAACATATAAGTATATGTAAGAGAGCATTCCTAAACGCAGAAATACGAGGAACACAAAAACTCTTACCTGGCCGTCGCAGCTGGGTTACAAGATTGAGGACCAACACCACGTTATTACTTCTGAGACTTGTACTTGCAGGAAACAACTTCCAGCCATTTCCTCCCTGCTCCCCGCAGACTCCTGCCTGCAGGCAGTCTGTCCCTGAGTTAGTGAGGGTCATGGCAGAGCAGTTAAAGCTACTCCTCTGTGCGACTGTGATCTCTTTTCCTTCGCCCTATGAAATCCTGATGTCTCCCTGACAGCGGCTCCTACAGTTCTTTATCTGCAGCTTGAGACAGCTGACAGCTGGGTTTCTATCCTTATCAGAAGGGAGCTTTCTGTACAATGTCTGGCCCCGTTTCCAGGTTGCCTGCTATTATAATTTCCTTTACAGATTTTCTGCAACTAATGAGTGTCATCTTTGCTTCCATTGTGCTCTAGCCCATGCAGAATATCTCACACGTACTTACTGTCACTTTGCATCAGGGTGTTACCTGTTGCAGGTTACAGCTGAAGCTGCAGGGCAATCCAGAGAGATAGCAAGCCAGGCAGTTGCTGCAGTTTCTTATTTTTTAGGTGTAAAGGAGTTATATTATTTTGCCTTGAGCCTCCTAGAAACTTCACTGTCTATGAATAACTGGTCCAAGCTTTTAAAATTGGGTGTTTTTTTGTTTCCGTGTTTGTATTTGTGTGGCTATTATGATTCTTTCAGAAAGAAAGATCTTTTTCTTCCACTGAAAAGCATCTGTACGGTACACTACTTGCTTCTGTTTAGCTTTTCAGCTATTGCATTTTTACTGGTGCTTATGAAAGGATAAAAAAGGAGCATACATCAAAATAAAATAAAATAAAAAAACAGAAAAAATATTAGCAGACTGTCTATACTGGTGGATATTCCTCTTGTAAACAAAAAGACAGTGATTTTAAAACAAACCAATCCCCAGGCAGATACATATAGTTATGGTACTTCTGCAGGATTAATGAGTAGTTAAGCAAGAAACCTTGACTGAGTAAAGATGACAAACCAGACCCTTTTACAGGGTCAGAGAACAGGCCAAAGAAGGCAGTGCTTCAGTTCAGGAAGGCTGTTGTGAGTTGAACAGGCTCCCCAGATGCTGTCTGGGTTACCGGTTCTGGGGACTGAAGATGCCTTCCAGTGTAAGGACTCAGAAATGCAAAGGTAGCTTAAAGTCACTTTTACTTCTTGTTCCTCCTGAGCTATGAGTTCTTGTGTTTGACTTGAGGACAGACAGCAGATAGCTTCACCATATAGCCACGTGAAGGCAAACCGAAAACAGTTCCTGACGGTAGAAATTCTTGGTTTAGTCCACACTTATAGCCTGAAAGTATAAAGAGAAGTTTCTTAGATTCTAGCATTTGATTCAGTAATATAATAATGACAGACTCTGGCCTTAAAAAGAGTGTATAAATATGTGTTTTTCACCCTCAAAGTTTCACAATTTGTGCAAGGCTTGGTAATGCTTATGTACAAGGCACATGGAGTTGTGGCAGATATGAGCATGGTTGAGTGTAACTTTAAATGGGTTTTGGAAAACACAAAACGTCTACTTTTTTGAAAAGGGTTATAGTAAAACAATGCAGCATTTTACAGCGTTATCAGGAGCAAGGAAAGGAGCAGGGCGGTATTGCTTAAGTTCAATATGTAACTTCTAAGGACTTCCTACCCTGTAGAATTAATAATTTCAAATTAAATTCCAGGCACATGGAGGAATAGAATGTATTTGATGGAGTCCAGCATATTGAACAAGGAGCTTCTTAAACTAAACCCCCCCTCCAAAACAAAACCAGCATGACATAAGGCTACAACTTAAACACGACCTCAAACTCCTACCTCCAGCTTAGAGTTAGATGTCGGTCTCCTCAGAGACTTATGGCTTTGCATTTAACCAATTATTTTTCTGTCTTGGAGTAAGTGGTGGTGACTTCACACCACCTACAGATAGTCAAAGTGGAGGAATAGTTGGAGTCAGTCTCCCTGAAAAATGTCCCAAGCATGAAGTCGTAAGGAGCGGGCTAAAAGAATTCGTGATGCAGTCTGCTCCTTTTTGTTTAAGATATCAATTGCACCTTGGGAATGAAATACAAATCTTCAGTCTCCTATATGAGTCAATTAAACCTTTAGCTGGAGAGCGGTTCTTGTGCATTGTATAGCTCAGTGTGTATTTAATTATTACAGCCAGGTGAAACAACTCAAGAAGAGTTCAGACTGCAAGCCTAGTAACTTAGAGGATAATCTATCTCTAGGGAAGATGAAGATCTGATTTCAAATCCCTTCTCCACTATGGGCATTTAAATCTGCCTCACTTCCCAAGAAAGCAACTTTAATCAACTTTTCCAAACTCAAGCTTTGATTAAAATAGCCCTCAGTTCAGTCTCTGAAAGTTTAGACATATTTCAACTGTGCATCCACTGGAGCAGGTGCTATATGGAGGACAATGGGGAATTTATACATCCTGTTGGGGTCTAAGTATGAGGTATGAGATGACCAGTGAGTATTGTACAGATTTAGGTGGCTATGTACATACGCACGGACAGGAATGTAGCTGCCTCAGAGATTTTTACCGGATGCTAAGGATTTCAGACTCCTCTGGAGCTGGGTTAGCTTGATGATGCAAATTAGCAGCTAGGTGTTAGAATTCAGCACCTCAATAAACATCCACGTCTAAACCAATGCTTAGAGCAAAGTACTTTGCTCTGAATCTCATGAAATTCCAAGGGATCTGGAATAGTTTTGGATAATGTTAATGATTGCGTGGTGGTTTTCCTATAACTTCGTAATCTCAGGCAATCACAATCTAGTCATCAAAATGCTATTATAGCCAGAAGCAGGTATGATAATCTCATTTTATTGGCTTATTTGACCTATCCTTTTTTGTCTATGTAGGTGATATCTAACCTTTTCTTATCTCTGCCTGGGGAGACAAACTGTTGTAAGGACGAAGTACTTATAATGTGCTGTCAGTATTGAAGTAAGGTTGCATTGATACCCCATCTAGCACTACACAGTATGACAGCTTAGAATGTATTAACTTCTCTAAACTTACTGATGCCTCTGTATTTTGTTTTTGCTTCTGCACTTTGCATCCAATGGTGCTCACGAATGAGCATTTAACTATGTAGTGGGACACTGATCCTGAGCATTTTAGTGTAGAACACAGGTGACATGATAATAAAAAGTTGAAAGGAAACTGTTGAAACAACAGGAGGTTAAAATACAAAACAGAAGAATATATTATTATATAAAAGCATTGAGATCTGATTTTGCCACAAGAGGAGTCCCTGAAATAACTACATAAACAGTGGTTTGCAGGTAAGAACACAAACTTTAGTCTGTTTTTAAAAAAATAAATAAAAATAAACCGACTGTCCTGCCCCCCCATCCCCCTGCCCATGAACTTGCTTTATATTTCAACATGAACTTTAACTCTTCGAGATGATGTTGGTGATGAGATAAGCCACAAGAACAATGTAGGAATGACGGAGATGGTAGCTGACGGAACCCACCTGTGAATGAGTTTTATCTGACCTCTGATTTTCTAATATGAGACATAATAAATAAAAGTAACTGCTAAGGGAATATATTGACTTTAATATTTTGTTTCAGTTCTTTTTTACAGTACAGTATGCCAGTGAACTTTTGAATGAAAGTTAAATTCTTTATCATTGCTGCCATTGCTTGTTTTACTCAGACTGTAGTATGTAGGCAAACTGAATTTTTATTTCCTCTAGTTCATATTATCATGTAAGAACACACTGATTCATTCTATTTTCTTAATAGCCAGAAATGGCTTGTTTGCAAAACTGAACAAAATCAGACCTTTGGCATCTGTGTTTTGCTTCACATCTGTTGTAGCTAATCATTTATACAGCAACACTTGCTCTAGAACTTTAATTTTTGGTTAGGGAAAATCTCATTTGAGGAACTATTGCCCAATGCATAGAAAGACTTTGGCACACTGATTTCACCCACACTTTTAAAAACTGGATTTTTTTAATCTTAATCTGATAAACCTTACAAAAAAAAATTGAGTGCAGGTTAAAATTAGTGGATGGATTTTGACCATAATGAAGTTCAGTCTTTGGGTCTCTGTCTTTTTGAAAGACAGGGAACAGTGATGTTCTCAAATGCTCGATTGAAATTACTGACATTGTTTCAAATATTCTGTAGTTCCATCTTTCCACGTACAGTATCTTTGTTCCAACCATGAGCAAGCAAACAAGAATGTGATGTTCAAAATCAGGACAGTAGGTTGGTCCTTAACAGTATGGAAATCTAATGCAAATGCCTGTTCTCTAGAATGTGAACAAATGCCATCATTTGTAATACCTTCTGGGAAAGAGATAAAACTCCAAGTGTTAATATCAGGCTTTAAAATGAAAAAATTAAAGCAGTAAAAACAATTGAGTTCCTTAGGTTCTTTTGTGTTCCATAGTATTAGAACATTCTTCGGAACAAGTACAAAATAAAATGAAAACCCATTTGAGAAGTGACTTGCCCCAAACTCATATCTTGGTGTGAAATGTATGCTGTACTATATGTTTTTCTTGATTGTGTTTATCATTACATACAGCTCTTGTTATATAGAAAAAGGGAAAACCAGTTAAGTGTTTATGATGGCACAGAAAAATATTAGCAGTCTAGAGGAAGGATGAAAGACAAACTTTCGCTGTAGATTAAGGTCTTGGACCGTGGAAATACTGGAAAAGGTCATGTCCGAGTTAGAGTAAAGGCAAACAAGGAGAACAGTGACCTGGACACAAGAACAAAAACACATATGCACATATACACATTATGGAAACGTACATGTCTAGATGAATACATGAAAGGGAGACTAATTCATGTTATTAGTATATAATACAAAGTAGCTTATGCTCATCCTATTCATGTGGCTTTTCTATCAGTTTCATCTTCAGATACAAGTTACATAGAACTATAGCTTGCTAGTTTACAAATTACTATTTTGGATACATCTGTTTTTGTATACTGATTTTGCAAAATTATGTTGATATATACATTGCATTACAAATCAAACTATGTAAGGTGGATAATGTACCTACCATATTATATCCTAAAGAATGGAGCTTGTTGAGACCGGTACAGAAAATGGTTATTTTTTAGTATATGCAGTATCTGTCTATCTATCTGTCTATAGTGAGATTTATGCCAATTATGTGAAGTACCAACTTCTGAGTTAGTGCTTCACCAATCTCCTTTTCAGACAAACTTTGTAGGAATAACACTCCAGGAGAGAATTCATAGATGTCAGAGATGTACACAGACGAGCAGGAATTAATTATTTGTCCAGATTTTACAATTTTTATGGCACTTTTTTTTTAATGAATATAAATGCAAATTTTCAAGGCTGTTTGCAGTGTCTGTTTCTTCGAGGAGATGCATTTTTATTAATCTTTGCTTTACTAAAAAGCCACATATGCAGTCAGGAACTATTGCATAGATTTTTAGTAAAGACATTTTTTAAACAAAACATTGGGTGGGGGGAAAGCAGTGATTAATAAGTTTGTGGCCTTAAGGGTAGGTTTTAGTTGAACATATTAAAATTTGTTGCATTGTGCTAAAGAGGTATAATACATCACGAACTTTAAAATGTGCAAACGAGGTGATAAAAAGACCTGGTGTTAATGGTCCCTAACATAATGATGTAATAAAAGTGATAACTGAACAGCTGACAACTGTGGTTATAAAGGACGTTCAAAGAAAATGATAGTGATGCTCTAGAAAAGCCTAGCAAATCTGTTACGACTCTTCCAAGTAATGTAGATTGGTGGCAAATTTAGGTTTTTGAAAGCAGAGTCTGCAGTAGGCATGCAATCTCAACTACCAGGGCCTGCACAGCTGGAAGTGTGAAAAGTGCACCTCTGGAGTTAGGGAAGCGAGGTATAGGGTAGTAGTACGGTTACACAGCCCTTGCCGTGTAGCGGTCTTCACTGGCAGCATTGGAGCTCGGTTTTCAGCTTTGTACACTGTAACATCAGACTGCAAAACACCCACAATGCTCTTATCAGCCCACCTGCTGCCCAGCCCCTGGACTTCCCGTATTGGTATGGCGTATGATATGCAGAAATAATTCATTTTTCCTACTTTGGACCGGAGAAGAGTTTTGCGAAGTGCAGTGTAACAATACTTGATTGTTCTGTCTGGAGGTAGAAGAGAAATTTCCCCCCTTATTTTTGCTGTGTCCTAGAGGAAGTGCTGGAGCAGGGTTTCCAGGGGCGAGCAGCCTATGACCAGCTACCCTCTGTCGCCTTCCCTCCTAAACGGACCTTGGACGTGGGGCCGCAGCTTTTGTGACTTGTTAAAGCAACTGACAACATGGTCCCCAAGAGCCCCTCAGGCATGATATATCAGTTTACAAGATTGTGAGATAGGTGTGTAGCCAACTGTGTCACCGGCAAAAATTGGGTTGTGCGGTAGGGCACACGTATGCACACCCAGGTATGTGACAGGAGTGCCTGGGGAAGGCTGAGGCTCGCTTCCCTCAGGAGGGTGAGCAGCTCTGCTATGAACAGCGGTTGACAATATGAGATGCAAAACTTTTGAGCTGGGAACGCAAAATGCATCGGGAGTGTTTGTGCCTACTGCAAACAGTTAGCCTTTGATAGCTCCATATCACGTATTATACAAACAAAAGCTGTGGTAATGGCAACTGATATAAATTCTTACTGTTTAGCCGTGGCAACGTTCTCTTGCTTGGTGTCAGCTCAGATCTTGTAGAGATTGCGTGTACTTTTTCCCCAAGGCAGGGTCATGTTTTTTTCAAGGCTGTGAGTCAGGCTTTGCTATTCTTTTACTCTGAAGCTCAACGGAAAAGATCTGACGTGTAGTTCGTGGAGCGCAGAAGTGAAGTTATAAATCCCTCATTCTGAAATGGATTAAACTGTGTCTATAGTACATATGATGGTTGTGGTTTGACAACAATCACATGGCGTGTCATAGCAGTTTTACAGGAACTACAGGCAGACTTGCTGTTTCTAGAATCTTATTTATATAAACAAGTCTGCAGCTCTTCAAAGATGGAGCAGTTCTGTGAGTCAGGGAATTTTCAATTGCTTCAATGTCAAATGAAAAAATGTCTAGCAGAATGAAACCTTGAGTAATACAGACTGCAGCTATATACAAGATTGCTTAATTACAGAATACATTGCAATGCCTTTGAAATTATTATGAATGTAAGTACAGAACTTTCAGAGTCTGTTCGGGAATATTATGAATTAAACAGGAGCACTCCATGAGTATGTCCTATATGAAAAAAAAAAGAGAGAAAAGAAAAAAAGGATATATGTTAAGTATAATTGTAGTTCCTTATTTACAGAATCATTGTTGAGGTTACATTCTGTAAAGTTCAATACTAATTATTTTCCTCTCCTTTTATAGACCTGTTTCTTCACTCTGTAAGAAAGAGGTGAAAAGAAACAGAAGAGGAGGTCTGTTTCCCTCCTTCTGTCAGGCTGTGTTTGCAGGGGGTGTAATATACAGACTAACTATTCCTGACTCTCTGACTCTGCACTTTTGGAAAGAGAGCGGTTCTCTGCAATTTGTAATAAACACTTCTTTTTGAAAGTTATTTTCAACATCAGAAACTGTTATTATCAATAGACTGAATCAAACCAGCAGGATACACTGAGTGATATAGTCTAAATGAAGGTATCTAGAATAGGCTCACTACATTATCAATCACGTTACTTCAGCTCTACTTCAGGGAAGAGTATTTAAGGGCTGTCCTGAAGATGATACTTTCATTGTTTATTTTCTGAAGTTCTGGAAAAAATAGTGGTTGGAAATTTTATTTACTGGATTCAAGGAAAAAATCTTAATCCATATTTGCTTTTTTTAATTGGATTTGGCCACACGGAATTTTCTAAGTGTAGAAATATAGAAAGATACAGAGAAAGAAAAAAAAATAAATCCATAAATACTAAAAAGTGTTTTCAATGTGAAGCTTCTTTCATTTCAGTCTGTTTTCCCTTCAGAAGTACTTTGAAATGAAATTTTGTTTTCCCCACAAAAGGAAATAGTTTAGAAATGTGATCAGATGGTAAAATCCATTATTTACAAAGCAACATGTCTTTACTAATGAATCTCTTCACTTGGTGGGGGGGAGAGACGTTATAGCAATGAAATAGTGTTAGATATTCAGAACAACAATGACAGTAAAATGAGAATTCTTTAGATCACGATCAGAAAGAGTCAGATGCTTATTTTCCTGGTAGTTCAGCATTCTTTACTGTAGTGTTGTGAAATGTAGTATGGCCTAAGGGTCTGAATACTGACTACAGAAATCCTCATTTCTGTTCCAGCAGTCTTTTCTGACAGTTTTCTTTCCTGAATAGTTTCTTAGTTTTTAGATTTTTGCATATGTTTGGGCCCAATAATTTAATTTGGCCAAATAATATCTTCCTTTCTTGATCAGCGACAGGCAGAGAATCCACCTTTTTTTTTTTTTTTTTTTTTCCCCCCAGCAGTTTGATTATCATGATTAATTGCCCTTATTGCTGGAGACTTCTTTCATAATTAGAACTTGTCTGGCTTCAACTTTCACACCTGAGTTTTCCTCTGCTTTTTAATAGGAAACATATTCCTCTTTGGAAGTTCGTGTGTTCTCCATGGAATATGTCCCTTAGTTTTCCTGTTGATACATTAAATGGATAAAGCTTTTTATGCTTTCCAATTTTGAGCCTCTCTATCATTATTTCAATGACTTTTGCCACACACATTCGATTTTTTCAACATTTTTTTTGAAATATGTATACCACACCTCCACACAGCATTCCATTCTCACTGTTACTTATATTTGGAGGTATTGCTAGTTTTCTCCTACTGTTCCCAGCTCCTGGTTTGTTCCAAAAATCACATTAACTCAGGCGATCACAGCATAACATACAGCGCTCATTTTCAGTGTGCCCTTAACAATTTTTAATTTCTTTCCTGAGTCAGGATTCTCCCATATGTTAGTTACTGATTTCATTCCTTGATCTTTGGTATGCAACTCTACGTTTGCTTAGATTAAAATGCATTTTATTTTTATTGGACTAGTTGTCAAAAAGCATGACCTTAGCCTCCAGTGGGGCTCCTCTGGAAAAGCAGGGGAGGCTTCTTGCTCTAACAGACCTGGACTGATAATTCTTTATTTTTCCACTAGTCCGTCTATCTGCAAAGATTATGAGCAGTTTTTTTGTATTTGCCTCCAGATTACTGGTGAAAAAGTCAAATAGCATTGGGCCTCGTTAATCCCTGTGGAACCGCACTCAAAACAGCCTTTGATTCCCCACCAAATGCTTCTTTCCAAGATCACTCGGCTAGCCAGCTGCTTCTTAATTCTTTTTGCTATATGCTTTATTTCTGTTGAAAAAACACTATGTGTTTTATCGGTGTTTACCTCTCCTCACTGTAAGCACGACTTTGGGGTTAACAGTACCTCACTCTTGCCTCAGGAAACCCTGCCTACGTGCCTGAGTAGAAGTAATCAGCTCAGAAAGTGGAGAGGTTGTTATGGGAAAACTTGCATTATTTCAGCTTGTTTCTTCTTTCCTCACTGGAGAAATGCATTTCCTATCTCCAAGCCTGTTTTACTTGTATCTTTTAAAGATGACTAGATTTGTTCAACCAGAAAGAAACTCAGGGCAGCAGAGGGAGGGCAAAGACTGTCACTGCGTATTACCCTAAAGAGCTGATGTTTCAGCTAACCTTTTAAGTTAATATTCAGTACTATCCTCTGTCTCTGTTCTCTGGTAGGCAAAAATCTGGTTGCTATTCTGATCAAAGCTGTTTGGTAACATTAGGATAAAATGGGGTAATTAGTATTACAGAAGAGAATGCCAATTGCTATCATGTTGTTAATGCCAAAGGATGCTTTTGCAAAGAAAGATGCTTGGAAAAAGATATGCATTAAAAATCCTACAGGGAGAAATAGCAAATGGCAAAGTTCACCTCTTCCTCTGGCATTGCTGCATCCTTCTGATTGTTTAATGTCCATTTAAAGAATGACAGTTAGGTGATGTTCATATAGCGCTGTTCGTGCAGATACTCCTACACACTAAAAAAATTTTATTAGTTCATTACATTTTTGTTTTTAATCTACTTTTTTGTGTTACATAGTGGTGCATAAACTATCCGAGTGAATTATTCCAGGTTTCAGAATATTCAGTGAGAATATTCACTTGAAAGTATTGAGTGTCTTGCACGTTTTGGCATTTAGAATTACTTTTTGATATATGGGATGAGAATTCATAGCACTGCATGACAGTTTCTTACTGATGAAGTAGTAAGTAGAAAACTGGGGCATTTTTGTGGGGTAGCTATTCAATTGCATTGTTACTGTTGTCATTTAATTAATGAACAACCAGGACACAGTGAATCCAAACAGTTTGTTATCAACATAATATTTGTAATTAAAATAATTTTAAAACTACTCCTGTAATTTACCAATTAGAAGATTTCGTTGTCAAATGCTTTCACATTCTCCTTCCTGCCTTTTTTTGTGTTTTTAACAGCAGCCGAATTAGTTCCTTCTTTTCTCTTTAACATTCTTTCTTTCCACCGGTGACTCACTTTCTCCCCAGGATTAGTGTGTAAGTCATCTGGAAGCTTTTGTTATTCAAGGAAAAGGTATCAAAGTCATCATGAAAATGGTCTTGACAGTACATTCAACAGCTTTGTAATACAAAGTAAATCTTCTCAAGTTTATTTTAAACTGTATTACTCGATTTCCAACACATTCTACTGTACCCTTTATCTTTTTGAATAATATTTCAGACTGAATTTATTTGAAAAGTGTTTGTGTTCATTTTGGCCTTCTTTACAATCTTATATGCAATACTATGAACAGAATTGCATATCTATTTGGAAAAGGCAGCAAATCCCTTAACAAAAAGTTAAAGAAACAACAGAGAATAAGAAATTTAAGACTGACAGCTGAAATATGACCAAACTTCTCTAAAATGAATCTGTCCATTAGCACAGAATATTTAATTGTTAACACGGTAATATGCATTGTTTCAGAGGAATACCTATTTCTCATAGATTGCTGAAAAAATAGTCCTTCTAAGTTTTGATGAAGATTTCCAGCTGAACATACAATTTACAAGGAAGATTCTCATTTGTCCCGAGTAGAAAGAAACTCAGGATAAGACTCGGGGCATAACACTGTGGGGTCTTAGAGCACGATTCAATTAGGGCATATACCTTGAACAAAATTAGAGGCCAAAGGTGGATGCGCAGAAGAAAATGTGCTCTAATGAGAGGTGTTAGGAAGATGAGGTGAGCCAACCATAACGTGGACTGTTTGGCTTTGATTCAGTTGGCAACAGGTATTTGAGATGCCCCAGAGTAGTGACAGCTCTAAGCTTTCAGCTGGTGGGGATCTCGGCAGGCGAGGGCACCATACGTCCTCTCCTGGCAGGTACTGCCGCTTCTGGTGAGTTGTGCAAGGCTTGATGCTGGCATATCTGAGATTCATACTTAATGTGAGAAGGGAAATAAAATTGTAACGTAGATTGTAAAGGTCTGGTGGAGTGGGACTGTCCCCAAGGTCAGAGCTGCACCATCCTGGAATATTCTGCCTGGCCTCCAGCGGGAAGCTCACAGTTTTCCCATAGCCCCTGTGTCATAGCTACCAGTGCCATGCAAATATCCCGGATATTGAAAGGGTATGGTCCTAGGTGCTGATGTTTGAACAAATGAGTTGAGCTCTCTCGTATCTAATGGGTTGATACAGGTAGGGAAAATGGATGCAACTTAAGAATTACTGGATATGAGGTTGTTTTGTAGGTGAGTTTAAGAAGCACCTGTGATAAACTAATTTTAGGAGTGAGAAGTTAATTCAAATAGAAATGAGCATCACAAGAAGGGAAGGGATAGAAAGCTGTTTAGTCATAGATGTTTAATGAGACTGCAAACAATCTAAACAAACTGTTCATGTCACTGTTGCAAGCACAGGAGTGCCTGACCTTGCATGAAATCACGTGGAGAATTTTTGAAATAATTACAAACAAAATAAGTTTAAACTATGTATGTGGATTGAAACTTTCCATGTCTTTCTAAACATATGCTTTCTACATATGGTAAATAGTTTATTGCTATGAAAATTATCTGATTCCCTATCAAAGAAAAAACTGTTTGTGAAGTGATTAGAGCTGATTCTGAGACTCACTGATGTTTTTACTCTTTTTTTTCATGCTCCCATGACTGACCCTTTTTTCAGTAACTTATTGTCACGCTCTTACAGACCTTCCCCTTATCTAGCAAGCAACTGTTTACAACCATTTCTCACTGCTGAGCTACTGAATAGCAGACTATAACTACTTTTTAGTTATGTAAATTTTTATGGCCTGTATAAAGGGATGATAAACAAACTAGCAAGTGATATCATTATTTACCTGCATTATAGTATCAAGGATGATCCCCTCTCAAGGATCATAACACTATTACGTTATGTGCTCTTCAAAGGGAGAGATGAAAATGCAGGATCATGGAATGGCTGAAAATGACAGAGCAGTGAACACGAGTGAATTACAGTATCAAGCAAATCTAGAAGTGATTTTGCAGTTCTGGTACGATCTTGGCACTACAAAGAAGGAAACACCTAAATTTGCTTATAACAAACGTGTAGAAGGCCTGCGTGAGTTCTACTACTATGGATTTTTATTAGTCTTTGCATAAAGCAATATATACCATGCTTATTTTGTTCAGTCCCCTCAGTCAATTCCATCATAAGCGAGTGGAATTGTCTTCAGAAATCGGCTAGAATGTCAAGCACAAACATTGAACGATTTGTATAATAAATCCTAGTGATTATCCTTTGTACTTTGTGGGCATTGGATCATTGTGGGTGTACCTGTGGCTACAGAAAATGTGAGATGACATTCTCAAAAATACCCAGTATGGGTCTAACTCTTCTCACCTGACAAAACTTTTGAGTTTAAAAGACAATGGTGAGACTAGTGCTGCCTATAGCTAAAAAATGCTGCCTTTAGCTGTAAAAATGCTTTGACACAGCCAAGATCTTAGGCACATAAACAAATATCATGTATGACTTTACCTGGACAATTTACGTAATTCAATTGAGCACATGATTTGGTATTTCTCTAGAATGGCTTTGATGTAAGTCAAAATTCTCAGTAAGGCAGATAAAGAAAATGATTAAAATATTGAAGGGAAAAGAACATGAAGATATCTTGAGTCTAGAGCTGTTAAAATTATAAGGACTTGAAAATACTAATCTGAACACAGACGTGATCAAACCTATGGGAAAACACTTTGTATACAGGTTAGATGTAGATATGCTGTTTGTGTGGTGGCTGTGCACTACTACATTTCATGAGTGGATCTAAGTGAGCTCATGTGATGGTAAGGGATGTGTGATGGAAGACACAAGAATCCTTTTTTTTTCTCCAATTTCATTCTCCAATTCTTGGTAAACTTGTAGCTGCTTTTCCTGTGTTTTTTGGTGGTTGTGCTTATTGCAAGACCATGATAGTACGGTTAATTTAAAAACACTTTGTATATGCCTTTTTGGGCAAGATCTATCATTAATGTTAAACCTACAATTTGCAAGCACAAATTAATACACATATAAATACAAGTGTATAGGTCATAAATGAAATTACTATTATTTTATGATAAATTTAGGTAATTTTTATTTCTTTGAAATCCTAGCTGTTTCCTCATAATGGAGACTTTAGCTAATTCTATCAGCAGTATTTCTCTGTTCTAATCAAATAACATCTTGTATAAGAATATTAAAAGTGCCTAATAGCTGTGCTTTTCTCCTTTAAAAGCACGTCCCACAAATAATATCTGAAGAACTGCATGCCATAAACATGCATTTGAAAAACCTACATTGAGTCTTCAGAGGCTTTTTGTAACATCCATAATACTACCATGTTTTAGCATATCCAAAACTGTCATGTTTGATGAACATGTTTGATGAAGTGTTAATAATCTTATACTAACTGAAAAGGAAGAGACAATAAAATCACCATGATAAGTACTTGAATTTGATAATCAAAATTGAGTAAAATGCTTTTGAAATTTGGCTTCCAAGGTGACTTCCAGGAAAGAGTAAGTCCTATTAACAAACTAGATGCAATTTATGACACGTACACAAGAGCATTCACATTCCCAGTTTGGTTCAAACAGATTGCATTACAGCAAAAAGAAAAAAAATCCTATTATAGGCAAGAAGGGTGGAGTTAAGGTTGGAGGAGCTGTGCTAGGTCTTTGTATTTACTATGTTTTTTTCATAGCTTCATGTTACTTCTTAAGCAAGTGATAAGGGATCATTTTTTCCCAGAAAAGAATCCTGGAAACAGTTGTCACTCAGCAAATATATGTCTTCCATTTTAGTCATTTAATAGGAGTGAAACTGGGTTGCCCTTCATAAATAAAATGTCCCTACTTCTCTACTTGGAGGGTACCACTAGGTCTCATTGTTACTAGAGAATGAACTGATGCTGCCTGGCTGGTAAGTCCTGTATGTTCAGAGTGGCTGTTACTTTGCTTTTCCCTTTTCTTCACAGCGAGTTATTGTTTACTACCTTTAGTGCTTAAAATTCCCAGATATAATTGGACTCCACTTTAGTACCTCTGGTGATACTGAAAAGAGTTATTGGCCTGAGGAACTTGCTATCAAAGGATGGAAACAGAAGCACAGGGATTTGCTTATTCAGCAAATGCAGAATCGGCAGTGAAGGTGTCTGACATGGCTTGTTCTTCATCTACACAATGGAGAACACGAATGACAGCACTAGAGAGCAGGAAAGTATTTTCCATGTTACTGAAAACCTTACCTTCCTATGATATGTTCCATATCATAATATGATCTTTTTCCTCCTGAAAATGTTTATCAGTGAGGAGTGAAAGAACAAGCTTGGGAAAGACAATTATCTTATTACACTGTCCATTATAAATTACTGTTCTAAGCTTAGAGGAATTTTTTCAGCTGTCATGGAACAGCAGTTTGCATTCCACAAAGAAGTATCTGTAACCCTTGTAAAATCAATTTTTCTCAACATAAAGGACAAACAGATCCATTCATCCATGATGCAGTTTTCCTTTTGCCTTGCAAAACAAATTTGTTTAAGACAGAAGCATCTGTCCCTGTTTAAAATATCATCAAGGGGTGTAGTTACCAATTAGAAGAAGAGTGATTCGGAAAATATCCATGTCATCTTAATTGTATCAGATTTTGGCAAATGCAAAGAAAATTACCTTCCCAGCAGACTGCTCATTTCTCCCTCCCTCTTAGCTTTGCACTGATTTCCAGATTTTTCTGGAAAAAAATGTTATCATTTGTGGCAAGCTCTATAAATAGCATTTAATTCCACAGCTGCTGGGAACACAGACACATTTCCAGCATTTTCCACTGTTTCTGCTGGTGGCTTTCTGGCAGCTGGAATATCCCTGTCTGTTATTTTCTGTTACTAGGGTCTAGAATAACTGAAGCTCATCACAGTCTTTTCTGAATTTATGAGGTAGACCACTTATCTTCTTTCTTTTTTTTTCCTCTCCTGGAGCCCTGGTATCTGACCTAAACCAGGTAAATCTCAGGGACTTGTGAAGTGGCTGCCCTCAAATTTATTTCGCTGCTTGTTTGAGTTTCCACTCCTCCTTAATGCTGAGTAAGTCAGTTACTTGTCTCAGACGCTGCTCATGGGTTTCCCAAACAGCAAAATGAATTTTAAAATGCAGAAAGAAAAACAATATAACCAGAATGTAGCTTAAGTAGGCCACAACTTTTGAATGAAGCACACCTGGGAACTCTCCAGAGAGAACTTATTGCAGATTGTTTCCTTACTGCTTCTTTGCTCAAGCAGTTAACCAATGCTTGATATCTTGGTTGTTTCTGTTTGGAGAGGACCTAATCATAAACCTGAAATTACTGAGTTGAGGCACTTTTTATCAAAAAAGACTTAAATAGACACAAAAGTTTTTCATGGGTTTTCTCTTTCGTTGTTCAAACTGTCAGGCTACTTTTTTACAACCTAGGAGTAGATGTTTTAGTGCAAAAAATATGTTCCAATCAGTATTAAATGGTAGCTGTATTTAATAAGTCAGTCACTGATTTTGACCGTTACATTGTCATATTATAATGTTGATATATATCCTTTGTATTTAGGTAGGATCTTGCACTAACTTGAGCTATAGTTATGGTGTGTTTTTTGAATCATACTACTATTTCTTTGAAGTCTTGTCTCTACTTCTCAGAAATGTAAATGTCCATGAGGAAAGAAAAAAAAAAAGTAGTTTCAGATAAATCCCACCCTCCATAGGCTGGTTGAATGATGGGATGACTGCAATGTGCAAACCCTATGGTATTTAATAGCATCATTTTTCATGCTGCTTTGGTTTCATGTTAGTCTGTTTCTACAGACTTTTACAGTACCTGCAATGGACTGAAGTGACCCCTTGGCATGAAAGAGGTATAGAAACAGGTACTAGTATAGTGATTTATAAAGTATGTGTCTTTAATAAGCGAAAGTGCACTTCTGTACTGTTAATTTTGAAGAAGCAGGGGATGTTTCAGCAGGAGAAAAAGTAAGATAAGGCCTTTATTTCTGAGTAATTAGGTCCAATGCCATCTCATATACACTACAGCTGGTCAGAACTAATTTCAAGTCAGTAGAGTCACATGATTGTATATCATGAAGGTAGAATAAAACATATAAACTGGAATTTGACAGCTGATTAAACAGAGCTGACTGTGCCATTAGATATTTTCAACTAAATGCACTTTCAAAATTAAGTCATTTTGAATTTGGATGGATATTGTATTTTTTTTTACCTGCAAAACTAGGTTCCTGAGAACCTATCTTGGACTGGAGTTTACAATGCTGAGTGCTTGCAGCACCTACCTCTTGGTGAAACAGACTGGTCACCGAAGTTAAGAACAGAACTCTCCCTGCAATGTGCGAGGCAAGAGATACCTTACTTGCAAGTCACTATGGCCTCAGTGTAGACCAGTATAAGCCAATGAAGGATGCTAAGGACAGGAACATATCTTACATCTTGTCCTAATCAGATTAGTAACACATGTTGTGTAATTCAGAATTCTGTGATCTGTTTTTTTCCTCCAGTCCCACATCTGTATGAAAAGCATGCAGAATATTTGTTTTCCTATATTTTCTGTGCACCTGATCAATTTTCTGAAGACTTGGCTACTTGACATGCAGGAATAAATCACATGTGCTAAACCTGAAACCTCATGCCTGGAAGAGAGTCACTTCCTTCTATTTGGTAAGAGAAAGTTGTGGTGGTGGTTTTTCATCCATGTGCAGATGGTTGCAGAAATCTTAAACCAAGTGAGAGCTCTGATTCCTGCTCCTTTTTGGAAATGGCATCCACTGTCAATGAAAGCACCTTGAACAGAACTTTATGAGGTGCTTTGAGTGGAACTTGCTTAGTCACTCTGGTTTAATTCTACTTTTTGTGAACTTTTTTTTAACACAGTGGCTGGAATCTAGGTCTGAGCCTTCCCGAGTGATTATCTTAAGAGGTCAGGTTACTGTAGGTTCTGTAAAACCATGTTTGTTTTTCCATCTCTAAACAAAAACTTAAGTTTTGAGGCAAAAAGCCGGTATTCTAATTTATGCTGAAAACGTGTATTCTTCTGAAATGCTGCATTAGTATAGTAATCACAGTTGCATGGTTTAGTGTACCGTAAGAGGTTGGCAGCAGCAGATAACTAAACTGAAATTCTCTAAAAACTATTTCAGAATAAGACTGTGAAATAATCAATACATGTAATCAATATGTTAACTAATGACAAAATTAAGACGCCAATCCTGAACAACACTGGTAGGCGTTAAAGGAAGTGATAGACTGTCAGAACTTCTCAGAAAGCAACCCAAAGAATAATAATGAATATTTAAAATTAATCTCTGTTTTTTGAAATAATGTACGAGGAATGGAGGAATTAGAGGCTTATGTTTATTAAATTTTTCATATGGCTTTAAGAAAAGAGTTTAGCATGTTTTGGGTTTTTTTGGTGGGCTTTTAAGCCTTTTATGTTCCTCTGAAATTCTTGGTTTAGTCAAGGGACAAATAAGTGTCACAAAAGAAATTCTATTTTGTGAGCATTTCAAACTTAGAAAGTGATGACATCTGGTGAGGGGGAGTCTTATGGAATTGCAATCCCAATTTCCAGACTAAAAGCTACATATAACAAAGAGCTGCATACTCTTTTCAATACAGAATTTGCTATTTAAGGTTAGGAAA
Source organism: Sagittarius serpentarius (assembly GCA_034782735.1). Classification (NCBI taxonomy): domain Eukaryota; kingdom Metazoa; phylum Chordata; class Aves; order Accipitriformes; family Sagittariidae; genus Sagittarius; species Sagittarius serpentarius. Next base: position 7,146,327 of record JAVKLA010000031.1, on the reverse strand, counting down.
GCACATATAGAACCACATGTCTTTGTATAAATTCAGCCATAGCACTCTTAAAAAACATTATTCTTGTAAGTGCATCTGAGCTCGCAATCATTATCATTTATCTTCATGTACAGTGTACACAATTTTCAAATAGTTATATATTATTTTTCTACTTTTTAGTAGTTTTCCATTATAACATTTTCTGGATGTACGAAATGTTGAACACATTCCTGCATGCATGTAGTTCATAGCTGTATGTTTATCCAGCATTCTGAACAAATTCTGCCTATCTATATAACTTGATTTTGCTGAGTAAAAATGGTTGTTAATAAAAAAAGACATAAACTGAAGACATACGAAAGACTTGTAGCAATATGTTCAAAACAATGATGAAAGTGTATTTTTTGAAGTAGGTACTATTCCATCATAATAAACATTTTATTTTTGTACAAAATTTGAAGATCATACAGGATAAGAAAATCTAGAGTATAACTGTGAAGAATAACACTGGAAAAAATTGGTCTTACTTCTGGATAAGTGAATATTTCTCCATTTTGCCCATTTGTTTTTCATGTACTGTACACGTATTTGGTAGTAGGATGAAAAAATATCTGAACTGGAAATACCTGTAATTATATATACTGACCTGAAATTTAACCAAAGAAAAATGCTAGTTTGTGTCAGTATTTCAGTTCTTCAGAATGCATTAAGATTCTACTGTTTCTGTAGGTGCATGATCTAAAATTTAAATTGCATAGCAAATTGAATGGACCTCCTGCAGACTGTTTTATGGCATCTCTGTTTATTTATTCATATTATTGAATTGTTCAGTACAATTCTGAAAATAATAAGAAAATTACATGAGTTGAACAGACCTACCAAAAGCGTACACCATATATATGTAAAGCACAAGGAGCTGCAGCTCCTTTATTTATAAATTTTACTGGTGCAAATGTCTTATGGCCTGCTGGTGGCAGCAGACAGGGTAAGATCCATCATTCTCAAGCTACTCTTATGAAGAAAATTGTATCTTAAGATTCTGTTTGGGCTAGTACAATTATTTCTCGCTCTGGAAAATTAAAATATAAATCCCTGGTCACTTTTCTAGGAGAATCCTCTGTGCTTCAAAGCATTCAGACAAGTCTTGGAACATGATGCTACACATCTTTTACATCAGGAGAAAACATCATAAACCCAAATGAACAACCATTACTGTCTGTACGTTCTCATTGCACAAAATAAGTGTAGCCCAGTCATAATGGGGCAGGGAACAAAGGCAACCGTTTCTGAGTTATTTGGGTCCAAGAATCTGAACCAGAGATATCCAAGCCTGTTTATTCCCATGTACAAGTAGCTTTTGTAGCTGGAGACTGCCATCCTTCCCTTCCATGCCAGCCCACAGATGACTATAAAAATCAAGCTGCAATCTCCTGTGCAGGTGGTCTAGTTCTGTGGTATCTGTTCTTCTAGTGCATGTTGTTCAGGAGCCATTCTGCAAGGTCAGCTTTGAGATGGTCTTTTTGGAGTATTGTAAGATGATCTCTGCACCATCATCATCTGTTGGGTCTCGCTGAAAAAATCTCTGTTTGTGTGACTCTTTCATCCATTATTATAGAACCACTCACACAAGAACCAAAATCATCGGAGAAGACAGGAAGAAAGAAAAAAGTATCCAGAGTAAGTAGGACTTCTGTTCAGAGCCCTTGTTCCCTATAGTGGAACTCTAAGCTTTAAATCTATATCCTTTCCTTTCCTTGCCAAACAAGAGTCCAGCTCCCACACAGGCAGCGTTGATGCTTCAAGTCGTATCTTCCACAATTCCTGTGCCTTTTCTTAATTACAGTCACAACAACATCTAGTCCACCTTATATAGCCTTAGAATATAGGCAGGTGCCTCCTATCATAACAAAACACCATATATAAGCAATGAAAATGTCCTTATAATTTTATAGATGCTCCTGAATAGTACTTATTCCCCGGCACCCCCCCCCCCCCCCGGCTTGCCTTTAGGAAGCAAAGAGTTCTGTTGTGTGGGACTTTGAGAAGTATGTCTTGCAAGATTAAAAGAGGAGTATTCTTTTCCTAAAGAACTTCTGGCAGAAAGCATGAACATACTGCTTTCCATGAACAGCGGCAAATGGCTGAGAGTTTTTCTTTGCTACAGTAAGGAAGAGTTGTTCGTGGTAGAAAATATGTTAATAAACCACTTGAGCTATAGGAGTGAAAACTCCTGCCTATTCATTTTTTGTTTGATGATATTCTGTTGTTTGTGGTGGTATGCTCTGAAGTCTGGATATTTTGTCATGTGGATGTTGAATGAGAGAGTACCATCAGGCAGGACACTGAATGTTTATATTTTACTAAACCTTCATTCCCGTGTTACTCTCTTGCTGATTTTTTCCAGTGTAATTGTTGTGCCACAATTTCTTCTGTCAGTCTTTCTGTTACTGTTGTCTGCAGTTTCAGATAAACTAAGCCTCTTCAGTTCACTGGGGACAAAGTGCCTCCTTTTGCCTTGGCATTAAGGTGCCATGGTTAAATGTGCTCAAGGTAGTGCAAGCTTTACTGTTGATGTAGATGAATTTATGGGGAAAGTGCGGTGCAATGATACACTAGATCATGCTGGTAAGCAGTGGTCTTTGTTTTTAACCTGCTGGAAGGTTTTTTTCTCCTAGAACTGACAGAATGATAATAATTAAACACCTCTTATTTCTGCCTGCATCTTTTCCTCTTGTTTCACACCAGCTAAGCTGTATTTTAGATTGAATTTCCTTTCTATTACTCTGGTTACTTGCTTTTTGAATCTATTTCTTAACATCTTTTTGTCTTGCACCCACATTTAAGCTTCTCATTTTTCCTGTAGCTCCAGCTGACCTTCTTTTATCTCTTTTTCCTCCAGTCTGTAGTCCTTGCACTTTTGCTTTATCTGTGCTTCTTTTCACAACACTGTCTGCTTGCTTTTATCTCCTGGTCAAATGCTCAGCTCTTGGAATTCAAAAGTCACCTTCAAAAACAGGTTTGCATTCCTTTGTCCCTGATCCTTCCAAGATACATGTGTTTTTCAAGGACTGAGCTTCCTTGGAAGAATCTTGTGCAAGAATCTGTAGTTTTCCTGTGAAACACTTTAGTCACTTTTATAGCATCTTCAAGACAATATCTGTCCAGATTGGAAAAAAAACTTACCAGAAGTACTTTTTTCATGAGTGCAGTCAGACTTACAAGGGTTTGGGTTTGCCCTTAACACTATAAGTAGCTTAGGTATTGATATGTACCTACATAAAGAACAGAAAGGGGCAGGGTGATTTTTTTCTTCCATTCATTCTTTTTTGGTTTTTATTTTCTATTTTTTGTTTGAGTTTTTTTTTGTTTTGTTTTGGGTTTTGTTTTTGTTGTTGCTTTTGTTGTCTTAGTTGTATCCTTCCATTGTAAAAGATTGTCCTAGGTGGATAAAGGTGCTTCCTTTTTGTTTTTTTTTCCTTCAGGGACTGTGCTTTGAACAACACATGTCAGAAATACAGTTTCACTTCTGGAGCAAGTATGATATCTAATAGTTGTATGGAGCTACCCAAAGCATCAGTGTTAATGCTGAACTACTAATATTACAAATATTATGTTAATATCTTATAGCTAGTTAAAGTTCTGAAACAATAATTTTGTACACTGAGTTTCAGAACCATCAACATTTGGATTCCTTTTCTCTCTTAACTTAATTTTGGTGTATCTAGTCAAGTTTATGGTAAAAGAAAGCAGTGTTGGGTAACTGAGAATGACTTAAAAGGGTAAAAACATTTGTGCCTTAATTTTCCGTGTTCAGCTTAAGAGCCCTTGAAAGCCTGTTTTGTTATTTCTTTCATTTTATTGACTTCTGTGAAGTTGGTCTTAGTTAAACAATAATCAAAGAGAGATTAGAATCAGAGTTACTTATCTCAAGAGTTGCAGTCTGTAACAGTGCTGGTGGATAGTCTTGGTGCATATCATGTACTTGTATACTTATAAAAGTGTATGAGATAAAAATTTGCAAGAATTTGATACTGAAAAATTTCTTGGCCGCTATCACTGTTGTTGAAACTGATTTTGAATTTAAGAACAAAGTTCTGTAATTGCCAATATTTTAAAATCTGGCTAGAGTTCAGGTGCAAAATGAAGTTGGAAACATGCTTGAACCCTGTTTAGAGATGCCATTGATACTGCTTATCATATAGTTCTTCTTCCAAAATTTATAAGGTACAATGAAATGAGAAAGTAATATTTTGGATTGTATTCAGAAGATGGGTGATGGTGAAACTAGAAAACTCTGAGTACAAAAATAGTACTGTGTGTGGAGAAAATGAAATTGTCTCTGTCATTTAGTATAATCCAGAAACAATAATTCTGCACTGGGGTTGGGGAAGTACCTTTCTGATGCTTTGAGTCAATCATAAATGACCTTGTAAAATTGCACAATAGAAAGGAAGGGGATAAAGCAACTGTACTCATTATCTTGGGTGATGATGTCAATCAACTGGTAACACAGCATGACTGGGTATCTATTTTTAGGTGACCAGTAAGTCAACGTCAAGGGTCAGGATTTTATCCAAGAAGTGACTGAGAGAAAGAATTTGCCAGTTACTGAAGCCATGGTTCATCCTTGTAGTACAGGAAGTCTCTTATTTTCATGTATGTTAAAATTAATCCCCCAAATGAAGAAAACATTTTACAGTGCACTACTGTGATAGCTGAATGTCTGAAACAACTGAATGTACACATTTGATAATGTATAATTGATATTAGGTAGTACCGGGAACCAAAACAATAGAGCAGAACCCTTCAGTATGACTTAGTACAAAAAACCAATTTGTGCTCCAAAGACTTAGTCTAGTCTATTTCTGTGAATCTCCAAACTGAGACAAAAAGTCATGGCTGTGGTGTTCTTCTAGATAAAGCCTGAAAATATTATATTTAACAGCTAAATTATTTATAGTTAAACTTTACATGACAGTAAGAATTTGCAGGGTCAGCTAGCCACAGTCTATTTTGTCTCATATAATATAGAACACTAATTTCCAAAATGGATCAGGCTCACTGGTCTCAGCAGCTGCATTGTTCATCATTCCAAAAAGTAGCAGTTTCTTAAAAAAATCTTTATTTATTATAATAAAATTATTAAAATTCACTGTCACAAAGCTAGTTTCAGAAATCGCAGCATGTCTTATGGCTATTTTGATCTATTTCATCACTAGGATTGGGCTGGGGCAGCTTAAATGCTTGAACTTGCATTGTTGGGTCTGACATACTAATATCGTGTCCCAAAGAATTCTTCAGATAGATGATGATGATGATGATGATGATGATGATGATTATTATTACTACTACTACTACTACTACTACTACTACTTTTGTACTGAGAGACTGAGCATCCAGTATTGCACTACCTATAACATATCTGATACTAACTTAGTTTAAGGAAGAACCCAAATGATGATTTGAGTGACTGCTAGAGAAAAACTTAAGACTTGCATTGTAGTTAGAGGTTGACTGTGACTGACATTGTACAGTAGATATGAGAGGATAAGAAATAATAGAACTTGAAAATGGGCTAAAATAACCTTTCCCATTTCTTCTTGTCTGATCTATTATGAGGCCATATTGCTTGATAAAAGTCATTAATTTCTCATAGTCAAATTCCATAATAAAAAGGAGTAAGCTTGTTTAGCCTCTGGATAATTTTCTGTGAAATACTGTAAAGACTTCTCCTAAGTGATTAGCATGTATTTATTGTGAAACTGGACTGTGAAATTACAGTGAAACATATTATTTTTATTTTGCCTAGCTTTGAGCTGAGACTTACATCAGTGCCTTCATTCTGCTGTCATAGGACAAATCCTGGAAGTACTGGTTTTGAGGTAACTCCAGGCAAATAGAGCAGGACTGGTTGGAAGTTTGCAGTGAAACTTGTTTGCATCAAAACTCTGTGGTTTTTAACTACCAGTATTTTGTGAAAAAAAAATTTCTTTGTTCTTTTTTGTTTTGGAGTAGAAAAGGAAGATTTTTTTTTTTTTTTAAAGTGGTCAGAAAAAAGCAAACTAAAATGACAGCTGAAATCTGGATAAAATGAAATTTTGAACAAAGGAAGAAAGGTCTCACCCTCTTTTTTTTGTGTGAAAAATGTCAAAAACAATTTAATCGATCAAAGAATTTGAAGAGGTTGTTTATGGGAAATCTTGGATGTGAGGATTTTTCTATCTCAAATTTACAATTGCGAATCAGTCTTGCAGAATCTATTAACCCTCAGTTAAAAACATCCTGTTCCCAGCCACCAGGTAAATATACAATTAAAGAAGCAAACTTGAACTAGGGTTCTGTGAGCGATTTCATAAGATATTTTCAGGTAGCTGAAATTAAATTAGGTTGTTTAGTATGTTGAGTTCTATCCTGAAGTTGAAATGAGGAAGTTCCCTTTAATGCACAATTGGAACAAAATTTAGAGTTGCAAACCAAGTGGCCTTCCATGTATTTCCGCAGCAGCAGCTCCTAGAGAGCTACCAAGCTAGCTGTGTTTAGAGACAATCAACAGTAATCTTGCTGGGAGCTGGAAAAGGTCAGTACTAACATACTGCACTGCTGGCTTGGTGGAACCTTTCTGCCCATTAGTGGATGGGCACTTCAAGAAAGTGACACACCCAGATATGAAATGAAATGTCATGTCTGTGAATTGTTCTGTTTTAGGGAGTGGAAATAGTCTGTTTGGTGTTTTGATGGCGGATAACTTTTCAGAAAACTTCTCAGTGACTAAAGAGTTTAAGATTGTGTCCGTATAAATGCATACAAACAACTGCAGATTCTTTCTGCTCTCCTGCCTGACAGGACGTGGGTCAGATTTGGTAGGCAGTCAAGGACCTATGGTGGTATACGTATACACACAAGTGAACAAGGAGATCCTCTGTAAAACATCTCTGAATGTTATCACCTATGTCTCACTGCCTCTGTGCGTATTTAAAGACCATTTAAAATCCAAATTAGTATTCAGCCAAGCCTAATCTTGATTTTGCTGTCTTCCAATTTAAAAGATCTTTCACATTACCTCTTTGGAGAAAAATTTTGGAACAAGGGACCACCTTCTTGCTAGAATAATTATTTTGCATCTTTCACCATCTGACTTTTGTAGCTGGTGAAGGGAAAAATTATGTTATGATTGCAAATGCTTTGGTCACTACTGGCCACTAGAATGACAAAAACGGCTTTATCCAGGCAGATTAAAAAAAAACCCACCCAAAACCACAAACCAAAACCCAACAACCAACCGCTCGTGTGTATGTTGAAGAATCATCATATGAAACTTGCCACTATGTATGTCTTCTGTGTACTGCTGATATTCTGGAGTGAAAATTAGGATAACAAAAGCCAAAGGTGGTGTAGGGCAGTTAGCTAATAAAGGATGCTGAAGTAATGATGAATTAATATGAAGCAGCTAATTTGTCCATTTTAATGCTAATCTCTGTACCACATCATCTCCCAGTCATTGTTTCTTACTGCACGGCAAACCTCCACTGAGTCAGAAATGGCCAGGAAACATGACTCATCCCAATAAGTGTGATTCTCTGAATACTTTTCTCTATCTGTACGAGCCTGGCACTACGCAATTGTTTTCAAATGTCTGTGTATGTTGTGGTGTAGAATTTTTTCTGATGTACCTCATAATGATTGTCTAATGGGATCATTTCCAGCTAGTCTCCCTGTGAGAAAATAAAATGATATGACCTGGGAGTGTATAAATTTTATGCACTGTTTCAGGCAAGACTTCACTATACATCACAGTGTTTAGGTTTTTGCATAAGCATGTATGGCATACTTTCTTTAGTAGAGAAGTATTCCTTTCTCTCCATGGTGGCTTTCTAGGCTCAGAGTGACAATTCCAACACTCAATTAATTTCAGAGGAATAGTTAAATATAGGGTTGGGTTTTTTGATGGTTGGGGTTTTTTTCGTTTTCCCCAGTTGTTCTTTTTGAGGATAATTGCAGTTAATGCTGGACTAGAACTACTGGATATATTTTTAGAAAAACTTGGTGCTTGTGTAAAGATGCACAGTTAGTACCTCTTGAGATGTGAACTCTCTGAAACAGAACTCTACTTTGCTTCCAGTATTAATCCACTGAATAATTGTAGGGTCATAATACTGTACAGTTTCCACTGTTTATGAAATTCCTGGACTTGACAGTACAGGTGCAAATTGTTGATGTGAGAAGTATACTGGATTTATGCCCAAAAGTTTTATTCATATAGATTATTGTGTTTGTGGTTTTATATATATACTGAAATGAATTTAGATCAGACTTGGAGTTTATTGAAGCAGCTGAAGACACTGATTAAACCAAGGGCTTTAGAGAGGTGAGTTCAGAACTGTTTGCTGTTTCAAATTTTCAGTTATGCTTTCTTTAAAAGAAAGCTGTTTGCAGGTTAAGGTCTTTTGTCGAGTTGTTCCTGAAAGGAATACCTGAAAGGGGTCTTACTGCTTGGATCTTCCAGATCCTCCTCTGGAGAACTGTGTACAAAACCAAGTAGAATGTACAGGCAAGTAGAATGGCTGAAGCACCCTCTTAGGTATATATATGTAAGCTGGCTGGGCAAATGACTGAGACACTGAGAGGATTTATGGTCTACTGCTTTAAAGACCTTTGGACAAAGAGCACATAGGAAATATAATGACTGCTTCCACTGAAAAGAGGTTGGGGTTCTTCTGAAGAATAAAGAGGCCCAGGTTGTGAAAACCAGCAACATTTAAAGTTTCTGGATAACATGGTCTTAAAGTGGTATTTTATGACCTCCATCCTATCCTCCTAAGTCACCTTTTTTCAAGGCTGAGAGTCTCATCCTGCTCACTTTTCATTTGAACATAGGTGATTACATATTTGTGTTTGTCCTTCAAATTGCCTTTTTGAACCCTTTTCAGCTCCCCTGTATTCTCTTTGTGATGAGGGGGGCAGAATTGTATGTAACATGCTGGATGTGTACCATGGATTTATATAGTGATGTAATGACTTTTTTTTTCTGCTTTATTTCCTGTTCCTTTGCTAAATGTTCCTAAAATTTGATTTTCTTTTTGGCTGCTATTGAGTATTAAGCCAATGGTTTTTATGGAACTTTGATTGTTTTCCTTCCAAGACACTGCTCTGGAGTAGTGAGATTCATCTTGCAGTCCGTTCTACACATGCAGTTAGGACTGGTTTTTTTCTCATGCACATGACTTCATATTTGCCTATAGTAAGTTTAATCTGATATTTTATTGCTCAGTTTTTCAGTCTTGTAAGGTCCCGCATTCACTTGGCATTTGAATTTGTCCCAAGTATTTCAATAACTTCTGCAGACTTTTTCACTTGATTGTTCACCCGTTTTTCAGGTCATTTATCATCCATTTGTTCTCCATTCCACTGACCATTTATTGCTACTGTTTCCAGTCTTTTACTCAATTATTTGTCCATTCAAGGACCTTCCTTCCTATCCTGCAGCTATTTGATTCCTTTAGCTTTTGGCATTGGGTCATGTCAAAAGCATTTTGTGATCTATTTGGAAAACTCCAATAGTGTGGCTTTTCAAAAGCAGTGGAGGCTCTTCCTCTAAAAAAATGGTACTTTTTCAGGTGTTGCCTCATTCTGTTATGGTTTCCACTAATTTTCCTGGTATAAACTTCAGGAGGAAAACCTGGTAAACCAAAGAAGAAAAGAACCAAAGAAGTTTCAAATGAAAGATTGTGCACACCACAATCAGCAAGCTGGCTGTTTCACCCTTGGCTTCTCGCAGATTGCCTGGGTATATAATGCCTAGACCTTGTGGTCCATCAGGTTTTTTCATAGTCTTTCCCACTATACCATCGATTTCAGAGAGATCCTTTGCTAAATCCTCCAGTAGAATTTCCGCTTTCCCTGATTTGCCACAATTATTTCCAGTTTCTAGCTGAACGCTTGGCTTGTAAGTTCTATGTTTTCCTTCACCTTGCATTAGAAGGAGAAACAGCAGATACCAAAGAGCATGTTGGGTCATTGCCATGTCTTCAATCCTGATTTATAGACATAATCAGGAATGCAAACATCCATGGTGGGATTTCCGCAGTTAATCGTTGGTGGTCTGGCTTTGCTACCATTAAAGGCTTAGGGGTAGACTTTTTAATGGACTTTGAATAGTAACATTAAAAATTTTTATCATGATTCACGTTAATGTTCAGGCTTAATATTTGTATTACTGTGCAAGGCTCTTTGGTCTGTATCCTGCAGGAGTTCAGGCATCATCTTATGCCCTATTGGGTATCCCTTCTAAGAGTGTACATACATCAAATAGGAGGCCCAACAGTGCTAAATGAAATTTTTTTCCCTTCCTGTCCAATTTGTTCAGATTTTTAGGTGTAATAGTAGGACAATTGTAAAGGCAGGATTTTTGAAATGTGTTCATGGGGAAAAATATGAAGAGAAAAACCTAAATTGGCTCTCTTAGAATTCAGTTTTTTGAAAGCTTATTGAAATTGTTGTATTTCTTAAATCATGCAGGAACTCAGCATCAGAGCCAGTGTAGCATGGATAGTGTTAAAGTGACATTAAATTGAAGTTACTCTATATGTAGTTACTGACATGGTGTATTTCATTTTTTTGGTGTAGTGACACAGTTTATCATTGCAGTAGGTATAGTAGATTGTATTTTCAAGGAAAGATGTAATGAGCCTTATAACTTGGCAGAGAATTCCTGAGACTATTGAAATGGAAAAAAAAAAATGGAAATGTAACTTGGCTGTGTGATATATTCATTTTGACTGTATCTATTTAAGAAAACTCAACATCAATGAACTCATTAAATCTGATGTTAAAATTTACATCATTAGATTTCAAAGTCAGCAAGCGGACATAATTATTTAATGATAGAGTTTCTCTCGGGTTTTTTTTGGCCATTTTGGAGAATGAAATGAATTGTTTACTTGACAGACAGGTGGCTGTATAGTGCTTATGGCTGATTTTAACAATATGTGACAGTAAGAAAAATAAGAGCTCATTACCATTCACTCGACCCAGTCTCTGCACCACTGATCAGTGCTTGGACTACTGTATGGCTTAAAATGCTTAATGCATCTTTGTTTGACAGGAACCAACTGCTGTTGGAGGAAAACGTGGATGATCTGATAGCTGGCAGAATGAATATGGCCTGCACTTTATAAACAAGGAAAATGTGAATAATTGGGAGCAGAATGAGCGAGAGAAGTCTTTCAAGGCTTGTGGTGATTGATGAACTATATTATGGTTGACACACACATTCCATGTTTTGCATAAAAGCGTTGACATCTGATTGAGCGGAAAACCAGGGGAAAGCGAGATTGCCTATGTGATTAGTGGAAGGTAATCAGCCATCTGTTAGGCATAATGAATTTACTAAAGATGAAGATAGAAAACATATGTGTGCATGTGCTTACATGGGATCTCTCACCTTTTATACAAGTATCCATGAAAATATAGAACTGTATATAAAGAACTAACACAAGGCAAAAAAATACTCTGAATTCATCTATTATTTTTTTTCCTCCCACCAGAAAAAGTACAAGCTTGTAGCTATGTTGTGTCCTTTCAGCAGACTGAAACAGTAGCTTCAGAAGTGACAGAAATAATTTCAGGTCATTATTTTTAAAAAATAATGACATCGTAAGTCTCTCTCACTCTGACTGTGATGATGAAAATTAGGCTATGCCCTGAAAATATTGAGAGATGAACTTTTTGTTGCTCAGGACATTTGAAAATGTATTTTCAGCTGTTCACCTGCAAATTTAAAATCGCCTAGTTTATACAGCTATTCCAGGTACAGAGAGGATTTGGTTTAGAAGAACGCTGAAGTCTGATGTAGCATTGCTTGCCCACCTAAAACTATCATTGATGCTACCAGAATTTTGTGACATAGAAAACAAGATCGAGCTTAGGTTTTCATGTTTATAAAGAACTTTAGTGGTGATAGATGTCCTGCTTAGAAGGAAATGAATAATTTTTTACCTCTTCAAAAATAATTTTTGCATAGTAGTGTATAAAGAGCAACTCTAAAAAATGTATTCAGCTTTTAATATGTGTTCTAATACTTATTATAATGGTTTACAATTCACTATCTGTGCACCTTACAAAATCTGGAAAAACAAAATACTCCAGAAATATAACAAATTCGAAAGCCAGCATTTAAAATCAGTCACTTAAAATATCAAACACCACAATATATGACCCCAAAGTATTGTTTAACTTGATCATCCATTCATATCTTTTTTTAGCAAATGTTTTAATCCACTAGATGACAACTTGGTGTATGAAATATTGTTCTTAAATACACTATTTCAAATTTCAAATTAAAGTTGGTTTTGCTGAAATTTATCATATGTCACTAATGGTACATTATGCAGATACTGGAACTCCTGAAGAAGGACTTCCATGCCCCATCTTGCTGTTTCCACTTTCCATATTTCGGTATAAAAGAAATATCCTAAATATTGGAAGGGAAACAGTATAGCTAGAGGACAATAAATGCGATTGTCTGTATGAGAATGGGGTGGAGTGCAGCTAATTTAGACATCTTCAGTAGCTGGTGTCTTACCAAAACGTTATGAATGCAGTCCTCTGCAAGGCTGCTGACCTAGTCAGAAATACGGAAGTCTAACCTGCACGTGGTCAGTAATCCAAAAAGCAGAACCTACTTCTGATCAAAAGTAGCTTGGCAAGTTTTGTAACTCCTAAATTGCTTGAAGTGGATACGTCTGTGAGGTTTGCTGTTGCTGCTGGGCCTTGTTGTGCGCTATTTAGTATTTCAACATTAGAACTTTTAAAAACACCCCTGTGGCAGGGGTTTTCCTGTTTTCCTTTCGCATCCAGTGGACGAGGGTGACTGAAGCTTGCGCTCCCCGTGCCTTGCCAGTGCATTTCATAGGTCAGTGCAGGCGTGACAGGGGAATTACGTTGCTTTGCCACAGTTGCAGAGCGGCTGGGGGAGGGATAGCGGGGCAGAGCTTACTGTTTCTCCAGCGATTTTAGGAGCGCTCATGTGAATGTGCCGCTTCAGCGCCAGTTTTCTCGGGGAGCGTGGGAGAACGTTTCAGTTTTCCTTTCTCGCAGCGTAGTTGGATGATGGTGCCTTTTTATTCTGCCAAGAAACAATTTAATGAATCTGCATCCTAGGGTTCAGTCATTTCTAGCTGCAATAGTTTCTCCTTTCAAGCATTTGTGAGCTTTTTAAAGCTTTCCCAGACCGTGGTAACTAGTATCCACACCGTGGTTTATTACCTGTGTAGGAATTTTTTTAAGAACGTGAAAAGAAGGATCTATTTTAAAGTTTCTCCACATATTCTTACTTGAAGTGTTGCAACTTCTTGTGATCTGGCAGAAAGAAAAGGATTCAAAGGACTTGACTTTAAGAGCAACTAGGATTAAGGAGGCATTAGCTGTAATGCTCGAGAGCCAGTATATAGAGTCAAGCACATCGTAACAAAAAGCAGGTCAGCGGGTTCCTAATGGTTGCTAATTGCAAGCTCAGTGTATCAAAGCTAGAGCTACGCTCTGCATGCAGCATGGCCTAGCTTTTGTTTGCTTCTGCAGGAGCATGTTTTAATTGCTGTTTGCTAATTGCTTTAATGTCCTTACTAGAGCCGAGTCATGTTGAAAAACTCCTACCCAGTGCCAGGTTTTTTTGTGGCAAAACTACTAAGCAAGTGCTGCACTTCCTGTGTTTCTGTATCATTTAGTGATTCAGGACCAATTATTTTGGTGGTAGGCATGTTTAATTTATTAACTTATAAACATGCAGAAACAAGGACCATATGTGCTTCGCCAAAATTTCATTTTCTGGGGGAAATAATGTAAAGAATATGCTTTAAGTAATAAGATAGTTTTGGCTGTTAGAACAATTGACTTATATGCTTTAAGACTGGGGCTATGATCAGCAGTGTCCAAGACAAAAATGTTTTCAAATTGAGTGGTTTGTCTAACAATGTATTTTGAGTATGTACAGCAACAGAGTTTAAGTTGAAGAACAGGCAGTGAAAAGAGATGGACTTGAAAAATGCTTGGCATCTTGAAATGTTAATTTCATACGGTCTTGCTGCAGAGCTTTTTATTTGACACTGTTTAATTCTGAAGTCTTCAAAAATCAAACTAAAAGAATTGGAAATTGTACAGCAGGCACTGAGAATGATTGGAATCTATTTTCATTCCCTTTCCTCGATTGCACTGATAGAAAATTTTGTTCTGAAGTGCCAAATTAACATTTACTGGCTTAATAGCAGCTCTAAATATTGTTTTGTGGGGTGATAGGTGTGCAAAAGATAATTTGCTAAGTAGTGGCAGGATAGGAAAAAAAATCAAACTAACATTAAATGTAATTTTTTTTGTCCTTCCTGGCTGTGATAAGTAGGCTGGTGTTCGGATACTTCTTTGGTACTCTCACTGCCTGCAGGAGTAGTCTCTGGATGCTGAGACTCCACTTGCAATATTTAGGACTATAACTCAGTAGTCACAGTGTAGTTGATTTAATAGTGAAAGGCACTGGTTTCTTTTCTGCAATCTTACAGCTGTTATGTATGCTAAAAGCTAAAATGCAGTCTTTATAGAAAAGAGAGTTGAAGTGTAAAAACTTGGAATGTCACCCAAATTAATAGCTGAATAACTGAGTTATTTGCAGTCTTAGCACTATGGAAAAGGAATACAAGCAGAAGTTATTAAAATGTAGCTGAAGTATTTCTAATATGCACCGGTTAAAACAAAGAAAAAACAGCTTTAAAAGGACCCATCTTCCTAATTCTCTTAATGTAGATTTACTGAATATAGCTTAGGGTTGCAAAGTATTGAAGAAGCAAGTTAAGTGCTGCTAAGGTTTAGTGAAGTTGTATGTCAAAGGCAGGCATGTGTCAAATTTGGGTCTCTCCAAAATTAGGTAAAAAATATGTCTCTGCTGAATGAAAGTTTTCATAATGCTTTAGGTACTTAGCTCTAAACCAGGTGCATGCTGTTAAGTATTTTTTTTTTCTTGGCCATGGGGTTTATGGCAGCCTTCTGTTTTACATACAGCTAGAGTGTATAGAGAAAGAGCTACAAAGTAAAATGTTTTACTTTTTCCAGTGAACCTTGCAAGTGTATATTGATGAGACAGCTTTTGGGCTTTAATAAAGCCACGCTTGTAAAACAGTGTTTAGATTTTCGGTACATATTTTGACATTTGGAATTTTTATCTCTAAGTTTTGATAGAGTTGTTGCTTATCGCAACAGTTCTTAATCTAACAAAACTACAAGAATTTAAACTTCAAACCTAAAATCTGCCTACAGTAAATCAACCAAGTGTCCTCAATAGTTGCTTCAAATTTACCTTCAAAATTTTTGTTGTACGTGATCAATAGTCGAATGGACGATTGGGAAATGTTGATAGAACTTGAGATATTTTGTGTTTAGTCATAAATTTCAGGCCAAGGAATATGTTCTAATGTGTGCTAGTTCACAAATACTTGTCCTATATTAACTTGTGGAGTTCAGTAAAGCTCTGCTAGTTTTGTCAATACTCAGTTTATTTATGTTGCAGTTGTAGCAGATCAGCACATATTTTTAATCAATGAAAACTGTCATTTCCAAGATGATATCTACAGTGAGAGAAATGCAGTATTTGTCATTTTTCTTGAAGAACTTTTGTTCAAATCAACAGAGTTAGTTTGAAAAATCTATTTATTCTTGAACAGCTAGTGTAGATTTTCAGAGTGAAGAATTTATTTAGAAGTACAATACCTCTCAGACATTGCCATTTAATCCTTGCCTTGTGAACGTTTTTGTTGCAAAATGTGGTCTCCTAACAGCAGTCTCTTCTTTTTGTCTTTGCAGCTATTTTGGAAAGAAGTATGGTTTAGACTTTCCCATGTTAGCCATGGATGTAGCACTTTCTCCCATGAGAACACAAGAACTGGATCCCATGCCATCTGATGCATCTCCCATGCTTATAAACATGACTCCTACAGTGGAACAAGATGAGGAAGAGGATGTCATGAAGGAGCTTGATTCTGGCCAGCAGTATGAAAAGCCGCCGCCTCTACACACTGGGGCTGATTGGAAGATTGTTCTCCACTTGCCAGAAATTGAGACCTGGCTTCGGATGACGTCTGAAAGAGTCAGGGATCTGACCTACTCTGTCCAGCAGGACTCGGATAGCAAGCATGTGGACGTGCATCTAGTACAGCTGAAGGTAGGGGGAATTTTATATTGCAGACTTTTCAGGGAAGGGGGTTCACTCAACTCTGCTACTAGTAAACAAAAGGGCTTTTCATAACTGCCATAGCATGCCTGACAGCCTGTGTTAAAAAGTGAGTAAATCCTTTTCAGGGAGATAATAGAAACCGTATCATTCTCAGATTTTTTACAACATTGTTTACTCATCACTTAATTCAACAGTCATAACCATATTAATGAACATGTTCACGTTCGAAGAGCAGCTAATACACTAGCAGTAACCTGACTGGACATCACAGAATTGCCCAGAAATATTCCCATAGATTTGAATGGGCTTCAGTACCTAAAGCTCCCAAATTTGTGTCCCAATAAGCAAGGTCGCTCATTTGAAAATTAAGTTTCAGAAGCAGTAGAGTAGACAGGTGGTCTGACATCTGCCCTTTCAGTCACATAAAGGTTACGTTGAAGAATGAACTCAGGTGGGATGACATACAAAATGGTAGATGTGTAGCTTTTTTTTTTTTTTTCAGATCTGAGTCTTGGTAAGAAATATGAAGTTATAAGATTTGAACAGTCACAGCCACTAAATCAACCATTTTTTTTTTTACCCCCCAGCAACAAAATGCGTTAGCAAGACTGGACTTTGTCCACCAAAAATCTGTTTTGTGTGTAAACTAAAAGAGCAACAACCTCCCTTCCCCTAACCTGACAACTGAACACGATTGTCTTTAAACATTTATCTCTGTCTCTGTCCCAGATTTAAACTTCAGTGTTGAATCTTGAAAGATATTAAGGAAATTCATGGTGAAATTCAAATAAATAGTGTCTGGGACTCTGTGTGTGTGTTCAGTTGCATGGCTTGGTTTGCTGCAGCAGATGAAGCATGCTTTTGAAGGCAGCAAGCAGTCTCCAAAAATAGCAGGCAAATGTTATCTCTTTAGACTGATCTGTCTTCAGAGTTGCATTCTGAGACCTGTTTATGTGAACATAGTCTTCCTTCATACTCAGCATGATGGTATTTTATTTGTGTTTATTTTAGGACTGGAGCTGTAGTCTATCTTAAAATACAACTCTAGTAGCGCTAATCGTAGAGCAATTGTACTGTAATCAGTCCTAATCAAATAGAGAGCTGATCTTGATTTTTTTTTTTTATGGTCCCACCATTTCTCTGAAAAATTTGGGGTAGACATTGCCACCTTTTGATGAAAGAAAGGGCTATGTCCGCAATCTGCAGTAGGTTTTTAGCAAATATGCCTAAAAGGTATTTCTGCAGGCAGACATAACAAATCTTGCTGGACCCGGTGCCAATTCTGACCTGGAATTGCTTGTGGCCGTATTAGTGCAGTGCTGAGCTGAAACTAAAGGGCTGTGGAGCTTGTGGGTTGTGTTTGCTCACAGCTTTGGGCTGGCTCAGAGCACAAGGAGAACTGATTTGTGCCTGCTTACGAAATGAGAATATTCTGTACATGTAACTCACCCTCATACATCCACTAAAATGTTTTATTTCCAAGTGGAGATCAGTGAATGAATAGCATTCCTCATGGTTTTCTCCTTTTTAGAGTTTATTTGTGAAGTAGCAGGAGTCAACGGTAGTTCTTAAAATACTTTTCTAATGTTTTTTTCCATGTAAGAAATCGCTGTAGCACCTAGGGATTGTTTGGGACTAGGAAGAAATCTGATTAATGCAACTGTAAAAAAGGACAAAAGAATAACATGAAGGACTCGATTATCTGCAATTATCTGGCCTCTCAGCCTGGGGGGGCCTGTCATTGAGGCTGTCAGATATTTTGTACAGACCCTGGACTCACAGGGAAGTGCTCTTTTCCTCTGTGTTTATACATCTGCGTATCTGTGTGCGTGCATGATAATGTCATGTATTGGAAGATATTTTTAAGATCTTTGATATATTTTTAATTTTTTCACAAAGTAACATAAAAAGAAAAACCTTTCAAAAAGTTCTGAAGTAGTAGTAAAAAGACACAGCTAAGTCTTAACAAACACATTAGGAATAGAGAACTCTGTAACCTGCTTACTTTTATACCTGTATACAGACAAAAAGTAAGAAGACTGTAAAAGCAAGTGTTGTGGAAATACTTTCATTCAGACTTTAGATACATTTTGAATGGTTTACCCTTGTATCCTCTTGCATTATATAACTTAATGAAAATCAGCTAAGCAAAAATCCCCAAACCATAACCTCATGTAGATCCTCTTTTTTAATTTCTTCTGTGCTCTGATAATTCTCCTTGAGGGGCTCCTTCCAACTGATCTGGGTCCTCCTGAAATTGTTGTGCCCAGGCTGGACACAGGGCTCAATGTGAAGCTTCACCATTGCTGAATAGACTGGAAAGTGTATTTCACATGTCTTTCAAACAGTACATACCAGTTTAGTATTTTCTTTTTTCACAACAGCAGGAAATAGTTGATTCATGTTCAGCTTGTGACTGGCTGTAAGTCCCAAACTCCTTTGCTGCATTGTGGGTTTTTCCTCTCTCTCTTATCCATGAAATTTTATATACAGGATTTTGCCTTTGTCCATTATTGAACTTTTTTTTTTTTGTCTGCCATTTCTCAAGTGTGTCCATGAATTTTTCAGTTCCAAATCTGTCTTCTGGTATGTTTGAAGCATCTCCCCCAAGCACACATATCGTCATCTGCAAATTTAAGGAGCTTTCTCTCTACTCCTTTGTCCAGATTGTAAAGACAAAAATGAATGATAAAGACTCAGGATAAATGTCTGTAACATAATAGTTTCTGAATATAATTTTTAAATTGCAAATGTAGTAGTAAGGCAAACAATTTTTCATTTTCTCATGGTTTGTTTTCCTCAGCCAGGAGAGGCCCAATTCCACTTTCACACAGCTTTCTATTCATTTTCAATGCTTAAAGTCGATATCCTTCCTCTGATTGTTAGTTGGCTCGTGGTGATAGGGCTGGTTTGAGGATCTAGGCCATAGCAGACTTTTTATGTTATTCCTTGGAAAAATTGCTCAGCAAACAGATCATCTCTTTCTCTTCTGAGTATTTGCTCTGTATCCCTGTTGCAGATCTATGCGCTTCTGCTCTTTCTGTAATCAAGACCATTGTTTCTTTTTTGTGGCTTGTTCCCTGGGGATTTTGTTTTTTGCTGCCAGTCTCTTTTCATGCTACATGACTTAGGGCTTTACTAGCCACCACAGATCCTTTGAAAATACTTGTTTCTCTCACTTTTCCAGTGCCTTTTCTCAGAGCTAGCTACACAGCATGAGTGGGAGGCCTGTCTTACGTAGTCCCTTGGGAAATTTCCTGGAAAGCTCAGCTTCACATGACTGCTTCAGCAAGCTAGATGCATGAATCATAACTCTCTGGGGTCTGGAATGCCTTATTTTAGTTATTTATCTGGTCATCACTCTTAACTCAAGCTGTGCTAAGATACATTTACATCTCTCTAACACATTCAGTGTAGCTGTTACCACTTACAAATATTTGTAAAAGAGATGAAGAAAAATTATATTTTTACTACAAGCAAATCTAAAAGTGCTCTCTGTCCTTGTACTGTGTTAACCTACTGAGATGCTTTCATGATCCATTTAGCTTTTTTATTCTGAATAAAATATGCTTGCTTCTACAGCAAATTCTTTCTTGGAATCCTCCTGAGGTCCGACTTGGATTCAACTCCCATTCTTCTGCTTTACTTTATATTCCTTAACCCTCTCAGGGAATGATCTAGTGTTTCAACTCATTGATTAATGCTTTTCCTGTCTTTTTGAAAAAAGCTGCACTTTGGATATCTAGTATAATCTTCTCTATTTGCAAAGCTTGTTAACTTCTAACTTATTGTGGAGTAAAGCACTCCGCCACTGCTTTGTGACCTAAATGTCTGAACCATATATTACATATTGACATAGAAACAAACACATTTTAGGCTATGACAGTTTCTTTAGATCTTTGCAGACCACTGATCTTTTCTCTTTTTCCAACTAGAGAGACTTCAGTCATCTTTTTCCAGGATACCTGCGTCAATCTCAAACATCTCTTAACTGGATCTTTCATCTTTCCTCCTGACTACTACAACAAGATTTTCATGAACTTTGAGTAGAGGTCAAATATCATGTAACCATTATCCTTTTGCTATCTCTGTTTCAACTTTCTTGGGGGCCAAAAAAATTTTAGTTACTTTTCTCCTTTTTCTTAAATCCTGGATAAGGGAAGAGTATAAGCAATTATCAAAGAAAGATATTAAAGGGTATTAGTTTCTAATATATCTGCAGTTAGATACAAGTTACTACTTTTTTAATTCCATTGCAAGCATTTTGAAAAAATGTAAAACCAGGGTACTGTAGGTGTCTTTCTCTCTCATGCCCTCCTCTTGAATTCAGTAGGGTTTTATTGAATAAACAATATTAAGTATTGCTGGTTTCATTGAATAAATACTGAAGGCTGGACCAAATTACTTTCCTGAGCACTTTTCAATTTTTTTTTCCTGTATCAGTTCAAGAGCAAAAATCAATATTTTTTTTCCGATGTTAAAATAAGTCACTCAAAACATGACTGAGTGTTCAGTAAGTTCTGTTTCTTGTAATTTGGAACTCAGAACCGTCTTTATCATAACCTGTAAAAGGACTTATTCAATGCTAGCAGCACTGCTGAAGTACCTCATCTACCAAGTCTTCCTGTAACATTAGAAACAGGGCTATTCTTCCTTCTCGCCTTGGGTTTGATGACTCTCAATGCTTCTATTGCTCCGAGGCTTGTGACAACCAGCCTTGCTTCTGCAGTTGTACAGCTTTTCAGCTGTGCTATCTAAACTGCCTTTAACTAAGTGCACAGATGAAGTTTTCCTAGAGTCTGAATCTCTAGACTGTACAGACAACTGTGTATTATAAGAGAACTTGAAGAAGCATTAAGCCTCATCATGTTACCATAAAGTAATTGATGTTTTAAAAATGATCACAGAAAATGTTAGTGACAGTCTTTACAGAAGGTTGTATAGATGAAGCTCCTAATGGAAATACTGTGTGGACTGCTTTATCTTGACAGAAGTTTGCCACAAGAGATAATCATTACACTCAAAAGGTGAAAAGAAAACCTTAAGTGGAGAGGTTGACTGCAACTTTGTTCAGCTGTTTTGCTTGCAGGCAAGATATGATCCCAATACTTCAAGTGAAGGGTTGCCATGCAGATTTATGAGAGTCGTCGCTCAAAAGGAGGTGAAGGGAAATAATGACTCTTAAATTCACAGAGATATTTCTCAGAAGGCTTCTGGGTGTGTTTAACAGTTATCTTTCAGGAAAGAAATTTCTCTGACAAATAGTTTTATACCTTCCACATGTGGGTGTTAATATGTCTATAAAAGGAGACATTTGACTATAAACTATGACCTATAGCTCAGTGGAGTCAAAAACATACTGTTGTTCTTAGGTCTGAGGATCAACAAGTTGCAAAATTTGTGGAACCGTTGTTATTTGCAGAGAGTCTCAGGTCTAGCAAATAGGTTGAGAGCCAGTAATATGGTAATTATTTGATTTTGGTACTATTAACGTTCCTATACTAAGAAGTCACCTTAAGTTGCATATGAAATAAAAATAGTTTAAATGTCACTGAAATGCAATTCAGATGACAAAAATGAATATTTAGGGGTTATGTGTGCAGTATGGTATCTCCACTCTGAAATGTGATTTTCAGTTTTTGAGAACTACTTTAGATTGTCTATAGCTAGAGGACAGAATGCACACACCAAAAACTCCTAAAATAAAAGTGGACTATAACCACAGGGAAAATGCAACTTCTTTCACACTGGACTAGTTAACATGTCCTAAATGTGTAGGACTATACATCTTGAAGGGACTGTCTTAAACTGATGACACTTGACAAATTTCAGTCTCCTTAATCCTGTTAAAGCTGTAAACTTCTCTGAGAAAATTAAGCTGAAAAGTTTGAAGGAGCTTGAACATTTTTGTTGAATGCTGAAAGGGAGGGGAAATATTCTCCATGCTATCAACAAGCATAAGTAAAATAAAATTTACTGAAGAATTTTTTAAAGAGCATTTTCTTGAAATAGTTGAGGTTTTGGTGTCCACTACAGATATGAAGCAATTAAAAAGTTATTAAGAATCTTCAAACTCCTTAATAACTTCAAATATAAAAAAGAAAATGCTAGCTGCAGCTGTATTGCAGACTCGCAGTTCTGAGTGTCAGGATTTCTTCACTGCAAGTTTGGTAAGAAAACATTAGTTCTTGGTTCTCAATGTAATATATGGGATATTTCTGTGTTAGATTGACTATTTCAAGGAAAATACATGCAAAATCACTTTGCTCTTATTTTTTTTTTTTTTTCCAAATCCAACCCCAAATCTCATCTGATGACAGGTCATATGTTTGTGAAGCACTTATACACCAAACAAATAGTGATTTCTCTGTAAACATATCATGTATTACACTGCTTTTTATGCATAGTGATACCAAAGATTTGACAGTCTTTGTAGATTACAATCTAAGCAACTGCAGACTGCAGATGTGACTTTTTTTTTTTTTTCTTTTGCCACAAGGCTTAATACAAAAACAAGATAGGGAGAAATGTGCTACCTGACTGGCTGCAGATCAAAACCAAGTTTGCTTATGGAAGTATGGTGAAAGACTAGATAATAAATACATTTATCTATATGGAACATTGCCTGTGGAATATATATAAACATGTAAAATATGTTTATGTTACACTGGTATTGGTGAAATGGTTTTTTTGGATGGGAAGGGTTAGGGTTAAGAGCACATTCTAGCTAAGCCTCTAGTCAAACACTAAATTTATTGTGCACTCATCCCAACAACCTCAGTGGGGCAACTTCACATGCCTTAATTCACCTAGCATTTAACCAACCGGTAATAGGATTTATTTGGATAAAAAGAGATTTGTTACGGATTTTTTTTAAAACTGTTTGTAGGTTCTATCATATTTCTTACTTTCAAGTGATCTTTCAGACCAAATGCATTATGCACTCTAAAAACGTCAGGCACTTACAAGTAACTCTACAGCACCAGATGATATATAATATATATCTCTAGTGCTATAATGATAGCTTGATACATCTATATATTGGCAGAATATATCTGCCATATGTATTAGTTCTATGCTTTGTAAACATAAGATTTCAGACACAATTTAAAGGAAGCAATTGGCTAGTTAACAGGTTGTATTCTTATTTAGCTTGTCTCTGAATAGCTTGGAGGAATCACGGTAGGAATTGAGTAGGGCAGTCGAGTGTAAATGCTGGTAAATACAGATTAACTGTTCTGAAGTTGGGTTTTGCAGAGGCTACCCTTTGCTTACAGTCCAGGTTTGAACATTAAACGGGTGGGTTTATGTTGTGGTTTATTTAACCACTGCCAGCAACTAAACATCACGCAGCCACTCACCCAGTGGGATGGGGGAGAGAATTGGAAAAAGGTAAAACTCGTGGGTTGAGATAAGAACAGTTTAATAGAACAGAAAGGAAGAAACTAACAATGACACTAATA
>JAVKLA010000031.1:7083496-7113205 GCA_034782735.1 Sagittarius serpentarius | reverse complement strand
GGTGTGGCCCCGCCCAACTTCTGGTGGCCCCCCCCGCCTCCGCGGTGGTGGGGTGGGTTGGGGTGGGGTGAGGAGCAGCAAAGGCCTTGGCTCTGTGTAAGCCCTGCTCAGCAGTAACGAAAACTTCCCTGAATTATCAACACTTCCCAGCACAAAGCAAAACACAGCCCCATGCTAGCTACTATGAAGAAGACTAACTCTATCCAAGCCAAAACCAGCACATACTGAAACCTTCAAGAGTGGTTAATTATCTTGTTAGTACATAAAGCATTTGGCTGCTGCTATGCTCACAGTAGTCTGTAAGTACTTCAGACTTTGCTTTTAGAGGAAAATAAGCAACTTCTAACAAGCCATATAAAAATTAACAGCATATGTCCTTGAATATGGGCTGCTTTCAAACCTCTACTGGTGCTGTGATTTGCATTTCAGTACAAACTTTTCTGTGTTCTTGTGGAAAGTTTGTCTACTTCAGAAATGTGAGATGCTTTGGTAGCTAGCGTAACAATAGTTCAAGAGAAAACTCATTTGAAGTGTGGGTCTGAACTCTTGATTTAGAGTATTATCTAGATTCATTAGCCAATATTTTCCGTACATTATCTACCAATTGTCAAGAGACACTTGCTCATTGTTAGCACTTCCTTCTTATGGCTTCGCGTTTTCAACATCTGGGAATTCCTATGGCAGTTGAATTTAGCATGTAACTGTGTGTGTGAAGGTGGAAAATAATGAAAACTTGTTTTGCAGGTTGGCACAAACTTAAGCTCATTCCCATGAGTAGTCTAGCTGAAGATATTAAGTGTTTTTCTATAGACTGAGTCTAATTTACACATTTACAATTACTGGACAAAAAACCTATTTTATAATCTCTGAAATTAAACTGCTTTATGGCCAAGAGGAAAAAGGCATGAACAACACTGGAGAAGTGAATGCAAATTCAGTCAAACTAATTCACTAAAAATATTCTTTAAAACATTTGATACAACATAGAAATAAAGCTGTGCTTTTCAGTCAAGTTTCAGTTGCAGTTGGATAAATGGATAATAATAGCCTTTTCCAAAGCTTGGATAAGATTTTCTTGAGAGTTTTAGCTTCGTTCGTGTGTCTGTAGAATTAGACTAGCACACTAAAATCTGGTAACTAGAGGGTCCATTTGCTCACCTGGAAGGAAGCGTGTGGATATTTGAAGCCCTGAGCACTTGCTTTCCTACGTGTTGCCAGGCGAGGCTGTGTGGTTTGTACTTGCAGATACACGTGTCGGTTGTCACAACAAAGGGACTGAGGAGAGAGGGGATGCAATGCTACTACACTCTCAAGGCAGCCCCAAAACTCTGCTCCTTGAAACTCCAACGCTTTGTGCTCATCTCTGGCATTGATTTAGCTGTCAGTGCTTTATTAAAATGAGCAACTACCAACAGTACTCAACCATAGTAGTTTCTCAAGGGCTAATATTGTGCTATCTGTTGTACTAAAACTATTTAATACTAACTAGGGATTTGATTTTGGTTAAATTTGTTACGTACATACAATTAAATATGCAGTAATTTGGCTTTACTTTCAGGCTGAAGATGTCAAATCTGAACTGATAAAAATTACTGTACTGTTTTATTAATTTAGAAAGAATCACCTTTACTGATTTGCTTGTTATTCTACTGCTGTACAAAACCGCAAGAGTATCATCAGAGACATAAGGTTTCGTTGTAATTGTCTGATGGAATTGTTTTGATAGCAAATTCGAAATTAATCAAAATTATGTTGTTTACTGTCATTTTTATTGATGTTACGCATATACTAGCCTTTACCTAAAAAGACATCTCTGATGGTTTGAATTACAATAATTTCTTTTTTTTTTAAAGAAATGTGTTGGATTTATAAGCTATTAAGTCACTTTTAAATATATGTCACAGATGTAGGAAAAAAACCTTCTGGGATCCAGTGTTAATTTTTTTTCACTAGTTTAATCACATTTCCTTACTTGTTTATAATGTGGTTTTTGCAAGTAATTTTCAAACAGAATTGTTAGAAAACGATATTGTTCATTCAATAGTATATGCCTAAATATTCTTCAGTCTTGTGATTTATCCTTTCACAAAGAAGATTACAACTAGATTGTAAAGATTTTACACTGTATGCAGCAGAGTTTAGAAATCTGGAACATTGTTAAATTTGGAGGATACCATTCCATCAAAACCTTAGTTTTATAGTCTGGTAACTTACTTTTTCTTTTCTGCTTTCTCAACACAACTGTTCACAGCTTCTCTGCGTTCCCACTTTCACCTTCTCCACCCATCTTCTTCTGTTCAACTTTGAGTCCAGAATAAAACTATGCCAATTTAGCGCCCTCTCAGCACAGCAATCAGCAGTGTATCTCAGAAATAGTTTATCCACATTGAGTGTATCCCAGACTTTTGCCATACGTAGCCGTAGCAGCTAGATTAAAAAGTAAATTCTGTCCAAAAGAATTTTGTTGATGACAGCACAGATCAGATTCTTTGCATTTTAACTGGAGGGGGGAGGGGGAGAAGCAGAGAGAAAGGCTGCTTGTGGCGATCTTATAATTTTCATTCCTATTGCTGTCTTCTAGGATGTCACTGTACAGGGTTGGTTTTCTGCTTCTGATTCATGTGATCTTGTTGTGCCGTCCTTCTTTATTGTAAGCTGTCTCTGCACTTACTGAGCAGTCCTGCCAAACAGGACAGCTGCTGGTTCAGTTGCTGTAGCATTGCCATAAATAAGAAAAAAATAGAGCGCCCTGGATGTATTAATTACGTTATCGTTCCTCTCTGAAATAATCTATTCTGCATTTAATAAAAAGTAGATGAAAAGTAGAGCTGATCCATGGAAGGACCATGCCTGTAGCTAAATATCTACTTTGTTTTTCCTTTACAGGATATTTGTGAAGATATATCTGATCATGTTGAACAAATTCATGCCCTGCTAGAGACTGAGTTTTCCCTGAAGCTTCTGTCTTACTCTGTCAATGTGATAGTCGATATCCACACAGTACAACTACTTTGGCACCAGCTACGTGTTTCTGTTCTGGTTCTGAGGGAGCGTATTCTCCAGGGACTACAAGACGCCAATGGAAACTACACCAGGCAGACTGATATTCTGCAAGCATTTTCTGAAGAGACTAAGGAGGTATAGTAACTAAATTAAATTTTGATAATTTAATCTGTATTGGAAGCATCTCGTCCCTGTTGCACATTTAGAATTGCTAGGATGACAATTTTAAGGATGGCTTGCTTGTTTTCTAGATATTTTGCTAATTTTGTGTTTTAAGTGTCTTCAGCTAATACCTATTCTCACTGAACCAAATTAAAGCAAGTACTTTAAGGTCAACTTTCAGAAGTGTCTAGCTAGTGGCTAACAATGTTTTCTCCTGACTGAAGTATTTTTCATAAAGGACTGGAAACACTTACAGAGGTGCATCTGGTCCGAAGCCCTTGGTCTGGTCGCTTGTGAATTTAAAGTTCATATCCAATTTAAAACTCAGTTTTTATGTGCAATGAATTCTTTAATGAAAAGCTAAGATATTTCCCTTCTTGCATACACAAATCTGAAGCTTACACAATGTTTTCCAAAACTTTCCAGACTAGGTCAATATTGCTTTAAAGCAGAACACATGTTTTCCAAAACTTTCCAGACTAGGTCAACATTGCTTTATAGCAGAGAGGATGGACTTTAATTTATTTGAGTGGCAATTCTGCAATGTGCCTCTAAACAGTCACACATTTTGTCTGAGAAACAATGATGCATGAATCATACATTTTTTACTCTAAAGGGGTGTCAAATTCACACACATGTAAATGGTTTGTAAGTCTGGATTCGTTTAACTAAAATGCCTTTTCCTTTGAATTCATCATTACTAAATTAGCTTAGTTAGAAGGACACTACTGGCCTAATTTTTAAAACTGAAGGAAGTTGCACATTTTCAATAGTTAGGGTAATTAATGGTTAATAGACGATACCTTAGCATGTAGAGGATTCTTCATTTTCTGGAAGTCCTAAGATAAGGATAAAATGCTTTTGTTGCAATTAGATACTTTTATAGACAGAGACATCTAGATCAACGCAGTGAGATTCTGCAACATGTGTTACAGAGGATGTCAGAAGTCCCCTAAACATATCCTGAATTTCAGATCACTCGTTTGAAGAGAATGTGCATATTTCTCTGCTCCCTGTTGGGTTTTATATTTATCTTTGCACAACAGAGTGGGTGGTCCCGAAATCAATGCTTAGATGTGCCCAGGCCCACCTTCTACACCCCCTCTTCCTGATGTATACATACCTGGTGCTTCAGTTTCAGTTTCTGCTTTGCTGTTGCTGGTAAACCTTCTCTGGCAAGTCTGAAGGAAATCCGCACTTGTCTGAAAATCCAGAGTGGTGACTTAGGGTGAAGTCAGTATTTTATAAGCATGGTGATTTCAAGACATAAGGAAGGGGCAGATCCAGATAATAAGAAACACTAAGAAACAGGAAATGTCCCATCCGGATCTGATTAAAACTGCTATAAAAAACATCCCTCCAATACAGGGGAGGACTTACAGGGGAAGGATAGATTATTTTTCAGTGGGGAAAAAGCATGTTGCCAGATAGGCTTATATGGTAATAAAAAAGACAAAATATCCTGACATGATTCTTTTTTTCCACCCCAACTAAAACATAAACAGTATTTGATAAAATTAATGGTAGCAGTAGCAGGGACACAATATTAATATTAAGTTTCTGCTTTAATGCTTGAATTGGTTCCCAGAAATTGCTCTGCAGTTTTTAACCTTCAGGTATTTAGTGAAGCTTTTCATCGGGTATAATGGTAGTGGCTTTACTTGATGAAAATAAATAAATAAAATGTAATGTAGAGACAATGTATCTACTCTTATCTACTTTTTTTTTTTTTGGTGTTTCCCCCATATCCTTTCCCGGACAGGACTAAACTGTGGGACTAGTAAGTGCCTCATGATATGAGTATTACCTGTTAGGGATTTTCATGCATATGTGAATAGTGAGACTGTTTGAACAAACCGAGAAACCTTTGCCCATACAGATAACCCTTCCTTGGAGAATCATTATCCTAATTTTCAGTACTCCTTGGGGCTTATGAACTGGGAATGACAGCTTTTTTTTTTCTCCTAAGATTGAGAAATCACCTGGTTTGGAATGAATAGAAGGAAACTTTCACACACAACAAAGACTTCTGTTTTGGAATTCACTACTGTAGGACACTTAGAAGTGAAAAGAAGTTCACAAAATAAATGTGAAAAACTAAGCAAAGATAGGAGGAATTATAACCTCCAGATGAGGAAGTCCCTGTGCTGCTCATTAGTAGAAGCTGGGAGTGAGGATAGAAATGTTCTGTGTGGAAGGGCCATGTACATATACCCATGTCTTATAGCTCAGCTAGTAGAAAATGTTTAGAACTGATGCGGAGACAGGATACTGGGCTAGATGGAAATTTGATCTGAACCAGTACATTATGCTTTTCTGTAGTCTGTGCACCTATCATTTCACAAAATGTTTGGCTTGCTCCTTAAGTCAGCTGTCTTCTGCGTATTGGTGATGCACGGCTTTGGCTGCCCATGTTAACTGAGGAGCTCCAGGGAAGAAGTGACCTGCCAAGGTTTCTTTCGTGTTCAGTAAGACAGTCTCATCTTGATAACATTCACTGGTCTCTCGTTTTCGTAGACTGCACAGTCAGTCATGGCACAACAGTCCCGCTTGGGCTATATTTACACTGTAGCTGTAATACACATAAATGTGCACAAGCTAGCCTCAACATAATGAACAGGGATAACAGTGGCTGAGTAGCTACCAAAACATGAAAGCGTACAGCATGGGCTGTACTGGCTTGGTTAGGAACCCAGCTCGTGAACTGGGCAGGCAGCAACTGTGCTTTTGGCTATCTCAGCAGTGCCATACTGAATAAGATGCCAGAAGGAAAGGGCACAAAAAGTTTCTTGGCTTGAAGGAAATAGAGGAACCAGTGAGGCAAGCTGCCTGCCATGATGGAGAAGCCAAATTAAGAAAATACTTTTTTAAATAAAAAACTTTGGAGAGTTAAGATTTTGAAGGACCATTTCTCCTTCAGGAACTACGCAGAGATAGATAAGAAGGAAAGAAAAATGAGTCCTGTGCAGCCTGAGTTCTGTCCAGCTGAACCTAACCTGTGTGTTTTATTTCACAATTGATAAAGCCAGGAAATAGGGAAAGGATCAGTATAAGGCTATGTTAAAAAACAGTGAATCCTGATGTTCCCAAACAGTTGGTAAAGTCACAAAAGAAACATCTTACAAATTAAATTAGCTCATCTGAAAGAGTAAAAAAAAAAATCAGAATTGTGCTGGTTTAAATATAAATACAAGAAGGTACTAGAAACAGCCTACAGATCTTTACAGGAAGCGTTACTATGTGAAAAGGGACAAATTTTTTGAACAAAGGTATTTCTATTGGTAGCCATGCAAATAACTAAATGTAATATTTTTCTGAAATAACAATAAAAACATGGTAATACTGACATTAAATAATGCTCCTCTGAAGTAAACGTTTAAGAGGCTGCTTGGAAAATGACCAAGCAAGATGGTTTAATGCATGTGACTGTAAATTTTATTAATGTTAATAAACATTTTTTTAAGAGACGAAGAAATGGAGCTCATTACTCAGGAGAAATCAAGGCCCTTAGGGCCTTGGAAAAGGTTTTGATTTATATATGGTTTTACAGTTTCTAATCTTTTCCTGAGATTAGAGGGAAAATGCAGCTGTAATACTGATCATCGTTTAGTCATTATTTTCCTTAATAAATGCAGCTCCACAATATAAATTTGACAGATTTATAGAAACTTTCCCTTTTAATTCTGGACTATTGACAGTGTAGAATTTGTGGCATAGGTTCTACATCTGGATAGAATGTGCTAAATAGAAGATATTTGCAATGTCCAAGATAATGGTTGATAAATAACTTTCTAATCAGTGTTTTCTATAAATAATATTTTTAGCTGGAGGATTTTTTATATTTTTACTTTGACTAATGCAAGTGGGGTGGAGAGAGTACAGGGCTCAAACTTTATATGTTTATAGAAGATGGCAAACAATAGCCTTCTTTATTGAGACTATTGTTCAGACCAAAATCCAAGGGGTTTATTGTGAGATGAAGAGATTGTGGGGTTACTGCACCTTCTTCAGGCATGATGCCTGAGGTCCTTAAAATATGGATTTAGGCAGTGTAGTGAGACAAGCTGTTCCAGAGAATAATTCAGACAGGAACCTATTGTGGATACTCAAAAGTTTGCTTTGAAAAACTCTATTATGAAAACGAAACATGGGGAGAAAGACCAGTGTACTGATTTAAGTACCTAAAGTTAGAACCCTAAAACATGAGTTTCTGCCCTTTATGATGTTTTTAAAGTAGTTTCTGTAAGCACTTGGGCTAAATGTTGGTTTTATTATTTTAAATTCTGCTTTTCAGTTTCTTTTGTCTAGTTTACATG
This sequence comes from Sagittarius serpentarius, assembly GCA_034782735.1. Classification (NCBI taxonomy): domain Eukaryota; kingdom Metazoa; phylum Chordata; class Aves; order Accipitriformes; family Sagittariidae; genus Sagittarius; species Sagittarius serpentarius. The sequence goes on along the minus strand of JAVKLA010000031.1, from coordinate 7,105,724 downwards.
CTCAGCCAATATCTCTTGTTCTAGATAGTTTCATGGAGTTAAGATGTACACCAGTGTAAAGAAGAATAGAATTTTTTTCAGAATTATTTGATCCAATGTTCAGGTTTCAAATTATGTGCTGGGATCTGGAAATAGTTGAGGCGTGCCTAGGTGTTAGAACATTAAATCATCTACTAAAAATATGCTTATAAACCATTGACTATGCATAGTTTTGCTGTGATTGTCATATATCAGGCTGCTTTTAGATCTTAATGTAGTCAGATTTTTTTAGTGTATTTCAAATAAGTCACCAAAATATTTATAAACACTAATTTGACTTTGATCTTAAAATCTCATTTGCCGCCTGAGATGGTCTTCTCTGTCCATGTCTGTGTTTTTGAGACTGAAGGACTTCCATTGAGAAGATGCTGACAAGGGTACATGGCAGGCCAGAGGTTTAGGATTCCTGGCTAAAGTTTCTTTTCCTTGAGCTTTTCTCCATTTGTGCTCCAAATATCCAGCACATAAATCCTCAGCTGATAATGTTACAAAAAAGTGAAATATAGTTAGCAACCTCTGTCTCATAAATACTGGAAGAAATCTCTGTCATTGCTAGATGATGCTTGGAAAAAAACATTCTAGCAATCAACTGAAAGACTGTAGAGGCACACGGATTTCTGAGAACACAATATTAACAAGGTGGCTGATATATTCAGTGGTCCCCAATATCCCCTTCCTTCTGTTTGAAGTAGTTAACACAGGAAATACTATGAGTCTGCTGTAAGGAATTTCTGAGTCCCAACTACAGCGTTAGTAGAACTGAGGCAGAATTTAAGGAGGAGAGTACCAATACAAAAGTAAGTTGCTATTTTTAAGTAACTTGCTGCACCAGACTGAAACTAAGCATTTTTAAGTTTACTGCCATTTTTAATTCCCAAAACTTTAGAATGATTTGCTCATCTACAGGGTACTGCAAAACCAGGGAGGTCAGTGATGGATGCTTTTCTAGATGTTAGGCAGTGAAACATAGAAGCTGATCGTTTGTTACTTTGTGTGTGCTGTATATGAAAATTAATCTTCTAAAAAAGTACCATTTCTTTGTTTATTTCAGGACCGTCTTGACTCTTTAACTGAAGTTGATGATTCTGGACAGTTAACCATCAAATGTTCTCAAAATTACTTGTCACTGGATTGTGGTATTACTGCATTTGAACTATCGGACTACAGTCCTAGTGAGGATTTGCTTGGTGCTCTGGATGATATGACCTCTAGCCAAGGGAAAGCAAAATCATTTGAATCCTGGAACTATAGTGAGATGGATAAGGACTTTCCAGGACTTATCAGAAGTGTAGGTTTACTTGCAGTAGCAACTGATTCCATTGCTTCCCAGTGTAATGAAGCATTAAATGAGGAAGAAACCCAGGTACCTTTTTCAGCAGGAGATGGAGAAGAAAGCAAAGACAGGAAAGCACCACATGAGCTCTCACTAGTATCTCCTCCTGCAAACTCGTCTCTTTCTGAAGGACCTTGCTCTGGTGTTTTACCTACTGACAGCAAACCAGTTTCCACATTAAAGAACCCAGAATGCAATCTTCCACAGCACACTGGTGAAAAAATCAAACATTCTCACTGTGAAAACTCAACTCCTAAGAGGTCCATAAGAGACTGCTTTAACTATAATGAAGACTCCCCTACACAGCCTACATTGCCAAAAAGAGGTCTGTTTCTGAAAGATGATGTGTTTAAAGATTATATGGAAGCCAATGATTTAAAAAGGCAAATCTCTCAGATAGTTAAAAATGAAATGAGTAGAAGTACACCCTCATTGTTAGATCCACCAGACAGGTCCAAGCTTTGCCTAGCTTTACAGTCACCCTACACTGACAGTGCATCTGCAGTTAGTCAGTCATATGATTGCTTAAATACAATAGGTGATAGAAATCTCGAGTACACAATAAATAATCACTTTAAGGACAGTCCTATAAGTCTAGGGAAGTCTACTTTCTACACCTGTAAAGAAAATTCAAAGCACAAGAAGTCTCATGACGCTCCAGAGAAAGTGAAAGCTGACAGAACACCTGGAGGTACGTGTAAAACAACTCCACCAATGCAAGTCAAAAAAAGAGGACATTCTTATCTACAGAATGGAATTACTTCTCATAACTCTCAGTCTCTGGAGGAGACAGAAACAGATTCTTCTGCATCATCAGATTCTTGTAACCAGAGAGACCTAAATGGGCAATCACAAGGTAAAACTGAGCCTTTTGGTTCACCAACACGTAGCCAGAAGAGTGCTTCCTCAGCTGGTTCTGAGCTTACTAACTCATCACCTCTTCTACTGAGAAGAAAGAATAATAAAAGCTTCTCCTCAACGCCAAGCTATACTCAGAAGAACAGTAAAGATAGTGAGGTCTGGTATGGATCTGATGAATATTTAGCACTTCCTTCACATCTCAAACAGACTGAAGTATTAGCTTTAAAACTAGAAAATTTGACAAAGTTGCTGCCCCAAAAGCCCAGAAGAGAAACCATTCAAAACATTGATGACTGGGAGCTGTCAGAAATGAACTCAGATTCAGAAATATATCCAACACCCCAGACAAAAAAGCACAAAAAAATGGGTAGAATTTCACCAAGCTCTTCAAGTGATATAGCATCCTCCTTAGGTGACAGTATTGAATCTGGGCCTCTCAGTGATATTCTCTCTGATGAGGATCTTTGTATGCCTGTATCTTGCATTAAAAAATACATTGAAGAAAAGTCAGAAAGGACTGTTGTCACTCAGCCCACCGAGAATGAGACTTCTGCCTCAAATAAATCAGCTTTAATTCGTCAACTGATGCAAGATATACAACATCAAGAGAATTATGAAACCATATGGGAAAAAATTGAGGTAAGGCAATAATCCTGTGTTCTTCTGCTGTGTTCTTGATAAACCTATGTATGGAGATGGAGCTGTGAGCAGGGGTGGAGTTGCTTTCTTGTTTTTTTTTTAAATGAAAATAGTCTCATTTAGCGACTGCTAGAAGTAGAGAACAGCAGCGATCATTGTAGTTATAATAGACTGCAGGTAACTTTAACTAGCTATACAGAATTTACCTACATTATTTTAGTTAGACCAATGTCTTTAAACTTAGCAAAACATTATTTTATCAATAGAGTTTCTCTTTGCCAAGATCAGGTACATAATAATTTATTTTTTGGATGAAGTGAAAAATAAACATTGGAAAATCAGGGATCTTTGTTGTATTTGAATGAAGTTATACTTAATATCATCTGCATATTTTCTTTATAAAAGAGAATAGCTTTAGTCCAAAAATAGAGGAATCATTTTCTTGATTCCTGACATATCATATATAATAAACGTATTTCTTTTTAATCAGTTCTCTTCCCTTGCAGTGATTATTTTCCCTCCAGTGCTGGTGGAACTAAGCACAACATCTCTTTTCTTTTTTTTTTTTTTAAACTTAAATAATCCTTTCTAAATAATGGCAATTTAATAGTGCAATATGCTAAAGCAATAATGGTAATATACTATCCCATTAAACTTCAGATGAGGTAGGATTTCATTCTTGGCTTCTGGCATCACTTCTTCAGAAGTAACTCTTCTTTATAAAAAGTGGAAACATTTACAGTAGTTAACACTGTGGGAGATATTTTTGAGAAAAAAGATAAACTTTGGAAGGGGAGGTGAATTTGAATGAATAATCAAATAAGGACCTAGCCATCTCAATAACATAATTATTAGCTTACAGTCTTAGTAAATATTTCTTTCCATTTTCTGATGGGTTCGTCTTCCTGGCCATTGTAGAGGAGAACTCTCATATTCAGAACGTTTCGTGTCCTTCCTCAATATAGTTTAGCAAAATGGCTGTCAGAAAAGAAAGCGCTATCTCTACTAGATTTCAAAATCCTTTAAAATTCGTGACATATACATTAAAGGATGATCTTTGTATCTAAATGTTAAATCTGGTATCTGTGTTATCTTCTGTGTTACCAAGCTCCGTGAGAGCTAAGAAAAAGGAAGGACTTAGCTTTATAACTTCCATAAATGCTTCTTACGATGCATGATTTCTATAACTTTTGAAGACCCTGGAAGTATTATGACTAGTAGGAAAGTAGTTGAGCTAGAGATGTTTGCATGTAATGTCAGGGTAGAAAACACAGAAAGAGAAATTTCTTCTTAAAAAAAGGACGGAGCAGCAGCTGTCAGCCTTGAAACAGTCAATTCTAAAGGGCAGCGTTTAGTGAGTCACATTGTTCCCTCCATCCTGATGGGTGGGGTTCATCTTTTGGACTCTGATGAAAGAACTGTCTTCATAAGTGCAAGCTGTTTCTGTGCTTAAGTTTGTGTAGTGTTGAAAATTAGTACAGATGAAGCTCACAGATACAGAGCCCTTCATTCTGTGCAAGGAACAAATCCCATCAAAGCTGCTTGTGAATACATGAGATGCTTTCAAATAATACTACAAGGAATGGAATTGTTGAGTGTCTAGGGACCAGCTCCCTCCACTAGACACTGACTGGCATCCTTTTGGCAAGAAACAGGTGGCAGAGAAACTTTTTGCATCACCCTCTCAAATCATCATGTTTATTTTTCTCAAACTTTTTTGAAAAGTAACTCTCTTTTGGGGGGTCATCTGTCTTTGTGTGATTCCCTGCAGCTGCAGTTCAGTCCTGGCCAGGATGGAGGAATAAGAACCAGCTGTAACAACTGGCTGCAGCTGTAAACACCCGCTTCCTCTCCATACCCATCCACTCCTCCCCTCCTCTGGAGAGTGGATTGAGGTCCTGACAGCAATTAAAGGTAGTTAGCTGTTCTCTGGCCAGAGTGAACCCTTCTAGCTAGTGATCACAGCTGCTGCTCTTGTCCTTGAGGAACTTTACTACTGCTGACACTGCTTTTTCTGCAATTTCTCAGTGTTCTTGATTGTGATGAATGTTTGGGAAATGTTGATCATGGAGTTTGAAAATAATCTTATGAAGTATGTTGTGGGAAGGGGCTCAGAGTAGAAGGGCTTTAAACAGAAAAAAGACCAGATACAAAGAGCACTGCTAGGAAGAGAGATAGCTCAGTGACCTATGCCCTTAAAAGAACCACACATGAAAGCTTCATATTTATTTCATGCAGAAAGATGTATGTTAGCTACATCTGGCTTGAAAATATGCTTCCTGAGTGGTGAATAAAAATAATCAAGAGAAAAGTTTTGAAATGTTTTGCAAAGCAGTTATAATATTATAATATTTTAAAGAAATATAAGGTTTTCCCAAGCTGCTTATTCACCTGAGTTTTTCCATTGCTGCTAGTAATTATACCTTCTGCTTATAAGACTAGTAAAGAAGCAATTTTGCAATATAAGAGCTCTTACCAAGGTAAATCCTGCCTCAGTAGCACCATGATGCCTTGCTCAGGTACTTTAATTTGACATAAGTAATAGAAAAATAGAAAATTCCTCCCTTATGTGATGTTATAAAGTATTGTAAACAAAATCTAACTAAAAATACCATACCTGAGTCACAATTGAGTCCTTCCTTTGCTAGATCTCCTGTTTCATAATTCCCTAAGCAGAGTATCTAAAGTGTGCCATTGCTTTTTAAGTTATCATCATTTGGCATTTACATTAATTCTGTTATTTAATAAGAAGTCTCCAACTCAAAACGGAGTTTCCTAATTGCATGAATACAAACTTGTCTTAGCAGTAATTCAATACTACTCTTGTTAGTGGTAGTTTTGTGCTAAAGAAGTCAGACCTGAAATGAGAACTTAATTAAAGACAGAAGAAGCATGCTCGTGCCCATTAGTAATCCAGTTACACTGCTGCAAGTGTCTAGCCTAATATATTTTATTTATTGAGACTGTAAAACAAAACTAAAATGACCTTTCATTTTGGGATAACAACAGCTTAGAAATGACTGGCAGCCTCAAAATAATTGAAAGTCATATTTTAGCTAGGTAATAGGGCAAACAAGGAAGTTTCAGTATTTTATTATGATGGGAATAATTTTGAATTAGTATAAATCTGGTAATATCTTGATAGTAAGCAATTTGTTGAACATATACTGAAGCATTTATTGGAAGCCTTATTCATTTCTCAGTTATATGGAGGATAGTCATGTGCAGAAACTGATAAAATGCAGTTTTTCGTACTTGCAAATTATGCAGATATCCTTGCACATGTATTATCATGCTGTTTATCTGTCTACCTACAAACAGAATCCTGCTTGACCGGCCCGTTTGTTGTTACATAGGATCACTTTCTTGCTTTGCAATAAATATTGCATACTCGTGCCATATTTTGCCTTGCACTGCAGCTAATTCTTTACAGTTTATTTGTTTTATGCCTTTAATACTGGGTACCTCCATGCTGGGGTACAAAACGATTTATGTGGCAGTTCCTGGTATATTTCAGAAATTACTTTTTGGAGTTAAATGTGAGAACAATGATACCAAATTCTGAATGTTCTTCTTATTGTTAAAGTGTATTTCAGCTTTTAGTAGCTACCTCAAATGAATTTTTAGAATGCAGATTAAGCTCTGTAGTTTCTGTTATACTAACTAGAGGGAAAAAAGATTTAACAACATAATTCTCACAGGTAAAGTCAATAGAGTTCTTTGCTTTAAGAAGATATCCAGTTGTCACTTATATGTAACACTAGGACTCCATAGTATCAGTTCCAGAATGCTGTAAGGTTTACTTTCAGTAAGAAAACAAAGTTTTCCTTAATATCATACTAGTAATTTTATTTTTTCCCCCATTTTTACATGCAAACTGAAAAATTGGCAGAAAAAACTGATCTTGGGCTGATCCAGTGACAATGCATTTTCAGTCATCTTACATGAATAAAATAAAAGAGGCAGTTATGTTCAGGCAGTTTTATCTCCTTCTCTAGAAGGCAAGACTAGATTAACTATAGTGGCATCCTTGTGCTGTAATCTGTGGTCAATGGTAATCCCATCTACTTGATTTTTGAGGGCACTAATACAAAGGGTAGAAACGTAACCATTTGCAAGACACTCCATTTAAACGAAGATGTGTTTGCTTTGCAGGCCTCAGGTTAATTGTATGGAGCAAATTGCCAATTTTTTCCTGTTATACAGACTTATAGCTTGTTTTATCGCAGCCTCCATTTCTGTAAGAGACAGCTGAATTTCCTCTGCAAGAAGCAATTTGATATCTATCGATCCCATCTTTCTAGCTCATCACATTTCATGAATTTGCCCTCAGCTCCATTGGCTCTGTATTTTGTCTGGGGAGCCCAGTCAGCCTTGGCACTGGTTACCCGCCTTCTTGATGTGCTAAGGGAATAAAATAATGCTGCTCTGCACGTTTTTCTGCTGTGGGTTAGAGCATACTCCAGGGATCCTACAGCAAAGAGCCAGATAAAAGATTTTGCTGCCTTCCAGGATCGGTCAGGGATCCCCTCACTCTCATGCAGCCATTTATCCCCTCTGAACCCAAGATGCCTCAGTGGAGCAGAGATTAAAGACCCCTTTTCCAAATTATTGGAGTAACAGGAGTAATCTTCCTGTCTAGGAGGAACGAAGGATCAGTGCAGTCTACAAAGAAGAGTGCAATATCGGAGCTAAACTTGTTAGTGTGACAAATAGCTTGTGTGTTTGGGTGGGAAAGATTTGCATTTTTAGAGGGTAGTCACAAAAGATGACCAAACGATAGGCTTCTGCAAATGGTTAACGGACTTGGTAGAGCAAGTTTGTGTTGGAGATACGGCTGGGGTCCATTTGGGCACTGACACAAAGGGCAAAGAATTTGTGTTGTTCAGTTTGAAAGGGGACAGAGTTCCTTCTGGGCAGAGAATGGGCTGAAAACACACCAGTACAGTTAGGGTAGAAGCTGGATTGCTTTAGGGGAGGCAAAGTTTATTTGTGTTTGGAGGTGATTTTCATCATTAGAAGGAAAAGCATGCATAGAGGACAAATGAAGTTTGGGCTGTGGGGCTAAGGTAGTGAAAGATTAATAGGAACTGATAATGCTGATGGGGCTTGGTAACAAAGAAAAAACATAGAACCAAAACCAGTAACGACGGAAAAGATGGAAAAAGCAAAGGTAACCAACAGGGAACAGGACTGGCTTGTTTTGGATTACCAGATAAAGGATTTTTAAAGTGTTGTAGTGCTGCCCTCAGCCCTCTTGCTCTCAGTAACTTAGTAACAGTGCTTCTAATACTGACGCTCTTAAAATAAATGAATTGCATATTTTTCCAAATAGATAGAGTGCTTGCCAAAATTTGTTCATCTCTGAATCTTCCTTATACTGCTTCATACAATTTAGATTGAAATACTGCTCTTGGTTGATGACCAGTTTATAAAAAACAGTAAGTGAAAGAGGTATCAGATCCAGAAATTCCTTGGCAACTCTGCAGTTTTCTCAGCAGTCTTGCTGCTTTGTGCAGCATAATTGAAAATGTCACTTCACGTTTTGTACTGAGAGTCAAGTTGTGCTTTGTTGTTTTGAGCCTGATGGTACTCCCCTGCTTTGAAAGCCCACCCCTCAGTTTTCAAGCTGGTTAAACTGTTATTAAGCAGTAATGTAGTACACATACGGAACTTTCCCTTTTACTCAGACAAATACTTCTTTACTAGAAGATGATATTGAAATACAGCGAACCCTCTGTTCCTCCAAAACACTTAGATCCTAACAGTTTGCTTGAATTTTAAACAGCTCCTCCAAGTACATTACTTTTCTTTGGCATTTGCTTTACCACAAATAGTCTGAAGGAGCTTGTCACCAGTAATCTTTGCAAAACCAGCAACTTCTGTGTAAGCTGTGCAAATTCTGAATTTGTAACTTTACATCTAAAACTGACTGCAGGAATTATGCTTCCTTAATGAAATACATCTATTGTGAAGCATATGCTTGTTCAGAACAGTTTGAATTTCCAATGTAGAGGCCTCAGAATGATTTGGCAGTGAGCGGTTTTAGATCAGGTATTTTTTACATTTAGTATTTGGCAAGTCATTCCAAATAATTTGGGGGGAGGGGGGGAGAGAGGGAAGAGAGAGAAATAGAAAGAATCTGCTCACAACTAATTTTAGTAGCATTGATTTGAGGGTATGTCTCTACTAGTATTTAGAACTGATTGTAAGGGATACGTCTACATGCAGTGTTTGGCTCACATCTGATATGAGAACTTTGGCTGCAAAAACCTCCCGAGTCTCACTTGTTGTATACATAGTTGGATACCACATCACAGCTCAGGGATGGCTACTAACAGCTTAGATGAACGGAGGACCAGCGGCTTTTGCATACACGATTCTGTGAGCCCTCCTCTTCTATTCTAATGCAGTCACTCAGATCAGCTTTAAGTGACCATTGGCTTTACAACTCAGAGTCATGTCTTAATCATCTGTATCGCAGCCTAGCCACAAGCCTGTACTAGAGCCGTCCACATTATTTATTTGTGAACTGGAAACTTTCTAGAGATAGGTCAAGGATTATTTCTTACTTTCTGGATCTGTGCTAATAAGCAAAAGGGTGCAGCAGAGCTGAAGATGGAGAGAGGGAACAGTAAGACTGCAAGAGGAGGACTTGCTCCTCTCACTGCAGCAAAGGGCAGGTTTGAAGGTGAGCCGTGGGTGTGAGGTGACCTACCTGGAAAGCCATTAGAGGCTCCAGATTTTAAAAGGACATGGTGATAACTTGCAGAACTAATCAGTGTTGACTGCAGATGATCTTATGATGGACTCCTTTCTATCAGTGCAAAGACACTGTTTATTGTCTGGGATTGTTCAGTGCTTTCACTTCTTTCGTGGAGGTAGAGAAAGGCACTCAGAAACCACTGAAGTAAGTTTGGAAGCTTTCAGTGATGGCACTAGCTTTCAAAACACAGACAGAAAGCGTCAAATTGCTGTTGGGAATTTAATTCAGGGTGCGTATGGTGGTTTAAGAAGAATCTTCCTGTGTTGTTCAGGACTGAATCGTCTAGAAATGCTGTCTTATAGGGAGCAGGTACTGGGGAGAAGGTTGGTTGTGAAGAGTTTGAGATAACTTCTGAACTACCCTGTTAACTAGTTACTGTATTGATTTTAGGGCTCCTTGGAGTGCCACCATTATTAAACAGAAAAATATTGAATTTAAAATTGTGGTTTCTAATATTCCCTTATATATGGTAAATGTGGAGGGGTTGAGAGAGAATGCTCATTGTTTTATATTTTCATAGTGATATGCCTTTCCCAATGTTTTAAGGTCTAGCTGTTCTGTTACGTAATATACTTAGGCTCTTGGATACTTATGTTTTATGTAACTTCTGTGAGGAGGAAGTACAGGATATTCCAGAAAGATACAGTATACCAAAATCACTATGCTGTATTCTAAATATTTAATTATTTAAATAATACATCACTACTAACTTCCACCTAAATCAAATTCCAGTCTATCTACTCTTAATGCATCATTGCCTTAAAATGTGTACATGCTGGAGATGAGTCAGAGCAAGAGAAATGTTCAAGGGTCTAGAGAGGCTTAACCTGAGAAGGATCAAGTCCACTTATGTAAGATTGTTACATAACTCCTCAAAATATGTTCATATCATTTTCTTCTTGTTTATCTTTATATATTTTGACAGCAACTGGTTTTCATTCCTTCATCCTTTCCAGTATGTTATGATCAGGAATGAAACATTAAATCATGCTGACTCTTAAATCATAGTTGTCATCATTAGGCATCAGAGTAAATATAATTTATGGTAAATATGGACAGGAAACTGTGTCTCAGAGGCTTGTTTCAGACTTGTCCGTATGCTTACTCAGGTATTTGAAAGTTATCTTGAAAGCAACCAGAAAGGCAAAAAATTGTTTTCTCATACTTGCTTTAGGTTTTGGAGCACAGATGATAATCCTCACATACTGCTGGGCTGTCCTTAGCAAATCGAACTGGAATCTCATCTGAATGTTCCTTTATTGTTAGTAAAGACTTATTTTGAATGCTCATTCTCATGCAGGTCAAGTAAGGTTACCTGAACCAGGGCTAGATTTGCTTCTGGCTTCCCTTGGACAATGTTTGGAATCTCTCCAGGCTGACAGAGGGAGAACCAACAAGCAGACAGATTTTTGGTAGTAGACAGTGTAGATGTTCAAGTCACAGTTAACGTAATATGACTAATTGCTTTTTCCCTACTGATGCCAGCATCTGACTATGTGAATGCTTCCTCCTTGTGCTGTATTAGACTAAAGACCACAGGGTAATTTAAAATTTAAATACTGCTGCACTATTAGCAGCAAATGAACCATAGCAGCTAGCATAAAATTGGCTCAGGTAAGTCCAGACTAGGGTGAACCTCATCTGTGCGTTGCAGTGCAAATCTCCTATAGCTCTGTTGAGGTACAGAAAACCAGAAAAAAAGAGTCAATTTGTTAAAACCAACAAAGTTTCTGGAGTTAAAAATAAAGAATAAGATGACAAAAGAAAAAAGACCAGAGATTGTTTTTATTTTATTCTGTAAACATATCCAAATTTCGAGATGAAAAATGTATGTCAGAATTAGGGTCCAAAGAGAGTGTAAATGAATGCCCACTTAGAGACCACTGAAAAAAGAAACTATCTAAAAGGGACAGTAGAAGAATTGGGAAGCAAAAGAAAAACAATTAATGGAGGAACTAATAGTGACAGGATTTCTTTGGAGACTGCAGGTGAACAAGAACCAAGTGCATAACAGGAGGCTAAATTAGGAAACTAGAGGAATAATAATGGAGTGAAGAATAGAGGTGATGAATCTTAATCTCTCCTTCCTGCTGCCATATTTAGCGACTAGTGGCAATCACAATTTTCCCTGGTTTTCAAGTCAGAAATTTTAACTGCAAAACAAGTTCATGGGTCAAAGAATTATAATATCTCTTGTGAGGTGACAGACTTAACCTCTTCTAACCAATTAGCCTTGAATAATAGGAAATGTTGAAATAAGCATTCTGATTTTGAGGGGGAATCGTGGTCATTATATCTTAAGTCATGTCAATGATATAGCAGAGGTCAGTATATTTAGCAGTTACCTACAAGCAAACAGCATCTGTTCTAGTCTAGTAAAAATCGGGTTTTTTCCTTCATTTTGGAAAACTTTTAGACGTGGTGATATATCGCCCTCTTGAGGCCAAAACTTGTTGCTGCACCTATTTTACAGAAATTTTGTTTAATTTCCTTCTCAAATGAACAAGACCCACATAACGTTACAAACGTAGTTGTTAGAAATTCAGAGATTAAATAAATCATAAGCTAGAATCTTATCTCCTTACGAAGATCTCTTTTGCTTTAGTGTAGTCTCCAACAACTTTTTTTTTGGTATGCATTTTATTCCAACAAATTTAAAGTGGAAATATTGTTCTGATTTTGAAAAGTAATAGCCAAGTGTATGCCAATTATTAAACTTTTTAAAAAACATAACCTGCATGTGCACTTCTACAGATTTTGTAAAATATATTAAAAAAACCCAAACCCTGTCCTCTGCAAAAAATGTAGAGATGTTATCTCCCTTCAAATATAGCTGCCATTTTTATTATTATTTAGAGAACTATAGTTATATTATTCAAATAAACAGTGTTTAACCCTGCTTTGTGACCATCAGGCCAAGAATATAGTGGCTTTTTTTCTTTATCTATCACTTACTGCTAACTTACTGAAAATGTTACAAAAAAAATAATTAATTTAGTTTTCATTTGAAAGGCACCGAAAAACCTGTGGAATTAATTTTGTGCCATGAGGTAAAGGTATACAATTTGGATAATTTCATTCTTTTAACATGATTTGTTCTTTGTTTGGGAAAAGGTAAAATTTTTGGAAGTGCACACATCTCTCTTTAATTGACGTCATGCCATAGGGCCACTCTGATTTTAGGCTACAGGACCAACCATGGAGTATGTATATCATGTGCACCTTTCAAGGAATTAAATGCTGGGGAATGAGGTTCATTTCTAGCAATTATGAGATCAAAGAGTAAAGAAATGTCGGGACCTGTTAGGGGAGGTGCCAGCGTGGCTCCAACTGGGTGTCCTCCAGTGCTGCCCAGCGTGCGTGCAAGGTAGCAGCTGACCACTGGCAGAAATAACAGCTGCACAAGGGCGTTCCACCCCCAGTCCACTGCCTGAAGCCCAAATACTCAGGGTATGCAAACCAAGGAATGATGGTCATCCACAATTATCTATTTTTCAGAGCCGAATGAAGCTCTATGCTAATATATTACAGAGTCCATTATATGGAAAAATTGCAAACGAAGATTAGTTCACCTTTTGGATGCAGTTCAGCTCATAATCAATACATACATTAGCTGTAAAACAATCTTAAAATAAGATGTATGTTGCCAACACAACATTTAAAATAATTACATGAAGAGGGAATGCAGTACTTCCAAGTACCCTAACATTACTGTAAGTTGCTGCAACATCAGTAGTTATATTGGCAGCATTTTTAGAAAAAGCGCATCAGACAACTAGCTTCACTGAAAATGAAGATACTGATTATAGACTCACATTATCCACAGAGTTTGAATCAAGGTTGCTGCATGACAAACATTTCATACTGAAAGAAAAGGGACAGTTCTGATCAGGAGATTTGATTTTAGGGTTTATCTGTAGAATAAATAATAAATTTGCACTTACGAACAGCATGTCCTGAACTAAAGTCTACATTTTCCATTCTAGTTTAGAGTTGCTCAGATGGGACAAAAAAAAGAAAATTGGGACTGTGAAACAGATGTGAATATACTGCAGTACTGTGCCACTATCCTTTAAACAGGACATAGCAACTCCTTTTGGGGCCTGGTATTTTTACCACAGACAGACCCCTCTCCTGTGCTGTGCTGAGGGTCCCTCCAGAACTCAGACACTCCTTCCAGCTGCTGCTGCAGAGTTAAGTCCCCCTTTCTGGGACTTACTGGCACCACCTGTCTTGGCTCAGGCAGATTTATTTGCTGTTCTTGTCCTTCCCTTGAAACATTGCTGGCTACAGACTTCTGGAGACACTACGTTCATAACTTGCTCCCTGGTTTACCAGCTGAGTGAAACAAGAGTATGTGACCCAAAAACATTCACCTCTCTTAGCTATTCTCTAGATATGGCAAGTCTTTGATTTAGACAGGGTCACATGAGGGTATAATCTAAAAAGGCCTCAGTTTAGGATATTTGATGCTGTGATATATAAGCAAAACTTAAAATTTATCCTGTACTAGAAGAGGTTTTGGGCACTTATCTTTATTCCCTAGCTGCTTGCTTAGGCCTCCTGGATTTTATGTAGAGAAGAAATGACTCAGAATAAAGTTATTTTAAGAGTAGTGAGAGTTTCTGTGAGACATGACCAATAAGAGACATCGCTCTTTGTGAATAAATATATTTTCAGAAACAACATGGTCAATCCTAGTAGCACGACGGACTTTGAAGATGAGATTTGAATGATCATTCAGAAGTTTGTATATTACTCAGCTCACTCACGGTATCATGGTTGCTGACTGTTCCGCTTTTAACTCTAAGAGCTTTTGCCTGCCTGTTTTATTCCTGGTGACCCAAAGAACGTCACACTTTTTTTTCCAACTAAATGAAAAGAACTACCTTGTAGGTTGCTTATATTTCCTCTTCCTCTATTTTCCTCCCTGTTTATGCCCCATTTCCTTATTGTCTCTTCTTCCTTCCTGTTTCTGTCTTGTTTTCAGGGCTCTTGGTATCCTTTAACTCCTGTGAACTTCTGCTGCTTATACTATTCACTCTATAGGTTGGATATTGTTTCCTCGGGAACCTTTTCCCAGTCAACCTCAAAATTTCAGACACACTAGGAATGCTGACTGAGATGAGTGCTAGAAACGTGCGAATACAGATTTACACTGAAAAGGTTTTCTGACAAAAGCCAGTACCAATTAGAATGGTGGAAAATATTTGCTTCTTTAACTAACGTATCTGTGGCTGCATAACCCAGTGGCGATAAAACTTATTCGTGTAAAAATGGTAGGGGTTTTGTCAATATTGCTTTCATGGGTTTGAGAGGCTGCTGTAGCTAGCTTGCAGAGCCGTGGTTTTCAGGCGGCGCGGGCTGTCCCCCAGAGAGGGCTTGTGCCGGCTGCCTTCCGCCTGGCAAGGGGCCTCTCTCCCTGGCCAGGCTGCCGCTCGGTCATCGCTGCTGCCCTCCGGCACTGGGGCCTGATGGGGAACTTGGACAATTTGAAATATTGCCTTGAAAATAATTAAGATTCAAATTAGTATGCATGGTAACTTAGGAGGCAGATAAGCAAAATTATTTTCTGTCGTCTAGGATGTGAAGGCATATGTAAAATTTTTCCATACAAAGAAGGATATGCTAATTTCCCTATTTACTTGATTCCCAGGAGTGCTTTGAATCTCACACCACTTTTGAGATACAGCACTGGCCTCCCATATTTTCTCAGCATGAACTCTGTTCTCGCCTGAATGAATGCAGGAGGCCTAAAACTTTATTTGGTTCTGTGCCTGGTAACATTACACCTCGGGTAGAAAGCATGGCCACGTCAGTATGAGGAGAGATCAGCAGCCATTTTGTGTGCCTGGCATTATTGCCATCAGAGCAGATGGCAACTCTGGAGGTTTACAACCAGTCCATATTGCTGTTAAGTTCATACCAGATGATTCTTTAAATGATGGGTGAATCAGACAGTCCTCCTTTTCTTTCCTTTCCCTTCTCCCCACTAGTCCTCTCTACTCTTGGACGCTTGCAAAGTCACAATGACACTGGCCTTTCCCATGCTGCTATGTGACATTCATATGTGTAGCTGTCTTAGCCTCAGGGCTACATGGATCTCTTCTTCCCAGCAGTGTCCTTCCAGCCCATGGATCTTGCTTCTGTGGTTCTAGGTGTTCACTGATCCTTCAAAAGACTGGGAGAAATGTTACCAGTGGTGTTGGAAGCTTGGCTGCTATCCAAGAATACACCTCTCGGGAACAGGGTTTGGGAAGCATTTGGCTTACTTTTCCTGTATCTATCTTTGCCCCACAGTCAATCTGCTGATAGTAAGAATACCCTTTTTTAGATCTTGTGAGTTTCAAATAGCAGTTGGAGGCCTTGTGGTAGTTCTTTTGTATAGAAAGTAGACCTTCACGGTGAGCAAAAAAAAAAAAAAAAGGCATAGGGTCAAGAAAGAATTATGTTCGTGGCATCATGGAAAGGTTTAAGTAATCTACAGACATACAGTCAGGAATGATTCTTAATATTCAGGTTAGTGTAACCTGCTCTTTGTCTAGAAGCAGCTGTCCCATGGGGGTGGTGAACTTTTCATTGCAGAATCAGGTTCACTGTCTTCAAATATAGTTGTTTTTAATGGATTGAAAAGTAACACTTTGCATGTTTCTCTGTATCATGCTTTTTAAACCTATCCTACCTTTATGGTTCTGGCTTTTTTACCTAGAAGGCTTTAGGAAACTGAGACCTTCTTAAAAATCTTCTCTGCCATTCCTGCTCTAGTCAGAATACAGTATGGAAAAATAGCTTGGAAATGTTAGTAAAATCTGTTGATTTAGTAGCGGACCAAATGTCTGCAAAAATTAAGAGTACCCTATCATCAGCTTTTAGGGACAAAGCTAGAACTGAGTTAATTTGTAGCGTTTTCCTAGGCTTGTAAGAGCTGTGCTTTGTTGTCCTCTCTGTTTCAAGACAAGATGTACTCTCAGCTCTCCAGTGAAATCTCCCTGAAAAGCTGAGATATGTCTGACTGGTTCTGCTTGATATAACTCTATATTTTTATATATTAATACTTCTTGTTTTCCAGCATCAGAATGCATCCTAGGGACTCTAAAGCCACAAAAAATCATGAGCCACTGCCCACCCTGTGCTACCACTTTCCATTCCATAACTGTATAAATCATGACCGATTAGATAGATGCCCATTAGGGAAAATATATTCAACAGTCATTTCTAATTCTGTGTGTGGTAGTTGGGCACAAAGCCTAGAAGTGGCACTCATGAAAGATTTGTCTAATTTAACAGTCTTAAAAATGCTTAACTAGAGGGTATATAGTAGAAGACAAAGATGTGTCTTTACAGAGATGTCCACTAAGAAAAGTATTTAATCTTTATCTTCTCCCTGTTTGGAGTGAACATTTAAGTCACACACTCCCATAGGCCGGGGTTAGTGAATAAATGTGGCACTTCTTTAGCAGAAAGTTGCTAAGTTCTTTTTCTGAAGTGTTTGTGAATGAATGTATCCTGAACTGCATATGAAATACTGCCTTCCTCCTGAGGTGTTTGGTCAGTTGTATGTTTCAGTGAGGTCACTGTCTGCCACAGAATCTTGACAATATCACACAAAGAATATTTTTCCATTGTGGCATCTTGGTTCCTTGGGGATCACTAACATCTGTACTGCTAATGGTTTTATTGTTGCCTCTGGGTCTAACTCCAACTAAATTGACCGTGGCAGTTTGTTGCAGCCTCATCCTCTTGAGTACCTGGATTTCTTTGAGTTACCTTTGCCTATGAAGAAAGTGCACTTTTATCCTTTTGAAAATAAAGTCCATGGGCAGGAGTGTGTTCCTCCTGAGACTAATATGCAAGTCCTTTTGTGGTTAGATAAAGGGTTTTCTTAATGCATTCTGTGATAGAAGTGCTCTTAGAGCCAGCCCATCCTTGTACACATGCCCCTCCGTGAGCTCAGTCTTTTTGTAAATTGGGAACAAACTTTACAACACTGTCTGCTTGCAACAAAATTGGACATTCATTTTTAAGCACACAGCCTCATAACCAATTCTAAGAAGAGAACTCCCTTTGTGTAATAAAAGGGAAGGTAGAGAGAAAAAAGGTCTGGGGTAGCGATTTAACAAGCCCTGTTGTCTGGTGCTTCCACACTGAGGTCTGTGGAATACAGTAGGCTTTCCACCTCACTCTTAACTATCATGGCAGATGTTTTTAGTATGTTTGCATTTAATAATTTGGCGCATCTCTCTTATTCTGATTTTAATCTTAGTTCAAGTCATTAGAAGGGCTTTGTACTTTTACAAATGCAATGACCAGAAGTGCCTTAAGTATAGGTCAGCATACATGTTAAAAGGAAAGGTTACACTAATAAACTGAGCGGTGTTAACTTTGCACAGCTTAAAATTACAAGCCAAAAGGTATTGAAATAATTTTGCTACCTGTGCCATGTAGGCATGGTAAATCTGGTTTTTTTTTTCTGTAAAAAAGCAAAACCAAAATTTGTTCTAGGATGAGGGCCATAGACTTTTCGTAATGGTGTTAACTGGATGCAGTTGCATCCTCTTTGTTGTATGGCATAATTTTGGCAGTTAATGCTAGCTTCCTTACATGCACATATCCAAATTCCCCATCTAACGGAATCTCACATCAAAAATATACTAAAAACATCTAAGATACTGCTGCTTTCAGTGTACCCAAAAAAAAAAAAAAAAGTTGCATTTTTTAGTCTAGTCAAAATTCTGTGTTTTCACACTCTTTTTTTTTGGTAACCATAAATGTGCTCTCTCTTAGGCTAAAGCTCAAAATTACAGAAGTGGACTTTAGTCTGTTTCCATTGTAAATGTGGTCAAATAAAAGCTAGATTTGTAAAGTGATAGCTACAGCTGAGATGGAAACTTTCTCCTTTCCCATTCCATTCAGTTAATGAAAGCTGAACTTCAAAGTCTAAATGAGATCACTTGAAGTGCTAAAATTATTGAACACCAGAACTGTTTACTTTCCTACCTGACCAAAAAAAGAGAGAGCTTGTAATGTAAAAGTAAAATTAAACCACTGAAATGAATTTAGGAAACTAAAAGTTCTAGTGCAAGAAGTGGTGTTAGCTTAGTTGAGAGGCATTTGTGCATAATTTTAAGTGACTCACTTGATAGTCACGCATTTTTTCATGACTGTGACAGTAAAAGCTTTTCTGGGAGGTCTTAGTTCTGTGCTGCTCAGAAAATTGCAACCCAATGAGAATACGTCTGAGCAACACCCCTGACAAGCTAAGAGAATATGCACAGATATCATCAGGAAGAGGAGCCTTTCTACAGCATCACAAGCACTTATGTTATTATCACTAGTTTTGTAGTTATCAGTAGTTTTTAAGTTACTCGTTAGCGAGCAGTTAGTCGTTATTTTGCTGACAGTCCATAACATTTCTCCTGGGCTCTGCTTTGTCCTTTTTTGACCATGAGCATTGGCTGTGCCACCAGCTCCCGGGGAGCATGTAGCTAGGGTCAGTGGCTACCAAAACTTCTTTGATTGACTCACTTGATGGCAGTAAGCATCAGCCTCGGGTCTGCTGCCGCAAACTAGGAAGTGGGAAGTTAATGGATATCTATTTCTAAAGGAGGTCGGTCTTTGGCCAGAGGTGCGGTGAGCTTCTGGAGCTCGATGGGAAAACACAGGAGGGGGCTGTGGAAGCTGGAGAGACACAGGGAGCGAGGATCTCCTGGGCCGTGCCAAGAGGCAGTTGCGGGGTGCAGGTAGAGAGCAGTGAGGAGTGCTGAACAGTCGTGGCGAGTAGGGAGGAATACGCAAACAGGATCCAGCAAAACAGGAAAAAGGAATGGAGTCAGGCACAAACTGCGTGGGATGCCGAAGACTGCCTATTTCTGTGTTCATTTTAAGTATTCAATTTTTCTGACACACACTTGGGATAGACAGAACACACACAGGCCTATTAAATGTAACGAATTGCATGTGAGACTTGTTCATCTGACCGCCTCCGTAGGCCTTGCCGCCATGCTCCAGGGTTTCTTGAACCGGCAGCACACCACCACAGCTGCTCTCCTGCTCTGTTATCCCACACGCCAGACACAACCAGGCTGCCTAACCCAAGAGCCTTTGAACAGCTGTACTGAGCGTAGGGAGCCCTGCAGCCCTGTGCAGCAGCTGGGGGATCTGTGTCTTTTGTATGCCCTTATGTTTAACAGAACAAGGGTGGGAGGCACACTTCAGGTACGTCCTTCCTCAGCCCAATATCCGCGCGTGCC
This sequence comes from Sagittarius serpentarius, assembly GCA_034782735.1. Classification (NCBI taxonomy): domain Eukaryota; kingdom Metazoa; phylum Chordata; class Aves; order Accipitriformes; family Sagittariidae; genus Sagittarius; species Sagittarius serpentarius. The sequence continues at coordinate 7,085,836 of JAVKLA010000031.1, read as the reverse complement.
TTTGGCCTCTGAGCTGATCCAACCCTGCCCTTTTTGGGTGACTCAGCAAGTGAATTCTCATGTCTTATGATTAAAAAAATTTGAGTGTTCTGGTCATTAATGAGGAAGTCTCAGGATATTTAGTTAAGTCCCATCAAATTTATTTTCAATTCTTCAGTTAATTAATTCCTTACTTCTATAGAACAATTGAATTAAGTATATTTTCATTCTATAAGACACCAAAGCAGACAAACTGAGTTACAGCTTTTTTTTTCCCCCCCAGTACTTACAATTGTCTGTCTTTTTCATTCTTATCCATCCAGAGCAAATAGAATTAGACCACAAAAAATAACTTTGTACATGCCAAATTTCAAATGAAGCCATTTTTGCTCTAGCTTTGTTCAGGGATGTGTGATTAGAACTTTCTTCCTCCCCCTAGGAAAATCAGTAAAATTGTCATGAAACAAAATAGAAAGCTGAATGTTTTAAAGGTGAATGTTTAAAATTTTTCTGCATGGAGTATGGGAAGAGCTTTATCATTATTTGCAAATCGTACTATCGTAGTTCCTGCAGATCATCCAATAACAATCCAGAAACATTTGTTTCTGTACTAAGGAGCATAGAATAAGAATAGCTTTATGCTGTGTCATGCAGGGGCTTGAGGTTTTTTAGCAACATCTAGCTTGCTAGCACAGTACAAAACTATTACATTTGCAAAACTGAACCAGCTGGTCAAAAGGCAGAGACTGGATTATACTGGTTTTCCTTTTTTTCTGTTCTGTTCCCCTCTTTTCTTTCTGAGGAATTCTTGTACAGTCATTTTTAGATTCAATGTGGCTGACTATGGGTTTTCAACTTCCAAGAAGTTTTGATGGGAAATACAATAGTTTAATTTCAAATTACCAAACCATGAGTTGGGTAGATTTTGCAGCATTTTCATTGTAAGTGTGATACTGTCTAGATCAGACCCTTAACTAGTATAAATCAGCATAGCTCCACTGAAGTTTATACCTGTTGAAACTCTTTCCCACCTTAAGAATGATGAAAAAAAAATAAATCTAGAGAAAGAAAAACAGAAAAAGTAGAAAGGTAAGAAGTGTCTAGGAAGGAACGTAAAGTGGTTTCATGAGCATCTTATAAAATGTAGAAAAAAACCTGAAAAACATCTTGTATTGGTTAAAATTTGTCATCCTATGAATTTATTTCTTTCACCGAGTACTCCTGGATTTGGATTTAGGACTGCATATTAAGCCTTATCTTTTGTTTTGATATAATTTCTGTTGTAGTCTGTTTTTTCAGAGTCTTGCAATAGATTTTCTGTATTGTAAGACCTTTTTTGCCTATTATTTTTTGTAACTTATTTTGTCTAAAGCTTTTATTTAAAACGTATGTTCTGGGAAATATCCTAGATGATGAGAAAAGCAACTATGGTAATGCTGTTTGTGTCCCTGGGTACATGTACCCCATTAATTGCATTCTGTTCCAACTAACTAGGCCATCCTGATTACGCAGAAATGACTCTGTGCTGGTCAGTCTGGGAGGGGGCAGCGGCCCTTCAGTCAGGGATAAGTTATGTTTCGGACTTGCCCTCTGCTACGAGACTTGAGGAGCTTAAGGACCCAGATTTACGTTTGTGGCAGGGCTACAAGGAGCACTGATACTGCAGATGCTCCTTCTCTAAGCACGAGAGAGCAGGCAGCCTCCTGCCTTTGGCTGCCTGGGCCGGCTGGGTCAGCAGAGCGGAACTGTGCCTACCAGATCTAGGCCACAGCGGATGGCGAGAGCTGGCCTACCTCTCGAAGCCTGTCGATAATTATGCCTTGACAAAGAGTCAAAGGCGAGAAGGGAAAGTTCAGCACCAAGAGCGAATTGTAGTCTCGTCTCTAACTCCAGGGCCGCTGCAGTTGATTATGTTTGCATAGGTTTCAGTTTCCAATCCGGAGCTGCCTCCCAGGCACGGATGAGTCCTGAAGCTGGTGGCTGGATGATAAAGGCGGCTCCTGCCTTGCTCACTGCCATCAGGCTGTCCCCAGGTGACTGGGACGGAATCATACGCACTGCTATGGAAAAAAAACCCAAACCCACCCCGAATTAAAAACAACCCCCCCCAAAAAACAAACCAAAAACCACAACCACAGAAAACCCCAGGGCATTGGTTTGGTCATTAGGTTGTGACGAATGAAGCGGGAACTGCATCGTTACGATTTAATCCTGCAGACGATTTGGGACAAATGCCGTTTTCTCTCCTGCCCGCCTTCTAACGGCTTCAAACGCAGCGTCTGTAGCTCTGCTACGAAGTGCGTAGCCAAAGGGATGGTCGGTTTTCTTTTTGTTTTTTTGTTTTTCTTTTTTTCCCCGCGG
>JAVKLA010000031.1:7044009-7083374 GCA_034782735.1 Sagittarius serpentarius | reverse complement strand
GGCGCTCCCTCCGCCGGCGGCCCCGCGCTGCTCGGCCTTCCCTTCCCTTCCCTTCATCCCCTCCCTTCATCCCCTCCTTCCCTTCCTCTCCCCGTCCCTCCGCTATTTTCCGTTTCTACAGATGTGCTCTTTTGAACGGTTCCAGTAAAATTTTACTGCCGTCATTCGAAAAATAGTGGGACTGTTGCGATTTGTGCTGCCCGGCAGAAGAAAATCCGCCGGCGCCGGCCGCGGCCGGTGCTCCCCCGCCGCCGCCGCCGCCGCCGCCGCCGGGCTCCCCTCGGGCACCACGTCCCCAGCCGCCAACCTGCCGTGCCAGGTGGCACTGGTGCGTGCAGCCTTACCTCTTTTTCCCTCGCGTCGCTCGGCTTATGGTGGTTCTGGGGGAGACGGTCTCTGAACATTTTGTTCCCAGGCCCCCAAACTAGCCCCCAGGCGTTCCCTGCGCCCCAGCGGGGGCCTGCTCGCGCCCGCAGCCCACCTCATCTGCTGGAGCCTGCTCCTTGGGGGTTTCTAAGCCCCAGCGTGAAGTGGCAGACATTAAAACACGGGCGCGTTTTGTGAGAGGGCAGAAGTAACTCGGTTGCTAGTAGTTGCTTTTCATACTGGTGGAAGCCTGCGATGTTTCTGAGCACCCTTTTGAAGGCATACAGACATCGAGTACTGCAGGCAGATGTTATACGTGTCTGTCTCCATAAAATACATGGCGCATATACAAGAGAGAGCCCTTCTTCATTTTTTTTGTGCTTACCGTATCACCTTGTCTCTCAAGGACAGCACATTGCTAAAATGCAGGCAGAGATTTATTGGAGGAACTAGAAGGACTTTACTCCTCCTGCTCCTCTCCCCCTCAGCTCACGTCTCCCACTCCTCTGCCAGTCTGGCGTCTGTTATGCTCCACTGCGAGCCGGAAGAAAGCAAGCAACAGAACCAGGGGAACACCTTGCCCCCTGTGCTGCCCCATGGCTTGACATGGGGAACACAGCTCTTGTGGCGTGGCCTGCTGTGGGAAAGAGGAGATGCAGCTGCCTTCATTACTTACCCCAGAGTGCAGGCACGTCACCTCAGTCACCACATCCACTGGGTTGTTTTTCCTGTCTTCCTTCCCCCTTTCTGGAATGCCCTGATCAGCAGCCTACAACAAAACCTGCAGGACAACAGTTTTCTTCATTATAGTGCTTTGACATACAGTGGAGTCCATGAATAGAGATGGCAATAGCCTCCTCCTCATCCTGAGGAGTTGTAGAGACTTATCTAAAAAATAATAATAATTAAAACAGAGTCTTCAGAGTGCCTCACTGAGTGCTGTCATGCCTGCAGTATGCACTGGAGTGTCCTGCCAGAGGCTAGCTTTGGTTCAGAAACACTGCCACTTCAGCTTGAAGCCAGGAATTGATTATTGGGCCCTGCTTCTTGGCACAGCGTTGGGCCAAAATGACTCTGCTACCATGAATTTTGAAGGAAGCGTGGCTTTGTTGGGTCTCGGTTATCACCATTGCACTTCTTTGCTTAGCGCAGCTGTGCGCTAACTGCTCAAACTCCTGTTTCTGTCTTGTTTAGAATTCCAGCTTCATGTGCCACTTCGGAGAAGGGGATTTGGGCTCCTGACTCACTCAGGAATCTTCAAAAGCTTTATGCTTATCTTGGTTTTAGCTATCTGAATGGACTAACAATTATCAGAAATCATTCCGTAAATAAAGTGGTGAGAGTGAGGTACTGAGTGTGTATACTGAGATGTTATCTAACTGGAAATTAAAATTCTCACCATGCTGTGAAATTAATAGTTAATAACTAATAGCATAACTAGTATTAGACCTGACTTAATCTAGTCTTATGATGGTTGTAATAGATGGACATTCTTCTTCAGAGTTAATTTTCAGGGTGCTTATAAACAGCACGGTCAGTTTATTCCATTTACTCTCTTGCTTTGTGGTGGATAAGACTTCAGTAAAATTATCTGTACTCAGTATGTGCCTATAATATCATCCAATCATGTAAATTCAGGGGCACTATTTTTAATCAGACAATATAATTGGTACTAATCTTGAAATAAATGGTGTTCCTGAGAAGCAGGAGCTCCTGTCTTCTCAGGAACACCATCTGTGTGGCTCATATGCAATCAGCAATGTTTATATTAAATGCTATATATTCTGCCTCACCTACTGTTTGATTTCTTCTCTCGGAGTCTCATCCCATGAACCAAAACAGGAATCACAAGGCCCAAGTTCTGACAAGTAGTTTCTTCCCTTGGTCTACTGCTGTATGCCTTGTTAATGCAGCTTTGTTCAGCACTTTTTTCAACCAACAGTGCTCATGCTACACCCAGTCTGCCCAGTGCAAGATCTTCAGCTCAATTTTCCTTGTAATCTATATACAGCTTTTTATATATCCCACTCATATCCTCTAAAACTTTGCTGTTTTCTCCATTTCTTCACAGTCATGTGAAGCTCACATTGTCCTGTCCCAAAATACCATCTTAGATTATCCCCAGAAACACTGTTCTCATTTACTAGGAGGCCACTTGCTAATTGTTTTCTTCTTTGCATGCTTGTAAAAGGCAAAATTTTACTGTACAATATGCTCCTGGCTTAAAAAAAGAAATTGAGCGAACATTTTTCAGATTGCCATTTTACTAACAAATATGCTTTTCTTGTTCTTTTTTTCTTATCTGGTAAGGGGTTTGTAAGCAAGCTGGATGAATTCATTCACTGGTTAAATGAAGCCATGGAAACAACAGAGAATTGGACTCCTCCTAAAGCAGAGACAGACAGCCTTAAACTGTACCTGGAGACACACTTGGTAGGACAAGATTATACTATGATTACTATCAGTAATTGAAGTGTTCTGCTGTGCTTTTTATTTGATTATTATTTTTTAATTACTAGTATGCATCTATATTTTAATGTAAGATTTGCAGCATTGCAGTTTATTTTAATGAAAATACCAACAAATTATTTTATGTATGTGAAATATGTACTGATAGCTTTGTAAAAATTAAATTAAAAACCAGAATTACATTGCACTTCACAAATTGTCTCCAAAATGGAAAGAAAATGGCAATAGCAAAGGAGAAAGGATAGTGATTTTTCTGCTGATCATTCTAGGATTTTTACTACACAGTAGTATTAACAAAACTCTTACTAGTAAGGAACTCTTGATTCTTTCTCCCACAGTTTTAACATAGTACGGAGTCATTTAAATGAAATATTTGAAATAATTATTTCAATTATTTTACTTGATGTGCACTTCTGTCATATAAATAATACAACTGTCACTAACCTTCTTCTTGTGCAAAAAGCTAAAACATTGGGAGAAAGCAGAAAACACTTGGATGAATAATCTTCTGAATATATTACAGGCTAGAATTATAGATTTAGAAATATTTGATAAACCTCATGAGACTCACTGAATTCTTCCAAGAGCTGTTTCTGGTTATAAGGAGGTGAAACAGAGACTGAATTAAACCAGGTATTAAGTTCTTGAAAGCAAAATTTTACGCTGTAGGTAGAAAGAGAGATCAATGTATGCTGTTCAGTGGGTAGGTATCTTAATAGGTAAACTACTCTATCTGGTAAAAAGAGAAAAAAAAAAGAATGGAAAATCAAGCTAAGAAATTCCCTCTCCCTCTGCCAAAATCTTAGGTTCTTGCTGGTATGAATTGGAAGAAAACCCAGTGATAGCACTATTCTGAGCCAGTGAGCTAGATACCCCAGCTAGATAAAACAGTGCATTAGCTGAACCCGCATCAGAGCATCAACCCCCAAAGCTCAGTATCATTTCCAGTCTCTGATAATCTGATGGTGAAAAATTATTTGACAGTCCCAGGAAGTCATGTGATACATTACAGGAAAAAATGTCATCCTAAGCCCTACTGTAATACTGGAGTGACCGTTATTAAATTAATTAAGTATACATTAACCACATATACAATTAGAACTGAAGGGAAAACTGTCTTCAAAATTTCAGCTATACAGAAAACTCTTTTGTGTCTTTTGTTCTTAGACATTTCTGTTGTAGTAGCACCTATGGGCAGCCACTAGATTAAGTGCCCATTGTGGCAGTCTATCGAATACAGTACGAAGACGCTGCATTTTTGCCTTACGTTGCAGATTCTGGATTTTCTGACAGAGTTTGGATTTTTGCCTTGTACTGTACACACTCTTAGTCCCATGATTCCCATTATGTTTACAGGTGTTCTGAAGACACAGAGCACGTTGTGAGATGAGACCTCAGAAAAGGCATTGGTCATTTCAATTTGTTTTCCTCTTACTCTGCAGCATGAAACTTTTGGAGAGATGAGTTTTTATGAGTAGAATTGCAATTTTCACTCTTGACTGGATAAAAAGAAACATATTCCAGGAACAGGGCAATCACCAGGCTGAATCTCTGTCACAGTCAGTTTATTTTTCCCCTTCTCCCATGGGGAGGAGCACAGTAGCTCTTTTGCAGGCAAAGGACTTCCAGCTTTGCCTTGTGTTTCTGTGGGAGGTGAAGCCAAACTATCAGGCTGGAATGTGGAGTAGTAGCCCAGAGGCAACTCCTTCATTGCTAGAGGTAGTCAGTGTAAAGGAGTATGTGGGCACCGGTACAACTTCACCTTCCCTTGTAAGTACTTAGGCTCCCAGCTGTACTCTGTATATCTGCATATCTTTGGGGTAAGAAAATCTTTGTATGTTTCAGGATGGCTATGTTATGAAACAAGGTGGTTTTTTCCTTCTGTGAAGAAGAAAAATGTCTGAAGAACAGTTCAATTTCAATTTGATGATATTATAATTATTTTTATGGCATATATAGTCAGTGAAAAAATCATTGCACAGCCTGAAAAAAAAGTAACCGTGACTTTTCTTTTTAGGATTTCAGAAAACATATGCTATAATGTTCGTTTCTACACAGCAGAATCGAACTATTGAAGTACAGAACATGTTTATAGTGGGGAAGATAGTTATTTTTATTAATCAGATTGTCAGCATTTCAGTGGCATTTGTCTGCCAGAAATCCTAATCTGTGTTTAAACAGAAGTATAGGAACTTCAATTCACATTAAGCTCAAAGCTAAAATTTCCCTTGGTTGAGAATTGTAAGACAATGGTGATCAAGGTCTTTGTGAGGGTACTTATACTGCTCATTTTCTTCTTTTGCCAGTCAGGTTATACATGCTGTCAGACTTGCCTAAGGTTTGTTGAAGTAAAGGGGGCTTAGTACTTTATAAGTTTAGGTTCCAGACTTACGGGTTTGTAGTACAGACACTGGTAGCAAACTAGCCTGGAAAACAAAGAAAATGTGTTGGTTCTTTTCTATATACTGCATCTGCGCTAACAAACCTCGTAACTTTGTTTCCTCACTGGTGCAGATTTTCTGGTCGTAGAAGGAGTGAAAACTCAGTGTAGATTAGTATTTTTATTTTTATTAGTAGAGACAAGGCCTTAGCCTTTGGCACAAATTATCAATTTCACCACCTGTGATATTGTTTTCTTGGAAATATGTTTGTTGCAATAACAAAATTAGGGCCATAAAGAGAGAATATTTTGCATTCATGAATTAAATCTCTGCTGTCAAAATCTAAGAAAAGAAAATATGGGAGCAGGAAAATGCAAAAAAGCACTTGTTCCCTTTCTCATTATTGGCTGGGAAAAGTCTTGCAGAGGAGACAAGGACAAGGTTGTGAACATCCTCCAAAATTTTCAGTACGTAAAATTCTTAACTGTCATTTTAGGGTCCCAATGTAAATTGTTGATAAAGGTCTGAATTTTAAAGTCTCTCCTCACTCAGCCTCACTTTTCTATGTCTGTGGCATTTTGAGAAATGGTGTGGCACAGACATTTAAAGAGAGTAGTTTTATTTTAAAAAAAAACAACACTGCAAGAAACCTACAACATCAACTTATTAGAAACTTTGCATAAGGTAATGCTCACATGAGGAGTCAAATCTCTTGAACAGGATGGCAGTGCAAGTCTCCATTATAAGCATCCTTGCTTGACATCTTCGGCTTAAATTGGTACAACTCCCCAAACGGTTATTCTAGTTAATTCTTATAGCTGGTCTGGCAAGATTGTCCTCTCAGGATGTTAATCAGCACTTTGGAGCGTATGAGTAGTGTCTGTCTATTGCTCTTGGCCCAGCAAGAGCTGCCTGCAGGCATCTCTGTGATCCTCTGAAGGTCCCACCTGGACAGCTCCTGAAATGATTAGTGAAGCACTTTGTTGTGAAGGTGGAAGGCAGCTTCTCCTGAAGTTGGTCTGTTGTTCCCAATTAGCCCGTTATCTCATCTGTGCAGAGACTAGCTGGGGAGTTCCTGGGCCACCCAGGGAATTCATGACTAAGTGCACTGTGTGCACACAGGCACAGCCCTGATACCCAAATACACCACAATTATAATTATTAACTCTAGGACAAATTGGAATTTCATTCTTAAATCACAGTTACAACTTAAACTCCATAGATTTTGCCATGAAGAGTAACCATACAGTTTGGTAAAGAGTGTGAATTTTTTCTACAAATTAAAAGGTAGTCTAACTCTGGAATGTGTGCCAAAATAGACAGTCCTTAGCTTGGAAGAGAGTTTTCTTGCAAATTTTAAAACCCAGGTCCCTGATTTTCTGCAGAACAGAAGTTGCTATATGCTTGATTTTAAATAACACCAAAGCACAAAGCTATCAATGAAAATGCTCTGAGAAACCCCTGGAATAGTGACTGAAATTATTCTTTCAATTTTATGGGTCTTCACAACTGAGTAACATCAGTGAAACTGATTTGGGAGCTTTGTGCTTCCCATTCATATGCGAGGGCTGACATGGAGCTGCCACCACTTGAACTTCTGGCACCCCTGCAAGCAGCCACCCAAGCTGGCAGATGTTGAAAACAGTGATATGTTTTCATAAAACAGGGGCGTTTTTCAGCAGAAATCTACTTTGCCGCAAAGGCCTCAGTCAGCTCTACTAGAGAAAAAAGTGAGGCAAGTTTTGAATTATGTGAACATTAGGCTCAAATCACATCCTAATGAAAAGATAGCTTCATTGACCTTACCAAAAAGGAACTTCTGAAAATGGTTTCTGATTCGCTTTATCTTTTGTAGCTCTTCTTTTCTGTTATGCTGATTCTTGCCTATTGGCACTCTGATCAAAATCAGCTACTAGCAGACTCTAAGCATAGACTTGGTGGTATGCAAATCAGTTCTCATCAAAAAGAGTATCCTGAAGGCAGCTTATGAGCTAAAAGCATCTGACTAGATGGTACTACTGTGCTTGTGAAACCAAAGAGTTTCTTATCAGCTCAACAAATAAGAATTCACAATGTTGCTCTTGACCATTTTAGTTTGCTAAAATGGACATTTTACCACTCTTTATCCCTGGCTCGAAAAGATACATTGTTTTAGCACAGTAAAGAAGTGAGCTGGCAAATGATGAAATGTGAAGAACTACTAAGGAAAAGGTTTAGGTGAAAGGCACTCTCTCTATATATTTGCTTGAGACCTGAGACTTTTAATTCTGTAGTCTTAACTTTTCCCTTTGTTGTTAACACAGTACCCTATGCTCTTGTTGCTGCACAAATCCTAGTTGTGCACCTTACTGTGGTGTGCTCTCAGGTCTTTTGGCCAAAGCCATTTCTGTGTCTAGTGTCATACTTAGAGCTAGATAATACAAGGCTTTTAAATGGAAACCTACAAATAAAAATTACCTTATGCTAAACTTATTTCATGGAACTTTTTAAATCCTTCTTGCTTTATTAGTAGGTGTTGACAAACAGTATTTTTCAGTGGAGATAAAATTAATTAAGGAAAGGTCTTAGAAATTTGGAACTAGTAGTCAGGCATTATTGTCCTAACAATCTTACTCTTCAGATTTTCTGTAAGATTAAAATTCTGAAATATTGAGTACAGGGAACATACTAAAGAGAGAGAGAGAGAAAGAGAAAGAAATTATAGATTTTGCATTTTTTCTTCAAAACCAGGTAAAGCATGGTCAGAGGTTTCCATGATGATGTACTTTCTTTCAAAGTGTCTGTTGCCTTTTGCCCTTTTGAGTAAGACTGTGGCTGTAACCTGCCAACATTTAGGTTTGCAGTTTGGAGGAGAGCAAATCATAGAATCATAGAAGGGCTTGGGTTGGAAGGGACCATCAAAGGTCATCTAGTCCAACCCCCCTGCGGTGAGCAGGGACCCCTTCAACTACATCAGGTTGCTCAGAGCCCCGTCCAGCCTGGCCTTGAGTGTTTCCAGGGATGGGGCTCCTGCCACCTCTCTGGGCAACCTGTGCCAGTGTTTCACCACCCTCATAGTAAAAAATGTCTTCCTTATATCTAGCCTAAATCTACCCTCTTTCAGTTTAAACCCATAACCCCTTGTCCTATGGCAACAGGCCCTGCTAAAAAGTCTGTCCCCATCTTTCTTATAGGCCCCCTTTAAGTACTGGAAGGCCGCAATAAGGTCTCCCTGGAGCCTTCTCTTCTCCAGGCTGAACAACCCCAACTCTCCAAGCCTTTCTTCGTAGGAAAGGTGTTCCAGCCCTCTGATCATCTTCGCAGCTCTCCTCTGGACCCGCTCCAGCAGGTCCATGTCTTTCTTGAACTGAGGACTCCAGAGCTGGAGGCAATACTGCTTGTACTGTGGGTCTCACCAGAGCGGAGCAGAGGGGCAGAATCGCCTCCCTCGACCCGCTGGCCACGCTGCTTTTGAGGCAGCCCAGGATACGGTTGGCTTTCTGGGCTCTGAGCGCACACTGCCGGGTCATGTCCAGCTTTTCATTCACCAGTACCACCAAGTCCTTCTCCACAGGGCTGCTTGCAATGTTTCACTTTACTCTCATTGTAACTACGTATATAAGATATCCTTAGAAAAGATGGCAGCTGGTAGTTTCCCGTTTCTCCAGATAGCACAAAGAGGAATTGTTTGTCATTCATGGAAAGAATGGAGGAGGATGGCCTCCTTGAAAAGAATTAATTGTTCACGCCAGGGTTATTTGTTTTGGGTTTTTTAGGCAAAAATATATGTTCCGTTTAGTTGAAACTAGAATAGCAAATATTGTTCTGTAGAAAGTGCAAGTGGCTAGGATTGCATGGACTCATTGCAGTACAGTGCTGTTTGGGTATGCTAAACGATCATTTCCATGAATCAGAATTTCTTGGTTTTCTAATAAGTTGTGTGATCCCTGTCTGTAATTTTTACCTCAATTTAGTTGCAAGCTTTGTGCCAATTAAAGTGCTTTTAGCCCAGAATTGTTCCATTATATTAAGCTTCTCAGTCTCGATGTTTATTTTACATGCTACAGTCTTAAAAATATCATAGAGAAAGTATCACTAGAATTTCAAAACAAATTATACAAGTTGATTCACACTAGCATTTACTTCTCTTCTGTATAGGAAGTTTAGATATCATCTCCATTCCAAAACCAAATTCTTCTGAAGATATGGGAGTTTTGAGAGTTTTATTATCTACAGAGAAATAAAACAAGAATTTTCCGATGTCCAGTATAAATGTTTCTGGCCACATCATTGCTCAGCACTTTCTGCTGTAAACAGCAAATGCTTTCATACAGAAAATAGATTGTATTTTCACATTTAAGAAATTGTATTGGTGAAGTAATGATGCTTCTGTGATACCTCATGATAATGGATCATCTGTTTGTAACAAGTCTGCTATGTCTGAAAGAAAAAAATCATTCTCATCTCCTTGGAAAATCTCGTTTTCTGAAAAATGTCGGTTTAGAGAAGTATTAAATACCTGTTCTCATTGAAAATAAGGTTAAATACACATGCCTTGGGCTAATCTACTGGCTGTCTTTGTGGTAGCGGTGGTAACAGTAATTTTATTAAAGGTATTAAAGCCTCTGAAATGGCTAAGGTATGTACTGTGCTTTTGCTATATGGGCGTTTCCAGTGTCCATGGCAGCCAATTTAGATTTTTTCCTCAAAATACACAATAGTATCTGCAAGATGATGGTGCTAAAGAGTCTGAGCACCACGAGTGGACTAATCTCTTGCTTCTCTAAGGACTTCGGTTTGAATCTGTTTAGCCTCTTGTTAGTTTGACTTTCTGAATTCTATGCTATTATCTTGAAAGGCATTTTGGGCATGCATGGGTTCCTGTATGTATGTCCTTTTATACAGGAAGCAATCTGCAGAACATACTAATCAGAGATATAGACTAAACCCAGCAGATTTCAGATAACACAGACAAGTAAAAGGACTCATTAGGAAGTAAGACATCAACCTTAAACAAAGGGAATGCGTGTATATTGTCAGTTGTGACTGTTATTCAGCTTTGGAAATCTGTAAACACAATAACCTCTATGTAAGTTTTTCTGTTTCTTGAGTTGAAGAGCTCGAGAACATCAAAAGGAAACGTTGCTGTCATTTAATACATTTGGCTGTACCTGTGTTATAGTCTGGAGCCAGAGAGTGTACGGTTGCTGGCAGTGGGAAAAATAGAGGTTTCTAAACTGTTTGGACCATTCTTTTGAAATTCAGCACCTTTTTTGGTGACTAAATAAGAGAAAAATCAGGTATACAAGAGAAAATCCAGGTATATATCCTGCTAATCACAGTACTGTTGTCCCAACCAATACAGAAATACTGCACTTGATCTAAACTTGTTTCCCATAAGGTCATGCAATGAAGAGGAGCTGACACATCTCTGTTCTTTGTAAGGAGGAGTGGGCCATGTTTATGCTCCTGCCATCACAGAAGTAGGAGATCTGTTGTGATGGAGATCTGTTATTACTGTGTGTGTTTTTAATGAAGGAAGGGACTGTCCATTTACTGTTCTCTGATACTGTTGCTACCAGCTATTACCACATAGTCCCACTCAGGAAGTTTATTTTGTAGCAAGCCTATAGCATAAGTAATAATTTCTTAATTTTCCCAGAGACTGAATGGCTTAAATTCTGTTAAAAGCACTACTTTTTTCTAAATCTGTCTTCCAAATTTGTAGATACCTAACCTTGTACAGCTGTGGGGAAAGAAAAGGATATAGCATTTACTTTGGCTTTTGGTTTTTTATTTGTTCAGACCTTCCCAGGACTCCTTTTCTTCTCTTTGCTACCACCCCAAAGGTACACAGTTGTGCATATGAAGGGGATAGGACCCCATAATAAAAGGTAGCACTGTTTGGCCTGCCTGCAACATACTAGTTGTTAACTAGCTCCACAGGAGGCTGTCCCAGCTTTTCTAGTTCTGAGAGCTGCAGCTGTCTCTGGACAGAGGAGGCATTAAACCGGAGGCAAAGCCTATTAGGATGTCATCCTAAGGTAGCTCTGCTTCTTCTACTGAAGGAGGAGGGAAAACTGTAATGTCCAACGTCTAAACTCTATCATTTGTGAGGATTTTGAAGTGTGTGGAAAAACAGTGTATGAACGAGTTTGATTGATGTCTCAAGAACAACTGTATTGCTCTGTTGGTTGTTTTTTTTAATTCATGATGTTTGAGGTTTAAAAAAATTAGAATTTTATTTTCACTGATGTCCAGGATGCTTTTAAGGTAATGTTTATTGCTTTGGAGGAGGGAGCAATGAGATCCTTAAAACACAGTGTTCTTTCACATGCAAGAATATAGAGGGTGGTATATTCCTCTAAGTATGCACTAAATACCTGATGTAGTTTTCTTAGAAAACAAGGCCAAATGCTGTCATAGAGCACATTAAACCCCAGACTGTTCAGACTTTGGGAAATGTTTAAATTCATTTGCACTGGTGGGTGAAGTTGAACAAGGCAGGGTAGCTTGATTTGGCAGAGTTACAAATGTTCATCCCCTCTCAGGTCTCACCACCCAGAACTATAAAACTCTTGGGTGCCGAGATACCCAAAACAGAGATACTGTAAGTTTGAGTGGTGAAAGTCAGGGATTCTACTGGGTCTGTTGCGTGCCTGGCCTGCAGAAGAAAGTGTTTGCATGCAGGGAATTCAGTGCCTTAATAATATGATGAAATCAAACTGCCATTAGAAAATGTTTTGAACTACCTTGATCAGGAAATTTCAGTGGAAAAGTATTTCGCCTAAGTTCTGACTTAGAAGCTTTATAGCAATTGCAGAATAATCACTTTTTGAATGACAACTTGATCAAGCTCTTTAATTTTTGATTGTAACAACTTTTGAAACATCTTTAAAAATTTGATTTTAAAGTAATGTTTATTTTATTAATAAATTGCATAATGCTTATGTAGGAACTCTGTTAATAGTAATTTTTATGTCTATTAAAATGTATGCTGTTACCTGAAATTTTAGTATGCTGGTATGATCAGCATAGATGTAGTCTGTAATTTGTTTTTGAAAGTGAAATGAAATTTATTTTTAAAAAATTCTGAGATTAGAAATCCTTAAAAGAATATAATGCCAGTATCTCAAAGGACAAACAAGCACACATTCAGCAATATTTAAACTATATTTGCTTTTACTTACCTGCCAAGAGCTATGGTCCACTCCCATGGCTTCTGTGCTACGTCTCTCAGAGGCATAATATCATTCACACTTTAAGTACTAGAAGTAATAAAATTGCTGTCTGTGTTTTGGTGTTTGCAATGCCAAAGCTTTCAGCAGAAATATAGAAAATTCAGGGCATGAATGAAGGTCTTGATTGGTAAATGTTTTTCTTTTCATCTCCTATGATATATATATATTTTTATTTCTTAATTCTACAGATGAATTGGGTTAACAATTTGGGATCTCAGTTTATCAGATACATTTTGCTAAGAAGGCATTTTAGTTCACCTTTAAATTGCATAAAACCTTATATCTGCACATATATAAAAAGCAAATTACATCCCCCTCATATTCCCCTGAAATTTTAATAGAACTAAAATCCTTCAAGGATTGTTCTAAAACTACACACTGTTATATAGTGCCAGTGAATGCTTTTTGTTCTGTAAGTTAGTAAATTGATATTTAAATATTACACATGTATATGCTTTCCCTCCCTTAGTAACTCCGTATCTGCCAAGGCTGCCATGCCCCATGAATTTATCTTTGGGTTGGAAAGCACTTTTCCCTTGGTTGGCTTTTTTCTGCCATGACAATGTGGTAGGACAATACAACTTAGGCATATTTTAGGGCATGATGGGTCTCCAGGCAGAAGAAGTGTACCTAGAAATGTGTAAGATCAGCCAGACAAATGTCATCTTGATAGAAAAAGGAGTCAGAAGACTGTGATTTCTGCACTTTATTTCCTGAGTATCTCAAGAATACAAGAAATTATCAAGGACAGTTATATATAGTGGACTAGATGTGCGGTTCACCATGCTTATGGCAACTTAGCAATTGTTTCATTGTATAGCCATTTTGCCCGTGTGATTTCCTGCCTGTGTTCTTCCATCCCTCGTTGTCTCTTGATAATAAACAAACTGAGATTCAATTTAGGAAGCCTCACTTTAACTTTTTTTTTAACAATGTAAAATGTTTAGACAGACAAAAGCAAAGAGAAATTTACGTAGTGAAGCACAAAAAAGAAATTAGAGTTGGCAGCAGAAGGATTCACATGAGTTTGAAATACGAAATATCTGCAAAAATAGCCTCTATGCCTTCTAAACTAAATCTGCAGAATAGGCTTCCTGGACAGTTGGGCTAACTATCCTTTTTTCTCCACATCTAAAATTATGCATTCAAAATTTGTCTAAACTACCAAAGGGATCACAAACACAATGAGGAATGAGAAACAGAAATCGGGGGACCTAAAGTATTTAATGTGAGGAAGGTTGGGCTATTCATGTTCAAGAGGTAACAGAGGGAAAAAACATTGATTGCCTAATACTGGAATGGCAGAAGCTGTGACAAAGAAGAAAGGGGTGAGGTGGTTTTACAAAAATATGAATTACTGTAGGACTACTGGGGTAGAGCCTGCTCCTTTCTATTTAGTTTTGCTGGCCTGTCACAAATTCTGTGGCCTGTGAAAGACCTACGCTGCTGCTCTCTCAGCCAGTTACATTGCAGTCCTTACGCCTACATTTTTATCCAGTCTAGATTTAAAGGTCTCAAGGGATCAGGGCTTTCACTGTTTCCCTTAGGAGATTATTACACAATCTAATAGATCTGACTTTCGGGGGAAGTTTCACTGGTATTTATCTTATATTTTCTCTTTCTTAATTTAATTCCATTCGTCCCATCTACTATACCCTCTGATACTGTACTATGCTAATAAGTCTTCCTTCTGCTTGGTGTTCAGATTCATGGAATATAAGTAGATAATAATGGCCCTTTCTCTTAATCATCATTTAGTCAGTCTTGTTTATTTCTTATAATCTTCCACCATTTCCCCTTTTAAACATATTTTGTTTGCTCTTCTCTAAACTCCCACCAGTTTGTCTCTTCATAAATGTACTTGGTCCTCCCAGGCAAAAAGTACATTCAGATCAAGTGAAAGGTAGAGAATGCATATCAGTGATCAGAAGGTAAAATCCTTCCCGGGATTGCTATAATTATCTCATTACTAAACATTTTGAACTCAGAATGTTCAGTTAATATTATGTTTAAATGAACGATAAACTTACACAAAGAAATTGCCTGAGCAGTCAAACCATCTTACATATGATCTATATCTACAGTGACACAATGCCAGCATGAGATGATGATTATGGGATTTCAGTAGTGAGGTTCCCAGATCAGTTTTATGACAATTTTAAAGGCATTTTAGGCATAATATGATATTGTGAATCAACATGGACAGTGATATTGTTATTTTGCCCATTTTTATCTGCCTACAGATGCCAGTGGAAGGAGTTACCTCCAGAGAAACCCAAGAAATTACCGTCTTTTAAAGCTTTCTCATTGCTGCAGGGGGTAGAAGACCACATCTTCTTTCCACTAGCTATTCAATCTTAAAAAATATCTACCAGCTCCCATTGGTTACAGAAGGAAATAATATGTGGTTCATCTAAGGAAAATGATGGTCATATTGTAGTAGGCATTAGAGATTTTCTTAGAAGTTGGAGATAATTAGCCCATTGGCCATCATTGCTATAGGGAGGGTATGTTCTCAGTCTCAAAGAGAGAAGAAAAAGAGCCTTAGTGGGTGCTGCAGCTTCAGAGGAGGATTCACCATGTTCTTCTTAAAAAGCAAAGGTAGAATCCCTGCTATTGTGGTAAAAATCAACCTTGACTATGGAGCTGCATAAAGCATTTCCATAGTGCTTGTGTTCTTTTTAACAGGTGGAGTGTCACTCAGATAGAAATAAAGCTTAAAAGAAAAGAAGAAAATAAAAAATTCTTTATCGTCACCTAGGTTTTATGGAAAACATGGACAAAGGAGACATTGACTGGAACCATTTCGCATGTAACATTTAATTCCCAGGAAAACATATCCTAGTGACTTCTAATACTAAGTAGGCTTTATATACCCGATGAAAAATGTGAGGCTTTCCTAAATAACATATTTCCCAATTGTTAAAAAGTCAAATAGTTTGATGATATATTTGTAGATGTAATGTGTGAAATGCAGCATTTCATAGAAGATAGGATCTTTTTCCATGTACAAATTGCATATGAATATCCATTTTATATAATCATTGACCAATTAATTCTGTATTTAGTATTATGTCACTAGAATGCTAAATATATGACCATTTCCATGTTAATATAAGGGCAGCTTACATGGTAGTTATTTTTTTGATTTACTGAATGTCATTGGTAGGTAGTGTTCAGGAATATGAAAATACCACTACATTATTACATGGCTTATTAGGTTATTAACTCGATTATGTAAATACTAGGTAGTGACCAAACAGACACTTTCTGTGTGGTCAGAAGTCCTCCAGAAAAACAAAAAAAAAAGAAAAAAATAGATAGCTACCTTTCCATAACTAAAAGTTGAATTCAGTACTTGATAGCTTGGTATTTTGTCACTGCAAGCTACTGGGAGGCAAATGTGCCGGGACCAATACAGTTGCAAAAGTAACTGTATGTTAAGAATATAATAAATTTCCAGGAAATGTTTTAAGTCATATTCCCTTTAAGACAAATGAAATGTGCTAATTTAAAAAAAAAAAATTAAAATTGAATTTTCAACTTTTTTTTTTGAGATTATTGGTATATAGCATATATTTATTAAATAAGTGACACATTTGTTGCTCCATTTTCTTAGAACTTTACTGTTACATTGCTGATAAAATTTGTGGTAGTTTGGGTATCCTGTCAGGATTGTCTCAGTTGAAGGATCCCATTTCTTTTCTACTAGAAGCTGTTCCCATGACTCTAAATTTCACAACTGAATTATATCTGTCACAGTGAGTGTTATAATTAAAAATGCTGCATTCTTAGCCAAAATATACATACAGCTGTACCTAAATATAGAAGTCCATGCCTCTGGAAACAAAAATATTTAATAGCTGACTGTCCTTACTGCAGACATGAATAGGTCAAGATGCAGGTTGTGGTTTAGCAAATTACAAGGATTTGCTAAGAAGAGAGGGTTGCAAAACACTGAATGATTGCATATCAGAGCTCGATTGGTACATACTGTAGGATACCTACCCAATAGAAGTTTCCTAAATTTAGGTATCTACAGCCTTAAAATAAATCCTCAGAGGAACTTCAAATAAAAATTTTTTCAAATAATTTTTCTTATCAGTTATACAGACAAATAAGCTGAGAGGGAGAGATTATTACAAGCCGGAAAAGCGGTCTCTTATTTTCAGTGTGTTCGGAGCCCAGTACAGATCAGGAGGTGCTGCTTTTTTCCCCATGGAGGTTCTGTAGTATTGTTGTCCAATGGATCAATCAGTTTCCTAAAAGTCAGGGGACAGCTTCATTTTGTGAAGGCTGGGCTCTTTTGCCCCGTGCCATCAACAGAAGATAGCACTCCTAGGGCTTTGTACTTACACTTTTGGAGTCTTTATTCCTGTTTATTTACTGTTCTGTAGCTTTAATAAAATTACATGGTTCTTGCCTCACTTTTCCTTTCTTGCGAAATAAGATCAGTTGATATTTATATATAGGTGCATGGTGACTGGGAAAAGTGCAGAGAACTTCCTAAGGAAATTTTGCTTGTTGCAGCTTGTAAACTACATCATATACAATGTAGTGCTAGGGATGACATTAATGTGTGTTTAAAAAGCTGCTGTCAGGCCAATGCACATGCATTTTCCATAATGTATATGTGCTCATGTGTGATATTTAGACTGCTCCATAGCTGCAAATGTGTCTGGAAAAATGGCTTTGATTAATTGACTTCCCTCCTCTTCTCCTTTCCTCTCTTCAGATGCAAAGGCTCCATTCATTATCAGGGAAGATCAGAGGAGGAGGGGAGCAGAGTACCTGGGTCACACGCTGTTAGAGTTACAATTTTCCAGATGCCATAAGTAAACAGTTGCGGACAGGAAATATCCAGGATGGGAGAGGACCTCTGTGTTTGAAGGTCCTCCTCCATTCCAAATGTTGGTCTGATTTTATCTTTGGCTGTGCAAATTTGCATCTCTCCATTGTATATACATGTAATATTTGTTACATCTTCAACTCCGTCTGCCCTTTTCATGTGTCACATTTTCAGCTCCATAGCTATGAGGAACCACAAGCACTGATGCACTGATTGAGGGCTATTCTTTCCAGTGTTCCTTGTCCATTTGTTCCTTTTTGTTAGGAAATTACCACCTGTAAGAAATGATATATACATATGTAATTCTAAAGCCAAAACTCATAGCTCACTACATCAACTGACAATTTCCTTCACTTCTGTTTGTATTTATACTTATATGAATGGTTCCCTCCTTTTATGGAGATGCCTCTATGCTGATAAGAGTTTATTTCTGCTAAATTTCATGTATGTTCACGGTATTTGTGCGATGCATAATTTATCCATAAAAATCAGAATTTTGCACAAGGAGAATATTGCTAGTCAAAACCCAAAAGTTTGGCCCCATTTTTATTCATCATATTTTGCTTCTTCAGTTTAACATTATTACTGGTTAATAGGTGCACCTGAAAAATCAAGCTGTATTGTAGTATCTGGTGTGTTATGTTAAATGAATCTTTTCTAGGACAGCAAGTCTCTTTTTTTTTCCTAATGAAAAAGAATACCTCATCTTTTCCAATTTTCCTATCAAACACATCCACATCATCTCGAGACATTGCCACATCCAGCTGCATCTATACTCAACTTCAATTATATGAAATTACACAACCTACTCTGAGGTCCTTTAGGTTCTCTTTTGCTGTGTGTGGCACAGGCATAGTGCATTTCCTGTGAAGTGCGTGATTACAAACTATTCAGTACAAGCCTGTTTTAAGTAAACAGCAAATTAAATATTGTCAGTGCTTGTTCAGACGTGCTCTTACGAAAGAAAAAGAACTTCTAGATTTGGGTTCATAAAAGTCTAGATTTAAGAAAAGGCCAGACATAAACTAGGCATCCTTTTTCCTTTTTAACTTCTCTTGGCTGACCCAGTTGTTCAACAGCTGGTGCAACACAACATATTCAGATGCCCATACAAGGAAAACTGGGCTAGACAAAATGCTGAAGGTAGCAAAATTCCTGTTTATTGCTCTTTATTTGCATGGAGAATTCTCAAAAACATTCTGTCACTGTCAGGTACACTGCTGCCTGAAAGACTGTTAAGAGTCTGTCTGAGCAACATGCCTCTTTCAACCATGACAAATACAGTAAAAGAACATCATTTTATTACAATTCTGGCAATATTATTTTCTGCTACACCAATCAGCCTGACTACCAGAGTTTGGAAAGGAAAGAAATGGTCGCTTCCCTAAGAAATGAGGGCTTTTGAGCGTTTTGTGGTGTCTGCTACTTCAGTACTAGCATGGTCACTTGTATTTGGAGAAAAATAAATAAATTTTATAAAAACCAGAATCTACAAATGTGCACTTGCAAAGTCTCCTTTCATCTCTGCCAGTTAACTCATTCCCAAGAGAAGGCAAAACTCTTTTCTTCTAAGGGGTCAAATATTGTTTTCATTCATTCCGTAGACATTTCAAAGAGAACAAGAGTTGCATGTGTGTGTTCAGGGCTGCACATGATTTATGATTAAATACAGCAAGTACTCCTTTCTTTATTGTATTTTGTTTCTCTTTCTTACACGCAAGTATGAGTGAAGAGCTCTGGTAAATAATTCACAAATTTATCGGAGTAACCAGTGGAGTATGAAATGGCATAACATATATGTTATGTTTCCAGTTTCTCTCTCTATTATTAGATTTTAATGCAATTTGTAAAAATAAAAAATATATTTAAAAAAGAAACAAAATATTTTAATCACTGTTAAAGCAGAGATCCTTTGTGAACTAGTAAAAATATTAGTGAAAAAAAGGATGAAAAATACTTACTTTGCAAATTAAGAAAGCAGAGATCTAAAGCAGTCTAATTTGTTCTTTGAAAATGGATATGAGAGTTAACTCAGAAACACAATATTAATAGATTTGTATGAGTGCACATAAGGCCAATATATTCAATGCTGTAATTTTTTTATGGTTTCATAAATAGTGCTATCACCAACATTTCAAAGAAATCTGAAAAAAACAGAGCTCATATGTGGTGGCATAAATTTAGTGTATTTTATAGAACACTGTTACTCCAGATATAGCCTACGGGTTGTGACTTTTCATAAAACCTAATGAATTTCTAGATTTGTCAGCTGTTTCAACACAGATGCACTTTGCTGATCTAATGGAAATATTTTGAGCCCAGATCCAAAATATCAATAGCTTTTAGTATCGCAAATTAGTTTGGCTATTGGGTAAATGGGGATGTGGTTCTTGATAAAAAGCAGCAAATAATTTTGTACATGTGTTTTATGATAACTGCCTCTCCAATGTCTGATAATGAGGTTTTTTTCTCTCTTTTTTTTTCCTTTTCTTTTTTTTGCAGAGTTTTAAGTTGAATGTAGATAGCCACTGTGCTTTAAAAGAAGCAGTGGTAGAAGAAGGACGTCAACTTCTTGAGCTTATTGTATCTCACAAATCAGGTAAAGCCTTCTGAAATATTGCAAGTCTTTATGTCTCCAGACTATTAAAGAATGAAGAAACATTGCTGTAAATTACTGCATATATTCACTTCCTTATGTATTATTAATATTTACATTATCAGATTGACCTTCAAGATTTATAAATGTTTCATATACTGCATACAATGCAGTGATACTTATAAAATGAAATACTGCCTGCAAATAGTCTGTTCATTTTATTTTGGTCTTGCTGCTCAGCTGAGTTTCAATTGAAATCACATCACTGAAAACTTCACACTGACACATTCTTTGATGTAGGTGCTATGGCAATAACATTAAGATAATGAATTAGGATTTCAGATATATATATATTTTTACATACTCTGCATGGGTAATTGCACTGGTAAAGCTTTATTTTGCCACTTAAAGTAATTCTTACATCGATTTTAATGTATTTATGAGGAATAGATTAAAAGTACCTTCTTCCTTTGGTTAGGCTTGTCTTTTTCTGCAGAGGCCTTAAAATTGAGAGAAGGGGGAAAGATATACTGGTTTCCCTTTCTCTATCCCCACCACGCCCTATATTTTTTGATGTTTGCGTGACTTGTATGATAATACAGTTTTAGTCAGCATATACTGCCATGGAATGCCATCTTAATTTTGGGCTACTTAGCATGCTTTTCATCCAGGTTGAAGTTATCCTTTGGTCTACTGTTCTCTGATCATGTTATACTTTGTGCCTGTATTGTTTCACAGCATCAGACAGGTCTGTGTAATGTGAAAGCTATAAGAAATTAGTGACTTCTATGTATAGTTCCAAAAAGGTATAGACGCCATAGCAGAGAAGGGTAGTGCATGCCTTCATACACTTAAAAAATGGTAATGTGTGAATTACAGAAAATATTTACAGGAGTTGAAGGTAAGAAAAATGTATCTGGAAGATTATAAAATGTTCTGAGATAAAGACTAGATATTAGAGGCTAAGATTACCATAGCATTCCCTACTGCTTAGAAATCACAGTTTATGTGGGATTTTCCTCTTCTTGAAATTGTCAGCTGAAACATAATCAAAATTTAACATGATGGCTAAAAGAAATGTTTTGACCCTATAGCATTGTTTTGTAGTATGAACAATAGTAGTGCTTACATTTATTGCTGAGAAAATACATTAAAATTCTTGTATTTATTCTTTTAAATTTCCTGCTAATTCTTTGAATAAAGTATAATATTTAAAGATGCAGTTGACTTTACAGTTTTTACTTTCTCCTTCATTTTGGATAAGGACTGAAGGACATGCTGCAGATGATTGCAAGTCAATGGAAGGAACTACAGAGGCAAATCAAACGGCAACACAGCTGGATTCTTAGGGCTCTGGATATCATCAAAGCAGAGATACTGGCTACTGATGTGTCTGCAGAGAATGAGGAAGGGACTGGGAGCCCTAAGGTAAGTGGCTTGAAGTTTGCCTTATTTCCTCTTATTTCTGTCTTCTTTTGAACTAGGCACCACTGAAGTTTTCTTTCCACCCTAAGGCTTTTCATTTCTACTGGGTAAACTTTTTTTTTTATAAACAAAATGAAATGCCTTACTCTGAAACAATAAAAATTCTTAGAACTTCCAAGTTTTCCAGGAAGACCTGTCTCATTGTGTGTAGAGGGGCATGAGGGGGAACATAAAACATTTAGTAAACAAAACATAAAGCATCTTTAACATGAATAATCAGAATGGCTTTAAATTGTTTTGTTGCAACTATAAATCACTATAATCAGTGCAATCACTCAGCTCTGACATCCATTAGCCGCTTGGTTACAGCAAATTAACAAAGAAGAGAGAAAGTGATTCATTATCTCATTCCTGTTAATGACTATCAGATGCATTGCTTAATTAGGGGATGGCCATTGTAGTGGGAAGAAGGTCATATGCCTTTTCACAAATCTTTTGCTCCGAGTTTAAGTCCTCCATAACAGTGCATGTGTTGAATACACCAAGTACTTTAAGAGTAAGGTATTGACACCTATCATCCTTTTGTGGATATTAATTATTAGAGAGGGCTATAGTACTTATCAGTTGCCAAACTTAATATTTGTAAGAGCATTTTCAATAAAAAACATGCCTATTCAAATTGGTGCAAGCAGTGCAGGGACACTACACACAATAGAAACTTCTGGCATAGGGTCCATGACCTTTCATTACCATCAGTAGTAAGCAAAGGTGGTTGGGGGAGGGTGTATTGGAAAGTGTTGTTTTTTCCAATGTGTTCTGAGCAAAGAATATGCAGCAGAGCAGTCCAATAACTCTTAACATCCTGGCATGCAGCAGGCTGAAATTTATAGAAAAATTCAAGATTCCTGTTTCTAGAAATAACAGAGATGGTTGTGCTGAGTAGATTTCCAGATTCTGATGCCAGACAATTCTTTGTATTGATATTCAGTGCTTCCTAGAGAGTAGTTTGTGGAGTGACTCTTGGCTAGAATTACATGAAATGTTCTGGTGTTTTCTTACCAGAATTCTACATAGCAAGAATGATCTTAGAGATGGTGGAGGAAGAGCCAAGGATAACAGTGAAACAAAAATACAGGAAAAGACATATATGCAGGAGACACAATTTGAACTGATATCCCTCATCACTTGCATGGCGGAAAATGCTCCTGTGCCATATAGCTCTTCCTTTGGAAGTAGGCGGTGGAACAACACTTGGTTTCCTAGTTAGGTCTGTTAGGGTAAACTGACTAGCTCAAAGTTAAGTTTCTACTCCACCAATAATATGACCCTATGTCTGAACAGCTTGACTCATCCATGGCCAAAAGTCTAACCGCTTAATCAAAATTATCACATAAAAAGTGTTCTAAAATCCAGATTGATTTTGCTATGAAAATTATGCAATCCCTGTCTTGGAATAATTATATGCAAATAGTTGCTTGGAAAGGGAGAAATGGAAGCATGGTTTATGTTGCAGTAAATTTTTCATATAGATAGGTGGTAGCTCCTTGCCCTGTGCTTTTTATCATAGAGATAAGAAACTGGAGGAATGATTTTTGTGTGCCTACAGTGAAATAAAAACACAAGTAGACAAAAAAATGACCAAACAAAAAGTATCTTCAGATTATTTCATTAAATCACATCCCTATATGATTCTTCTAAGTATGGGCAATAGTGCAGTCAAATATCATCTACTTCTTCAAGCTGAAAGATTAACTAAAATTAAAATATGGTTGGTAATGTAACTGTAGATTTCAGTTTGCATTTATTTCAAAAGCCAAAAGGAACCTGAGAAGTATAATAGGAAATCTAAAGATTATATCTAGAGGGTATTTTTCTTTTTGCCTTTTTTTGAGAAACTACAGGAAGAGTGTTGGTGTTAGAAATCTGTAAAGAAATAGGAAAGGAGGAATTTCAAAGACCCTAGGAAACCTTTCCCTTAGGACTTTTTAAACATGTTTTCATAGTGCTACGGCATCTTTTATGCAAGCAATGGTGAGTGGAAGGGAGAGGGGGACATTCTGCACTCTAGAAATATATTGTCAACATTTGTATTCAAGAATTCAGATTTTGCTTATGAAATTTTTCATTTTATTGTATGTAAATTTCCTAGTGGTTTATAGTGATTGCTATAGAAGACTTAAGGGATTTTAAATATTTCTGTTGCCTAAGCTCTTCTAATGTATTCTCTGTACAATCTTAGAAAAACAATGAGATGTCTTCTTTAAGTAAGTATTTACTAAAACTATTATTCTGTCATTTTTACAAATAAACAAATGATGACTGTATTCAGCTTAAATTGGAGGATATAAGGTTCTGCCTTCTTACCCCATTGAGAAATACCTTTAAAAATAAATCTCAGAATTGCCATGATACATTCCAACAAGTACTAATCTAACATTATGAGTAGTAAACATGACATAAAATACATCTGACTTTCTTTCAGCATCTTAGGACACTTAGCTAACAGTAGAGGTTTTCTCCTGATGGAAACAGTAAGCAATATTCTAAAATATCTGGAAAATAGGAGGAATGTTTGCATATATGTGTGTATCTTGTGTTTTTTCTTGTGTTTTTTCTGTTTCTGAAGATGTCTGAGACCACTTGATCTCTTTATAATTGGGCCATTTCTTCTCCATCAGGAAAGGCCTACTGGAAGAGTATTGCTTTCAATAAACAGTAAAGAGTGGTATTGAAAAATAACATGATGTACTTTCTTATCTAGTGGCTGTGAGTGTTACTGCCTGAATATTATCCTGATCTATTTAAGTCATAGTTTGGTGGAAAAGTTCATTGCTTTCTGAAGAGCTTGTAAATTAATCATGTAACTATATGTCCTTGAAAAGTATACAGATCTTAATATCATTTGCCCATAGTGGACATTCTCCTTCATTGACAGTTGTATGGAATAGTATTCTTAGGGTCAGTTGTTAAGTTCTACTCCCAGCATACATTTAGGCAGTTAGTTCATGACTATAATTTTTGGATCTGGATATTTTTGTTCTGCAAGTAAATGTTTGAATTAAGTTCTGTTTTTTTGTGCAACAGTTCAGAGCATAACATCAGAACCTGAAGGCTGGTAGGTTAAAAGAATAATGGTGCACTCTAGTATATATGTAGACTACTTCTGGACATGTTCCTTTCCAGAATAATTGCTATATTACTGAAAGTCATTTCTACTTTTCCATACCAGCTTCAGAGAAATAAACATGCAACTGGTTAAGGCACTGGGCCTAATGCTTAGAACATTGAAGTCTGACTTGGTTGTCTCAGGTAAAAAGCACTCTTGAGAAGATTGTCTTAACTCTATAATGGACTTTTCTGTCCGTGGGTTAATGATAGAAGCAGTAAGGATTTGAAGAATATTAGAAGAAGATGTAAAAATATGTTTAATAATGTAAACCTAAAATCACAGAAATAGTAGATGGCTCAGGATAACAGAGTCTAAAGTGGTTAAACAAACCTTTGTATAAAGGGAAAAAGAAAACCAGTGTAATTTCTTCTTGATATATAATTAAACATCCCACACTTCCAGGAACATCTCCCACTCAGTTGCACATAATTTTACAGATTTTACAGCCCTTCTAAACAAACAGTCTTCAGTACACTGAAAAGTGATTTTCATGAAAAAAAGGAAAACTTGGTGAAGCTGTTTAATAGCTACCACAGTCTGGGATTCTGGGAACGCCCCCTGACAGACAGTTTTATAGTGACACCAGTCTCAGACCTAGTGGGCAGACTAAACACTGCAGTCCAGAATAATCACATCCTGCTCAGTGTTTTGAGGATGAATATGTGAAATGGACAACAAGACAGAGCAAAGGTTAGAGAACGGTGACAGTCCTTTCGTTATTACTTCAGACTTGTAGCTTGTCCTGGCCATCCAATCACGCCGCTATGACTACAACATTTAGATTAATACTCTGATACAAAAAGAATGTACAAATGAAGTGTTCTGGCATCTTTGTGATCATTGCAGAGAAATATCATGTTTGTGAGTAGATATTTTGCTTTTTCTCAGTGTCTTTTATCAGCTCTAGATTTTTAATCTGCAGACATCAGTATGATGCATGTACTGTAATATTAAGGCCAACATACCAGTATTTTTTCTGATGTCTTCCATTATGTAAAAAAAGTGAAAGTCTATTATTGGGACAGTCTTAAATATTGTCAACAGTTAACAGAGAGCATGATTTCAGAATCTAGGTTTTTTTACTTATATATCCACTTTGAAAACTGGGTTTCTAGTATCCAATATATGCAACTGGCATATGGCATATATTATTGTAGTGGTCAGTGCTTCAAAATTATCAAATGGCACATGTAACTGGCCTTCATTCTCTTCTCTTTGAGTTAGTTGCTTCTAGTGAAAGGGCAGGCATAGCATATGCTAGAGGCATCATTTTACTTGCGTTGCTGGACTTTCTTAAGTCACAGGGGACTTTTAAAACTTCACACCTCAAACTGAATTTATTTATTTAACTTACAGTTTCTTTCCGTCTTCCACATGCACAAACTGAGGATGAGACGCATGCATTCAGTCCTGTGTCTCAGGTTCTTAATATTGTGGAATAAAATGTCAAGTAAATAGCCATCACTTCATCAGTAACAATTTGAAAGATAATGAAATGGGAATCAGACTTCCATCTCTGATATTGTACAGACTTATGGAAAGGGAATTTCATCTGGTGATACGCATGCCATCCTGGTCTACAGTTATCTCATGGCTTAATCAAGTCTTTTCTTGCAAAAAAAATGTACAAGGCAAGTTGGTATTTGTGCTTTAGCAGAAGTAATTTCTTTCTCTAATGTGTCCAGAATGAGCCACATTCCCATCTAACAAGAAGGTTTTACGCCGTGAATGCAACACTTTATAGATCAGACATTAAACTGAAGTTCCAACCACCTTTATCCAGGCTTACTTCCAGTGTCACTAATTACCATCTGCCACCTTAATTCTTTGCTGTTTCAGCTGCATGTATTGGTCTCTTCTGTTCAGGACAACTGGGTAGTCTTGAGCACAGTTAAATAGTTACTACTTTTCACTGGTGAATAAAATACCTTATAAAGTATTTCTGTGCCGAAAAGTATTACAGCAAGTCTGTAGCTCACCATTCAGTACTTCAAAAGATGGTAATAGGGGAAGTGATTTCCTGTAGTTAGAACAGAAGGTTCAGCTATGTTGTCATGGAGGCATAGTCTTAAATTTGTTGAATATTTAAAATGCTGTCCGTACATCAATAGTATTATTGTGCGTAACAGCTGAACAGTTTAAAATCATTCATGTGACATTTCAATTCTGAATCTTTTGGAACTTTGAAAGTCTAGACTAAAGATACTGTAATCTCACTCTTAAGTACAAACAGTGCTGTTAATTCTCGCCTACTAGGAAAAAAATGCATCTACAGTTATTATTTTGCTTGGCTTTAGGTATTTTAGTATGTGACATTACACTGCTCTTGATCTGTCAGGTTCTATGGTGGGGGTTTGAACCATGGATGAGTTGGTCAAACAGATAGAAAGGGTGGTGGTATTTACAAAATCCTTCTGAAAATCAATAGACAAAATTTCAGTTTTGCAAGGAATAAGCCTGTCTTTTAGTGTTTTTACTGGAGCAAGTGAAACACAATTAAGTTCTTTTTGTATTAGTTGTTATCCAAATACAGGATTGAAAACATCCGTTCAGAATTTCCAAGCTAATCAAAACAAGCTATGTTGATTTAACAATGAAAAGAACATAATAAAGAAGCAAGAAGGAGGAATATTTGTGCATTTTAGTGCAGCTAGACACTTCAAGTTCCTCAGTTTGCTAGTTTTTAATACCTTGCTTTATAAGTTATGTATTTTTAATCTCACAGACATCACCTAGAAGGTGCACAGACCTAGCCCTCATTGTAACAAAAAGTATCTTCAGGATGGATTTGAGAGGTGAAACCATAATTTTACACACCATTTTAGAGTGGATTAATAAAAGGAAACAGAAAAGTGTTTTAGAATAAGTGTAGCAGCAGAAGCTGACATTGTTAAAGGGACAGCCTGAATATGGAAAATGGAATGGGACCGACTTATTGTAAGTCTTAGTTGTTGAAACAAGAAATACAGATAAATGGGATCTACTGAAGGGTATCAAAGTTGTGATCGTGACAACTGGGCAGAAAAGCTTTGTTGAAAGTACTATACCAGACTCAGAACTATTTGGAAAATTTTACGTGAGAATTTTAGTGTACATAGAAAGAAAATGCAGAATTTTAGTACCTTTCTGGTATAGGGTTTTTTATTGACAAAACCTGTGCCTTGCCAAGCAAGTATCTGTCTGTATCACATTTTGAAGTGAAATTTTCTTCAGCTAAGCAGAAGCTTTCAAAAACCCACGCAAAGCGAAAGTAGCCATGTAATCTTCTATGTATAGAATGTTTCCTATAAGTTTCTAAGTGAATGCAATCTTAAATTGATACACTGCATACAGAATAATATTCACAGAATGCCTCGTCTTCAACATAAAACTGCTAAGGTTCTTCTGTCTTGTATTTTGTATCTATCCTAAAGGAATTATGTAGCAGAACAATTTCTTGCTTAGTTAAAATGCTTTAACTGAGAAAGTGATTTTGCAGTGAAAGATTGTAAGTTTCCAAGCTCATAAAATTTTAATTTTAGGGTCATTAGACCAAGGCCTTTTTCACAAACACAGGCACGAGCAAACTGAACCTTAAAACCTTCCTTTGGTCAGCTCTTTTACAAGGGCTTTTTCCCCCACCACACCCTGAGAGAGGCAGGTGTCAGAACTATTGTTCCTTTTCCGGAGGAAGAATGTTACGTTCCAGCTGGCTGTTCCATAAGGATTTACACAGCTGAGATCTTCCAGGAAATGCTCTAAATCAAACCATGTCCTTGGTAGCCTCATCTTGTTGTGCCTCTGTGAACCTGTTGCGGACTGTGCTAGGTGGGCTGCTTCACAGGGAGGGGCAGGGCGGGATGGGGCGGGGTGGTTCTTTCCCACTGGCTGGAAATCCATAGCCTGCGTTACTGAAGCCACCTGGGAGGAATCTCACCCATTGCTTTGGGGTAATATGTTGTAATAACAGCTAAATTTTTGAATGGCTAAGGTGCAGGATTATGCAGATATGCTTGTAAACGGATTAGTAACACTACCATGGCTTTTGGAAGTTGTTTTCAGTTGATAGAAGAATTTAAATGTTACGTATCTGGGAGAGCTGTATTTTGAAAATGTTTTTGTTTAAAGACTTGTAGATTTTCCTTCTGAATGATTGAAAGCAGAAACGTCAGGGGCACCCAAAAAAGGATTTAGGGCTGTTGGATGTACTGTCAGCTTCCACATGGTAGATTCACTGCTATTTGCTGGAAGGTGTTTCTCCTGAGTTGTTAGTTGTGTGCCTTTCAGTGGGCAGGAGGAACAATTTTGCATTTGATTCAGAGCCCCCCTTCATGGTGAAAGGAATGAAGCTAAGCAGCCAGTGTTTGGACTGCAATAAGAGAAGACAAATGAATATGAGCTCCGTCCTAAACCTCTTCTTTCATGTTACATGAGCCCTGTTAAAACTTCCCTGTATCACAGGTTAACTAGATATTTTGCTAGTTTTTCATGAAATTGTGTTCCTGAAGTCTTAGTTAAGCAAACCTGGGTCCCATTGTAGCTCACAGAGATTGTTTTCTCATATATCCATCAACTTTCTTGCATATTTGCTGCAAATTCTGTATGACAGTATTGTTTTCATGGTATCTAAAATAATTTTAGTAATCTTTAACAAGCCAAATTTCTAAAACAGTAGAAAGGCTCCTCATTTTTTTTCCATTGAATCTAAAAGTAACCTTATCTCTGCTTTATTAAGCTCACCACCAAGTATAAAATACAGAGCCACACTTTAAAAGTCATATTTTTGCAGCTAAATTGCATCTACTATTAAGTACAATATTCAGTCCTGTTATAAAACATAGGTATGTTTTTAAACCAACATATTCTAATATTTACTGCAAAAATATAAAAAGTCTTATTCTAATTGAAGATGTGAACAAGGACTCCAAGGTATCTGGGGTATTTATAGTATGCTTCTATAATTTTTATACCTTAGTGATTCTAGATACTCTGTATTGATTACTTTTGGCAACTGTAGGCTCTTTAACAGCCATCACTGTTAATAGAAACAGTTATGGTTAAACAGTTAGCAAAGAAATTAAGATTTTTGACTTTAAGAATAAGGAAGGCAACTTTCTATTAAAACATAGATCAAATTCAGTTTGAAAGATGTTTTAAATCTAAATCACTCCACTGAGAGCAAGTGCAGACTGAGAACTTGATGAGAACAGATATTTAAACTGACATACGCCCAAGGGGCAAATTTTATCATAATGCTATTTGAATCTTCGAACACTATTATCTGAAACTCTGAAAGTATGTTAGGCTGTTGTAACTTCACATGCATAACTGGACCAACTCTGAGAAGTTTTATTTAGGCAAAAATCCCAGTTGGGTTTGGCCTGTATTTGGAAATGTAAAAACACGAGTGTATTTGTGCATGTATTCATACGAACACATTTATCTTAAGAAACCTAAACTACGTATTAACCACTCAAAGGCCTTGGTTTTCTATTTTGCCAGTATCTGTTCGTTCTGCTTTGTCTATGCAATCGAATTGATGCATTTTTGTTCTCTTGTTTTTAATAGGATGTATTTTCAGCAGTGAATATTGGTGGAAGGCTTCTCTCATTCATGTCTGCCTATTGTTTCACATGTTTCTCAGATTTCTGGAGAAATCCACATTTAATAAGTTTTTAGTAACACGCACGCACAAATACACAGATTAATTTTACTGAAAACTGGACATCTCCCACTGTAAAGCAGAAATTTCTAGGATAGATTGTCAGAGCTATTACTTGTCTCCTTTTCTGTGTGGGCTCAGAATCCTGCGTGCCCATTCAAGGCCAAGTTTTTACAGCCACAGGAGAAACAGAGCTTTTTTCTTTATTTATTTTTTGAGTTTGCATTTGGAAGTTGATGGAAAACACTAAAATAAATTCATAAATAAGCAAGTGAAAGGAAAGAATACTAGCTGACTGAAAACATCT
Organism: Sagittarius serpentarius; assembly: GCA_034782735.1. NCBI lineage: Eukaryota > Metazoa > Chordata > Aves > Accipitriformes > Sagittariidae > Sagittarius > Sagittarius serpentarius. Next base: position 7,052,951 of record JAVKLA010000031.1, on the reverse strand, counting down.
TGGTGGAACAATTTTGTGGTTGGCTTTATAGATAGTGATCACTAACGAAGCAAATTATTTGAAATTCAGATCTTTTCAGTTAACTTTCCTTCCTCGTTTCTTATTCCCGCTCCCTCGCTCTCCATGCCATCTGTTGCTCTTCAAAATAGTTCAGGATCACAAGTGAAACAAAATAGAGGAGCGTGTGGGGGGACTCTTCTCACAGGGTTCACTGCCTGGTCAGACCCAGATGGAAGTGCAGACTGAAAGCTAGGGCTCTATAGGCATCGTAGCTGATTTGCGGACAAAATTGGTTCTGGTCAGCTCAAACAATAAAGTTTGAATGTGTGTTCTACCCATGTGTTGTTTACCAGTCATCACAATGATAAATATTTTGGATTGTTCAGATAATGTGGCATAAGAGCTAGAAGTTGGGCTTACACAGTTTTCTTCTGCTTTCCCCACTAGCCTATTTTGCTTTTTCTAGCTCTAGTAGTAGCAGTGCATTATCACCTCATGCTTCTCATCCTTATTACCTCTGGTAGAGCAGGCTCCAGTGGAATAAACTCAGCTTGCCTCCTGTACTGAGATGCTCTCTGGGTTTTTTTGCTGCCAAACTGTTCCACCATGTTTTGCTTTTAAAAAAAATCACTTTTAAAATGCTAGTTTTTCCCTTTTGAAATAGTCTCCTAAAAATCCTGTGCTTTAAAAATGGCAGCTGAATATGGATGCTATTGCCAATTGTCATTACTAAAGATTGTTACTTCTGTTAATAGCATTCTATCTTTGTCATTTTATTAAAATTATATTACTGCTCTGAAAACAAAAATTACTGCTTTATTCAGTTGAAGAGTGACTGGCATGGCACTCCTCTGATCTTTAAAAAGAAATTTTGCTTTCATTGTATTTGTGCATTAAATTAAGTGTTCGTAGCTACAGAATAAACTAACATCTTATAAATATTACTGTGTTTAATTAGCAGTTCAGTATTTGAGTTTTTGCTGTTATGGTTGATGTCTAAGAGTGATTAAATGTGTAATAGAGAACAAAAGGAACATTGACGTGAACAAAGATACTATTAGATAAAGGTAAATTTCATCTTCTGCATGTTTTTATTCTTTTTAAAGTATTTTAATTACTTTTATATTCAGCATGATTGGGTGGCATTTCCCTTTTTTCAATTCAGTTCCTATTTTAGCCTTTCAGAACAACATCTTCTAGCAACTATTGTAGAATCTTTCAGTTATAGTCTCAGCTGTATACTTGAAGCAGCTATTCTTCACTGGGGTGATCGCAAAAGGGAAATCAGGTAAAACAGTGTTTGAAGGAAAAATCTTCTCAGACATCCTACATTTTAAATCTGACTTGTTCTTAAATGTCTTGTGGCATAGTACCCTCGACTACACTTAAACTTTAGATTCAGAGTGATGTTACAGATTTTGTTAGTTTTTTAAGCTAATCTATTAGAAGGCAACAGAATACGATGCTGATCATTGTGTGACCTGACTTCTTTATGTGTAGCTACATTATGAAAAAAAATAAACAGCCTTTTCAGTGGAGCACTTGGTGAAACACAGACTTACATATTAAAAGTTTCCAAGATGCTTATGGTAAAAGCATATGCAAGTTTGTATGTCAGGTGTAGTAACTTGTGGATAATGTTTTTTTGTATCTTTTCTTTTTCAGTATTTTGCCAGGATTTTTAATTAAGCCTTTCCTATAATATCTCAGATGCTCCTAATTTATTGATAATTATACTTACCAGGGCAGTGTAAATAATGTTGGAGATACAATGGGGACTGCATCACATTTAGAAATTTAGACTTGTTCCTTAAACACTTGGAAGTAACTGCAGAAAAATATGTGTGGTAGTAGTGTACTTAGCCACATCCCATGGGCAGCTGTAAACATTAATGACAGTTAAGCTAAGATGGCTTTAAATGTAAAATGGGATTTCTGACCAGGAGACAGGTGGTATGCTGTATTCTTTTATAATCGCCCCATAGCATGCTTTATGAACCATCATCGGGCCAGAGAGAAAGAATAGCTCATCTGGGCATGTACACTTCATTTCTTTATCCTCTTTTTCCTCTTTACAGTTGTGCTATAGAAAAGGAGCCAGGCATTTAGCACAGAATGCCTTAATCCTTGAGTTTATGAGCCCTAAGTACATCACAAGTATGGTTGATGCTGATAGGTCACATCATCCCTTATGAAATGGAGAAAAATGGTGAGAAAGGAGAGAGAAAATTGCAAAGGGAAAAGTTCAGATCTGCTTAAGAGTTTGGCACCATGTGTTCTGAAATACTATGACTTAAAGCAATGATACGGAATAGAAGTCTAGAATGGTGCATTTATGACTGCTTATATTCAAGGACCATCATTTCAGTTCAGAGGAGGGGAGCAAGAAGGAGGTGACTGAGGTCAGCTTGTCTTTTCTGTCCTTGCTGTTGGTTTGGCAAATTTTCCTGGAGACTGCAAGGGTGCTAAGTACAAGTATTAGCTTGTACAGGCTGCCCTTCCTGTCTTAGATTTGAGGTGCAAGATTTTAGAGCATTGTATAGTAACCAAGTACTACTAGAACAGCAAAGTATAAAGTGCAGTGCAAGAAAATAGGATCAGTTTCTATTTTACAGACTGGATGTAGTAAGGTGAAACAGCCCTGAAACAAGGAATGGAAGTATATGCCCAGCTATCTTTTTCTAAATAGGACAATTAATGGGTTAATTTGCAAATCTATTATTTTTTGTTATTAACTAGTGAACAACAATAATGTTTAAAAGTTACTTCCATAGGTTTCTAGTCTAGCAAAATGTTTTAAGAATATGTTGTTTATCTGTTGGACAGGAAATGTTTTAAGGAACTAAATAGAATATATTTAAGTTTGTGTTTTTGCTAGTTCATTCATTTGGACCTTGATTCTTAGTCTTTGGTATAGATATTGTATGAAGCATCCATATTTATCTCAGTGGACTTATTCCTGACATGTATTGCTACAAAGACCTTTGTTTGTAGAATATCAGCTAATTAAAATAAATCTAAAACTGAGCATGAAAAATGTTGATTTCCAATTCAGTGAATCCTAGCAATATTATAACAAGTTTGTTTTTAATTCTTGAAAAACATATTAAAATTAACTTTTCTCCCATTTACGTAATGCATATAACTAAACTTCCTTCCTACTGTGAGACAGTTTCATTTATTGTTATTTGTAAACAGCTTAGTAAAGATGCATAGCGGATTGGTCTAGAAACTCCTTGAACAGTTTCTTTTGAAATAACACTACATACGTTAAGCTCAATTACACATCCAAACAGCCACAGCACACTTTTGGTAATTTATTCATTGATTTAACATAGTACCCAGAAGAGTCATGCCTGCTGTCAATTTTGTAATATATTATGTTTTAAATATACTCATGCTCACCCATGCACGCCATTAAGGTGTGCATAAACCTGTGTTTTTCTCTCTTGACAGCTATAAATGTTTGTTATTATTACACAAAACATATGTTCATGTTGTTTTTGTCTAAATTATTCTATCTGGGGCTATAAAGTTTTAATGTTATTAGTTGCCCTTAGAATTTTAATGTTTCACTGCTGTAACCTTCTTAGGATTTCTCTGCAATTAAATAGAAACTATTTCACTACAGCCTGGAAGAACAATATATTTTATACAAATAATAAAAAAAATCCTCCTTGCACCATTTTCTTCCAGTGTAGTAAACTGTTTACTTGACAGGGTTCTATATACAGCAATCCTACCTGTAGTATTTTCCAGAACTGAATAGAATATTACACTTTCCTACAGTCTTCTCATTAAGAAAAAAATCTAGCTTAACCCCTTTAAGGTAGGAGGTATGTCATAAGCAGTTTGCTTTGAAGGTCCTCTCCCTGCTGTTCTCTGTTGTCCCCTTACTCAGTAAAGTAACTCCATTACAGAGGAAACCTCAGTGTAACAGATATACTATGAAAAAAGCTGGGTTTTTAGGAGATAGTGTGATATTAGTGTAGAAAAATAATTTAAAGAAATGTCTCCTGTGTTGCCTTCTAAATAGCGGCAGTGTTGGCAATAGGAAAATATATTACTTCCCCCCCTTTCAGTTTTCAAGGCCGTTTTCTAAGGAAAAAGAGCAGATGAGAATTCATCCAAGACATTAAAAGATATTTACTGCTTTTAAATGAGCAAAGGACTCATTTAGGACATTCTTTTCCATATACTGGATTAAGGCATTGTATGGACATTTTTTCATTTTGTGCCAAAATACCCTCTCGTAGAGCAAGTAATGTATAAGCGCCATGCAGATTTAAAATATCTGACTTTTATTATCTTATTTCTAAGTATAGCACACTGGTATTTCTCCTAGATTCATCAGGTTTTGTTCCACAATCTGACTATAGCTCCCTTCATGTGTAGAGGAGCAAGAGGGAGCAACAGTGATCAGAACATTCAAAATAAACTGATTAGAATATGCTTGCTCTCTTAAATTGATCAGGCAAGATTTCTTTCAGAAAAAAAACACGTTATTTCTAACTGAATTTGTGCAAAATGCTTGAGATACTTCAACCTGAGCATTTGAATTGGAAGGTGCTTCATGAATCTGGCATTAAAAACTTGAAATCGAAATAACCTGTCTGACATCTTCAAGAAAGATGTGAGGAAGAGTACATAGTTAATGACATTAGTAGCTACTAATGCTTGGTATTTTTGAAGCACAGCATATGTAAACTTCAGAATACCTTTTGAAAAAAGGTATTTTTTACATATTACGGACAAAGAAACTGAGGCAGAGGGGTGAAGAACCTACCCCACAGTTACAGGGAGAGTCATCAGGCCAGCCGGAATTTGAATTCAGGAGTTTTGTCTTCCAGCCTCTTGTTGAGCTCACTGAACCAGTAATTCTCACACTTCTACAGTAACAAGATCTGTTAATATTTAATGCTTCCAGGACTCTGCCAAAAAGATTTCTTTCTTTATGAAAATGAATTCTGTTCACCCAAATTTAATATGTCTCCTTTGCTTTCCTTGCTCTTCTTTATTTGTTCTTTCATTCACTTTTTCCTTTCATTTCCTTTAGGCTCCTGAATCTTTCTTTTTTTTAAATTCATTTTAGCTTTTTCCTCCTTTTGTCCACACGCTTTTAGAGAATTGTGTCTTTTCAGCCCCCACAATATTTCTTTTTTTGTTCCTCATTTTTCCTAGGTTTCTCAAACCTGCCCTCAGAACTGCTCTGTCATACTGGGCCACAGTTGCTGCTCACAAACAGTGTTTCATAGCACCCTAATTTTCAAGATTTTAATTATATCTGAAGCTTTGCCAATTACATGGTGAACTTCCACATTGGAAAGAATAAGACCACAGCCTTCTATCCTCAAAACTGAAAAGCCTATAATAGAAAAAAATGTACCATTTGTTGAAGAATAGAGATAACAGGGAAAAAGCAGTGTGTCAAGGTACTTGGTTAAACAATAATCTCTTACAGAGCACTCATTACTGCTAAATAATTGACTGTGTTGGGAGAAAGGTTTCTGTGTGAAGAGAGGTTCAAGAAGGTCAGTTATCTAGTGGTAATGACCGTAGCGGTCATTAGAGGGTATTAATGCTATTAAGAACAGAACTTTAACTTTTTATTGAAGTTTTTATTTAAATTATATTAACTTTGATTCAACTTTTAATTGAGGTGCAACCATCCAAATTCTATAGTCAGGAACCAAGAAGTAATGAACATAAAATTACACGTTCTTCTGATAGGCTGATGGGTCTTTAATATATTATAATTTCAAGAGTCTCTACAGAGCAGTTATTAGTATAACACTATTCAGAGGTATTCTATTAGAATTAGGGTTGGGTGACTGATTCAGGAACAAATCCCGGCTTGACCCACAGCAAATGCAGTCGGTATATTTTGAGTCAAAAAGAACTTCTTTTCAAAATACAGGTGCATGTAATCTCAAAACACTTGCTAGGTTAAAGCAAAAATCTTTTGATGCCTAAAATGATCTGTCTTATAAACCTGATGCATGGTGGCAGCAGCACTGAATTTATTCTGAACTGAGTTTATAGTTCCATACTAAGTTCACTACTTGTATAGAGAATCTCATGCTGAAGGTAAGCAGGAACAGTAGTACTGTTGTTCTTCCAGCCACTACAAGAACCAGAGTCAAGGTATGGCTGGGGCTCCTGGAAACCTGAAATGCGAGCTACTAGGTGGAAGAGCTGAGCTAATACATCAGTAGGCCTCCTGCTCCATCTTTCTATTCTTTTTTTCTCTAGGGCGTTTCAGGAATAGCCTGCTGAGTAAGTCTAAAGTGCTGGAGGGCTAGAGAAGAGGTATGAGACTGTAAAATGAACTCTCAGGGGACCAGAGGAATATCGCATGTCATGCCACCTTCTAGTCTTCTTGCAACAGAATTTTTTGTCCTTGCCTTTCTAACCTGAGGACAGAGTAACATGCTTTAGAATAACAGCAGCAAAACCAACATGCTACCAGAACGAAATGCTAAACACTTTCATTCACACAGAGGAATGATGAGGGACAGAATGGCTGATACATGATAGGAGTTAATCACACTGCCAAGTGCACGTCTGGGCAGGTGCTAAGAGACTTTGGTAAGAAAGGAACAGCATAGCATACAGAGGATTGCAAGCTGAACAGAATCCTCCATGCTGTCATGGCAACTTTTCAAGGTACAATTTGAGAGCCAAAAGCTATATTGTGTTTATGAAAACCTGTGACATTAAAAGAGAGCTAGCAGTCTTATACAGTAGCAAGGAGAAAAGGATCTCGGGATGAGTTATTTGTAACAAAGGCCAACATGCTATCCAAAAGATTTTTTGCTGCTTTTATATTAATACATCAAATAAAAATGATAAAGTTAAGCAGTAGTTATTTACTGCATTATTATCTGCCAGGTTTTTTTGCAGTGAGGAAAACCCAGTTAGTAATACTATTGGTGCCAATTGACCTTACTACAGAAAAAATATTCTGGGTTTTGGAAATGTTCTGGAAACTTCCAGGATGTTGTTCAATCTGCAGTTCTGTTTTTCGCTATATATTTCTATAGTTCCATTGTATGGAGTGATGCATTCAGTTCTATGAAAGCATCTTCTGCTTCTAAAATCCTTTGAACTTTTTTGTTTTCTCATAATTACAGACTTGGAGAATACTTTGTATTAAATTGGTATGCTGCCATTTTCTTGAAAGGAAATTTGCTATATGAACTGATAATGGCTTTTTTCCCATGTGAAAAAAAGTGAACTGCTTTACATTTTTGGTAGGAAGCCAGGTTTTTGTCATTTAGACATGTCATGTCGTTATGAAAACATCATGCATCATAACACAACATAACAATGTGATTTGCTGAGATGCTGGCTCCTCTTGAAAAATTGTAAGGTGATGTGTGCATATTTCCATGCAAAGAACTACTTGAGTATTTTAGAGCATTTTCCTGGGGCTGGCCGGTGCAGTGGGCTAATGTATTAGCCTTGTAACTGGGAGAAGATAGGTTCTAATAAGAGATGTGCAAGTCTTTGTAGTTCTACTTCATAGATACATGTCATTTTCGTAAAACCATAGAACAAAGTACTAAAAGACCTTCTAGGAGGTCATTTAGTCCTCTACCCTGCCCAGTGCACAAAAAGTTAAAAATCACATCCGAACTGTTACTGCTGTCTGTTTTCTTAAAATGAGCCAGTGGTGGGTATTCTGTAACATCCAAAACAATTTATTCCAGTGCTTAGCAAACTTGAAAGCTTTTTCCTACCGTCTTGCCTAAATTTACCTCTCAGCAGTTTATGCACAGTTGTTCTTGTCCTATCCCCAGAAGACACAGAGAATCATTACTTTATTCTGTGTGGCAAGCTTTAACGTATTTGAAGATCACCATCAGTTTGCTATTCTGTTTCACATTGCATGGGCTTGTTCTGTCAAATTGTAATCCGAGTGTAAAACTAATAATAAATTAAAGTCAAGATAAATTACTTCCCTGGTAAACACAAACAAACAAAAGAAGTGACATCCTCTTCTTTGCGCCCTGTGAGATTCAAACATTATCCCAATATTCTGCAGTGTGGCAGAGAGCCTTCGCTGTATCAACAGTCACAGGAGGGCACTTCCATCTCCCCTGGTCCTTTGGTGCCAGCTCAGTATATAGCTGTTGTTTCTCACAGGAAGACCAGTTCTATAATCCCTTAGACACAGTGGCGGATGAAACTGGAAGCTGAGGCACTGCAAGAGTGTCTAAAGGCAGATGACATTTAGTCATCTGCCACCCTGCCAGTCAGGAGTATATTGTTGTTAACCTACTCAACTGATATGACATTTCAACTAGATTAAAGTAAAAATGTAAGAACACATATTAAAGAGAGATGAAATAAGATGTTTAGAGAGGGCCTAAGAAGTAACAAATTAAATTGTGCACCTAATCTTTAAAATGACATCAAAAATTCTCTCTCTCATTCAGCCTGGTCACTACTTGCCTCCTGTCAAGGTCAAGGTGGGAGATAGGGCCTTGTGGATGCTCTGCATCTCCCATTCAGATATTCTAGAGGATTTAGGCTGTTTTAATACTTTACTCTTCAAAACTCCTATTGTCTTTTTCAATAGGGGAGACTTTCTGGCCAACCTCTTTGTAAGAACAAAGTTTGTTTCCCTTTGGTAACTATGTAGAAATATTCCTTGATTGTACTAGGAATGATCTCCTGCACTTAACTTGCTAGTAAACAACTGTTTACTCAGGGAGATGTACACTTTCCCCTCTACTCCTTTTGAAGCTACTTTAAATTTTCCTCAGTGTGTAATGTACCTTTCACTGGACCTTATGTTATATAGTAATATGTATGTTAAAAAAATACAGGTTAAGTCAGTTGTCCTCGTTTCAGCTGGGATAGAATTAATTGTCTTCCTAGTAGCTGGTACAGTGCTGTGTTTTGGGTTTAGTATGAGAAGAATGTTGATAACACCC
>JAVKLA010000031.1:7007998-7043909 GCA_034782735.1 Sagittarius serpentarius | reverse complement strand
AAGGTGGGAGGGGACACAGCCAGGACAGCTGACCCAAACTGGCCAAAGGGGGATTCCATACCATGGGACGTCATGCCTAGCTGGGAGTGGGGAGGAGGAGCGTGGCTCAGGTGTCGGCCAGCGAGTGGTGAGCAATTGCCTTGTGCATCACTTGTTTTGTGTATTCCAGTCCTTCTATTATTATTATTGTCATTTTATTGTTGTTATTAGTGTCATTGTTAGCTTCTTCCTTTCTGTTCTATTAAATTGTTCTTAGCTCAGCCCATGAGCTTTATTTTCCAATTCTCTCCCCCATCCCACTGGGTAGGGGGGGAAAGTGAGTGAGCGGCTGCATGGTGCTGAGTTGCTGGCTGGGGTTAAACCACGACAGTTGTTCTTAGGTTTTTTACTATCTCTTGACCAAGCCAAATGTCACTTGCAGTTAACAGCTTTGGGGTGTTTGATCCTCAAAGTTTTTCTTTTAAGGAGATCTTAATAGAAGACAAACAGATGACTAGTTGGGAAGCTGTAGCACTGGCCAGATAAAGGCAAAAATACTTTAAAGTCCTCATCACTTATTAACATATATCACATTAACACTTGTATTTATCCATGTGATGATCTTTCTAAAGACAAAGGAACTATCAACATGAGTAGAGTTAAGCGTATTCTCAAAGGCTGTCAGAATTGAGATGTTCGTAGAAACATACCATGATAAATGGTAAAAAAAATTGGTGGTAGTAGGACTTCGGAGAAATGGAGGAAAACAACAGTAGGAGGGGTAGGTATGCAATGCATCAATCATGGTGGCTGAAATTAGGAGTCAAAGTCATGTTTGTTTGAAATGTTACAGTCCTTCCACATTTGCCTGTTGAAACTGTGTAGGCTGAAGTAAGGAAGCTGTGGAGAAGGGAGCTGTCTGAAGCAGGCTGAGTCTGGCAAAGAAATTGAAAGAGCAATGATAAAAAGATTATGAACTGAAGCAATACAGAGTAAAATAATGGGACAAGAAATAAGTTTGCTATCTTTTCCTGTTACTGACTATCCTGTCTAAGCAGGGGAGAGGGCAGATCTAAGCTTGCTGAGATCAGAGCTACTGTGCACTACACATGGGTATTCTTATTTTTCAGAGGTGGCGAAACAGTGGGGAACAGGAATGACACCACCAAATGATGCAGTTATGAATGATACTGAGGATATATATGGAGAAGTTACACTTATGAAAAGACAGCAGGGGTGAACAGGCTAGGCAGACCTAAAACTTACTTCCTTTGCTTTTGGTGCAAGCTGATGGTGAGTTCAGAGCTCCCCTGGAAAACTGAGCTGTTCTCAGGAATAGAGCTAGAGGTTGTGTATGCAGTCTGGAATGAGTATTATGCCCATCCAGTGGTAGTACCAGGGCGTATGGTGCATTTCTTGTTTCTCAAGGATTCCAGTCTCTTTAAAGTGTACAATGCAAAGTAAAATAAAGCCGATTTTCATGTGGTCCAGTTTATTTTGGCAATTCTGTGCAAATTAACTTGAGTAGAGTTCCTTCCTTATAAGAGCACTAAAGATACTGTCCTCAAAAGAGTGGAAAAAACCTCTTTAAAAATCATTGACTACATGAATAAACATGAATCATCTTTTGACAACTCTCATATGAATTGCACTGTTAGGCTCACGTTTGCGATGTGAGCAACATTTTGTCAGGGAAGTCAAATGACCACATGTATTGATTTTCAACTGTAATTGAAATAGCTTAGTGTCGCATGGTATCTGGTTCCAATTTGTGACTTTGATTTGTAGGGATTGTGAACTAATCTTGCCATCACATGTTACGTTTGTAAACCAAAGTTTTAAATTGTGCTGATCAGACATATGTAGAAAATTACAGCTGCACTGCAGGCTTGCACCTGTGCCTGGATTTCATCTTTTCTAGTCTTTACTCAGGGCACATGTATAAGCTATGAGAAAATTTATGGTGTGGGAAACCTGTATTAGTAGTACGTGTACCAGAAACAAGCGGCTAGGAAGTAAGAGAGACGTGGTTCTGTTTTATAGTTGGGGAATCAGAGGCAAAGAGATGGAAGCATTATTAAGAAGTTCACATAGCAGGTCAGAAACAAGGCAAAATCAGAATCCATATGTCCTTACTCTCAGTTCCTCTCTGTGTAGTCTCTCTAAGCCCAGCATGCTTTGTTTTTTGGTTCACTGGTTGCTACTTAAACATGGCAGAACATAATGCAATAATATCTTCAATTAGCAAAGGCAAGGAGTGGTGGAAGAGATCCCACACAGAGCGGTCAGCAGTGATACTATTTCCTTTGCATCTGAAAGCTTGTCTGCATGGTGAGCACCTAGGAAATCTTACTAAATTGATGAAGTTATTGTGCCAAAGTTAAAGAGCATTAAACTCCCATATGGATGTTCCTACTCACACATAAAGTCACCGTAGCTTGCTCTAACTCCTTGGACAAGGATCAAGCTACAGCAAATTAAGGCCAGTTTAGTCCTGAATGAGTGTCCACATGGGGGATTAATGCACATCAACCTATGCACATCAGTTTTGAAACATTAGTTAATTAATCTTACAAGTCTTGTCCCCGTGCTAACAAGTGCACAGAGAGCTTCCAGAGGTGTTGATTCCCAAAGCCCTAGTGAGTTAGTTCTTTTTGCTTCTCTCCTAATATGACATTTTCTGAAGGAACATATTATTAAATATTTGACGTTCAGTATTTAAACACATAATTTCTAAACATGTGCAGTTCTATTCCTTTGCTCATTTAAACTTCGAAAACGCCATCTCAAATAGATGATGTATGTTGACATCATAATAGTGTCAGAAAAGAACTCACTCCAATTCAGTAAATCACAATCATCTTTAAAAGGGGAAACATCACATAAAAATAAACAGGGTTAGGTATACATTTTCCACACTATACTATGATTTCAGATAAGTATAAAAGCTATTACAATTGTATTTGCCAAGTTAGGCTGTATCAATGAAAAGCAAAGCAGTGTGTGGAAATATCCCTGAAATTTGATAGTTTCTCCTGGCAACACAGTTGAATTTGATTAAAATTTTTATTAACTTCCAAAACAGACATTTTAAAAGATACTGTACAAGACATATCTTGTATTTAGAAAACTAGTATTGCAAATAAGGAATGAATACTGGTAGGTAGGATTGTTATTACCCAAAATAAAAATAATTCCTCTAAAACTATTCAGAAGTTGGATGTTGAAAAATAGCCAACTGGACACTAATTTAAATGGAGGCACTTCAGGAAGAAAAACGAAAGAAAGTACTGGTCTGAGTTCATTTGTCTGCCATTATTTTCTGAAATGGTCATCTTGACTGCAGCTGTTTGAATAGGAAGCTCTCTAGCTATAAATAGAGAACCTGGCAAATTCTCTTTTTCCCTGTTGCCTAACCTTACATTGTGTAATTGATAAAAGTAACTCTCAGATAAAATGGCCTGAAAAGATATGCTTGTTTTCTCCCATCCCAGGCCAAGACATATCCAAAACAGTACTTAAAAAAACTATTTATTTTATAAACAGATATTCATTCATCCCCTTGTATACTTTGTTGCTCAGATTGTGGATCATGCAAAACAAAACCCCAACAGAACAAAACCCCAAAACAAAACCAAGATAAAATCTGAAAGGGAAAAAGATAATTCTTTATTCATCATGCATGCAGAGTTGTCAGTTCATTAAAGTATACCTATAATTAAAAACTTAAGTTAATTAAGTTTTTAGTTTTTTATATTCTCGTTATCATAAAAGAGAAAAAAGAACAGTCTGGAGGGATCTTAATATCTCACAACTATTGCTGGTTGGAAAACATCCCATCTTCTTTTTCTCTCCATGAGGTACTCTTACTGAAAAAAAGAGAGTAAGGTTTTTCAACATGAAAACTAGGATGTTTTAGGCCGTAATTTATACTCAGAAACAGTGTTATAAAAAAATTTGTTGTAAAGTACTTTTTGTAAAACAACAGAATTATTGTTAAAAAACAACAACACATTGAAAAAATGGTGGTGCTGGGAAATTTTCAACATGCTTTACTCAGCACAGTAAAATTTTGCATTTAATTCATTTTGAGAAGTAAGTCTTACTCGCTTTGGCAATAACTGTTATTGGCACTTCTGTATCTATCACTAGTAGCAGATTTTGTTGTTTTTTGCGGTAAGCTTCTGCCTCTGACTTTTCATCAAAAAATGTTTCTAATGAACTTATGAGCTCAGAGAAACTCGTGCAGAAGGGACTCATGCTGGTTTCTGCAGATCCTGAGGGAAAGACAGTGTTGAAAGGAAGTCTTAGTTTTACAAGATCTCATTTACATACTTTGTATCGATATTCAGATTGTGATAAATCAGGAAAGGCAGCTAACTTTAAGTCTATATTCACTTTGAATTTTCTATCTGAATGTAAACTTTACTTTTGTTTCACGTGCATGTGGTGGTGTCTTTCTGGTTTCCAAAAATAAAAGAAAAAAATCTATTACATGTTGCAGAGTTTAAGGGCTCTCAAATTATTTCAAACCAAAATAGGGAGGGAGGGAGAGATTTGTTCTGTTTTGGTCTGGTTTTGTTTGTCTTCTTTTAAGTACAACTCACAGCTTTTCTGAGCACAGGTCATTCACCAGAAAAATGAAAGTATAATTTAATGTGAACTGTTGGATAGGTGTTTTTTTTTTCTTTCAGTTTCTAAAATTAATCTTCAGTTTTCCTGGAAATCTGTAGTGCAGATACAGAAAACTCAGTAAAAAGAACCCAACAGTACCCCCCACCCCCTTTTTAGTGCATAGGGTAGCACTTCCATGAGGAACCAAACCTCTCAAACAAGATGACTGGTCATTTTCCAAGTGGCAATGGGCAGTGGTTCTGCAATGGTGGCTTCAGCTGGATCATATGAGGCTCCCCAAAGCACTGTTCTGCTGAATTCTTATAATTAGCTGGCCCAAGGTCCTGTGTGACCAATACAGCATGTGAAGGATCCATTGCTACCAATTATTAGCAATTAGTTACTAAAGATCTCTTTATTGTCGTAATATGTACAAAGGAGCGTCCTGCATAAACATGGCCTCACCTGCAGAGACAGTTTCTACTGACTGTTTGCAAGTGTATTACCCATGTCCAGTTTGGTCAGTTCTGCAGCAGGAAGTGCCGGGGGGGGTGGGGTGGGGTGGGGTGTCTCTGGTCCTGCCCGGTTGTCCCCCCAGGACAGCGCTGAAGCATACCAGGAGTGTCTGTCAGTTGGTCTAGGCCCAACAGGAGCTGCCTGCAGGAATCTCCAGCACCGAGAGCCCCACCTGGAGACCTCCTGAAACCATTAGTGATGCACTTAGTTGTGAAGGTGGTGAGGCAGGCAGGCAGTTGCCTCTGAAGTTGGTCCCTTGTCTCCCATCAGCCCATTATCTCTGTTCAGAGACTAGGCAGGGTGTTCCTGGGCCACGCAGGGAATTAATGACTAAGTGCACTGGATGTGCACATAGGCGCGTGATAGCCTTGATTTCCTGCGGCACCACAATTACAACCTTAGCACAAACCTGAATTTCATCTTTATATTACACCTGTAACTTGAATTCTATAGCCCTTGCCGCAAACCTCTGCTGTGAGAGGCTCACTGAAGGTAGGAAGAAATGGAATATCTCTTGCAAAGCTACGTAAACATGAAAAAAAAAAGAATTCCAGAGGTGTTAGTATGTAAGATACAAAATTCTCTGTTTTGGCATATTAAAATATAAGCATGAAAGAGAGAGGATTTGTGTTCGTGTATTTCATTGTCTTTTTTTATTTGTGTATCTGTCACTCCAAAATCTGGACTGAGCACACAATAGAGATTAATTAAAATCAGAGTTACTTCAGAAAGCACTTTCTATAATAGAGCTGTATTAGTAAATTAGTTGTGACTAATAGTCTTTTGTAGATGGATTAGAGAAATGAATTAAAATGTAATCTGAAATAACATTGATAGAAATTATGTCTGATAAATCCAAGGTAACTTCTATCCTTGACTGGAAATAGAATACCATTATGCCATTGTGTGCTCCTACAGCAACGGAGACTACAAAAAGTAGCTGTGCTCTAGGCTGTCCATTTTCCAAAAATTCATTAGCAAGAATAATCAAAAGCACAAATAATGCCCACTTGTCGATTAGCCGAGTCTATCATTGGATTCTACCCACCTAATGCCCTCTGCCTGTGTATTTCTACCAGGGCATAAATTAAGCTATGTTACAAGTATGTTTATATATGTACATATTTTCTGTATATATAATACATTTTTATCAGTATCTAAGGAGTTGTTATCATTTAATTTATTACTGTGACAATTTACTACTACTCATCTGGTCAGAAAATTTAATCCCAAGTAATTTATTAAAAAGAGCTCTGTTTTTTCAGGTTTCAGATCCACCTAGAGGCAGATGAGGTGTCCCTCTTAAAAGTTACTAGTATAGGCTATTACCTGCACGATATTTTCCAGATTAGTTGCCATGTGAGAAATAATGCTTGACATAATAATTTTATAAACATTTTGGCAGAATATAATAAATCTAAGGTAATATTAATATACACCTCAAGCTGTTACATTCCAGAAGTACTTCTAAATTAAGGTATGACATTTCTCTACAAGCAAAGATGACTAATAAAAGTATTCAAATTGCACACATTGAGTTTCTGAAAGACCTTTCACAAATTAGCATTGTTTTGGACTTCTCGAATTCCATTTGCAAGCTTTCAGAGTCTATTTTGAAAGAGCATAGTGAAAGTAGTAAGCTAAAAGCAGCTCACACCATTAATTCCCTATTTGAACACCAGCACCAAAGTTTACTTTGGGACACATAGAAAGTTTAGCAACACTTCTTCATTGTTTCTGTGGAATGCTTTTTTAGACTGAGCACTTTTCAAGGCCCAAAAGCATCATGTATTTAGACACTGGAAGCAAGGGTGATTTTTTTGAAAGAAATAAGTTTAAAGGGAGATTTGTATGAGGATTCAGCAATTGCTTAACATATAGGATTTGGGAAGCTGATGAAAGTGTTAAGAAGTAGTACGAAGAAAGTATAAAGCTGGGAGAGGGACTAGATAGAAGATGAAATTCAGTGTTATGTGAAAGGCCAGCACAAAATCTATACATCACTTAGATCTTACTTAATCCCTCAACATAGGGGTTTATATAGCTATGAACTCTTTGAAGAAATTACGATGGAGCTTAAGTGGGACTCATGCAGAGCACTGATCTTGTGCCAACTCATTGCAAAATGAGTGCTTACCATATGGAGGAGGATTGTGGTGAGTCTTAGGAGACATATAGAATACGTATAATGAAATGAGAGTAATGTAAAGAAGAGGTCAAATGATGAAGATTTTGAAAGTATAACAGGATGAAAAGAAAAATTATTAGGAAGTATAAAGAAAATAATATTTCCAGATATACCTCCTTTAAGTAAATGGTAAGTTATGACTCTCCTCAGACCAACATAAAAAAGAAATTAAAAGAAAAAGAAAAATAAGTTCTCTAACACCTATCTTGTTTATACTAATCAGGGTTAGCTTTATCCTAATCAACGATCTTAGATTCAATCTGAATAATATTTCATTAGCTTTTCAGATCTACCTTTCCTGTCTAGGTCTAATTATATCTAATGGAATGTAGCTCAACTCACTATATTAAATCATTTAAAAAACCCTCATCATTTTAAATGATTATGGGCCCTGGGAAAGAATAGTCCCTCCTTCTTCTCAGACCTAAAGGGCTTGCCCCAGATACTTGTCATCATTTTTCTCCAGCCTGTTGTATGCTTGAAAAGAAACTTAATATATCCATTTTCATTTGTAACCATCTATAAACAGCTACATAACTACAAACATAAACATCTGTTCTAATCAATCCTCAGAGAAGGTTACTTATTCATGGAAGTCTGCATTTTCTTAGAGGCAGATATTCTTACAATTGTATTACACTTTTTTGTCTGTTCAGTGTCTTTCATATTCTATTATTTATAAAAGGGTTAAGGCATGTATTGAACTGTATTTGAACAGGCTATGTATGGAATTGCCAAAACAGTCAGTACCATTCACACATGTTGCAAATATTAGAAATACAGACATATATCACTTAAAGGATGTTTGCCAGAGCAAGACAAATTAAAAAAAAAAATTCAAAGAAGAAATTCAAATATTAGAAATAATTAGTCCCAAGCAGAT
Organism: Sagittarius serpentarius; assembly: GCA_034782735.1. Classification (NCBI taxonomy): domain Eukaryota; kingdom Metazoa; phylum Chordata; class Aves; order Accipitriformes; family Sagittariidae; genus Sagittarius; species Sagittarius serpentarius. The sequence goes on along the minus strand of JAVKLA010000031.1, from coordinate 7,035,729 downwards.
TAGATCTCTGAACAGTGATAAGGAGCCTTTACTGGAGAAATCACAGAAGAATGTAGCATACTCGTCGATCCCAGGCAAGATCCTGGATTTTTAGGAGAGCAGTGGAGCAGAAGTTGGTGAATGGTGAAAGATGCTTGAACAGAAGATAGGCTTGAGCAAATGTTACATCTGTATTTCATCTCTTCATGTTTTGAGCAGCTGTAAGATACGTCAGTTTTTAAGGGCTAAAAATACACATGAAGAATTCCCAAGAATTTAAGGAATCCTGGGAAAGAGTTATGGTAATAATATTGCAGGTTTTATCACTGCTTATTTATCCTGCTGGCAACTATAGTTCTATATATGTGTGACTGGTATCATGAGCATGAAAGAATAAAGCAGTAAAACATATTGACTCTGTGTTTTATGTAGTAAAGTTGGAGACCAGATGCATGTATCTTAAGAAAGGAGGGAGAGACCCTACTGGGAAATTCTAAGGAATCTTGACTTGAGCTTAGATATTACATTTACTCATGTGAGGAAGCACAGTAGTCATGTTAAGGTATTTATGGTAAAAAATGTGTTTCCAGCTCTATCATTAAGAAAAAAAGTGGTTAACATTAGATTTCTAGAAATGTACTGTCATTTGTAGAGAAGAACAGGAGATGATTAATATAGTCTTTTTGTTTGAGGGTGACTATTCCACAAGATAAAAGGCTGTTAAGCTAATTAACTAGGTATCAGTATTATTTTATTTGCTTTTTTCATGTTTGCTAACTAACTTTATTGCTGTTTTGTTCTTGTTGTTATACTCAGCTATATATTAATGATAAGAGAACATAATTAACATGAAAAATTATACTGCAGTGGTTGGGTCTATATTTTGTAAATTTAGCATTGCCCTTTTTCGAGTCTTACAGTTATTTCCCACTTGCATTCAATAATAGGCTTGCAGTCAGGAGCATTGTATTTGCACAGTTTTGTCAAAACAGTTTTATCTCTAAAAGATTTTTATCTACATTGGTGGAAAAGTTCTGTTTCTGTTTAAAATTGTAATGTAATTTCTTGCCTCCCTATTTCAGGCAATAGATTTTTTTTCACTGATACTTCCTTGGTAGCTGTCTATTTTTCTCATAGTGCTTAGATTTTATTTAATAAAATGCAAAGAGAAAATCCTTGAAATTAGATATCTTCCTTTTAAATGGATAATGCAAATAGCAGCAAATTGGAACAACGTCCATGTACAAAATCGTGGAAGTTACTGTTATGTTATGCTACATAAAACCTACGTGCTGGTTACACATAAAAGTGAATTGTTAAAAAAAAGGTTAAATGAGCCTCAACAAATTTATTAACATAGGAATGTGTTCTTATCTTGATTCAGAAAGATTTATTTTCCGTACTATCCTATAATATGCTGTTATATTTTAGAACAAATGTTAATATTGTATAAATGAAGCCATAAGAGTGTACTAGTAGAGTATATTTGTGTGTACATTTCCCATGGTAAAAGCATGATGGTCAACACAACAGAAAACTCAGATTATGTTGGCAGTCTTCATTATTTCATTGATTTTTTTTGTTAAAATAACCATAGACTGACACAGAATTAGTGTACACACAAAATTGTCAATACAGTTAAAGTATACATACATATATAAAGTGCATAGCAATATATAAAGAAAGGAAGGAGAAATAATAGAATACCCTTTCACTCTTGGAAAGGAGAAATTCTGAGCTTTTCTTTCTGTTCACAAGATATTTATCTGTTTTATCCAATAATTCTTTGCTTAAAAATTACTATCAGCCTCTAGGTTAGGGCCAGGATTAGTGCCAGGAACACAGGCTCCCCTTTGCTCTCTTTTCATTTACTCAGAAGATTGTCCTTCTCATGGGGTGATAGGCAGGATCCCTCTTGCTTCTTCTCTGGAATCAGGAATCCCGCATTTCTGATTCTCATTGCCCAGCTTCAGAAGGAAGAGCAGACAATACCTTGCATGCAGTCTGAGCAGTTACTATGAGAAATCAAACCTCCATTTTCAACTTCCCAAGAGGATGCTCTAATTACCAAGCTATCAAGAAACAGATTAATCGTAGCAGCTCCAATCCCTAGATTTTTTTAAGAAAACAGTGATCTACTTTTCCTGTAGAGCTAACCTATAGAGATATCTTATGTGCATTTTGCATGTTCAGGAGGAATTTTACAGTTCAAATCTCAGATTTCTGTGACATCTATTTTAGACTTATAGGCGACTGTGAAATTTGGCCTTCCTTCATTATTTCCTATTGGTTCCTTATATAACATTCTGTTCAGTGCACTGAATGTCAGAAATCCCTTTCTTACTACCCAGCTATCTCCATGCCTTGTAGAGAGATGCTGGCCACCTTGCCTGGACTGTGAATTCTATTTTTAAATTCCCTCCCATGTGTATGTCTTGATCTGGGTCTCGCATGTCTCTTTAATTTTACACACCTTTTAGGTACATACTATTCAGCATGTGTATAAGTCATGGCAAATTCAGGATTTTAGTTACAACTTTCATATTGAAAAAAAGATAGATTAAACAGCAGGGAGCCTAGTATTAAAGTGCTGAATTGAGTAGGTATAAGAAGTCAACAGAGAGTTATGCATAAAATTTTTCCTGACCTTGGGAAGGTCACTTTAGGAAAAATATTCAAACCCAAGTGTTTAAGACTGCATACCTAAATCAACACGTCAATGCCTGAGTATCATAGGTTTTCTTGGCAATAGCTAGGGCTGTGAGGCACCACTTCTGACAAGCAGACTGTTTATTGTAATGTCCAGGTAATAGTTTAGCTATATAATTGTATGCGTGAATGTTTTTATCTTATTATCCGGTATCAGATTTTCTCCTGGAAGAAGGTTTTCCCCTTTGAGTTCTCCAGATGTCTTCACCAGTCATTGGTCTGAAGTTTCTTTTCACCTCATTAAAGAGGAAAAGCAGTTAAAGAATATGAATCTTAAGGATTCAGACAATGTATAGGGACAACTATGTATAAGCTATGTATGTGCATGTTGTCTACAGCCTTCTTAACTGTTATTAGCATGGGCTTTTCCTGTCAGCCACTGTTTGAATAACCCATGGTTATTCAAAGTAATACACCCTTAAAGTTTATCCATTTTCTTGTAGGTAGTCCTGGGGGTTGTGGTAGGAAAATGTGCCTGGACCTAGCCTTCCATACCCTAATTTATACCTGATAACTTTAAATTTCACTCCTATTGCCTCACCAAGTTGAAAAATTCAGTACATATAAATGATAGTTCCTGCTTCCAAGGTAATGTTCATTGCATATCCATACCTTTTCCTCATAGTAAGTAGGAATTACTTTCTGTTTTCCGCTATGCACCATCTGTCCATTTAGAAAAAGAGAATATCCTCCCTACAATGGTCTGGTCCTCATGAGATCAGTAGTTCAATTTTATATTCTCTTTTCCTGCAGGAATATTCAAATGTGTACTAACCAAGATGCTGATCTTCACTTCTTTTTTAATATACTTTTCACATCCTCCTCAGAATTCCATTTTCCCTGATTTACTTAATTTTACCTTCACTCCCCTCTTTCTCATAATCTTATGATGACATTTTCTTTGACAGGGGGCTGGATACTCCTTCGCTTGGAGACCAGCTGAGAATGTCTAATGACAGGAAAGGTTTTCTGAGAGTTCTCATAAGGCTGCCAGCACTGAAGGGATGGTTAGCATAAGCACCACTGTATTCAGCTGAAGAAGTCACAAAACAGTCATCTCTGTTAAAGATTTATTTTGTGTGGTGAATACTGAAGCTAAATCCTTTGTTATTATCTTGATCATAAAATGTTCACGGGCACATTACTTATGTTTACACAGTTCCCCTATAAAAGAAGAATATCTTCTTTCCTAAAAGACCTTCCTTCTTTCTAAAGGTCAAAAAGAGCCACTACCATTCTGACACTGTGCACTGAAAAAATAGATCAGAAAAAGCTGTTATTAATTTCTATGCATAAATCTGTGCACATTTTAAAAAGTGTTAGTGGGTAAAGCTTATTTGTAGCAAGAGCCACAGTCATGTAAATGCTGAAAAAGTACCTTTCATTAAAGTCACAGGAAGCAATTAAGAATAGGGTTTATTTATCCTTTTGCAACTGTGCAAATGCCAAACTGCCGGTCTGAATCCAGGCAGTCCTACATTCGAGTTCAGTCTTTTCACACTTCTACAAAAGACTGCAGGACTTCTGAGCATCCAACTATCAGTATTGGTTTATTCCTTCTGTTTATACATATTTTCAAAATTATGTTTCGTCTAGTTACTATCTCATGATTCCCAAATTATGATACAATGCCATAATCCTGTGCATTTAACATTAGTCATTTTGGGGAAGATGAGTTGTCATGAAACAATGGGAGGTAATGTAACAAAAAAATCCGGCAGGCATAGTAGTGTCCTTAAAAGAAGACTTACTTCTGTGGTATTTACAGGTATCTGTTGTGGTAATTAGCAAGCATAAAAGAGGAACTCAGATAGTCAAAGAACACATTGTTTTCATGCTTCAAAAAAAATACTATACTGCTGCATTCACTTAAAGAGACATTTGCTGAGATACTTTGGTGCCCAAATATCCTAGGGGTCTACAAACCTCTAGAAGCATTTGTAGAAGTACCTATGCAGATTAGGCATTGATGTTCCCCAGAAAATAATGGGAATTTGGACGCATGCATGCATACCTTTGAATTTAACTACCTAGTTGAATCCCTGAGCACTGCAAACACCTTTGAAAATCGGTCATTTTGAGCCTTCTCTGTCTGTGTTAGAATCTTCATCTTGCAAATACTTACGCCTGAGCAGATACCTACTGATTTCAGTGGAGCTTGCTACACTGGGTTCCACAAGGGTCTGTCAATGTGCAGCAGACTGCAGGAATTGAAGATATCATTTAGAGACATTCAGTCTCTGGGAAGTTCTCACAAAGGAAATTGAATTGAGGGGGTAAAAACTTGGGCTGATTTAGTTCAAACATTTCAAAAAGGTATTAAATCAATATGGAGCAATAATAATTGAAACTTGCTGAGAGTTATGCTCCTGCTTGGTTTATAGAAATTAGTATGGGTATCACTAAGTCTTGAATGCTTGAAAATGAATTATCAGTAAAAAGAAAATGGTGCAGTGTAGAGAGCACATCAGAGAAGATGTGGAAACACCCAGGGAAACTTGACTGAGCAAAAGGGATTTTATTCACCCCTCCCAATGAACAAGTAACATTAACTGACAGATTTTCTCCTACCTCTTGCATAAATGCTTAGAAAAAGACCGTGGCACGAATTCAGTGAAATGCTTAAACATGCACTAAAACTTAAAGCATATATGTTGCCTCATTGACCTTGCTGAAGCTGCTCGTGAGTCTAAAGTTTCTCTCTCTGTTGGGGCCAACAAACACTGCAGTCAAAGGGCAGATTAAAGATAAAGGGCTTGGGAAATGTAGTCTTCAGTTCTGGGGGTAGTGAAGATAACTGTATTCAGCAATGGTGGTTAAGCTCCTGGATGTTCCAATTTCTCCAAGCTTCTTTTTTTCATAACGAGAAATATTTAAGTCCCAGTAGTACAGCCAGAAGAGTGTGTAAGACCTCTGTGCCCAGTATTTCAAGATTATTTTTTTTTCCTTTAAAACCTTTGCTTGGAATACTATTTAGAAAAAACAAATTGTTAATACACCACCAAAACTATAAATAGAATAAATTATAAGATATAACTGTTGTAAGCATTAAATCCTCTTTGATATTATGCTCACATCTGTGTCTGATCATGAAACTGTTAAAATTAAACACAATTACCTGTAAGACAGCTAGGTTATTTTATAAAATTTAACCTCATTAGTACATGCTTTTTGAATTGTATGTCTCTACATCTGCATTACGGACTGTCTAAAGTCCTTGTGAGTGTGTGTTCAGCAAGGACTATGAAGTGTTTAGGTGTTCTTCACAAAAAAAACCCGAAACCAGAAGTGTCACAACATTTTCCAGTGTTCTTTCTGCTGGTAAAGTAAATTGTAAAGCTTTACATTAGCATCATGTTCCATTAACAGCAATATAGTTCATTTTCCCATAATTGAAGTAAAAAACTCTTATCATCTCCTAGCATGCAGTCCCTGAACACAGGTAGCCTGAAGGTCTCTCCAGAAGAGTCAGCTTCTGTGTGTTGGGCTCTGTGAGGAACAAAAGGCAGCCTATACTGCCTTGATAAGAAATGAACTACTCAGTGTTGGATTGCTACACATCTGTTACGGAAGGTGGATGAACCAGTGTTTGGTAAGACACACTTTCACCATTCTTACACCTACTGTGGTTTTGTTTCAGTACGTTTTTAAAAAAATAGGGTTCAATCTTCTTTTGGTTTTGCAAGCAAGCTACTCCTTTTTCAAAGAAGCAGTGAGTGTAAATTTTAACTTTCACCTAATTCTAACCGCTTTTGAAATGTTTATGCACTGAAATCCAGAGCCGCAGTGAACATATATTGTAAGCATTACCTAAGAAAACCAGTCTTTTAACATTTTTTAAATTAGTTGTCGTTTATTTCTGAAAAGCTAATATCCAAACTAGCAACAGTAAAGATGTCCAGGTTTCAATGAAATATATTTCATAAATTAGCTTATCATTGCACTGATTTAGCATGCCTAGCAGGTGAAAGACAAAAACATGTGTTATCTTCCCTAGGGAACCTTCAATGAATGTCATTCTAGCTTCATATGTCTTTCTTCTCTCCCCTTCTTGAACTGATATAAAATTCTAATGTGTGCCCTCTGGTTCCATCTTCATTGAAATCTAGCAAAACCGCTGAAGGTAAGATAGTGGCAATGGTGCATGAAAAAAGGGAAAAGGAATACAGTGATTCATAGCATACTTGAAGAAAGTTGCAGTTGTTAACAGCACTACTTTTGTATGTAGACAGGTTAAAATGTGTCATATATCAGTGTTAAAAATAAAGTTATTCATCTTGGCTATTTTCTCAAAGTTCAGAAAAAAAGGCAGTAAAACCTGTGCCATGTGTACCTTTAAAAATTATTTCACATGTCTCTGAAAACAAACCAATTCAATTGCTCCCAATGGTAGGAATAGTAAAGGCAGCATTTTTACATGGATTTTCTTCTGTAATTTCTGTAGTTGTGAATAGCGATTGCTCTTTGTTGAAAAGCTTCCACATGTTTTCAGTCCTCTTTTGTCCATGGACCTCCAAGTTACTAACATACAGTGACTTTTTTTATTTTGCATTTTCCTTGGAAATCATCATTGAAAGTAGACATGGAAAACACCCAATAGATCATTGCTGTCAGAATTTTAAGTTATAGGCACCACATGGTCAAAGGTTCTTCTGTAATTTAATAAATTTGCACAATAAAATAGAAAATGTAACCAAATAAGGCAAAATGATCCTCTTAAATATTGAGCAAATCAATAGCAGAAAATTAAATGAAAATAACATAATACTCTATTTCCCCACATTTGCAGTAATAAAAACGGAAGCAGCAAGAGTAACTCAGAAATAAAATGCTATGACCAAGTTCTTTAGTCCTTCTCTGAAAGGTGACAGGAATATGTTGTGGCATTGGGTACGTCAGAGAAGCAGGATCTTGACCGAAAGATTTGACAGGCCTTGCTGCCTTCGCTGGAACAGTACCCAGTTTGTGAAAGTTGGTAGGTCCAACTTTATTTACCATTCCCTCTCACAGCTAGAGTGAAAAGCATTAACAGCCTTACCCTGCAAACCTATACACGTGGAAATGAGTAATCACTGGAGTAGCAGCCATGAATTCGGCAAAAGTGCTATATGAATAAAGCTCCTGCACGAGCGCGTGTTTGCGGGAAGGAGCCTGACTTTTTGTGTGCTGGCTACTGGACTCACACTGATGTCATGGAAAGCTGCACGAGTAAAACCACGTGCAGCGCTTTGAAGATGTAACAATGAGCACATCAGGGGAGTGGAACATCCACTTACTTCAGATGGGCAGCATCATGCTACACAATTCATCTTCTTCAACCCCTCAAATTAAATCTTCTGCAGCTCACAAATGCACAAGCTGGTTTGGGGGTTTTTTTGCTTGCTTTTTGCAGTTATTTGTTAAAAGGCAAGGATGACTTTTAGACAGTAAATCATTGGAAAGACCTTTAAGCCACCCCATTCTTAAATGACTCATGACTGTACACAAGCCACTGTCACCTAACCGTATTTCAGACTCACATGACATTTTAAAATAACCGTAAAGAAATGGAGTTCTGGAGACAAATATTTTGATTAAGGATATTTTCATTGATTCATCGGGCTGTGAATCAGGCTATGAAATTTTTCTTCATTAAACACTTGAAGAAAGAAGGGAGAAATATAAATTATACTGACTGCATAAAATAGATCATTAATGTGTTTTTGACAAGCCTGAGAGTCCAGTGTCTTATCTGTCTGCAGAGGAGAGCTTTCTTCTTTTTCAGACTAGATATGAAATAACCTAATGCAATTAGTCTTTCCATAACAGTGAGGTTTTTCTTAGGTTTTTGACCCCATATTTATGTAGCATTCAATTCACAAGTAAATAACACAAAAGGAGCAAATACATGTGTGTGAAGGTCTTTAGTCTCCAAAACCTTTAAGCAAGTCCACAACTTGTAGTGGTAACTGTGGGAGTAATCCTATTGCTCTTCAATGGGACAGATGATGTGTTTGAAGTTAAGCATATGTTTTACAGAATTAGGGCTTTAGTTACTGGGTTTGCATTTTTATTACCAAAGTACTGTGACTTTCTGTATAGAATGTTCTAGATCACATGTTTTAGAGCTAGCAAGCAGTAACAAAATGTGTCTTTATAAGACCACAGCATTTCCTTATTTGGTATTGAAAAGATACAAAATAGTTTGATTTGAATCTCCTTCAGACTTAAGAAAAAAGGTTGGTTCTTCAGTGGATTAGTGGCTCATACAGAAAGCAAATTTTGGATAGGTAAGACAATAGGGAATGAAAACAGTGAAATACTCACACATGTTTATGTGAACAAAACTAAGTAGATAAATTTTCAATTGATATTTAAAATCAGTGTTCCTTTCTAATGCTTCTTTGCTTATTATAAATGGAACTGAATGCTTTTTTCAGTAGTACGTACTGTATATTAAATCATTTGCAAAAGGATCCCAGCCCATACTGAAAGCATTTCGGGACACACTGCAGAGAGTTTGGTTAATGTCAGTAACAATAAATCCAACATATTTGGAGACACACACTCCATATTTGTTAGATTAGAGATTCTAAATGACTGGTAATGGATTCAAGTGTACAGCCAAATAAAGCTGCATTACTCATAAGTGTATGTATCCTCATATTCAAATGTAGAAAATCCAGTTAAGCTCTAGCCCTTCTTAGTTCTTCATTCATGAGATGATACCTTTACAGCAAAAGCAAATAAGTAAAAAGTTTCTTTTAGCCCAAATTAAAAAAAAAACAACATTTTTTAAATATAAGTTTGAAGTTAGTCTTCCACAGATAGCCAATTAAATTATGCTAAAAATGACATTTTTAATTAAACACCAAGGTAAGCATAAATGGATTTCAAAATAATTAATCAAACATCAAAAAATTGAAACCTTTTTCTGCTTGAGCAGCAGAAATGAAAGAACCAGTCTTCAGGTCTCATAGAGATTCAATCTAATTTAATTCTCTGTCTTCTCTAAATAAACATTCCTAAAACCTTTTTTTCATCTGGGGGAATAAGGATGAGAGGGGTAATCAATATTTCTAGCATTTTAATTAAAACCGTTAGTGGAATAAATCCATTTAATTATCAGTTAATGAAATACAAGGTCATTTACCTGACAGGAACTTTGAAGGTGGATTACTAGCTGGAATAAAGTAGAAGAACCCAATGTCACAGCCATTTAGCTTCTGTCAAATTTAAGGTTAAAATCCTTTTAGACTGTTTAACCTATTCTCTACCATTTTCTGTTATGTATGTCAATTGGCAAGAAGAAATAAGTGATCAAAACTTACCTATGTTTAATTTTTCTCCAAAGTTTCTCCTAAGTTTCTATAATTTCTTTTCCATTTTTTGTCTAAAGAGATGCAAAATGCAAATGAATCCTGGGGTATTTCCACTTACTGCAGAAGGTCTTCTTGAATGAAGTTATCGTACTGTTCTTGAACTTCGTTAGGAAATTATTAGCAATTAAACAACACAAATGTGGCCAGTAAATATATTTGTTGATGAGAAATAGTGAGCTTCTCTATTTTTTATATGTAGTGAAGAAAAATATGTAACTTGATTACAGAGGATTTTTAAGGCTGATGTTCTCATTCCACATGTGAGAAGGAAAACAGAAACAGAAAGGGTTCTCTGAGTACGGCAACAGACTTCCCATGCTCCCGGTAATGTCTCAATAGGACAGCAAATCAAGTGGTGAACAGAAGTTCTGCCAGAGACACAAATAGTGGATGTCAGTATTGGCAAGCAGGAAAATCAACAGAGAAATACTCTTTCCAGGATTCCAGGACAGCCATGCAAGCGCAGGAAAAAAAATCAACACTTAAGTGGACTGTTCCTACTTTATGGTAGGATTTTAAGTTCAGGGTTGATTTTATGTAATTAAAATTAGGTTATATCAAATTGAAATGGATACTAATTGGAATTATAAACTCACACTAAAGTATACACTGCCACTTGGGAGTATGCTAAGGTGCACTGGCTCTGTAAATGACATGCCATGTAATATAGTGCCTATCAGAGTGACTGTTTCTAATGTTCCAGTGTCTTTTATATTATGGCATTTTAAGTGTAGAAAAACAAAATGTAGGTTTTCAAAACTGGTTGAGTAAGTTAACTTCAAAGTTGCATTCTCATGTTCATTGTGGCTTTTGTAAGTGTAAGTCACAGTTGCCAAATTACTCGTAAACCTCCATGAGACAAAAATAATAGTTATCATTCCAGTCCGTTCATAAAGGATGTTGGCTGTGTATTTTCATAGCCTGAGAGAAGTCATTGTTCTTAACATAAGGACATCAGGTTCTGTGTATCATACACGTTTTGCTTTTAGTAATTACAGAAGTGTTCCAGGTGTGTTTCAAGTAGTGCTTCAGAATATGTCAAACTCTCTATGGTGCAAGACTGCTCATAACTTTAGTGTGTAAGGACAAATTATGAACTATAAACAAGGGAGGCAAAGTTTAATATCTTTTATTAGACCATCTGTTAGAGTCAGAAAAAGAACAGAAAGCTTAAGGAATGGCTCTCGGCACAATGCAAGGTAGGCGGTTGTTTATGGTAGCCATGACCCTGCTGTCTGCAGTTGTGTCTAAGTCACGGGAAACTTATAGCTGCAAACGAAGAAGTTGGTGTAGAAGAAGTGGCAGCTAGTACAGGAAGGCAAAATCCACTTCCCACAGCGAACAAAAGAGATTTGGTGTCCTCAGCCCTTCCTTCCTTCAGCGGTATTGGAGAAGCAAGGTTGACATTTCAAGTTCCAGCCCACGTTATTAACCGAACCCTGCATCGTCTTGTTCTCCTCATGATAAAAGTGGGCTACATTATTCTTAGAGCAGTAAAATTCAGTTTTTCCTGTAACTGCTAAAAAACATTGACTTCTCTGCACTTGCTTTGAAACTTTTCTTTGCTTGCAACCCCATACCATGATAGTTATGCTGTAGTATGCATTCCCTGTCTTAAAAATATGTAGAATATTGGTGTCAGGAATCCATATCTTTGAAATTAGAAGTTTATATAGTTTTTTGTCACATGATTTGTAAGAGCATGTTTTGCTTGCTTGAAATAATAATCATAATAAGAAAATTGCCATTGACTTTGACAGAATACAACCCATCCTTCATTTTCTAGGTTTAGCCTCCTTTGCTAGAGGTGCTAGAAGTTTTTGAATGATAGCACTTTAAAGACCTCACTGGGGAAAAAAAAAAAAAAGAAACCTTTCAAAATGTCATGAAAGCAATGTACTTCGTTCCCTGTATGTTTATAATTCTTGTGTTACTGGAAGTCCTGAAACTTCTTTTACACGGTTGTTTACTGAAGAAAAACACTGCACTGAAGAAGGATGTCATAGCTACTATGATGACCAGTTTGAGAAGTCAGTTTTCATATTTTAAAACAGATGGGTTTAGCAGATTTGGAAGTTGCTTATTTATAATATTGTATGACATGTTTTTACTATGTTAGGACTCTTTTAAACCGCTCATTTTTCATAAGGCTCTGAACAAGTTTACATAAGGAAACTCGGAAATGGTGGCACAGATGAACGAAGAACTGATTTTAATGTTGTAGAATTTCTGAGCCAGTTATTCCCAACTTTTAGTTTGGTATTAAAAGGGAAGCATGTCTATTTTAACTTTATGGTATTAGGACTAATGAAGAGTGTAGTGTTCGTAAAATCCATCACACTAACTTCAGGCTCATGTAGGTAGTACAGCCAAATGTGAAAGCAATCAGAAACTCTTTGTCACCCAAAGCCAGCTACATTTGCAGAAGATTATGGCAATCAACATTGAAGTTTCTGATTGTATCCTTCTGTTGTCCTCCACTGCCCAACGATAGGGAGGATTCATCTGAAACAGTGAAAGACTGATAGGTAAAGCCAGCTATTTCCTTATGTTGCAATGATGACCTGAGGATGATTTCCTGATGGGGCTATAGAGGAGCTGGCCTTTTGCAGTTACTGCATGTTCTACAGAGGAACAGGGGTTTCTGTGGCTCCTTAATCATTGTGTGCTCCACACACAGTGGGTTATCCACCTCAGGATGAGACTACCTGGATTCTTAAGATGCTGCTTAAAATTTTTTTAAGCACTTCCTTTATGTATTTTATTCTTGTTTCTTTGTTTTCTCCCGTGGAAGAAAATGTGTAGTTAAATTCAACCAAGTGAATAAGACAAAAGAAATATTTTTGTGGATTCATTCAGTATTACATGTAAATCTGAATATGCACAGACCTCGAACTCTTGTTCTGTATTGTGAAAATCAGTTTTAAAAGTATTGTCACATTGCTTTACAGAAAACAAGTTTCCTCATCTCTATGGGTTACTCAGATGCAAGATGGGACAGATTTTGACTATTTATGTTGGTTTCAGTCTAGCTGTGGTTTTGCAGGATATAAAATATGGTGAATTTAACATCATGCCATTAAAAGCACTCAGCAAAGTATTCTTTTAGCTGTAATGCTCTTTTAATTTCAGGGAGAACTGTCAAAATTCAACAATATGTCCTGCAGAATCCCCCCCCAAAATCTGGCAAATTGCACCAAAGAGATCTAGGGGTTTTTAGCTGGAAGCATTGTAGATTCAGTGTCTGGAAAGCCTTACATTTGAGATGTGTGTGTGTTACGAATATGAAACACAATGTAGGATTGACTCCCATGGAGAAAAAGTGCTTAAAATTGATTAAGTGAATCTTTCCAGTTTTAAAGCATTTTTTTGTCCTCATGTTTCTTTCATGAAAGTTCTTTCCCATTTAACAAAAAGAAATAAACAGAACCCTGATGTGACATTGATGTGGTACTTCTAGGAGCTTCAGAAAGGACATACTCTTTTCTCTGCACATGTACATGCTGTCTTTGAGATCTGCAGATATTTAAATGCAATATGAATAGAGTATATAGTCCTTTAACATAGTTCATTCCTTTCACTGCCAAATGTAGTGGAGATTCAGAACGTGCAAAAATTATATCTAGGTTTCAACCGACTGTATTATTCAAGACAACACATCCAATATCTTACTATGAGAACTGTATAACAATAATTAGTACACGTTCCACCTCTATGTATTGAGAAAGGAAACACAGGAAATAAAGTGAGTGGATCAGAAATCTTTGTGGTAATAACGAGGTTGTAGAAATGGAACTTAATGTATTTAAAGCAAAGCTGTCAGGATCATATGGGTAAATGCATAACAGAAGGAAAGGATTAGGAAGATGAAGATATTTTTGCATTGTTTGAAAATGTATTTTGAAAGATACTGATGTTAAACTTTATTTAAAGAAGGATTTTTAAGCTGGAGCTCTGCACCATTTAATTTCACAGGCTTGGATGGAGTTCCTTATGTTAGATATGTCTGGGAACATACTATGCTTCTAAATAAGGATTTTAACTTCAGATGCAAAATAAAACAGAGTCATAAAGACCTTGTCTGTATCAAATAAATATTCCTGTATGTGGTTTGAAAGCATAAGTGTAACTGCACTTGTTCAATTTCCCTTGCTTATAGAACTTGTACAACTGTAAAGGGGATCTGCTGTGCAGAGAGGCTGATCTTGAACCAGCTCAGTTATATCACTACAGCTCCCCAATGACTTGAACTCCCAGAGATGATGATGATGAGCAGTGGGCATTGTGACACAGTAGGACAAAAAGTTTTGGAGCAACAGGCCAGTTCTTGAGGATGTTGTTTAAGGCTCTGAGCAAACTCAAGAAGACGTTCAGTTCACGTTTGCAAATGTGGTTACAGTCATAGGCTTACTTACTATGGGGAGCAGCATAATGTTAAAATGTTTTGTGTTAAAACAAGCATGATGGGAAACAAAGCTAGTACTGTTGACAGAACATCTATTTTTAAAATGCCAGCTCTGGAAAATACTGTCTTGGACTCTGCCATAGAATTAACAGTCAGCAGTGAATCTGATTCAACTGAATTATTTTCATTTATAAAGCAACCATTTAGATATACACACACATATATATAATATACATATTTATAAATTTTAGACAGAAGTTTCAAAGTATTATGTGAGCTTTTTTCATATTTTAGATATTCTTAAGAAATATTTCCCACCATTTAAAATGTTCAGTTAAACAAGGATGTACATTTTATATGTATATTTCTCTTTTTAAAATATCTTGGTGTATTTAAAGAAAATAAGAATTGATATGTTGTTTGATTTACAGTCTTGGAAAAAAATAACATAGTCATAACTTTGCAGTTTTTGTGATGCATGAAGATCAGATTTTTTAATGTTGGTTAATGCTTTACTAATTAAAGTGTGCATGTTAATTAAAGCAGAGGCTAATGTTAATTACCTATATTAATGGAATCTCATGTAGCACCTGCCTGAAGCAATGGGTTCAATTTTCAAAATATCTCAATTAAGGCTGAAACTTTTGATTTGCATCTAGTAGGGTTTCAATTAACTGCATTGCAAACTTAAATAACACACTTAAAGGGATAATATCACCAATCACATGCAGCACAGTGGAATTGGTCGGTTCAATTATTGACTACAGCTATGAGAGCTTTCACAGTTGGTAGGTAAGTACTATGGTATTGGCAGGTGATTATTGTCTAGGGCTGTCATCACTCCTGTGGCTGTTGTAACAGAGATGTTAAATTGCTGTACTTGGGTCTCACAGCAATTCCATTGTTGAGGGAGACAAAAATAGAACGATGTTTGCTCACATCCAGCGTTTAATGGTGAAGATTCAGCTTGTTCCTCTGAAATAAATGACCACTGTTCCATGACATGGTAAGGCATTTTATCAAATGGGAAACCAGCATTTGTGATGAAGTGTGCAATGTTGCAGTGTACTTCTCAGCCAAGCCAAGAGATGTGATTGTATTCCCAATCTCTGTTTCAGCCACCACAGCATTACTTGTTGACATAGGAGCTTTTAATGAGCAGCTTCAGGAAGCGATTAACAAAGCGCTAGAAATAGATGCAATCATGCTGATTGGAAATTCTACCTAAGCTCCATAAACAAGACCGTAATGTCCTGCTGCCATACAACTTTCTATGGTAATTATTCCTGATAGCTCCAAGACTTGAACTTTTAATCTGAGCCTAGTCCAAAAGACACTGATAGTTCAGTTATAATGAAGCCAAGATCCAAAAAAAGCATGCTAGCTTTTGTTGGTTTGGACACACAGTTGAAGAAAGGATGTAGGGTTCTGTGGTAGGATCCAAATTTTGGTCTTACATGTAATGCAAAAGCATCTCCAAGCATAATTCTGATGTGGCCTCTGTGGAAACAGACCACTAAAGGGTCATTTTTCAACCGTGCTCAGCAAAGAGAACCTGGAGCACAAGGTTAGCCTGTGGCTATATTATCAGAGTCTCACCTGTACCCATATATTTTCCTGCTAAAAATGTCCTTAGGCCTTAGACCATCCCACTACAGTGGGTGCTGACTATCTGTATAATAGATTGGCTGTATATAATACAAAGCTGTTAATAAAAGCTGTAATATTCTGTTGTAACACTCAAGCTTAATGTCTCCATTTTAATTAATGCTATGACAAAACCAAAAAAATCTTCACAGTATCAATCAATCAATTTGTTTAAGGAATTTGTGAGATTAGAATAAAACCCTTTTACCAAACTGCATTTAAAATATTTGGTTTAAAATATTGTAACAACCCTTGACTTATGAGTTATCAGTTTGTGACCTCTCTTGGGTCTAGATTAATCAGTGTGTAATGATTTTTGTTGCTGTTTTCACTTCTAAGGAGCCTGTGTACCACGTCATGTTGTAAGGTCATTAGATGCTTTCAACTCACACTTTTTTTGTCTCTGGAAACAGATTAAGGTCTATCATAATCTGAGTGCCCAGAATCCCCATGTAGTGATAACTTCTTTAAGAGTATAATGTTTTTTACATGTACCCTATGGCCACAAAGTTTTGTCTTATTTATGGTTACTGTAGATGTGCATCTTTTAATTAAAGCTTTCCCTTGACATATTTTTTGTAGTACTTGACCTTCAGATTCCTTGAGTCAACATGCATCTTATTTTAGCTGCAGAAAAGTCACATTTTCGTGGGTCAGGTGTTAAAATAAAAAGATGCAGCAGGTATACATATGATACTGTGATATGTTACTGTCATCTCAGTTATACTTCCTAGTATTGTTTGAAGGAAAAAGGTTAAATTATGCAGTTGTATATTCACATTAATATTTGTTACACACATATATCATCTTTGGACATCTACATCTTGAGAGGGGTGATTTTGCTGTTCTCACTCTGCTTTGGACCTAGCTCCTTTTCCTTGTGAAATTAAAATGTTTGTTCATATCTATTTAAATATCTGTCTCAACTTAGGTAAAAATAGCCAAATGTCTCCTGTTTGTTGGACTCTTGGTAGCACAGAATGCTGTAACAATAAATCCTGTATTAATTTGGCAATTTTAACTACATTCTAAATGAGGAATAATACGGTGCCAAATGGGCAGTATCTTGTGTAATGGTCATGTCTTTGATGAATATCTGTTGAAATCATTGTATTTACAAGATTACTGAGTTTAGGTCTCTCTGGGTATTAGTTGGCCCAAAGGCACTTAGCCAATTAAGGCTATTGGAAAAAATGAAAGCAATCTAACCTGAAGCTTTCTGAAAGGAATCTTTAAAACCATTTACTTCTTTTGCTGTATAGGGACTATAATATAGCACTTTCAATATCTTGGGTATATTTGGTTTGGTTTTATTTAGCTGGGGTATTTTTGTTAGATATGAGAGAGAGAAAAATATTTAATTCATTGTTCAAATTACAAAATAATATTACATAAAAAGCACCCTGAACAAGTGATTCTACAATATCATTTTATTAGGGAGCAAGGAGGAAGGCAGCTATGCAAATCTGCGTGGAATTTTGTCAATGGTGATTTGAAAGGCACACCTGTATAGTTCTTATTCTTACATTTCGGCATATGTGCTCCTCCCAGAATGTTTGCTTTATGAGTAAGCGAAGACCTTAGGTGCTTTAGCCAAATCAGCTGTGCAGATTTGGGCCTGGAGTCATGACAAGTTTGCAACAGAGGTCTTGGGGAAGACTGAACCAGCTACAAGTACATAAAAAGCAGTCTGTTATACTGTGGCGTTTTCAGCAAAAATGGGAAGGGCAAATAGGTTGAGTTGCATTAGGCAGTCGTGGGCTAGAATGTGTGGTATATTTTTTAAAGGGTTCACTTAAGACCAAATTGTGCAGTCTTTACTCTGGCAAAATTCCCTTTTACACTGTGGAAAGCTTTCCTAAATACAGTATCTAAAGAATTTGAGTGCTAGATATTGGCTTTTCTTTTAGAGTTATTTTTGGAGCTTTGACATACATAACATAGATGTGAATCAAAATCTACCTTAAAGTGCTGTGATAAAAGGTTTCCATGAAATTTTGTCTTGGTAATGCAATAAAGTGTTATCGCATTAGAATCCTTGTCAAAGTAAGGTGTCTAGCATGTTTCTGGAAAGGCAGCATCCACAAAAAAGAGAAGTTTTTATTGTTAGAAGAGAGATGTTACTTTTGTTATATTTTAGGGCTTTAATTGTTCTGTTACTTTGTCTTAGCCTTGAACAGTCTTTCTACATGAGTGGACCATATCTTAATATTTTATATGTATATATAAACTGAGGTTTTTAAAAATAATTTTATATCACATCTGTTTTTACTGCATGTTGCTGCATGTCTCTAGAGGCATACAGCATTTTTATTTTCAAGTAAATTTATATTAGTTACAGTCTCCAGCTGGTTTAGATATAGAATCATTTCCTGTTGGTACAGTTTCCAGGACAATTCCCCTTTTTTCTTCTCAGAAGAATGAGAAATTTAATTTAACAAAGACATCCTATAATTGCCTTTGTATCTAGCAAGGTATCTAGCAATCTAAATATTTTATTTTATTTAAAACATCTGTCTACATAATATCATATGACTGACTATACAAGCCTATATCAGCCTTCTGAAAGACAGCTGCTGCCACTTTTATTTAATTTATAAGAGACCAACAAAATTGCTCCTTAAGATAAAGCCTGTCTGCCACTGAGTCATATATAAAAAAATTTTCCAAGATGAAAATTGCTTGCATTTACAGTTCTTGTTAAACTAATCGAGGTCTTTTTCAAATTTAGAAGCATCATTTTTCCTTTTCCCTCTGCCCCCCGCCCCCCCAATCACTATGGAAACATAGGAGCTTTACATATACATTTTTTAGAAGCTCATTTTATTAAGATTGAAGGTACATTTCTTTTTAAGATGAAATGCAAACTAGAGTCGCATCTTAATTGCTCGCTTGTGGGATCTATTTGTCTCCTGCTATCTTCATTTTCACAAACATTTGGTGCAAATTGTACTGGTCAGAATTTTCATGCAGTTTTTCAGAAAATATATAGGGGAAGTGATAATGTCAATATAGTCTTTATCTGTTTTGTGTTACTAAGCTTTGTTTGCAGTGATTGTAAACTGTTTCTTCATATGAAGCAAATCATACTGAAAAGAAAATGTTTAATAGATAGTATCAATTTAGGCACCGCAGCAGTCCTAGAAAAACAGACATAGGCATTCTACAGTATGTCTAAATAAGACAAGTTTACCTTTTCCAGGGAAGTAATCAAAATACTCCTTTTTGGAGAACTAAGAGTATGAAAGGAAAATGTTTATGGTTCCCTACTGGCACACAGTTATGATTGACAGGAAAAACCAACATGTATGCCACATGAGACATCTTGTTCAGGAACTTTCAGGAGGGTAGTAAATTGGTGTTGGCACAAACACAAAAAAATAAAATTACTTGATTCAGCAGTTTTCAATTCTAAATCCCCAGGCTCCAAAGCAAGAAGTAAATATTCATCAAATGATCAAAATTTATATTGATTTTTATTCTGCATTAGCAGCTCAAAGTCAAGATTCTTGACAGGGTGGATGTCGGTTTGAATGATTCTCTTTGAAATAAGGATGCAGGCACTGGGCTGAGTGCTACTGTGCATTCCTGAGCCATAGGAAAAGACTATTAGAACCATAGGAAGCTAAATTTTTTAAAGAACAGTATAAAGGCATGCTTGTTCTGTACTGTTTTGATAACTAAATTGTTGTTATTAGTATGTAAAGTAATTCTTGTTGTTCCTGCTTTACTCCATCCTTTCCATTATCATCTAAGGGCAACTTTTTTATAGTACTTCAAAGGGGAACAGTAGTTCATGTACAATAGTAACCCAGTTAATATCAGTACTTCCCAAAGTGTATTTTAGAGTGAAGTGCTAGTCTGGCAGACCAAAGGAAGTAAAGATTGTACCCACACATTATACATCTTTAATTTTGCAGTTTCTGCCAGGGAGCAAATAAAGATCTTGGGGGAGGGGGTGGGGGAAGAAGGGTGGAAATCCAGAGGAAGAGAATGTGAGCATGAATGCAGCACTGAAACACAGATGTGATGACTGTGATTACCGAGCTGTGAGATTTAATGAGAAAGCCTGTATTAGAGTGAAGCAGAAAATCATAACCATCACCTCTAGTCTATAGGAGTATAATTGGACTTCAGCCCCCAGCAAGAAGTAAATAAATAAGTTAGTGACATTTTTAACAAACTTAGATATATTGAGAATAAAAGGGGAAGGTATCTCCGTTACAGTACTGTTGCAGTATTACTTGGGGTTTTTTAAGTATCTCAGCTTGCATTAAAATGAGATTCATTGTCGTAAAATGGAAGAAGAGAATAGTAAATGGTTGGGGGGGGGGTTAACTAAAAAGCAAAGTGAGGCAGAAATACTGTAACTATCAAAGTGTTAACAAATTTCCCAAATGTCCTAGGTGCTTACAATTCAGCAAACATCTTTAACAGCACAGCTTTAAAATTAAATTTTACAAACATTATGGGTAATGCTTTAATAGTATGCAAATTGCAATGAAGTCAGCAGCGGCAAAGCTGACCTCTCAGCAATACAAATATTTTATGTTTAAAACAGTTATCTTTTTACAGTTCCCTCTACCTCAGTAGGTGTCAGGTGCTTCAAGAGGGTCCTCATCTAAGGATCATAAATAAACTCAAAGGAGCAGCAGTCTGTGCCTGCTTTTTATACATGGCAAGGCAGTTGTACAAATCAACATATTCAGGTATATGTTTTGCTGTTGATACAATAGTTACTACTATTTTTACTAATAATATTTTTTAAAATTTCCTCAAAATCCTTTTTTTAATTTTCTGTTTCTAATTTTCCTCAAAACCCCATATATATCTCTCTCACATATATATGGATAGGAAAAATAATGTACAGAGAAAAATATAGTCTGCATTTCTCTGCTGTTATTAAATAAGTTAATTAGGTAACGTAGTTTTTATCCTCCTTCACAGTCTGCCTATTCTTACCTAAACCTGCAGTGGAGACAGAGTCCTGTGTTTACCTGCACGATTTTATCTCATTAGTAGTTCAATATCTGAAAAGTTGTTGAAAAAAGAAAATTCTACATTAAGAGGAGAAAAAGTGATTTTAATTTAAACCAAAACAAAACCACTTACATTGTATAGTATGAAAACATTCCCATCTCTAGGGGTAATATAAGATCAAATAGACTATCTGGGTGTGGGAAGAATCTGCTTCAATTTCCGAACAAGTCAAATAAGCATTCAGTGAGAGTCTTTGAGGTACTCAGTGTAGGAGTTTGGACCTGAAAATATTTGACACTATTGAGCCTCTCAAAATATTTGACTCAAAATGTTGAATGAAAAGAAGACTTTAGCTCAAAACTTCTGCAGTTTTGTGAGTGGGTACATATAGCAAATTGTGGAACTAGTTGTTATATATATACATATTTGTAATGATTAGGTTAATGAATATGAAACATTTCTCAAGCATATAGAAATTTAAAATGGAACTACTTGGAAAAAAATCAAACTCTTTATGCACTACTTAAAATAATTACCATGTAACATGCTCACAAATGATGTAGTATTACAGAAAAAAGATTTCATGTTCTTTCTGTAATATGGCATTATCTTACTATTAATTTCTACACTTTATGTATGTTTCTTTCAGCATAAATAACAGAATTACACAAAAATCTCTGCTTGTTAAAAGATGCCAAAACATAAGCCAGGAATATTATTACAGTATGATAAAATTAATTAAAAGTCAATGCATATTACCAAAGTAACTTCAGATTCATACATTGCAAGTTTAAAGAAGTAAATAATTACCTTGTATTTACTTCCAAATGAGATTTTCCAATATAATAAATTCAGATAACTTGAAAGCCGCTTCCTACAAATAAGTCATGAGGTTTCATTTCACTGTAAGGCAATACAGCTCCCAAAGGTGAGAAAAAAGATTTCTCCAAAATATGCACAAAGTAGCTCTCTGAGCAAAATTTCCAAGAAAAAGGCCGTAACATTTTTATATTAGCTCAGTCACGCCTTCTTGGGATGTGTTGGGTAGTTTTCCCTAGGGGGTATTGGTTTTGCAAGACCTACCTTCCCTCGTTATTTTTAAATAGAAATGTACGTGTCAATCTGCTGCAGAGATGGGGGCGGAGGAATGTGCACCGTCACTCTGGAATTTCTCTTGCGCACGTGTGCTGTCCTGAATTCTGAACATTGGTACCTTGAACCTTAAGGTCATGACCACTTTGAATGTCCAGCCCTACAGACCGAGTTAGGTGCATCGCCTGCATGCAGTTTGGTACACAAGCCTTTTAAAGAAGCATGACTTTTAGAAATACCGGTGCTTTGCATGATAGGCAGACTCTTTAACAATCTCTTTTTAAGCCACTTCATTGCTCTAAAAGTGCAAACAGAGGGAATGGTAGGAACAATCAGAACTGTGCAAATAATGGAGGTTTTAATTAAGATTAAGTTTACAATTTTAGCACATTGAGGAAAGACTTTCTGTGTCTGACTAGACTTTCCTCTTCTTGACTACTTGGGGATCTCAAGGCTGGCCCAGAAAGGTATTCAACCTTGCTTTTAAGTACAACATATCTCTGTTCTGACCTCCTATAACAAATTGTTTTCTCTGCTGGACAGGAAAGAAACCAAACCAAAAGGTTGTGTTGATGAATTGCTACTTAAATAGGACAAATTCTTCTGGGTTTGTAAGAATGGGACTGTTTGGGCTTACATTTCTTATGGCATGGGAAGAGGTGTCACTGAAAGAGCTGGAAGGCATGTGGCAGTTTTGATGAGATGCACTTTAACTTTTATGTTGATGGGTTTGGCTGATCTGCGTCCTTGTTAATTTGTGTATTCTGCCTGGTTTTAGCAAGCACTGTTCTCTCATCCCAGCCCTTTCTGTTGTCAGAGCAAGCCTGTTCCCCATCTGGCCCCCAATTATTAAAACCCTTCTTTTGTGTCCTGCCTGTCACCTTCTTGTTCTGCAGGCTGCAGATGCAGACCTGCAAGACAAGAAAAGTAGCAAAAGATACTGGCCATTGTTGAATTCCCGTTCTTACAAGGACTTTTTTTCAGCTCGCAATTTTGGGATGCTATCGTCAGAAACTATTCACAGTCTTGGAAATCTATGGAGAGGTTAATCCTTTCATACTTCAATGCTTTTTGGTATTTGTGATATAGGGAACTTCTCTGGGTACATAGCTGAGATCTGTTTGATGCACAGGGCATGCCACGCTCTTTTGTTGTACTTAGTGTTACACTGAGTAGAACCAAAGGTAGGGGGACAGTCAGGAATTGGAGGCGAGAGGTCCATGTTTTAAATTAACAGCGTGGTCAGGACACCTCCATGGATTTGGTCATACAGTGCTGCTGAGGCCACGCTACTGATTGCATTTGCACTCCACGGTCTTGAAGTCACAGGTCATGTTCCTAATCTTTATAACAAAATGACAAAAAAAAAAAAAAGTGTTTCTGAAAGCCAAGGGAAACCCTGCAAAAAGGTGTTACTCTTATTTACTGGATTTTTTTCTTCCCTCCCCCCCACCCCATTATTTCTGATGGCTCTTGGAACTGCCTGAAGCTCTGCTTGCTATAACAGACCCTTAATCTATCTAAAATCTCATTTTATGGCTCCTGTGGACAGGCTTAAAATTCACTGTGCTGTTACTGCTGTTACTTAAACTCTACAATGAGTTTAAGTATCTTGATAAGTAAGAATGTTGTTGCCTTGTAATTTTGCTCATTCTGTGTGGAGGTTTCCAGTTGTTGTGATGGTTTTAGTACACTGAAAAACAAAAGTGATAAAGTTATTACCAATATAAAAGCATGTCTGAGATTTATGATGATAAAAACACTTGCTAAGTTTTTAACTGGTAACAAGCATGCTCTGATTAACGGAATTAATTTCCTGCATGATCAAAACACAGAGTGTCCTTTGTAATAGGACTATCAAATGTTCAGCTCTCAGTAAACACATTTTATGATATAGGATTATTTTTTAATCTGATTCAGTCCTGAAGAGAGTGTGCAAGATGAAGGATGGAAGAGGCAGGGGAGCCAAAATCAGGAAGGGTAACAGACTAAGAAAGAAGTCAACTGCAGCGATGTCCCTGTTTTAATTATGCAGAGGGAGGGGGAAAATAGAGAAAAGAAAAAAAAAACAACAGAAGATAAGTGTTACCAACCTGCTTCAACAACAAAACCAAATGCCTGCACTTAGAGTAGAAGCAGCACTTCCAAGAAGTCACTTGAAGTCCAAGACGCCCAACACTGCCAAGTGGTGGACTCGATGATCTTAAAGGTCTTTTCCAACCTAAATAATTCTATGATTCTGTTATACAATGCCATTTTAAATGCCAGGGTGACTTCTTGGAAGAACTGCTTCTGCCTCAAACGTTCTCAGCAACAGAAGACCTGCTGGCTGGCTGTAGGGATGGAGTGGTGGATGATCAAGCCTGTATAGAGTCTTCGGTTAAAATCTTGCCTGCCAAAGAACTCTTTCTGTAAGCTACGTCTCCGTGGAAGATATTTGGAGCCTTGTACTCCTCAACATAATTTTATTCAGTAGCTGCATCTGTGAAAGAGCCAGGGTCTGTTTCATGCCCTGTAATAAAACCTTCTCCACAACTTAAAAATGTGGAGAAATAGACAGAATATTGTGACAGAAAACAACAAAAAATGCTTGAGGGCACAGATATGACTACATAAATGCTACTGTGATCAACTTAATTCTGGTAAGGAATTACTCCCAATGTTATCTCTCAAGAAATTCACCAATTACAAAGATATAAAGTGTGCCAAGCTGGGATGTGCATCCTTTTCCAAACAACTGAGTTTGCACTTCTATAAAATGTACATATAGGTGAGCCTTCTAAGACTACACGCTGCATAACACCATCTGACCACCTCCTTGTTTGGCAGAACCTGGAATTTGTGCTTTAATTGAAGGGACAATGTTTTTATCCGGCTTACGTTCAAATAACGGCAGAGGAACTGAACTATGTCTGTATTTCATATGTAATTCCATAGTAATTACAGTCTAGTGTGGCAGTGGTATAGCTTTTCTACAGCACTGTGGAGAAAGGCTAATGCAAGACAGGATACTTTCATAATTCACATTCAACTGAATGTATTATAATTTGTCTATTTAAAACACAGAATAGTTTGCTTACAGTAACATAGCTCTTAACAAAAGACGTGCTCCCTAGGAAACAGTGTTTGAAAATACTTTCATTTCAACACCAATTCAGTGATATTTATTCTAGTACATTCCAATATAAAAAAAAAAATTGCAGCAAAACAAGACTAGCTCTGAGTTCTCATCTCCAGTTTACATCGGTGTAAATTCTAGTCTCTCATTTGACACTGTATACAATATAACCTTTCAATCTCCTTCCTCCCACAGTAATAGCCATTATCCCTTGTCTTGTCTTTCTCCACTACAGAATAAGGTCATTCTAACTTGTAGGTCTAACAAGAAATACAATGTATTTTCATTGATTTGTATTGTCACTGATTACCCCTTTGTGTTATATAGTGATCTGTATAGTAAAGGACATTCTATTTGTTATGCAAAGCCAGTCTTAAGGAACAGATTCTGCAGCCCAGGCTCCCTCAGTTTATTTCTAAGGTCTTGCTTTTTAGAAAATTAGGTTTCTGACAATAGCCTTGAAAATATTTACCATTATTAATCGATCACTAGAACTGAATATTTGGCACTAGTATAGAATTTTTCCACTGGTTTTCTCCAGACTACTGTTTTTTCATAGTCTTGTTCAGAGATTGGATTCGCCAGGCTCATGAAAATGAGACCATTTTGTCTTTTGATTATTGGGAATATCTCAGTTTAATTTACAACAGGATATTGTAAACTCATTCCATCCTGGTAGGGCAGTGACTGTTAGAGAATTTGGACAAGTGTGTAACCAGACCATCACTGGCATCTTTATTATGTTTTTACTGCAAAAATGGTCACTTAGAAGAGGACCATGAAGTGGAAGACAACTGCTGAGTATCATTCCTTGGCATTTTTTTTCCATGTTCAATTTTTCACTGATTCTGGCTTGCTACATCCTCTGAAAAAAAGAAGAAACTGAATTCCATGTCCAAGATGGGGCACTAAGAAATTGGGCAGGGGGCAATCATTCACTTACTCTATTACATATATTTAGGATTATGCATATCTCAGCAGACTTTCTCAGGATTTGCTAGATATTCCTATCCATAGAGGTGTGTTTGTGATAGCGATTAAGTTCTTATAGCTGTGTTAAGTAACAAGAAATCGTATGTAGGGCAATCTGAAAATGCACGCTTAAAATAAGCTAGAAGGTAAAGCAAGCATCTTTTCTTGATTTGATTAGCTAATGGCACTATCTATGGGGATGGAAGTAGCCATGATCTGAACAGAAGGTGCTTTGCATAGCTGCGTGACTCCTTCATTTGTTCGCATGGTGTGTTATGTAAATTCCTGTATGCACTATGTATTCCCCTTGGTAATATTTATCACCTCTGGGAGAGGGATCAGGATTATCATTTTGCTGTACTGGATAATGTCGATTTATGAAATGATTGCATCACTGGCCATGAGGTTATGCGTGTGTCTCTGTGCAGCACTGGCGTCATTCTTGTACCTCGGGCGCCTCCTATCAGAATTCTTTGGTAATCGCACCCAATCTCTGGGGAGGGCGGGGTGGAAGGAGACTTTCTCCCACTCGTTCACCCCCACTTTCTCCTTCAGGCTCATTACAACAGCTTTTGAGAATTTTGAATATCCTTGGGACACGCAGGCCAGCCTGCTGTTATTGCTCTGTCTCCTGAATATGCTTCTGGTCTTGTTTAGGGCTACAAAAAGGTTTCTTAAAAATACCGCCCAGAGATCTGCCCCAAGGCTGGGTAGTCATGGGTGGCATGGCATGTGGGAGAATATGGGCAGGTATCTAGAGAACTTCTCACCTCCAATGGTTTGGAGCTTCACTCCTGAACAACTACAGGACCCTGATAAAGTGGTAGAATATTTGAAAGGAAAATGCTGTGGCTGTTCCAGAGAGGCACAGCTTACCGCCCTGTGCTGGGCCCTGGCCAGTATCTACCAAACACTGCTCGGTACTGTGCAGCACCCTCAGGGGGAAGGGAGAGAAAACAGAGCGACAGGCACCGTGGCTACTCAAACCCCGGCGATGGGCACTGCGGCTGCCCCAGCCCCAGCGACAGGCACTGTGGCTACTCAGACCCCGGTGATGGGCACTGCAGCTACCGCCGCCCCAGAGATGGGCACTGTGGCTACCCCAGCCCCAGCGGCAGGCACTGTGGCTACTCAGACCCCAGTGACAGGCCCTGCAGCTGAACCAGAGGACCAGCCTGTGCCAGTATCAGTCGCCCCCATACAGAAGAAGAAATACACAAAGAAATCAGTTCGCTTAGTGAGGGATGAGAGGGAACCAGGGCCTTCACGAGAACAAGAAGAGGAGGCAGAACCCGAGATAATCACCCGATCCCTATCCATGAGTGAGTTGCGCGATATGCGGAAGGATTCTGGCTGCCTTCCAGGTGAGCACATTGTTACCTGGCTGCTCTGATGCTGGGATAGTGGGGCTAGTGGTTTGGAATTAGAGGGCAAGGAAGCCAAGCAGCTGGGATCGCTGTCTAGGGAA